>CM064521.1:8867802-9051584 GCA_032716605.1 Paralithodes platypus
CCCCTCTCACCTTAACCTCCCCACCTCACCTCCCCCACCTCACCTACCCCACCTCACCTCACCCACCTCAACCTTCACCCACCTCACCTCACCCAACCTCACCCACCTCACCCACCTCACCTCACCACCCCTCTCAACCTCACCCCACCTCACCTCACCTGCACCCCACCTCACCTGCACCTCACCTCACCTGCACCTCACCTCACCTGCACCTCACCTCACCACCCCCTCTCACCTCCCCTCCCACCTCATTTCTCACCTAACCTCCCCCACCCCCTATCACCTCACCTCCCCCACTCCTCTTACCTCCCCCTCCCCCACTCCTCTTACCTCCCCCTCCCCCACCTCACCTCCTCTTACCTCCCCCTCCCCCACCTCACCTCCCCTTCCCCACCTCACCTCACCTCTCCTCTCCACCCAACCTCCCCTCCCCCACCTCACCTCACCTCACCTGATCACTCTCCTCAACCCCCTCTCAGCTCCACTCTCCACCTCACCTCACCTCACCTGCTCACTTTAAATGTCAATCTCAGCGACCTCCGTTTCTAGGCAACCCGAGTGGTGGTGGTTGTGTGTGTGTGTGTGGGTGGTGTGTGTGTGGGGGGTGGGTGGGGGGGGGGGGGTGAGGGTGTCTAGGTACTGGATGTGTGTAGGTGGTATATATTGTATAATTATGTGGTAATGTGTGATTGTCTGGGGGGGGGGGGGGGGGGCTGTTATCAGTGGTATATGTGTGGGTGGTGTGTGGGAGGTGAGGGTGTCTGTAGGTAATGGGTGTGTGTAGGTGGTATATATTGTATAATTATGTGGTAATGTGTGATTGTCGGGGGGGGGGGGGGGGAGAAGAGGGGGTTATGGGTATGTATGTGAGGGTGTATGTATAGGGTATATTAATGTGATTGTGTATAGGGGGTGTTTGTCGGTGGTAGTGTGTGTGGGTGGGTGGTGTATGTGAGGGTGTCTGTAGGTGGCTTATATGTGTGGTAGTGTGGGTTGGTGGTGTCTGTAGGTGATATAGATGTGTGGTAGTAATAATAATAATAATAATAATCGTCTGGTTACTTATATAGCGCCCGTATCTCCTCCTTCGAGGATTCACAAGCGCTTGGCTTTCTTTAGTCTACCAGAGACCATTACCCATCCCCCTTGCTCATGGGGAGATGGTAACCGCCGGCTATATCCCAGAAAAACTTTTCAATCTGAGCGGGGATTGAATGCGAGACCTTCAAGATGGGAATCAGGCACGCTATCAACTGAGCCAGCCGGACGGCTGTTATTGTTGGGGAATTGTATGTGGTATGTATATATGTGGGGGGGGGGGAGGTTCTAGGCAGCCGATATGGTAGCGTGTGTGTGTGAGTTGGTGTGTGTGTGGGGGGGAGGTTGTATACTTGTGTGTATTTGTATATACGTGTGTGTGTGTTGGATATTAGTGATGGGGTGGATGTATGTGTTCGAGGTATAGTGTGTATGTATGTGTGTGGGTGATGTATGTGTTAGTATACGTAGAGGCAGTGTGTGTATGTGGAGGGCGTAGTCACAGCTAACATTGGTGATCTTAAAGCTAACCTATAACCGTCCACCATAACCATAGCTACCACGATTAAATACAATTAACTATGTGTGCATGTTGTTGTGTGATGGTGTTATAGAGTGTTGTGGGTTGTATGTGTGTGTGGAGGTGGGGGGGGGGGGGGGAGAGAGAGAGAGAGAGGTATTGTGTGTAGGTATTTATGTAGCCTTAATCTTATATTCTTATGTCTTCCCTATCCTATGCCTCTGAGGATTATGTACTATAGTCTATTCGCTATAATTAGGCCAAAATTCTTGACCACTAGCCATGATAACTCAAAAACGACTAGAATAATCGAGCTAATAAGTCTACCATTTGGGAAGAGTCAGTCAAGAAATAGGTGTGGAAATTTATAGCCAATTTGCTCTAGCCCTTTTTGAGTTACAGAGAACATAAGAACATAAGAAAATGGGAGTCTGCAGAAAGCCGATTGGCCTAAGCAAGGCAGATCCCTGTCCCACCCAACCCCAATTACAAAGCCCAATTATAGGCTCAACACTCTAATACCCTGAGGATCATCTTACCAAAACGGTTAGAGATTAACGCAGGATTACGGGGGTCTGCAGAGCGCTGATTGGCCCAACCCTGCTGATCCCCCTTCACACCCAACCCTTCTCGTCCATATGCTTATCCAATTTTATCTTAAAGCTCCCTATCGTTTTTAATCCCACTATAGCACTTGGTAGTCCATTCCACCCATCTACAACTCTGTTACCAAACCAATATTTGCCTATATCTTTTCTGAAACGAAATTTATCTAATTTGAAACCATTGGTACGAGTTCTTTCGCTATCACTGAGCTTTAGTACATTTGTCATGTCCCCTTTGTTAATCCCACTAACCCACTTGAACACCTCTATCATATCCCCTCTAACTCTGCATCTCTCTAACGAATGTAAGCCTAATTTCTTCAACCTTTCTTTATACGGAAGATTTCTAATATTATGGATAATTTTTGTCATTCTACGTTGTACTCTCTCCAATGAATCTATGTCCATTCTGTAATAAGGACACCAAAATTGAACAGCATAATCCATATGGGGTCTCACTAATGACAAGTAAAGTTTTAAGATAACATCAGCAGTTCTGTTACTCACACTCCTTGAGATGAACCCGAGAATCCTGTTTGCCTTGTTTCGAACGCTTATACACTGTTGTCTAGGCTTCAAATCATTGCTAACAAACACACCTAGATCTTTCTCACAATTCGAGTTTTCTAATTCCACATTAGCTAGTTTATATTTAACATTTGTATGCATCTTCCCTATCTTTAATACCTTGCATTTGTCAATGTTAAACTTCATCTGCCAATTTACTGACCATTCGTGTAAGGTATCTAGATCCCTTTGGAGGCACTCTATATCTCTATCTGAATCAATTGTTCTCCCCATTTTGGTATCGTCTGCAAATTTACTTATCCTACTAGTTATACCTAAATCAAGGTCATTATGTATATAACAAACAACAGAGGCCCTAATACAGATCCCTGGGGGACACCACTTTGACTGCTCCCCATTCTGACTTCGTACCATTTATACTGACTCTCTGCTTCCTACCAATTAGCCATGACCTAATCCATCCCAACAATGCCCACCTATTCCATGCGCCTCAACCTTTCTCATCAATCTCTCATGGGGGACTCTGTCGAAAGCTTTACTGAAATCTAAATATATTATATCATATGACTTGTCATTATCTACTGCTTCATATACCTCTGAGAAAAAACTAAGCAAATTAGTAAGGCAAGAACGTCCCTGAGTGAATCCATGCTGAGAAGAATTTATTAAATTAAATGTATCTAAGTGGTTTCTAATTTTACTAGCAATAATTGACTCTAGTAGCTTTCCTATGATTGATGTAAGACTAATGGGACGGTAATTGGATGCTATTGATTTGTCACCTTTTTTGAAGATCGGAACTACGTTTGCAAGCTTCCAAGCTTCAGAGGATAGAGGTCATGATTTTTCGCCTACTTACAGCGAATAGACTATAGACAATGGTGTACATGTGTATTTGGAAGTTTGTATGTAAGTGATATTCGGTCACTTATGGATCCTTATGGTTATTCATGCGTAGCTTTTGCCAGATTGGAGCTTATAATATTTCCCTCCGTTAAGTTTGTTAGTGTGGGTGGCAATAATATGATAATTTATTCTGTGTCCGTGTGGTGTTGCTGTGTCCGGTTGTGCGAGTTGTATAATTTGTTTGTCGGGGGATGGTGTATTGCAATATTGTGGGTGATGTGTAATAGTGTGAGGTGTGAGTGGGTAATAATATGATGAGCTCATCAATTTATTATAGTTTTCCATGAAAGAACGCAACTAACTTATCGGGAAAAAATTCACTAGCTACCAGTGAGGATTCGAACCTCTGTGGGTGTTGTGTGAATTAGTGCTGTTTGTTTGAGTGAGTGTGAGAGTTGCGTAAGTTAGAATTGTGTATGTTCTCCCCAATTCCTGAATTAACCCCATAATTGTTGCTCCTGCAGGTGTCCACGAGACGAGGACAGCGGCAGTGTGGGGACATGCAGCCCCCCACCGTCGCCCCTCACCATGGCCCCCTCCCCCGCCGCCCCACCCACCCCAGCTGACAGCGAGGTCCCGGCCCTCCCCTCTATTTCTCCACCCCCTACAGAACCCCCTACACTGCATGTGCCACCTCACAACCCCAGCCTCACACTCTCTGGCCTTATGGGGTTGCCTCTCAAGCTGCCGCAGAGTAGGGGAGGGTCAGGAGAGAAGGGCGAGGCCGGGAAAGCCGAGGAGGTTCTGGACCCCGGGGTTGCAGAACTGCTGGGGTCCGGTGAAGAATGTGCTGCTGCTGTGCGAGGCTCTCAACACTTCTATCTCCGGTTAGTTCAGTGGGTGAGTCGAAAGCGCCGCACTGGACGGACACCTCGTACTGGAGAGCACCACCCTAAAGTTCATTACAGCCTTCGCCCTGAGCAACCTCCCAATATTGATACCAAGACTGCTCGTAAAAGATTTGCTGACCTTCTACGGCGTGCTGCAAGAGGAGGATCATGGGAGGATGGTCGCACATTAATACCACAGCAGGAGAGTGGGTATTCCTCTCCCAACATCTCAGCACAGCACACACCCACAGCCCATCATCGTTTAGTCAATCCACCAGGCTTTATGCGACGTTCGCTAGAGTTGTCTCCACAGCCAGTAGCTTCCTCCCGTCCTCGGATGTCACTACCTGCAGAACATCTACGGAAAACAATGGATGGTCGCTTTACAGCCCAAGCAGCTGAAAAGCGGCGGCGGTTATCTCGTGGAAAGACAATTAGCCAGGATGAACCATTCCCACCACCGTCAACTTTGACCACACCACAGGATCCAGTATGTGGGCGGCCCAACACCCCCCTGGTGACCAGTGCCCGAAGGATGTCCCGGCCAGGCTCCTCCAGCAGAGAAGAGAGCACAGGGGAGGAGAGCGGGTTTGAGGAAGAAGAACCTGTGGAAGTGCGTGTTCCACCATTAGTACCAGAGGAACGGCGGGACTCTGGTTCCTCCACTATCCAGGCTGCCTCGGGACCAGAAAATGCTGACTGGGCCATTCCTTGGGACCAGCTCCGCTTTGGTCACCAAATGAGGCGCGGCTCAACAACTAATATCTACAGGTAATGTCTTGTTAGAGAAGCTTATAGGTTATCTATAAGATCAGAGCAAATATATAATATTTATGGTACTAAATCATGATAGATAATTTGAGACAGATTTGTACTCTTTTCATTCCTTGAGTTCATTCATAAGTTTGTTAAATTTCTCTAATGGTAACCAGAAGAAAATTAAAATGTAAGCCATTGTATTGACATTAAATCAAATTTTTATGTTGCAGAGGTCGATGGCACGGTGACGTCATGATCCACACCTTCGACGGGAAAGACGCCGCCACTGAGAAAACCTTCCGTGAGCGCGTGTCCAGCCTGTCCCTCATTCGTCACGAGAACATTGTGCTCTTCATGGGGGCCTGTGTGTCACCACCCAACCTGGCCATCGTGACGGGTGTGCGGCGCGGTATGTCCCTCCACCAGCACACCTCCTCCAGGGGCTCCATCCCTTACCCATCCAGGGTCAACATTGCTCGCCAGGTGAGTTTACAGTATATTGTATCTATTCAATTGTAAATCAATATTCATAGTATTACAGTACTTAAAGCTCATGATCACAAACCAAGATCAAAGGCCAAAATTTAGAGTGATAACAGTATCATAGCTGACCCCTCCCATGAATATTTCAGTTCAGTTCCAGGGGTACTTGTAGAGAGGTGTTCCCCAACAAGATTGTGTATAGGGGTTGTAGGGAAAGGATTAAAATTAGAATGCTATACAATCCTATAAAACTCTGACACAACCTTTTACTTCTCCAGGTTGCCCAGGCTATGTCTTACCTACACTCCCGCGGCATCATCCATGGACGTCTCAACTCCCGCAATGTCTTCCTGGAGGCCAAGATCAAGCTGAGCCTCCTAGACCACAGTATGGCAGAGGCAGCCCCCACCAAGGAGCACACCGGCTGTCTCGCCCAGGGCCTCCTCAGTTACCTGCCCGCAGAGGTGGGTTACCTTCCTCCGGAGGTCGGTTCCCTCACACGCTTTACGTCCAGACTAACACACAATCACTAACATATAGCGCATATTGTAACAACAGTCCAGAGAGAATGTTGTTGTTGTTGTTGTTCCCTAAGCTGCCTGGCCGGACAGCCCCGAGTCCCTAAGGAAGGCCATGGCCACGGTCGGGCTTTCCCACAGAGCTCTCAAAGAGTGTAAATTGTGTTGTTGGCGTAAGTGGTTGTGTGAAATGCAGTCTTCTATGATGTGTTTAATGGTATGGGGTGCTGTGTTACAACCCGGGCAGATGTCGATGACTGAGTCATCCAGTCTCTTCTGATAGCTCAGAAGAGCCGGATGGTGTCCGCATCTCAGCCTGGCCAGGTGGACTCTGTCCTCGCGAGGAAGGGAGGATTCAGAAGGATGGATTTCGGGAGGTCGTGCTTGCAGCTGCGTGTTGTCTATGAGTGAGTGAATGGAACGGCGAGTGATATGAGTATGGATGTGCTTCCTGAAGTTGGTTTTGGGTGGGCAGGGAGGAAGAGAAGACAGTATTTGTGTGTGATAGCGTGTGCTGGGTGTTGTTTTGATATTTCTTGGTGTCTGTGGGTGTGTAGCCATGTAGTGTAGTGGGTGGTGTTGATTCGTGGAGGCTGCTGCCAGGAATTGTGTGCCTCTCATGTCTAGATGATCTTTGACTTTGAGGACTTTGGTTTCTTGATGTAGGTGATCTGTGGGTGTCGTAGCTGTGCATCCTGTGATGATTTTCAGGGCTTTATTTTAAATGGTCTGTAAGGTCTTATGATGTGTTTCAGCTAGGTTGGAAGCCCAGGCCGGGCTTGCGTATTCCATAACTGATCTTATGTATTGTTTGTAGACTGTGGTGGTGGTTTCTTTGTTGTGTCCAAATTTCGTGTGGGCAAGTGATCTGAGGGCGTTAAGTCTGGGTGTCAGTTTCTTTTTCGTGTTTGTGGTGTGCTGTTTGAATGACATTTGGGTGTCGTATGTTACTCCTAGGATTTTGTGTGTGTGTGTGTGTGTGTGTTAGGGTGTGTTGTTTATTTTGAGTCCCGGGACGTAATCGTGCTCTCCTGTCCAGCTTGTGAGGAGGGTTGCAGTGGATTTAGCTGGGGCTAAATTGAGTCTGTTTGTAGTGCACCATTCATGTAATGTGTCGAGATAGTCTTGAAGGAGTCTTGTTGCTGTGTCTGGGTTTTGGTGCGTGCTTGTGAGTGTTATGTCGTCTGCGTAGGAGGCTATGGTTATTTGGGGTGAATTTGGTGTATTTATATCATGCATGTACAGATTGAAGAGTGCGGGCGACAGGACGGATCCTTGCGGGACTCTGTTTGGGAAATTTCTAATGCTAGATGACTGACCGGCAAAAGATACGTGTGCACATCTGCCTGCTAAGAAGTTGGCCAGCCATCTTTTTGTGTTGTTGTGCATGTATGTGTTGTAGATTTTGTTTGTTAGGTTGTGGCGGGGGATGGCATCGAAGGCTTTACTAATGTCGGGTGTGGCAAGTACTGATCTGTGTGGTGGTCTAGCTGAGTTGATGCCGTCAAAAGCTCTTTGTGTAAGGTCTGTAAGAAGAGTGTTTGTTGAGTGCAATGGCCTGAAGCTGTGTTGTGTTGGAGAAAGGGGTAAGTCAGGTGTCATCAGTTGTAGTACAAGGTGCTCTATGACTTTGGAGGGGGTACAAAGGAGTGTGATAGGGCGGTGTGAGGAGGGTAGCGTGGGGTCTTTGTTAGGTTTGGGGAATGTGATGATGATACCATGCTTCCTTCTGTAAAAGAGAGAATGTAATTTTCTTCGCTTTCATTTCGCACCACTGTCTCAAGGGGCCATTCAATTATGACAACTTTGATTTACCAAGCAAAATTAAATGTTCACACCTTACTGTTGTTACAATATCTGCACTACTAATGACCACTAATATCACCACTTGCACACTATATTTTTACCCATCACACTCATATGTATGTGAGACATGGACAGCAAGTGATAATGACCCTTCCAAACTGACAGTTATGAAAAGGAGCCACTTGAGAATGGCATCTGATGTGAATTGACTAGATGGATTAAATAATATGGAAGTGTAATGAGTCTTTTGGAGTGGTTGAGTGGACAAAGAGGAGTACTTTGCCATGTTACCACCATGTATATAAAATGATGCCAGGGTGCCAAGTCAATTGAGAGAGACAACTGGTAGTGAAAAAACACAAATGTTTTTGTGAGAAGAAATTGGAAGTATATGAACAAATAATGTTCACATAGTAGAAGAGCATTGAAGCATGAGCATGGATGAATACGGTAGATATTTGATCTACCAGCATGATGGTGTGGGGGAGGGGGATTGTGGGAGTAGTATTGCCTTAACATACTAACTTACTACTGTAGTTTGTTCTTCTTTCCAGCTGATGGTAAATTGCCATGTTTCCACCTTGATTACTCAGCCATTGTTATTGAAGTTGTTGATTATGAACACTTAGTCAATAGTAAGATACAAAATATAACAAGTTGTTACTTTTCTGTGAAGTGTCAAGGAATTGGTTGCTAAAGGATTCAATTTAGCCTACAATCAGCTGAAATTCACTGTAACCAACTATAATCTTCCAACCTTCAATATTTCCTATCATGGTTTACCTCTTTTTACTGTTGTTACACCTTACATGATCTTAAAGTTTACTTAAAATATTGCCTAATTTTAGATTCTTGTTCTACTGTACTTTATCTTATATCTATCCAATGTTAATATTTTTTTAAAGCTTATAATACAGTGAAAATTACTGTAGATGAAAACTATAAACTTCAGGATCTTTGAATAATCAGTTAATGTGTGGTATTTGATCCGCTGATGTGGAAAATTGACAAATAAGACAAGACCAGTTTCTAGTACAGTATTACTATTACTAATATTTGCCTCGGAATATGAAGCAAAAAGTAATTCGTAGCAACCCCTTAGGGGATCAAGGCATCTGTCAATAGATAGATAGATAGGTAGACTAATACTTCCTAATCCACTATAGATAGATAGATAGGTAGACTAATACTTCCTAATCCACTATAGATAGATAGATAGATAGGTAGACTAATACTTCCTAATCCACTATAGATAGATAGATAGGTAGACTAATACTTCCTAATCCACTATAGATAGATAGATAGGTAGACTAATACTTCCTAATCCACTATAGATAGATAGACTAATACTTCCTAATCCACTATAGATAGATATATAGGTAGACTAATACTTCCTAATCCACTACAGATGATTCGTACCGTGCATGTGAAACCCCCCCAAGTGATCGTGGAAGCCCCGGCCACTCAGCAGTCTGACGTGTACATGTACGGGACGCTGCTGTACGAACTGTTTGCCGAGGCCCCACCCTTCGCCAAGCAGCACCCTCACGTGATCATCCTACAGGTGGGGCTCTGTAGACGCCCTCCCACTGATGAACTACAGTGTACGCAGAATCTCAAGGTAAGAGGGATACTGGTCTCCCTCACTGTCTGAAGCCCCAAATTTACGATATTATTATAGGTTTTTAGGTGTTTGCGTTTGGGTTTTGGCTGGTCCCAGAATGTATCCCCATTTACCCCATTAATATTAGGGTTTGCTAAACGATTTTTTTTCTATTTAAGATCGGGTTTTCAAGAACTGAGCCCAATCGTAAATCGAGGGAGACCTGTATACTAAATCTAAAAAATGAGGGGAAATAGTTCTCCGACAACTCAATCTGTGTCAAGTCAACCAGGGCCATCTAAACCTGCACAAAATTAAAGGTTTAATCTGAATCAACCTTAACTATCCTAACAGTATTAGTTAAGTTGACAGTGATTGAGAGTTACTGGTTGAAATGTTCTATTGGTTGATTGTCCAGTCACCAACAGCAGCACATTGTTAAGTGTTTTGATAATAGCTTCTTCAGTAAGGTCAAGAGAATATGAATGAAATGTTGTTGATAAAGTGTTCTTCATCATGTAATATTTATAGCTTTGAGGCTGTAATTTCATTGTTATCTAGAAACTATTCTACTGAAGTTAATGTTATTATTATACTGTAATAATCTTGAGATTTTATAAATGAAATGTTTCATAAATCCTTTCTCCATATAGTATTAGAAGATTCTAATTCATATAGGAATAGAATGGTCTCAGTAAAATGATTTCTAACATATGATTAAAAGTTATGGTTATTTATTGCTAACGTATGATTGTAAGTTCTGGTTATTCAAATACGTTCAGTTTTTGTTTGGTATTTGGTAATAATACCTCCACACATAGCATAAATAAAACTTAGGCCTACCCCTAATCTCCCCACAGACCCTGATCAATGATTGTTGGGACGCAGAGACAGCCCAGCGGCCTGTGTTCCCAGACATCTTGCGGACCCTGCAGCAGACCCTCTCACTGCACCGCGCTCACTCAACCTCCGAGCCCGAGCGACTCAATAGGATAGGCGTCTCCAGCCGAATAGCTTGCTGACAGGACCTGGGTCGGCCGCCGCCCCTCGGCCGCTCGCTGACCGAAGAAACTGTCAAGGATGAGGGATTCTTCAAACTGCCATAAGCACCACGTAACGTGTGCCCGAGTCATGGTCACCGTTGGATTTATTGGGGGGTGGAAGAATAACGAGGAAAACATTTTGAATTCTTTTACTTGGCTAATGTTTGGGGGATTTGCAAAACCCGGTCTCTATGAAGATTAGTTCTACATAACCTGAGATGTTAGATATTAACTTCTTTACAATATATCTCTTAACATATTGGACTAATCAGAACCTAGCATTTTGGAAGACTGGGAATGTGTAGCCCAATACGTTTGAGACAAAAAGACTTCAAGCCTTTTCCTTTATTTTCCGCCCACCCAAGTTATCCATGATGCACAGTGCTCATGACTGCTGACACAACAACATCAGCATCATTTGGCAGTGAGAAGATCCTGGTTTGACAGTAAAGCCTGTTTCACATGTGCACTTTTACTGGAATATTTCCTTCAAAGTCACACATAATTCGAGCAGCATGCTTCTTGTAGTGGAATATTATCCAATGAATTTCAGATGAAGTATATCAGAATTTTTAATATGATATCTTGTAGCCTTGTTTAGGGTTATTGATTTTAGGTAAAAGAAAAAATTATTATTGATGGAGTACAAGACTGCGATAAAATCCGCCGATAAATGTCTCATGTGACGCGGGCTTTAGGCAGCAAGCGACTGAGAGGCGACGGTCGGCCGTCACAGGAGGTTCCTTCCCCAATTATACCGTGTTCATCTTAACCCGGCAATAGATAGATAGATAGATCTTAACCCGGCCAGAACTTGACATGTCCGTATCGTTATTACTGATCTGATTGATTATAAGTATGATATATATTGTAAATTTTAATAGAAGAGCGGGTATCGGTTGGCCAAGGCGTGCTGATGCAAAACATGGAATTGCCTTTTCAACTGATACCGATTCAAATGATATGAAAAGAAATGATTAATAAGGGGCAGAGTTGTAGTATTTTCTTATGATGCAATTCAGTGTTGAGTAATCTTACATCTTACATTTGGAAACCCATTAACGCCGATTGCTATGGGAGGAAATATCTTGTCTGGTTAAGATGAACAGAGTATAGACACTTGTAACTTGTTGTTTTCCTGCCATTGTACCTTCTCTCAACCAAAGATATCATTACTCTAGTGGAGTAAGGTTATGTATATATAAGTTGAGTGGCATAGCAGCTGTTATGACCTTCACCAGGGCCGGGATACTCGGAGCGATCATAAAATACAACATCACACTTTAGTACTTACCGACGATGTTATAACTTGCCCATACTCAGAGGAAAATTATGACGTCGGAAGTTATATCGTGGTGAGAGCAATCATAAGATACAACATCACAATTTAGTAGGCCTACTTACCGACGATGTTATAACTTGCCTGTACTCAGAGGAAATGTATGACGTTGGAAGTTATATCGTGGTCAGAGACATGTCACATCTTATTACTGTACTGTAGGCTACTGTATTTATTCCAGACGTTATAATTTGCCACTACTCGGAGAAAAATATGACATCAGAGGTTATAACGTGTGAAAGCATAAGATGGTGGCCAAATTGTATTGATCATCACTGGTAAGAACGATTGCAAACTAAGGTGTCTATTTATGACAGTCATATGATATACAACGTCATAAATGCCTTCGAGTATCCGGGCCCGAGAGAACTGGCTCAATTTACCAAATTCTCTCAAACCAAAGACAGTCTTGTCATCTGAAGTGTTGTACTATTAGTGTCACTAACACTAGCAATCAGATGACAACTTAGTATTGTATTTTATGGCTACCCCCAGATGATTTTGTTCAGCTTGGTCCACTAGGAATGAAAGGTTTAGCGTATGACTATAATATACCCTTTCAGTTGAAGAGGTACTCCTTAAGTTCAATTAAATCACCTGGTGGATTGGTAACCAAAATAATCTGCAAGTTGGCGTCATCTGTTTGAAGGGTATAACTATGTCTCCAGGGCATTCAAGCATCTCTTCCTTTTTTCTATATTTGTACTTTGACAATAAGATGTCGGGGGTAGATTGATTAACTTGAGAATAGACAGGTAAATTTGAGGCTCATTGGCCGAAGTAGGATACAAAAATCATGCGGAGAAATTTTATACAATCATCTATACCGTCTATTGGGAGTGAGAGCTCATATATTTTTAATGAAAATCATAGAAGCAATCATTAATATTAAAACATAGTGTAAATAAAAAATAATAATAAGACAATGACTGAGAATGTTGTGCATTATGTAGCTATTACACATGTATCTGAATCATTTTTTGTGAATGTGTCTTTTAATTGTATTTATTCTTTTTATTTGTAATTTATTGAGTACTACTTTTCCATCAGCTTTGCAGTTCCCCAAAAATACCAGGCTTTGAGCAATCATGTTTAATATTAATATTTTTGCGATATGACCTGGCCGGGGCTCGAACCCGGGTCAGTAGCGCAGCAGTCCAACACCAAACCCACTATAGCCCATTCAGTAAAGGTAGGCCAGAAATCGTGACCCTCAACCTCTGTAACTAAAAAAGGGCTAGAGTAAATGGGCTGTAAATTTCCACACCTATTCCCTGGCTGATCCTTCCTAAATGGTAGAATTATTAGCTCGATTACTCTAGTCGATTATGTGTTATAGAAATTACTGGTAAAGATTTTTTGCCTACCAATAATGACTGAACTATAGACCACCTTACCAGATCAACTCTGAATCATAAACTATCAAATCTCACTTGGGCTCGATGCAATTCCGAATTAGTGATAAGAAATAGTGGAGTCCAAGTTGGGTTGGCCTTGCAGTAATATGTATACTTATTTACTTTTGTATACTTTTGAAGATTCCGCCTGGTACTGACGCAGCTAAGGTAGACTTCCACTCGCTCCGTCACTCCTACCTCTCTGATGATTTGCGGGAGTGTGTTGTGGTTGGAGTTCGGGTACCCGTATATATAAGTCTTGAAATCAACTGCTGAAAGGAAGAAAATGTAGTGCAAAGTAATTTTAAGTTGAAAAGATTGTAAGTACAGTCAATGAAATCCAGTAATGTGCAATAATAAAGGAAAGGAGCGTCAGGAACTGCCTTGCCATGAAAAGTTTACTCAAATATGGCCTGGGTACTTTTGCAGCATTTTGAATCAACCAAATGTAAGCAACTCCAACAAATTTATCAACTAACCTTATTTCTTTATCCCTTTTTTATTTAGTTTGTAATATATTTTCAATATTTATGCTTTTGTCAGACAATCTTAGTTGCTTTAAGAAGGACCTCTTGGAACCAAAGGGATAAAAGCTATTTTAATTAAAGTGTGTCTTGATAGCGTAATGGTTAGTGCGTTGGATTTCAGTGTGAGTATCCTAGGTTCGAGTCCTGGGAGTGCCACACATTTTCATTAATTACATTTATTTCATTAATTAGGTTTATATGCAAGTTAATTTGTGGGTTGCTGATATTACGAATAGCCTTTGTGACCGAGAGGTTCTTTCTAAGCCGAATTAAGTTATTCGGAGATAGCTTTGACATTTAAAATACCGTCACTTGATTAGGTATAAATTATTATAAATATTGCTAGTCTTGTTTTCCCCTAGAAGGTTAACATTTCTGTCATGCTGAGTTTTGTATCTTGCATTGTAGAGAATATTGAATAGACTTGTTTTAATTGCTTGCATCTGGTAGTTACAAAATACGACTGTGTTCTCAACACTTCCTGTTCACTGTGTCTTCCTTCTGCTCAAGTGTGCTGCAAGACATACTGGTAATAGTTTATCCTCGTACTTACCCTGATACTGGTAATATTTTATCCTTATACTGTACTAGTAACATGTATCCCCTTATACCGGTAAACACGGGTTTACTCGAGCGTTTTTTCCCGCATTCTTTTCAGAATCTTTTAACTGGCAGCTTCAGATATATACTCTTATAAGAATTATTTTGCATCTGGTGATCTACCTTCAGTCAAGTTTTTAACCCACTGAACCCCAGCTAGTTAATAATAAATGTACCACCCAGGACTGGCAGGTTGTGAAAAAAAAAAAATCCAGAAAACACCAGGAATGGGTTAGAAATGAAGGAAAACCCACAAAAAACCGATCCCCTAGGTCATTAAGGGGTCCTACGGTGCGCCCGAAAGTCGGAATTAACATGGGGAAATGGGTAGGCAAATACAGGTTTTTGCGCGCTCACGCGCACGCGGTTGGACTTTGAGAGTTTTCAACTATCGGCATTATTGTGTGGGATACTTACACAGTTCCCATACAAATCTGAGCCCTCTAGGTGCCATAGGACCGGAGTAATTAACCGTGATGCACCTTATGTGACGCTGGGGTTTAGCGTTACAAACATTTTGGACGCAAACAGTGCTGGGGCTCGGTGGGTTAAAAGCATTTTTTTATGTTAATTTTTTTATGCAGCATTGATCTGGCAGTATCTGAAATATTCTTTTTATAAGAATTCTTTTGCCTATAATGAATTACCTTCAGTCTAGTTGCCAATACCTGTGCAATGTAGTCTCAAAATGTAGCCAGAATAAAATTGAGGATAAAATCTTGCTGGTAAAAGCCCTCGTGTAAATCGTGTAAATCCTTCGTACATATATACCGGTAATTGCCAACTCTACGCTAGAAACCCTATAGTAACAGAGATTGGCAAACCTCCGCCATATTGGTGCCACGGGTGTCATTAACATCTTTTTAGTACTCGCTTATCACTGTTATCAGCAACACTGGCACGGGATGTATAGTTTGGACTTTGGATTTTAACCCCTTCAGGATCATGACGCATTTTTGACATTATATTCTGGCTATCACAAGAAGATTTATACAGCTTTGGAAGGGTCTGTGGTAGTTAAAAAGGCTAAGACTATCTCAATTCAACCCCTGGCGTCCATATACCCTTCCTATTCTGAATATAATCGTCTAATAATAGCCAGAAAATATGAAAGCAATGCGTCTTAGATCCTCAAGGGGTTAATTCTACTTGATAACAAATGTAATATCCCCCTAGTTTTATAATTACGGCATCAAAATGGCGTCCAAAGAATAAGATGGCCAATCTCTCGTACTGCAGGATCTCTAGTTTACGCCACCCTCCTTCCTTCCCGCCATCCCTTCCTCCCTCCCTCCCTCCCTCCCTCCCTCCCTCCCTCCCTCCCTCCCTCCCTCCCTCCCTCCCTCCTTCCTTCCTTCCTTCCTTCCCTACCTCCCCTCCTCCCTCCGTCCAGGAAAGCTAGAATTGAACGTTAATTTTTAGCAACCTTGGCCCCTTAAAATTCTCCCTTAGTGACAGAAAATGTGTAATTATGGGGAATCGCAGTGCTGTAGTGGGTTCAAATCATCTTGGCAGTAAATTCTCTGCATATTTTGGTTCCATTCAAAATATTATGGCAGCAAAGTCGCCTTTCGTATGTATGATTGCGAATGAAGATGGTGACAGTTGGCGATGGGTTGTGAAGTGGCCGATGAAATTGAACAATGAAGTGCATACCAAAATTAATTAAAAACTTGCATCATCAGGAAATTTTAACCTTTTTCATATACAAAATTGAAAAAAATAAGTGCATCAATAGGAACAAAAATGAGAGATGTAATTTGAACTTTGGGTATCCCAAAATTGATGAAAATTGGATTAATCAGTAAAACCAGTGAGAAGTATCTTTTGAATGTGTTTTATGTGTCCAAAATTGATGAAAGAAACACTGGGAATTATAGTTTGAACCTTTAGTGTATATCTAAATTAATGAATAGCTGGCATCGATCGGGATGGATTGCGGAGACGTGCAAGTTGAACTAACTATAGACCACAGAAATTGATTAGTGAAATGCTTTTATGTGTCCAAAATTGATGAAGAATAGGCATTGTGGAAACTATAAATTGAAACTCGTCAGTCTAAAATTTATGAAGAACATAAGAAACCGGAATTCGGCATAAGGCCGACCGGTCCACACGAGGGAGATCCCATTCACACCCAACCAGAACTTGCATCGATCAGGAAGGACCACAAGGAGAAGCAGAATTTGAACCTTATTTTATATGTCCAAATTAGATAAAAAGCTCAAGAGCTAATAGAACTGATTATTGACCAGATAAATTGAATAGTGAATAATGAGCTACCTTGATATGTCCAAAATTGATAAAATACTCGCACTGATCGGGAAGAGCTGCGAGAAAACATATAATTTGAATCAACTAGCCATTGTTTCCCCAGCGTATGCACAATGAGGCGCATAGTGAAGTAATTATGCAGTGATGTGTGTGTACAATGATATGCGTGTATCGTGTGTGGTGGTGTGTGGCTAAACTGAATTATCGGCCCACACAGCTCAAAAGCAGAAGTATTTGGAGAAGTGGAAAGAAACCCCCATCACCTTCCTCAATCCCTATATATTAATTATCCTAGGTAACAATGACTGCTACTGCACCCCTCTAAGATATATATATAACTGTAAATATTCATAGGTCAAATTACATCAACTTATTCAAAGAAATCATCATATCGTATGCCTTTAGCTTAGGACAGTGTGTTTCTTCAAACATTTCATATCGGCTTACTTTTAATGTGGATGAATTGAGTGGAGGGACATGTAGAAATAACTTTAATTTATATATCTCTTAACACTTCAGGCTACTCTCTGAAGTTGGCTTCTACTTTGCCCAAAGCTTTAGAGGAAAAAAGAAATCTGATATGCATGTTGGTCCATCCATTGATTCATTAATTATGCCATATGGAATGTGCAAACAACACAGGCTGGAAGACTGACCATAGCTTTAGATAAGTAATATGGCACCTTATATTTTGTAATCAAATAAACTAAGAAAGATCATCTTTGTAGACAACAACAGGCAATATTCTTCTTCTTCATAATGACCAGGAATCAAAAGGTTAACCATCATCATCATTATCGTCATCATCTCCGACGCCTTGTTTCCCTCTGGGAAACCCCCGCTAAAAGATGGCCATGACAGAAACGCCTCCAGGCTACTTTGTCAAGACATACCTCCTTTGCCCGTGCCACAATGTCCCTTCCACTACGTGGAAGTTTTTTCAATATATTTGTCCACTTTCTTTTCCCATACCATAGGTGGTCTTCCACTACTAGCTGTTCCACTCACCTGACTCCCATAGATATCTTTCTTGGCATTCTGTCTTCATCCATTCTCTGAACATCTCTGAAAGGTTAACCAGGATTAATGTTAATGTTTGCTTATTATACTTATGAGCTAAACAAAGGGTAAGATTGATCACTAATATTTGATTCCTAGAGGTCCTTTATAAGCTGAATAATATTGTCCTGCTATTATAAAGTGTACCTAGTATGTTATCTAATTAAATTGGTTATAATATTGGTGCAAGTCTCTTTAAGCCCATCAAACTCCATAAGTGGATCTGTCTCTTCTTGAAAGGTTGTGTATGTGTTGTGACCCAAGATTCAGTTAACCCCTTCTGTACCGGCGATGTTCTTTTAATCTTATTCTAGCTATATTTAGACAATTTTGTGCTGTTTAATACAGATCTGAGTTAGCAAAAAGGGCTAAGCGAGATAGTTCGAAGCTTGTCAATTGCTGAAGACCCTTTTTAAACTGCATAAAATTTTCTATTAGTAGCCAGAATAAAGTTCAAAAGACATTGGCGGTACAGAAGGGGTTAAGCCTTTTCTTACCTTGTACAGTATTAGTATTTTAGCCTTGTTAAGTCGACTTAAACCCTTTATGACTTTTAGCTTCATTAAGTATGCTACATCCTTTTATTACCACTTTAGCCATTATGTATTAATATCTATGGTATTATTTTCCATGGTGCTGTAGATTTATTATGGCTAAAGTATTGTACATTATCATTATTTTATTACAGTAGTTATTTCTGAGTTAGGAGTTACCTCGTACAGTATATTAATATGGCTAGAGTATTAAACGATCATTTATATATTTTAGTAATTTCTAAGTTAGGATTTTACCTCAATAGCTATATTATGTCCAATATTTATTAGATTTGTGTGTATACTTATAGTCGGTGTTATTTCAGCTGGCGGTAAATTGAATCCTTTAGTAGGCTACCTTATTTTACGATACCTTGGCCGAGGCAAGTAAATCGATCATCTAGCGGCTCTAGCCCAACTGCCCATCAACATATTACGCTACAAAATCTTCTCTATAGCCAAGTGTGAGGGGAACTGCCGGGTGTGGGCCAATGGGCGCTCTGCAGACCCCCGCTTTCTGACCTCTGACCGTTTTGGTGAGGTCAGTCCTCATAATGTTAGTGAGCTGGGCCTATACTTAGGCCTTAGAATGATTAAGAGTTGGGTGTAAGAGGGATCTGCCTTGTGTGGGCCAATCGTCTTTCTGCAGACTCCCATTTTATTTTGTTCTTAAGTAATCAAGATAAGGACATGATAATTTACCGTCGGCTGAAATAAACCGTACTATAATTCCATACGCTTGCCCCCGGTTGTGGCTTGGTTGTAAGGTACCTCGGCTTTTTATGTTATGACGCAGCTAACCCACCAAAGAGCCTTGGGTCAAGGATCTCAACAGCTGACTGATTCCATTTCTGTCTAGCGATTAGTTTTCTTAAGTGTGCTCTAACATCAGTGACGCTAGAGTTGCCGCTGCTTTAACTGTTGCCATCTATGCTTTAACATCAGTAACGCTAAAATTGCCACCGCTTCAATGTTCTGTACCGGCGACGTCTCTTGTATTTTATTCTAGCTATATTTAGACGATTGTGTGCAGTCTATAGTAGGATCTGTGGTAGTGAAAAGGGTTAAGTGAGACAGTTCGAAGCCTGTTAATTGCTAAAGGCCCTTTTTAAACTGAATATAACCGTCTAATGGAAGCTAGAATAAAAATTAAAAAGACGTCGCTGGTACTGAATGGGTTAATTTATTTACAGATGACTAAATGCCACTGGGGCCTATCATGGTCATCCATAAACTTAATCCAAAGTAAATCTTTCTGTCATGAACCATATGTAACAATATTATCCCTGTGAGAGTTCCATGTTGGAGCTCAGTGGTCAGGTTAAACTAATTTATTTATAAATAAAATTCTAGTGACGCATCGGTAACACGTTTGCCTCACAACCAAGAGGACCTTGTTTTGATTCCCATGCAGGAAGAGATGCCAATGTCTCTGTTTACCTAGCAGTAAATTGGAAGCTGGAATTAGGAGACATTTGTGACATCCCATCTGGAGTTATAAACTGTGGTCAAATGGTCCAACCACTGCTAAATTCCTCTTTAAAAACTGGCATTTAAAAAGAAAAAAATGTAATAATTTAATTGCTCTGCATACTAGTGATCTGTAAAGTAGGTGGCAAGTTAAATAGAGTGGCAGCTCTAGTGTTATTAACGTTAGCAACTATTGCAGCTTTTATGATTAATTTTATGCTCATTCCTATATTATATATGTGCTGATTCACATACACTGTACATACATACAGTATATACATGCTTGCATACATGCAGAACATTAAGGGGGGTCATCTTTTTTTTTTCTCTTTCTCTCCTTTTCTCTCTTTCGCTGGCTTGTATCCATTCGACCCCATTCAGCCAACTGTTTTGAGACGTTTATCCCCAGCTAGGTGTCGATATCTTCCTGGCGAGCCAGCATTGTATGGATAAATCCGGCTTCGCTGGAGACATTTTTCTATCGAAAAATGTACAAATTTAGCTTGCTGTCAAAACAAAAAAATATATATATATGCTGGCTCACTACCGCTCGCCAGGAAAAGATTGACACCTGGATGGGGGTAAATGTCTTAAAACAGTAGGCTGAATGGGGCCAAATGGATACAAGCCAAAGAAAGAGGGAGAGAAAGATAAAAAAAGCGAGGTGGGCTCCCTTAATGCATAATTTCTTCTTCATTCCCATGTTATATATATGTGGTGATTCACATACACTGTACATAAAGGCATATATACGGGCTCGCACTTATGCAGTACATAAACACACAATTGCTGTCTCACATAATTTATGCCAGCTATATATATTGTTCTATATGACGAGTGTGAGAATTATACCCAATTAATTTGAAACCTTTGTAAAACCCAAGAATTATAATGTAAAACTTGCAAAATGAACAAACCAAAACTTGGACGAACACAGTAAAAAGACAAAACAACTTATCAAAATCGCTATGTGGAAACAACGCTTAAGCAAAATAATAATTCTTTATAAATAAAAGAACACAATCCAAGAAATCATAGGTATACAAACCATCTGACCAGGATGATGAAAGATAATTTATATATTCTCTTATACATTCATCGTTCATTCTTCATAGGTAGCTAAAGTTAATAAAATATAATATTATGAACAAATGATAGAATATATTATCATAGAAAATGTCTCCTCATCCCCTTCATGAGTTGGTCTAATGATTCAGAATGTTTCATCTGCAACAACCAAATTTATGGTAGATATTATAATGTAAAACTTGCAAAATAAACAAACCAAAACTTGGACGAACACAATAAAAAGACAAAACAACTTATTATGATTACTATTACAGGTATTATTATTATTATTATTATTATTATTATTATTGAACGGAATGAAAAGAGAATGGTGAGATGTATATTATAATGTAAAACTTGCAAAATAAACAAACCAAAGCGTAGCCTATACGAACACAGTAAAAAGACAAAATAACTAATCAAAATCGATATGTAGAAACAACGCTTAAGTAAAATAATAATTTATGTATGTTGGATTGAACTTAGGGAATGGGTATCGATTGAAGAACTAAGAAGGCGTCTGGGCATTAGGAGTATCAGTGAAGTGATGCGCACGAGCAGACTTAGTTGGTTTGGACACATGGAAAGAATGGGTGATCAGCATTGAGTGAAGAAATGCCACATTTCTCTTAATTGTGGTGTAATTTGTTCCGAGCGTAAGTGAATTTCCCCCGAAGAACTGGCGCTTTTGAGAAACGAAAGCCCACATTATTTGTTATTATTTGTATTATTATTATTATTATTATTATTATAATTTTTATTGTCATTATTATTATTATTATTATTATTATTGATTCTCACACAATCATAAACTTGGGTCTCATTGTCCTCGCGATTCTCAATTAGCAATTATGACGACTATCAACTTTATAACTGTATTCTTGGTGTTATTTAGGCACGTTATTGATTTTCATGTTTTTTATTAACCCATTCAGTCCGGGTCATGTCCTTCTCATTATATTGTGGCTACTATTAGGCAATTCTATTCAGGTTAGGAAGGACCTCGAGGAATTAGAAGTATGGTCCCCTCTGTACTGTGAGAATCTGGAATATAGCATTATTATTATTAGTATTATTATTATTATTATTATTATTATTATTATTATTATTATTATCTCAAGTCCCCCTTCTTCCTAAGCTGCATAAAAAATCATCTAATCTAGCTAGTATAAAAAGAAGTAGGACATCCTCCGTACTGAAAGGATTGAAGACATTATTTGCAGTTATTACAATAGGCAACCCTGAACACATATCAATTTATAATATGTATGATAGTCTTATAGATGTCTAGGTGTATATAGAGCTAGAGTAGGTGTACATATTACTATACAGTACATTATGTTGAACGTTGGTGGTCCTGGTGTTTCTGTCTTGGTTTATATATTTCTGTTGATAAGTGCTCCTCCTCAAATGGTGTTTTTATTAATGTTGTCAACTATAGTCTGTTTAGTTCCAGCTGACGGCAAATTGAATCCCTTAGCAGGTGATTTCGCAATACTTAATTGGCAAATATGAAACTACTATGTCTCTGCACCATATAAATACCAAGTGTTCATTCTTAGCAGCATATTTCATTACAAAATCTTCGCGAAGATCCGCGGCGGTCGAGTGGAGAGCACGCTCGCGTGTGAATCTGCTTGACCTGGGTTCGATCCCAGCCATGGTGGACATTTAGTAGGTGGTAGTACGTCCTATCATGTTTCACATGGTCGCACCCAGTCTGGGGAACACCTCGACGATGTATACAAACTAATAACACATAAAACAAAGCCACTACAACCGCTTCTTCTCTCTTCAACACCCCTTCTCTCCTCTCTACACTCTTCAGAAAATAGGAAAAGTAGAAAGTAGCTACGAGGTGCCGTTGTAATGGCTCATCCCTCAATACCTTCACCTGACCTATCTGCTATGTAATCAAGATAAGGACATAATAATTTACCATCAGCGGGAAATAAACCGACTATATTCGGAGTTAATTTTAACATACAATAATGCAACCCGTTGTGTTGTGAATATTTCCATGTACGAACCCTATAGTAAGAGAGATCGGCCAACCTCTGCCATATTGGTGTCACTAGCCTCTCTTTACACTCCAATATGTCCATACCCATAATAAATACTCAGCAATACTGGTAAAAGATGTATAGTTTGGACCTAAAATTATATAATGATTAAAACAAAAATTATATATATTACCCCGTTGTTTAATTATTACAGCACCAAAATGGCGTCCTAAGACAAAGATGGCCGCTCTGCTTTACTTGAGGATCCCTACTTCAAATTTCCTGGCAACTTGTTTTTAGCAATTTCAGCCTGGCACCTTTGGAAATATGTTTTATATGAATTCAGCAACTGCAGTTAACCATGCTAAAGATCACTGAAACATCTTCAGATGATATTTTCTCGATAAATAGCATATAAAAGTTTCCAAACAGGAATTGCATATACTGTAACAAGTTTCCCCAAGAATGTAAACCAAAATAGCTATATTATATAAATACTGCCATAAAATAGTAGGCAGTTTAAAGTATGTGAGAGAATACTGTTGTGATTGTACCTTCTCAACACACAGCACCTGCATCAGAGTGCAGCTGTCTCCATACACACACCTTTCTTCTCAATACACCTCTGCCTTAACCCCTTCTGTACCGGCGACGTCTTTGTAGTTTTGTTCTAGGTATATTAGATGATTTTGTGCAGTTTAAGAAGCATCTGTGTTAGTAAAAAGGGTTAAGAGTTCGAAGCCTGTTGATTGCTGGAGGCCTTTTTTAAACTTAATAAAATTGTCCAATAGTAGCCAGAGTAAAGCTAAAAAGACGTCATCGGTACAGAAGGGGTTAACACACAAGTCATCTTCACACAACCATACCATTATAGACATTTTCACATAGCGATTTTGATAAGTTCTTTTCTTTTCTCTGAGTAGTACGAAGAAATGTAAGGAGAATGTAGAAGCTACCTTTGCCTCGGCTTTATGGAGAAATAGCAAGGAAAATCTTTCTATCTATTGCCTGACGCTGTGATCCTCGAAGGGGTGGCCACGAAAGAAACGCCCCCATGGACCTCTGTCCCCAGTCAGTCGACGCCCCTCCTCCCAACCAGCACCGCCTTCATCCATATACTTCTTCACTCCATCTTTCCACCTCTCTTTCGGTTTACCTCTCCCTCTCTGTCCTTCCACCTCGCTCTCGTACACCCTCTTAGTCATTCTCTTGCTTCCCATACGTTCCATATGGCCGAACCATCTCAACGTGTTCCTCTTCACACTTTCCAGCACATCTACCTCCACACCACACCTCCTTACTTCCTCATTCGTCTGTCTATCCCTCCATGTAACTCCGCACGCACTTCTCAAGTAACTAATTTCCACCCCTCTCACTCTTGGTCTGAGTTTTTTCCACCAACGTCCATGCTTCGCAAATATCAGCTACATCTGTTGCAGAAGATGTAGAATTACTTTGATTAGCATTTTTATGGGATAACAGCGAGTCTTAAGCCGGTATCACACAAGCTTTTATAGTCAACATTCAATGATCAACATTCCTGGATTATTTTGCACTGATATCAGAAACTAGAGTGATGATGGATGAACTTAGGTAGCAAAAATAATTTAAATGTTAACCTCATAAGCTGCCAGACCAGTGTTGAGGATAAAGGTTGAGGGGAATATCACTCGTGTGATACCGGCTTAATAGATCGAAAAGTATGATATACCCCCGAAGTCACACATCCATTACTTGATAGCAATTGAGGGGAGATGGGTCGTTTTTCTGGTCCCCCTTCTCCCTCATGCTTAGCCCCTTTGTTTTTCAGATTTTAAGACGTTCGGCCCATTTTTTTGGTGATTTTATGACCTTTCACCCCTTTTCTTTGTCAATATTTAGACTTTTCCTGTCATTTAGGTGTCGATTTTTTTCCTGGCTAGCGATAGCAAGCCTGTAATCTAGGAGAAACCGGCCTTCGGCCGGGAAATTTTAAAAAATTACAAATATATCTGGGTTTTTTTTTTTTTAAGTTTGATGGAGGTCTAGGGAGGAAACTAGAAACATAATAAATACATTAAAAAATCAAACAAAAAGGTTGTAGGAAAGTATATTTTCTTACTGTTGTGATGGGTGTGCAAGCCCCTTCACCTGGCTGTTGTTGTTGTTGCTGTTGTTGTTGTAGGGGAAGTCAGAGGGAGGAGGGCTCATTAGGGGACGGAGACATTATTCTATCAAAAATGTACAAATTTAGACTGCTGCTGTCAAAAATATGTTTAAATATGCTGGCTCGTGGAAAAAATCGCCTGGATGGGGATAAACTTCTTAAAACAGTAGGCTGAATGGGGCCGAATGGATATAACCCTGAGAGAGGGAAAAAGAGAGAACCAAAAGAGATGGGCCCCCTTAACACACATATGCATACTGTACATACATGCACATATATATACATACAGCACAACACAAACCTTTGAGATTATGCCCCATTTAAAATATCTATGGACAATACAACCCACATTTCACTGCTGCTCCGGGAAGTGAGGAGTACACTAATGTCAGCAACAGATGTCACCATATATTATTCATCCATTTCCTCGGTCATATCTTGATTATTAGTACAAGTCTCCCTCGAGTTACGATTGGGTTACGTTCCTGAAAACCCGATCTTAATTAAATTGAATGCTCGTATAGCGAACCCTAAAATTTATGGGGTAAATGGGGATACATTCTGGGACCAGCCAAAACCCAAACCCAAACACCTAAACACCTATAATAATATCCTAAATTGGGGCATCGGATAGTGAGGGAGACCTGTATATAATAGGTCTTTAGTTAATTGTGTTGACATGTTCTTGCGTTCGTTCAGGAAAGATAATATATTATACATTGCGTCAGTAAATACCAATTGTATTAAGTATTCCTCCAAAGATCTAATGAAATTACAGATAATTGATTTTGTAATTAATAATTCAAGTTTTAGACTCTGTATACAATTTGTATTATTTAAGCCACATCCAAATATATATAACTGAGAAAATGGCCATCATCATCAATTTGTATGTGTGTGAAGCTTCGGCAATATAACATGTCTGGTGACACTTGGCATCTTCCCACGGCTTAAAAATGAAAGAATAACCATTATTTACTTTTCAAATCGTAATAGAAATATCCTTATGAGATAATACACCCTCCTGAGACTTAAAATTTATATAAAACCATAATTAATTTCTTTAAACGTGGTTAATGAATGTTATCATTGCCTATTCTTTCATATTTTTTAAATCATATACATATGTATACATTATCTAGATATATATAATATTAATCTACGTGTCCTAAGTGAAGTGTGTGTATAATGTTAATAAATCAAATCTTACTACAATAATTGTATGTCTGAGTATATATGTATGTATTTAGTATTATGTGTGCAGAAGTACGTTCATCGTCATGTACGTATGCCTTTGTCCATTGTTGTGTGTGTCTGCGTATGAGAGAGAGAGAAAAAGAATGTTTGCTCAGTTTGTGAGTTTGTTTATATATACTCTTATGTATGTGTACATTTAGATATATCCATTGTTATGTACATTTGTGAGTGTGTGTACGTTTGATGGCTGTATAATACAAGTAGTGTTTCAGTGTACAGACCCATCCAGAGATCATATGTGTGTGTGGGAGAGCGAGTGTACCTTAGATCATGTACAGTTGGCCACAGGAATTCATACCCACTCCATGATTTTGTGTATGATAGTAAAAATAGTGATTAACTTCTATGATAGTAAATATAGTGTGATTGATTTCTCAGATAAATTTATCATAAACTCGAACCCTTTGGCGCACGATGACGCTATTAGCGTCATTTCTACATATAACCTTTTGTGACCAACAGGGATACTTAGAAACATTTAGATTAGTTACCCAAATGGCTAAAGTTTCTTTGAGGTGTCTTCCTATGAAAACGAATATTAGATGGTTAACTAATCTAAATTTTTATAGGCCCCAAGCATTGTAAATCTGCTAACCCCTGGCAACCCTCTGTGTGCCAAAGGGTTGAGCATATGAATTAGCTACTGCTGTCTATGGTATGTGCCGGAGTATATACAATATACATACACATACATACATACATAAAATACTTTTCTAATGCAATCATACTCTTTAACCTCTTATACGTAAAATCATGGCATGTATACGAATTCCTGTGGCCAACTGTGCGTATGAACAGATGATATATACAGTACTCGTCACCCCTTACATGTTAACCCTTTCAAGATATGGTGACACATTTATGTTCTGTTTTCTGGCTATTATTAGATTATTTTATTCAGAAGTAGAAGGGTAGCCTATATGGAAGTCTTAAGAGTTAATTGAAGTAGTCTTTATTCATATCATTCCCACAGATCATTCCGAACTATAAAAATGTCTAATGATAGCCAGAAGAAAACATCAAAATGCGTCATAATCCTTAAGGGGTTCAAAAATACATCTGTGCATAGACACAAAACTTTATATGTCCATTTCTAATATATATATTTTTCTAAGGTCATCCTACGATATTGCTTTGTATATCTGATGTCCCCGCGGCGGAGCTCAACCCCTCTCGTGTACAATCCCTCGTCAACATTTGGCGACTTCTTTGGTTTTTATTTATGCAAATATAACCATCGGTGTTGGTTTGTGGATGTCATTTCCATATAAGTTGACTGGTATGTTATATTTACGATTAAGTGTATATCTGATCGCATAGAAAATTATCCCATATGGTTGCATTTGCAGTGCAAAACATATGGGTTCAAAAATATTTCTGAGACTGCAATCTCCTGGCAATATGTGGACTTCTGTGACTTTCTCCATTCAATTATAACCATTGGAATTGATTTATGAATTTATCCTATATGATTGAATTTAAATGTGTATATATATGATTTATATGTAAGTTGCATCCATAAGTGAGTTAGTATCGTTATTATTTTATTTGCATGATCGAAATGAGGGGTCGTCAGATTTGTAAGTGTTCCATTGCTCCATTAGTGTAAAGTTTCATCCATACTATCTTACTCCTAGTTACTTTACCTATAGTCTTTTCATTATAATTAGGCCAAAAA
Source organism: Paralithodes platypus (assembly GCA_032716605.1). Classification (NCBI taxonomy): domain Eukaryota; kingdom Metazoa; phylum Arthropoda; class Malacostraca; order Decapoda; family Lithodidae; genus Paralithodes; species Paralithodes platypus. The sequence continues at coordinate 8,895,793 of CM064521.1, forward strand.
CCACTAACCTCTATAACTACAAAAAGACAAGTAACCGAGCTAATATTTCTACCATTTGGGGAGAGTCAGCCCGTAAATAGGTGTGGAAATTTACAGCCCATTTGCTCTAGCCCTTCTTGAGTTACAGAGGTTAGGTGTTAGGATTTCTGCTCTACTTCTACTGAACGGACTATTCTTACGTCTAACCCAACCCAAAACTCAAATAATACTAAAGTCTATTCGCTGTAAGTAGACGAGAAATCATGACCTCTATAACTCAAAAAGGGCTGGAGCAAATGGGCTGTAAATTTCAACATCTATTCCTTGACTGACTCTTCCCAAATGATAGAAATATTATCTCGATTACTCAAGTCGTATTTGAGTTACAGAAGTTAGAGGCCATGATTTTTTGCCTATTTTCAGGGATTAGTTGGTTGACTACTTGGTTTCTATCTAGACGAATTGATTTGGCAATACGAACAATAACTATACCTACTATCCATGTATTGCTAGTTTATGTCAAGATATGTCACATGATTCTGATATATATTTGCATTTTAAGTTTATAATACATTTTCGTGTCATCCCAAGTATCCTATTAGTCTTCTAGGTCTATAATATATTTTTAAAGTGATCCCCACCCATTTATATGTATCTCACGCTACATAATCTACTATCAGGAGAGTTTGGGGGTATTATTGGTTTTGTCATTGTATATATTGTATTTCCATGTGATTATTTGTAGTGTATGTGTACTGTATAATATATTTTCACATGATTGGCTTTTTTTATTTAATTTCTTTTGCTCCATTTCCTCAAGCAATAAGCAAAGGTGTTTTAACCTTTAACTGTCGGCGCGCAACTTATGTCGTGTGAAATAAATATAGACTATGTGGCAGTTCACAACTTATGTCGTGCAACATTTTCACCACGTAATGTTGATGGGAGGAGCGTAGCAAGCCTATGACCGTCGACCAACTGAACTGTATTCTAACTTCCTCCCCCTCTTCTCACTCGCTACACAGGGAATTATGTAGGGAAATTACCTAATTACAGGGTTTTTGCACTCGTGTTGCACGATCGTTGCAAGAGAACCAGTGGTCGTACAAGGATGGTTCGGGTGTCATTGGAAAGCTCTGTTTACGCCCTTTCAGGGATAGATAATTGTTTTACGCTCTGGTTCTTATTTAGGCACGAAATTATTAGGCACGTAAACAACCCTATTTAGGGTTAAAAAAAAAAACGCTGGGCGCTACGGTCAAATAGACCACCTAGCCCGCTAAATAAGGGTTAATGGCCTCACTGACAATATATGGAGAATATTCCAAATACTAGAATGACAATAAATAGGTGTTATGGCAATTATCACTACATAATTTATCAGGGACGAATTTGCAAGCTTAATGAAACATAGTATTAAATGCTGTTTGGTGGCGTGGAATATAATTTATATAAGAACGTTTTTACTCTATCCAAAATGCAAAATGCAAGTTGAAATAACCTTAAGGGGAGGTTTTTAGTTTGTTCCCTAGACCTTCATCAAGCTTAATAATACACCCCTAAACCCCCTTGAAGATAAATTTGTACATTTTTCGGTAGACAAATTTCCCGGCCAAAGGCCGATTCCTCTTAAATTACAGGCTCTCTATCACTCGCCAGGAAAAAAAAATAGACGCCATTTTTTATTTATTTTTTCAACAACTCCCTCTCGGGCATAGGCTGTGAGCCTGCACACTACCGCTGAACACGGTGAGGCCCGTGAGGTCTTGTTCCAGTCTAGGGTGTGAGGCATGCGAAGCACCCATTCACGACTCGAAGCAACCCTATCTCTGAAGCTGCTTTGCCTCTGCGCTTCACCGTCTCATCCCCCAGACTCGGACCCTCACTCTCAGAACGCCACTTATTGAGCAATTAACTCACTAGGCATTGCCACCCTGTAGCATATTTTGAATATGGGAATATTCATACAATGCTATTTAATCTGGGAACAATGCGGGTACTTTTCTGGCATTTCGGTGTGCTGTGGTAATGCACTGATACTAGGTACAGCACAAATTCCATCCCAATAATATCTTCCCATTGACATATTGGGATTCGAACCCGGGTCCATTGGATTACCAGTCCAGTGGCAAGACCACTCCGCCACACCTCGAAAGGTCTTAAAATTTACAGAAATGGGTCGAAAATTCTTAAAATCGCCAAACTATTGGGGCGAACGTTTTATTATCTCAAAAGCAATGGAACTAAACATGAGGGAGAAAGATGGAGTCCTGAAAAACATCCTTCAAGTGGAAATCTCTCCTTAATAAAATAAGTAAGGAATACCAAATCGCCCAAAACAATCGACAGTACAAAGAAAACGGTAAAATTAATGAAGGCAAACGTTTGATGGTTGAAGATACGGAAGCTTCCTCACGAAGGGTGCCAGTTTAAGGAGGTAGTGCTTGGTTTTTGGTCTATGTATTTATTAATGTATTATTTTTTTAGTTTCCTCGCTGCCGTGGTTGAGCCCCGCCCCGCCCCGCCCCGCCCCGCTGTTGTAAAGACTATCCCCACCCACACCCCACCACCCCCACACCTCACAGATTGTTACCTTACCTTAATTCTCGCTTCTAACACCACTCCCACCATCAAAGACCTTCCCCCACGCCCCACACCAACCACCACCACCACCACACCCACAGCCCACAACTTGTTACCTCACCTCAGACCCTGCCTCTAGCATCCCCACCTCAACCCCCACACCCACCATCACCTCTACACACCTTCCTCCACGCCCCACACCAACCCCCACCCCCACCACCTACAGCCCACAGCCCACAACTGTGTTACCTTACCTCAGGCCCCGCCTCTAACCATTAATGATATCATGTCAATAAAGTGGTATTTTTCCTAGAAAGTCTTTTATTTATACCTTGCTAGGAAGGCACATGTCATATGATCAAGTTGTCACATTCTAAAGGAAGAATGATCAGCCAAAAAGTGCACAAATCACTGAGGAACAATGTGGGTCCTCATCACATAGCTCCATTACAGGAAACTGGAAAGTTCGTCGCTCGCATCGTTCTAAATAAACAATTAAAGCCACCAGATGGACATATGATCTGGCATAAAAACGTGCAACTAATAAGTCATCCATTTTATAGATATCAATTCTTCAACAAAGACCTACGTCTCAGGGTCTAGTTGCCATGGTAACCAGCAAAGCTTGGCCATGTTTTGTTTTCATAAGACACCAATCACAACAACAACAACAAAAACATAAAGTGGATGATTCGACAGTAGATGCATTTAGTGTGGAAGTTAGATAATACGTCCAACACTGGCATGGACGTGAGACTATTAGGTAAGAAATACGTAACTTGTTTCGGTAATGATGGTATCTGACATAGTACATCTGTGGTACACTGGCAGCATACACCGAAAGAGAGAGAGAGAGAGAGGGGGGTATCCATTCGGTCACATTCACCCTACTGTTTTAAGACTTCAACCCCCATCCAAATTGCAGGCTTGCTATCGCTCGCCAGGACATTTTACTGCCAAAATATCTACAAATTTAGTCTGAAGAAGGTCTGGGGGTAATTTTAAGGGGTGGGGGGGATCTTGGATAACTGTGTGAGGTAGAGACGTAACTATATTCGGTAATAGTGTTTAGTGTTACCATTAGTAAACCTGTGAAGTACCTGACCCCCACAGTGACCTGACCTTAACCCAGCAGGGAACCCACTAGCTGGTATACTTTACACAACAACAGTCAAGATCTTCCCTAGGTTGGCTCATCAGTTGCCTACTCTAATACACAATAGGAGCAGACAGAGAGAGAGAGAGAAAGAAGTAGAGAGGGGGGTAAGAAGAAAATATAAAATTAAAGATAAATATAGGGAACAAACGAGAGAAAGAAATAGAGAGAGGGGGGATAAAAAGAAAAGATGAAATTAAAGATAAATATAGGGAACAAACGAGAGAGAGAGAGAGAGAGGCTTGACTCAGGGAACCCACCAGCTGCTGCCATACATTACACAACACCAACACCCAAGATCTTCCCTAGCTTGGCTCATCAGTTGCCTACCCTAGTACAGAATATGAGGATAGAGAGAGAGAGGGGGGGGGGTAAGAAGAAAAGATGAAATTAAAGATATATATAAGGAACAAACATGAGAGAGAGAGAGAAGGTGGGAGAGTAGGGTAATAATAGTATGGGAGAAGGGAATTGTGCCTGAAGACTGGAAATCAGGCATAATAGTCCCCCCTGTATAAACGGAAAAAGGAGAGATGAGTGTGGGGTAACTTTAAGGAGGGGGGGGGGCTTCTGCCCCCTTTCTCCCTCATGTTTAGCCCCATTAATTTTCAGATTCTAAAACGTTTGTCCTAATAGTTTGGCTATTTTAAGACCTTTCATGCCATTTAGGAGTGCATAAGATAATAGAGTATGTGTGTGAGAGAGAGAGAGAGAGAACAAAAAAAGAGTGTGTGTTTGTTCCAGTTTTCCTATAATTATATTTGAGTGAAGTATATAGTTAGGATGGTGATGGGCTGGTACTATCAGAACGGGGTTTGAGCGTCCCCTGCCTCCCATAGCTTACTCTGTCTGTCTCTCTTACTTGTAATAGTAGTAGTAGTAGTAGTAGTAGTAGTAGTGGTAGTAGTGATGGTGATGGGCTGGTACTATCAGAACGGAGGTTGAGCGTCCCCTGCCTCCCATAGCTTACTCTGTTTGTTTCTATTACTTCATTTTCTCTTCTGTCTGTTTTTAGGCTAATTTCCACCAATATATATTATGTCGTATATATGGCCTGGCTCTTTCTGAATTAAACTGTGATAAAACTTCTGATTATCTTCAGTTTAGTTGGCTTTACAAGTGAGAAATAATCCCCGAAAATGTTCATTTATAATATGCAAGGAAAGGCGCTCTTGAGAATTTACCGTTACGGTTTAAGGTTTTTGTTCTTGCTTTCTTTTTTATAATGGGGCGAAAGGTCTTATAATCGCCAAACTAATACGGCGAACGTCGTTAAATGTCAAAACTAAGGGGACTAAACATGAGGAAGAAGGGGGTCCAGAAAAAAACTACTCTCTTAAGCTGGCGGGAAAATGACTTGTGCCCATTTCAATATTTCAGATATGGCAATGCCCGATAGGTTGTTGTTTGTGAAAACTTGGCATAAATATGAGAGACTTACTTGTTACTTGGTGTGGAGTTTCTCAGCCGCGCTCCGTCACTAGATGTGACGCTCGTCGCAGCTGCCCTTTAAACCATCTAGCACTTGTAGTCTTGTTTCACAGTGCCATCTTCTAAGTCATAACACTCCCTGAACAAATGTGTTTTTAGTGACTTTTTAAAGGCCTTTATGTTCGCACACCTTTTCACATTAACTGGTAGATTATTATAAAGTCTCGGTGCACTCTTTTCGAAGGCCCTAAATCCAAATTCATGATTGCACCGTGGCTCATTCAATTGATGCAGCACGTTGCCATGTCTCAGCATCATATCAGTGCCAACATTGAAGTCTTCCAATAAGTCTCGCACATATTCCGGCTTTCCAAAGTTCAAAGCTTGATACACTATAACACACAGTTTGAATATGATCCTCGCTTTCACCGGCAGCCAATGCAGGTCAATTAATGCCGGCGTTATACTCGCACGGAATGGTAAACTCTTTATTAATCTTGCTGCTCTATTCATTATAAGTTGTAGTTTTCGTAGCAAGTAATTTGGTAGTCGATAATATAGAAAATTACAATAGTCTAATTTACTAATTACATGATTGTGGATCAACATTTTGGTTGTATTAATATCCAGATATTTTCTCACAAAAGCAATATTCCTCAGATGATAGGCAGAGATTCGCACTGTTTGATTAATCTGGTTTTTAAATGACAGTTCACTATCAACCAAGACTCCCAAATCCTTCACCACACTACTCACAGTCATCACACTATCATTGATATTGAGGCTTTGCACGCCCAGTCTCTCAAGGTTCACCCGTCTGCCTACTAATAGGCATTCAGTTTTATTTTCATTTAATTTCAGTTGCTTTGACTCCATCCACTTCCCAATGTCTTTTAGTAAACCACTAATCTTCTCCTCAACATTCACCACGTCACTTAGTGCCAGATAGAATTGGGTGTCATCCGCAAACAGCTTGAATTTCACTCCATGTTTCATTAATATGCTAGATAGTGCAATTGTATATATACAGAATAGAATTGGTCCAAGAACACTCCCTTGAGGGACGCCCCTCTCTAGATGCTTCATCTCTGAGAATTTATTACTTATTTGCACACAATAAGTTCTGTTAGTAAGGTAACTTTGAAGGTATTCCAGCGCATTACCATCAATACCAATAGCTTTACAGTCTTCTATTAGTAAGCTATGCACCACTGTATCGAACGCAGCACTCAAGTCCAACAAAATTAAGATTCCACACTTCGCATTGTCCATTTGCACGAGTAAATCATTAATCACAGAGCACATCGTGGTTTCCGTAGAGTAAAGTCTTCTATATGCGGACAGAGACGCAGTCATTTTTTGTTTCCCGATTAACTCAACTGCTAAGGAGGTAAACTTTCCGCCAGGGTAGAAAGGGGACAAACTAGAGTCAACTTGAGATAAGATGGCCTCTGGGGTAGCTATAAAATAAGTGACAGTCGCTACCATAGGTACTCCCTCCTCCACAACAACATCAACAACATGAAGGCTGTGGCACTGGTTCTTCTGGGGCTTGTGGCTCTGGCTAGGTAAGTTGTGTGTGTGTGTGTGTGAGAGAGAGAGAGAGAGAAAAAAAAAGAGAAAGAGAGAGAGAGAACAAGTGACAGTCGCTACCATAGGCACTCCCTCCACCACATCAACAACAACATCATGAAAGCTGTGGCACTGGTTCTTTTGGGGCTTGTGGCTCTGGCTAGGTAAGGTAGCAAGGTTAGCTGTGTGTATGTTTGTGTAAAAATATTTGAGTTGATTAAACGGCCCCAATATGGGAAAGAAACTCTTCTTTGAACTGACGTATCACCCAAAAATTCCGTCTTGAACCAAAAATTGCATGCTTGGATGTGCATCCCCTCGGGGATGCGCTTACAATTATATTGCACACAGGTATGACATGAGTTTTGTGTATATTACAATACTTATATAACTCCTGCTATCTATCTGCTAATCTATCTAATTACCTACTCATCTATTTTAGTTGCCAGGATGACGGAACGGAGTGCGACTGTGGCATGTTCATGACTTACTACCCTGATGAGATCCAAGTCCACCGCCTGCCACCCATCGATATTGACAACTGTGCCGCCGTCACCAGGTGCAAGAATATGTGTGCCGAATAGGTAAGGAGAACCGGATTAATATTTTGCCACCTGTGTAGTAACGAAAGTTCTATATCAATATACATCCATGAACTTACATATGGTTACACCAATTATTCAAGCCTTTGAATGTTTAAAGCCAAGTTCTGAAGCATCTGGAGTATAATAGAGCATTTTTGTTTTCATTAGATACTTATTCAAATAGATGTGTCGCCATTTATATTCACCGCTGTACAATCCACTAAACTAAAAACAGTATAATTCAGTGTGTACAACCCTATCGTGGTCCTAGTCAGGTCAGGTGAAGGTATTGAGGGATAAGCCTTTACAACGGCACCTCATAGCTAGTTTCTACTTTCCTATTTTGTTCTGAAGAGTGTAGAGAGGGGAGAAGGGGTATTGGAGAGAGAGGAAGCTGTTGGAGTGGCTTTGTTATGTGTGTTATTAGTCTGTATACGTCGTCGAATTGACCACTTGCGAGTTTTGGTCTATAAGGAAGTTGGAGCCGTGGCCATTAATATTTAGCAGAATTATCAACTTAAATACAGTCATAATACATAAAACCAAATTGATCATACTTTTTATCCATCAGAAACCCACATTATTATTGCATTTCTCTTTAATATCGATGTTCACGGCTCCAACTTCCTTATAGCTTGAAACTCGCAAGTGGTAAATTACCCATTTGTTTATTGTTATCGTCTCCTTCTTCCTTTGCCAGTACCGGGTGTTCACCAACAACGGGGACGTGGACCACCAGCTGTCCAGCGGGTACTCTGTGGGCCAGGAGATCTGCATCCTCCTCGCCAGTAAGGACATCACCCACGTCGAATATGAGACCGTAAGCCACCACTCACATTTTGGTGCTATGATTATCTATAGTGAATTGAAAGTTTACTGGCATTTAGGGATTTATTAAAAGAAACAGTACAAAAATTTAAACATAGCATAAGTTTTCCAATAAAGTTAATGTGACTTATCATTAACATGTAAGCAGACGATTGTGTGGGTTGTGGGTGAGAAAGCGTTATAGTGTGACACTGTATACTGCAGTCCTTCTTCTTACTAGTGTACCATATGGTCTCATAATATTACATAATTATTTCCTAGAGTCACCCACGCCAGAAGATACACCCCCCCCCCCCCCACCCTTGTTTATAATTATTATTTTATTTTATTTATTTTTTTCATTTACTTTTTCTATTTTTGTTTTAGATTATTCCCTAAACCTGCATCAAGCATTAGAAATACCCCCAAGACCCCTTCGAAGACAAACTTGTGCATTTTTTGGTATAGAAGAAAAGCCCCGGCCGAAGGCCGATTTCTCCTATATTGCACGCTCACCATTGCTCGCCAGGAATAAATCGACCTCTACATGGCACGAAAGGTCTTAAAAATAACAACGAATGTGGCAAAAGGTCTTAAAATAAGGCTAAACTTGAAGGAGAAGGGGGTCCACAAAAAAACACCCCCTTAACACTCTTAGGCCCTATCTTGCACTATTTCCCCTCTACAGCACCCATACCCCTCTTGTTTACATTCATTCCTCTTCTCCGTGTTGTTTGTGTGACAGGTGTACGGGTACGCGCGCCAGTGTGGTGGGCCCTGGGACTATGATGGTGAGTCCAGTTTCAACAAACTCTGCTGCACACACGGACACTACACACCCTGCGCATAAATGAAGGTGGTCCGGCGCTAGAGGATGATCAGTGGGCAGGAGTGGAGTCAAAAGAGATAAAGGCATTGATAGAACATAAGAACATGGGAGTCTGCAGAAAGCCGATTGGTCCACACAAGGCAGATCCCTCTCACAGGTTCCGAACCAACTTTGCCGGTGCTGAGGCATAATTACAGATGGCAATAATTATCCACTGGAGCCTATCGAGATCATATAAACTCCTTAGATGACACTTTACGTGATAGCACAGTTAGTCTAGAACACTGCCAATCACATATTACAACTATCATACTAATACTAACTAATATAAATACCTACTTACCGCGACGTCTTTTTAATGTATTTCTAGATTTATTTAGACGATTTTGTACACTTTAAGAAGAATCTGTGGTAGTAAAACGGGTTAAGGTAAACAGTTCGAAGCCTGTTAATTGCTGGTTAAGCCTGGTTAATTGCTGTTAATTTTTGACATGAATAAAATCACCTATTAGTAGCCAGAATAAAACTAAAAGACGTCGCCGGTAAAGAAGGGGTTAATATATATAAAATCAATGTTCTCATCACATCATCTCACCTATGTCATCATCTACTAACAATAAAATACAAATATCATCTTTCTTTGTATTGATATATTGCATTCAGTCCTAATAACAGCTAAGTCACCTTACTTACCTTTTGATAGCTTTTGGTAGCTTAGGAGGTGGTTAAGGGGGGTATTGATAATTGATTTGTATATTTGTTTATGTAGTTATATATATATATATATATATATATATATATATATATATAGAACAGAACAGAAACAGAAACAGAACAAAGAACGACACGTAACGTTCATTGACTGGCGTGTATAAGAAAGGTAAAAGGCACACATCAATGCGATACAGGGGAGGTCCAAAAAGAACCACCTCGGACCAAATAGGGTTAATATTACCAATATATAGATGTTATTCATATTTGTTGAGTCATTTTAACCCTTTCAGTATTCTATAAATCTTTTCTTCCTTTTATGTTGGCTACCGTTAAGTTGATTCTATGTAATTTATGGAAGTATGGTAGGAGTTAGATGGTTAAGGGGTTTTATCTAGACCCTATGCCTAGAGAAGAAGAAGGGGGACCATAAAAAGGGATTCATCTCCCCTTAACCATGTTTCATACAGAGGGTCCGGTCTAAATTTATCAGAAAAAAATCGTCACGTGGTAGCTCAATTGTTATCAGGAGAATCTAAAGCAACATGAATTTATTATAAACGTTATCATCTTAACCTTTTCATGATCCAGTACGCATTTCTTTTCTGTTTTCCGACTTTTATTAGACTATTTTATTCAGATTAGGAAGGACATATGGAAGTCAGAGGGTTGTTGTTGTTGTTGTTGTTCCCTAAGCTGCCTGGCCGAACAGCCCCGAGTCCCTGAGGAAGGCCATGGCTACGATCGGGCTTTCCCACAGAGCTCTCATTGAGTGTAGATTGTGTTGTTGGCGTAAGTGGTTGTGTGAAATGCAGTCTTCTATGATGTGTTTAATGGTATGGGGTGCTGTGTTACATCCCGGGCAGGCGTCGACAACGGAGTCATCCAGTCTCTTCTGATAGCTCAGGAGAGCTGGATGGGGTCCGCATCTCAGCCTGGCCAGGTGGACTCTGTCCTCGCGAGGAAGGGAGGATTCGGAAGGATGGATTTCGGGAGGTCGTGCATGCAGCTGCGTGGGGCAAGCGTCTTAAAATCTCAAAAGCAATGGGGCTAAAATTGAGGGAGAAAGGAGTCGAGAAAAAAATCCCTCAAGTGGAAATCTCCCCTTAAAACACACACACGCACACACACACCCACTTAGTAACCAAATGTCCTTGCATAATAGAAATTAAACATAAATTATGCAAATAAAAACTATGAGAGGTAAAGGAGGTATTAAATATACCATTTATATTTTTAACACTTTATTGTAGATGGTAAATGTGTTGATGGAATGGCTTGTACACAGTCACTGCCAAGGTCTCCAGCATACAAGTAAGATAGTAATTCACACCAAATATATTAAACTGGGATGATAATATTTAATAATTTTATTATTCTGAGTTCGAATCCCGGGAGGACCATATGCTTTCACTAGTTTAGTCAAGTACATTGGAATTTGTAAATTATTATTAATGTTAAGAATGGGGTGTTAGTTATTTGCCCTACGCTGAACCATTTTATTTTCTGGCAAACACTAGGCAATTCTATTCAACGTACGAGGGTCTAACTGAACCAGAATACACCATATAAGGAATGATCGTAGGGAAGGTGTTAAAATGGTCTCCCGGCAGCCTCCACATACCATTACTGGCAGGGCATGTTGTGGCCCTCGTCACAACACAGTTGGTTGACACTGGTCTCACCGTCGTAGTCCCAGGGGCCGTCACACAGGCGAGCATAACCGTAGATCTGACCAGGGTAAAAGTCCAGGATTATCACAAAAGAAAGAAGAAATATATATATAATACCTGTATATCAAGTATATCTCACAATGGACGTCAGGGGTTTAATTGAGATAATCTTTACACCTTTTCAACTCTCACAGATCCTTCCTAAGCTGTACAAAATCGGCTAATGAGAGCCAGAATATACTGTCAAAATGCGTGATGATCTTCATAGGGTTAAAGATTCACAAGGCCGTGAATATTTAAACGGGTAAATTATGCCTTATACTAAAACCATTTACCGTCATGTGGGATTTATAATATGTAGGCGATAAATCATGACCTCTATCCTCCTGTAACTCAAAAAGGGCTAGAGCAAATTGGCTGTAAATATCCACATCTATTCCTTGACTGACTCTCCTCAAATGGTAGAAATTTTAGCTCGATTACTCTAGTGGTGTTTGAGTTGCAGAGGTTACAGGTCATGCTTTATCGCCTACTTACAGCGAATAGACTTTAGCTTCATAGGCAGGTAGATTTAATCCATATCTTGTTTATAATCATATGTCTTTCCGTTACGTGGGTATAATTTCTCCATAGATAGGTACATATTTATGATATCTTGATGACAGTAGTAGTGATGATGGTGACAGTTGTAGTGAGGATGGCAGTAGTAGTGATGATGGTGATAGTATGATTGTTGATGGTAATACTTGTGATGATGGTAGAGTTGGGTATGCCGTTTTGCTAGTATGATTGATAATGGTAATACTTGTGATGATGGTAGAGTTGGGTATGCCGTTTTTATTTTGGGCAAAGCGGCACGTCTACTTTATTTCTATATATTTGTCTGTCTTACCGTCTCGTCATTGACGCGGTCAATACCCCGGTTAGCCAGAACGATGCAGCTCTCCTGGCCCACAGTGTACCCGCTGGAGAGGACGTGGTTCAAGTCTCCGTTGTTGGTATAATCACGGTACTGTAGGGAGAGAGAGAGAGAGGGTAGGGTTTATATCATGGTTCTGTAGTGGAGGAGAGGTACGGGGGTATATATTTGTGTAGTCTGGTTAAGGGGGGGTGGGCGTATTTATTTCCTCATTTATGTATCGTTTATATATTGTTTTTAGCTAGGCCTCCATCAAGCTTAAAAAAAAAACACCCCCCAAGACCCTCCTTCAAGGTAAATTTGTAAATTTGTCGATAGAATAATTTCCCGGCCGAAGGCCGATTCCTCTTAAAATACCGGCTCGCTATCGCTCGCCAGGAAAAAATCGACACCTAAATGGCACAAAAAGTCTTAATATTGAGAAAGAGAGGATCGAAAGGTCTTAAAATCGCCAAACTAATGAGCCAAACGTCTGTGTTTACATTTTCACAGTGTAGGCTACTCTCCATACAGAGGAAATAACTCCTGTAATCATGCTATGGTAATCTAAGTTCTCTGCTGTTCCGTTGTATAGTAGTATGGTATGTTTCTATATTGCTTTATGCTATACTATGCTGCAATTAATCATTACTAACCTCTGCACTGTGTTGCCCTATTCTATGTCTCTATACGTTATGTTGTACTATCTACAATTAATATGATCACAACCATTGCAGTATGCTATCCTATGCGATGTTGCTATATGCTATGTTTTGCTATCTACAATTATTACTCTTTACTAACCTCTGCAGTATATTATCCTATGCTACTTTATTATATACTATGCTATGCTATAGTTATCATTACTAACCTCAGCAGTATATTATCCTATGCTACTTTATTATATACTATGCTATGCTACTTTATTATATACTATGCTATGCTATAGTTATCATTACTAACCTCAGCAGTATATTACCCTATTCTATGTCTATATTTGCTGTTTTGCTATGCTACAATTAATCTTTACTAACTTCTACAGTATGTCACCCTATGCTATGTCTGTATATGCTCTGTTAGGCTGTCTTCATTCAATCTTTACTAACTTATGCAGCATTTACCTGATCTGTGTCTCTACAGTATACGCCATGCTATGCTATCTAAAATTAATCGTAACTAACTTGAGCAACATTTACCTGTTCCACGTCTCTACAGTATATACAATGGTTTTCTAGCTACAACTACTCTAGCCACTACTATCTATAACTACTCACCGCCTTAGCACACAAGGCCTTGCAGATAGGGATGGCGTAGCAGCTGTCCACGTTGAAGGCTGGTAGACGGTGGACCTGTACCTCATTCAAGTAATAAGTCATGAACATCCCGCAGTGACACTCGTTCCCGTCATTCTGGGCACTGAAGGGGGAGAGATGATAAATAGTAAAATAATAGATGGGTACTTTATGGGGGTTCACCGGCTTTTTTTTATGTTTCTCTCCTTTTCTTTCTTTCCCTGGCTTGTATCCATTCGGCCCCATTCAGCCAACTATTTTAAGACGTTTATCCCCATCCAGGTATCGATTTCTTCCTGGCGAGCGATAGCGAGCCAGCATTGTATGGAGAAATCCGGCTTCGCCGGAGACATTTTTCTATCGAAAAATGTACAAATTTAGTTTGCTGTTAAAAAAAATATATATATATATGCTGGCTCGCTACCGCTCGCCAGGAAAATATTGACACCTGGATGGGGGTAAACGTCTTAAAACAGTAGACTGAATGGTGCCGAATGGATACAAGCCAAAGAGAGAGGGGGAGAAAGAGAAAAAAGCGAGGTGGGCCCCGACAGGCAGTTAGGTATGAAGACCAGGCCCAGAGCCAGGATCAGTGTCAAGAGGAAAGCTACTGTCAGGGTATCTATGTTGAGTGAGTCACAAGGAAACATAAATAAAGGTAAAAACAGAAAGACTCCCTAGCAATGAGTAAAAACAGAAAGACTCCCTAGCAATGAGTAAAAACAGAAAGACTCCCTAGCAATGAGTAAATAGCAAAAAAAAAAAAAAATGGTGCTAGACATGATACATATATAGGCCTACCAACTATAATAAGATGTCTAAAACCGAGATACTGACCTAGCGAGTGCCACCAGTGCTGCTGCTAGGGTCTTCATCAGGTCAGGTGAAGGTATTGAGGGATAAACCTTTACAACGGCACCTCGTATCTACATGGTGAGGGACTGCCCAAGAAACTGTCTACTCCCTTCTATAATTATATATTCTCACTTTATCACATGGTCCATACTAGGGTTCCTTTACTGACACATATGAATTAGGTTAGGCTGGATTAGGTTACTTAGGTTGGATTTAAGGTTAGGTTAGGTTAGCTTAGGTTGAGTTTAATTATAGTAAAGTTAAATAGGTGAAGTGTAGAACAAAAAAACTATTGGAGAAAAAAAAACATAACATTAAGTAAATCAAGTTGGCTAAGTGCTGGATGCCATTGCGATACTATATTAGTTTACAAACAATTTTAAAGTATCCGAACCCAAGGTACTGACCTAGCGAGTGCCACCAGTGCCAAGAGGAGAGTTGCTGCCAGGGTGTTCATGGTGAGGGACTGAACTGGAGGACCGGAGTTGAGTGTGGCTAAAGAAATCATACACTCCCTTTTATACTTTGGTGCGCGACCTCAAATATACCTTATCTATGGAGATGGTTGCTGCTTTTGATTCAAAGGGTGCGGCCATTATGCATCCATCGAGGGAACGGTTAAAAATCCAGATGCCAGCCCATCACTTTACCATGCCGATAAGTAGAGGACATTTCTTATTTCTGGCACTGAGAGCCCACAAGTCTAACTTTTGTTATATAATGGTGATCACATTTTATGAAAATCTACATAATATCTACCATATGTTGAACGAAAATTGTTAATATAGCGGAATGAATAACGACATGTGAATCTTGACTTTCCGTTTATACAGTTATGTGGACAATTGTACCACATGGTAATTACTATAATTTAAGGGTCATTACATCTCATACATGGCCCGAACCAAAAGCCAATAAATGTTTACTGATCCAGTCTCAATGTAGTTCCCTATACCGATACAAGGTTTCTCAGAAATGGTGCCAGGAATACTTTGACTCGAAAATTGGTGATAATAATTCTCATGTGATACCTGATTTAAGGCGATGTCACATGAGCTTTTTTCCGTTAATTTTCGATGAGCAACTGAAGTGTTTTCTCATACCAGGTTTTGGTATCTTCGCATTGGAATCGTCGACTAGACTGGGTATATATGATTTTAACCCCTTCTGTACCGGCACGTCTTTTTAATTGTATTTTGCTGTTTTGACGATTGTGTGCAGTTTAAGAAGGATCTGTTTTAGTAAAAATGGATAAGTGAGATTTGAATCCTCTTAAATGCTGGAGGGCTATTTTTCAAATGAATAAAATCGTGTAACAGTAGCCAGAATAGTTAAAAGGACGGCACCGGTACTGAAGGGGCTAAGAGACTAAAAAGGTGTATATAATTTTATTTAAGAAGATGCCACACAATAATTGCCTGATAAACTTGCTGATATAAGGTTGCGTGTGACATCGGCTTGGTTACCTGGTTGAATAATAGGTATGGCGACATGTGAACAACCAACCCTTACCATTATTATACAACAGGTGATGTGAAAGGGTTATGTGTACTGTATTATAACACACATACACACACGCACTCACAAACACACGTAACACAGCACACACACACGAACCACATACACACTTACACACGTAATACACACACACACACACACGGACACGTAACACACACTTACAAACCACGTAACACACACATACAGTACACTCACACGAGCGCTCTCAACTCATGCTCATGTCGTCGAAAACACACACACACATAAACCCTGGGAGAGATTAAAATCCATTATTATACAACAGATGAAGTGAGTTGCATACGTAAGAGAGAGAGAGAGAAAGAGAGAGATAGAGAGAAGGCACACACTAGGTCCAGTTACTAGGCCTCTTTATTACATTAACATATAACAATGTTTAGCATCGTATTAAAAATGCATTCAAATAATACATTGGTAATACTCAATCAGGTTTATAAAGTTATCTCCTATCAATTTGGTATACTGTATATATTTAAATATACAGTATATATATAATAATTGTGTAGAAGAAAGTATTATATAGTTGCATTATAGATCTAGAAAGCAAAATTCATGATTATTTACTTAGCAAATTATAAATTATCAATTGAAGTGTTATTGATTTAATGATTTCAAAATTACAGCTCTCACAGGTTTGAAAATACAACAAGAGACCGTATTTAACATTTGCTATATAAATCTATGGACTAGAAGGTTCCTTTTTCACTGATGTTAATCCCTTCAGCATGATGACATCTTTTTACCTATGATGCTAGCTAAAATCTGACGATTGTATGCAATTTAAGAAGGACCTATGTTATTCAGAGAGTTTGTTGACATCTATTAACCCCTCTTAGTCCTTGGGGTAGACTGTAAGCTAGACATAAAGCTATTGATAACCAGAATATGATGAAAACTATCTCATCGTGCTGAAGGGGTTAAGGAGTTCACCCAACTATAATATTCAGTCTAGTTGTTAACATCATTGGGAATAAATGTTGCCAGAATGAAGTCGCAGAATAAAAGGTCCTGGAAAGAGAGTTAAGCTAAAGAGAGCTGTTATCGTCAGTTTTCTATTATCAAAATATTTCCGGTAGCAACTTTTGCTTTATATTTTGCACAGGTATCTGAAACCAAACTAAAGTTAGATTATCTTAGATGATTAGACTCACAGAAAAATGCTGTGGGAAAAAAGAGCTCGTGCCAATACGTGTAACTCGACCTTGGAAGTATAAAAGGGAGTGTATGGTTCCCTTGACTCACTCAGCTCCGGTCCCCCAGTTTAGTCCCTCACCATGAACTCCCTGGCAGCAACTCTACTCCTGACACTGGTGGCACTCGCTAGGTCAGTAGATGGGTGTTGGACATCATAGTTATAGTATAGTTTATAAATATGTATCATATCCTTATATGCTGGTTATGAAGGATTCGTCCTACATCTTTAGTCGATTCACCCATATCCAACCTGACCCAATCTTACCTTAAGCTCGTAGCAGACTAACTTATTCCAATCTAGCCTACTGTATATCCTCGGTCAGTATCTCGGTTTTGGATAGTTGGTAAATATGTATTACAAAACTTTCTATTTTCCTTTGATTGGCAAACAAAAGTAGACAGGAGCAAACAGTCCCTTGAAACTGCATGGTTAGACCAAACAAAAAACTAACACAAACTTATGTTTGCTCCTCGATTAGTACGTAAATTCTCTATTAGTTAATGTTAATGAAGGCTGGAGGAAGTGTGAACATATCTGATTATTATTAATGTTTCTTGGGGAGATGAGACCTAGTGGTCTTCCTACTGAGCTAGTAACCACAAGTACCCGAGTTTGCATCTTAATGTGGCAAGGAGAGATATTACTATAGGATAGAATGTACTGTAATGAAAAGCATCTAAAAGACTTTCAAACTATGCATTTATCTATCTATCTATCAATCTATCTAACCAGCTAGCTATCTATCTATCTATCTATCTATTTTTATTCAAAGCCGTGAACCAACTATGAGATAAATGTGCTTCACAATTCTCTTACTATGTACAAAGTTTTATGTAGCTTTTACGAAATAAAATATTGAGTCTGAGTCTGAGTCTGAGTCTATCTATATATCTATCTATCTATCTAGCTATCTATCTATCTATCTAACTAACTAACCAACTATCTACCTCCTATCTCCTCTCCAGTGGACAGAATGACGGGAACGAGTGTCACTGCGGGATGTTCATGAAGTATGAAGGTAGCGAGATACAGGTGCACAGTCTACAGTCCTTCAACGTGGACACCTGCTTCCTAACACCTGTCTGCAATACCCTGTGTGCGGCGGAGGTGGGTTAATATTGTGCTCATGGTTTAAGGGGAGATGGGTGAATTTATTGGCTTATTTATACATATTTTGTTATCACTTGTTTTAGTTTCCTCCCTAGACCTCCATCAAGCTTACCCCCCCCCCCTCATTAACTATAACTCACAAACGACCAGGGTAATCGAACACATATGTCTACCATTTCGGAAAGGTCAACCAGAGAATTGGTGTGGAAATTTACAGCCCATATGCTCTAGCCCTTTTATCAGATACTCAAAGAGGCAAAAACTCTGAATTAATCCCCACACTCCCACAGGTTCTTCTTAATCTAGAAAAATCGTCTTATGATAGCTAGAATAAAAAGAAGAAGAACGAAAAATCATCACTAAATGCACTCATAAGGGGTTAACTATTCCATGGTAGTTTCCATGTAGCAGTTCTATGGATCATAAAGGGCCACGACTGATATTCCCTCAGTGTACACTCTAGCACACTATTTTCTCTGGTTAACCCTTAGGAGATACGATGACGCATTGCTTTTCTGTTTTCTGGCTACTATTAAGCAATTTTATTCAGATTAGGAAAGATACATGGAAGTCAGAGGGTTGAGATAGTCTTTATGATTTTAACTCCCACAGATCCTTCCTAAATTGTATATGAACGTCTAATGAAAGCCAGAAGAAGTTGTCAAAATGCGTCATGATCTTCAAAGGGGATAAATAGCTTTTGACACTCATCTCCACGGCCTCCCTATCCCGCTAATGGTGGACACTAGCGGTGCAGTAGACCAGTGTTACATCTATAATGTGAATGATAGCACTTGATTAGCATGATCGAGCTGATTACACATTGTTACAGACAACACTCACAACCACAACCATTCCAATACTATGGTAATACTCCACATGCACTTCACACCCTACATTATGTAGGCTATGTATGCTACTGTAAAATTAGAGGCATGTATAATTATGTGACACTGTTCCGTTTCCCCACCAGTTCCGTGGATACACCAACAACGGTGACCTGAACCACCAGCTGGACAACGGGTACACTGTTGGCCAGGAAACATGCATCCTTCTAGCACAACAGCAGATCACAACAGTAGATCACGAAACGGTAAGC
The DNA here is from genome assembly GCA_032716605.1 of Paralithodes platypus. Lineage (NCBI taxonomy): Eukaryota > Metazoa > Arthropoda > Malacostraca > Decapoda > Lithodidae > Paralithodes > Paralithodes platypus. The sequence goes on from CM064521.1 coordinate 8,915,103, forward strand.
AAAACATATTAACAGTTTTTGTTCGAGAAATATTAATAGTAATTCTGATTATAGTTTGAATAATAATAATTGGTAAATAAATATATAAATGAATACCTAAAATATACCCCATTAATTTATGATATTTTGTTTATTTATTTAGGATGTTTTGTATATAAATTAATGATAATACAAATAATTATATTAACAATAATACAACAAGTAAGGGAAAAGCCGAGGTATTGAGACTTACAATGTGTTATACGGTAAAATAATTATACATTAAGTAACACCCCGTTCTTAACATTAATCATCAATTACAAACCCCAATAAACTTGAATAAACTAATGAAAGCATATGGTCCTCCCAGGATTCGAACTCGGGACATCACACCCAGAACACAAGCATCTAAATCCTTATATACATGAATACCCTACTAATCACTACCTTTTACCCTGGTCAGCTCTATGGTTATGCTCGCCTTTGTGACGCTCCGTGGGACTACGACGGTGAATCCACTGTCAACAAACTCTGCTGTCAAGAATCTCTCTACATCCCCTGTGAATAATAATGGCTCACTCATGGCAAGACTTTTTTTTTTTTTTTATGTTGATGAAAGAGACATCAGGTTATAAAGGCCAACACAAGGTCTACAGAAAGTGTCTCCCCAACATTAAAAGAGTGATGGTCACATTTTCAATTTTTTTTTGTTTTTTTTTTTTTTATTATTGTTATTATTATTATTATTAGTAGTAGTAGTAGTAGTAGTAGTAGTAGTAGTAGTAGTAGCAGTATTTTAAAATCCTGTTAATGCTGAAATAACATTATTATAATTATTGTATCAACCAATTAATGTCTTCGCCCACTCGTGGGTACAAATAAACGATCAACCAATTATTATTAATATTATTATTATTATTATTATTATTATTATTATTGTTATTGAAGGAGTAATCCCTTCCGCTAATCAGGAGACGGGATTAGCTCAGGTGGATAAGCAAGGTTTACCCTTTAAATCTTGTCACGGGGAACACCCTGACACTCCCCCGCGCTCAACCAATCACCAGCCTCCTATGACGCAGCACAAAGATCAACTCTCATCTCCCTTTAACCCTTAACTGGCGGCGCGCAACATATGTCGAATGAAATCAATCTGGCCTAAGTGGCGGCGCGCGACATCTGTCGAGCGCCATTTTCACCACATAATGTTGCTGAGAGAGAGAGCTGAGCGGTGGGACGAGCGTAGCAACCCTATGACCGCTCCCCACGACCACCGTGGACATACTGGACTGTATTCTACTTTCCCCCCTCCTTTCTCACTCGCTACACAGGGAATTATGTAAGGAAATTACCTTATTTCAGGGTTTTTGCACTCGTGTTGCACGATCGTTGCAAGAGAACCAGTGGTCATACAAGGATGGTTCGGGTGTCATTGGAAAGCTCTGTTTACGCCCTTTCAGGGATAGATATTTGTTTTACGCTCTGGGTCTTATTTAGGCATGACAATGATCACGTAAACAACCCTATTTAGGGTTAAAAAAAAAACGCTGTGCGGTACGGTCAAATAGACCGCCTAGCCCGCCAATAAGGTGTAAACGCTCGCTCGCCTCATAACTCGCTCTCAGTTCACACCCGTATATTTTATCCTGGTCGCGCCCACGCTCGGCGCATTAAAGATTTTTCACAAGCACTGAGTCGTTACCATCCCTAATGAGCAAGGGGATGGGGTAGTAGTACAGGACCCCAATGGAAATACGCCTAATCGGCCTTATTGGGCTATCCTTAGCTGGCTTAGCATGCGCTAGCTTTAAGAACTATTGCTCTGTGCTGTATTAATGTATGTCAGATGTTGAATAGGGTAGGTAAGTCTAGGAACGTGTTTGTATATTTCACTCGATATTAAGAAATGAAGCTTAGACATTGCTGATACCAATTATTGATCAAAACATACTTGGTGCCGAAACATCACTTATTAGCGCGACTGTACTACGATCATATTTTAGCTGGTAATTCTGCTATATATCGATGTCTGCAGCTCCAACTTCCTTGTAGAAATTGGAACTCGCAAGTGGTCAATTTCTCTAGGCAACAGATTCATTGAAATTTTGTTTACCCTTTTATTAAGATTAGGAAGCGTATATGGAAGTCAGAGGGTTAATTGAGGATAGCCTTTACCCTTCTAATTCCCACAGATCCTTCCTAAGCTGTGTACAATCGTCTAATATTATCCAGACTATACTGTCAAAACGCGGCATAATCTTCAAGGTGTTAAGGGGGATGTTGTTTTGTTTTTGTATTTTTGGCCCCCCTTCTCCTTCATGTTTAACCCCATTAGTTTTGAGATTTTAATACGTTCGACCCATTAGTTCGTCGGTTTTAAGGCCTTTCACCCAATTTATTTGTCAATATTAAGACCTTTCGTACCATTTAGGTGTTCATTGTTATCTTGCAATTGTCGAGCGATAGCGAGCCTGTAATTTAAGAGCAACCGGCCTTCGGCCGGGACATTTTCCTATCGAAAAATGTACAAATTTATCTTGCAGGGTGGTCTTGGGAGTGTTTTTTTTTAAGGTTGATGGAGGTTGGCCGTCGGGCAGGAATTTTTTCTATCGAAAAACGTACAAATTCATCTTGAAGGAGGGTCGGGGGGGGGGGGGGGGGGGTATTAAGCTTGATGGAGATCTAGGGAAGAAACTAAAAAAAAAAACATTGAAAGCTAAATAAATTAGTAAATAAAAACGACCCATCTCCCTTTAATACGACGGTCACATACACGCCTAACTATAGTCTATTATTTGTTGTTCCAGCTGATGATAAATTGAATCCCTTGACAGCTAATTTATCGATACTATATGGAAAAATATGTCTCTGTGTTGTATTAAATTAATTATTATTTTCATAATTATCATCATATTTCGTTACAAAATCTACGTAATAGCCGACTAACCAAGATAGTAACACGGCAATTTACCCTCAGCTGGAAAACATAGACTATATCAACATTACTATAGTTTTACTGTCTTCTTGGCCCTAGTTTATATGCAGAACACAGTTAGCTGGTACTCAAAACATTGGTACTCAAAAGGTTAAGTTTATATAAGTAACACCCTGTTCTTAACATTAATCATCAATTACAAACCCCAATGTACTTGAATAAACTAATGAAAGTATATGGTCCTCCCGGGATTCGAACTCGAGACAGCACACCCAGAACATAAGCACCTAAACCATTACACCACCTACACAGTTAAGTATAACATAATGTAGATTATTTTAATGGGTCTCAGAGGCGTGTCGTAAACTACATTTGTGTTGTACGACGTGTGTTAACCCTTTCAAGATCCAATACGCATTTCTTTTCTGTTTTCTGGTATATATTAGACGATTTTATTTAGATTAGGAAGGGTATATGAAAGTCAGAGGGTTGATTGAGATAGTCTTTACCTTTATAATACCCACAGATCCTTCATAAGCTGCACACAATTGTATAATGATAGCCAAAATAAACTACTAAAACGCGTCAGCGTTTCAAGGGGTTAAGGGGAGACGGGCGTATTAATTACCTAGTTTATTGATAATTATATTTGTTTCTAGTGTCCTCCCTAGACCTCCATCAAGCTTATAAAAACACCCCCAAAATCCTTGACCAAGATAAATGTGTACATTTTTCGACAGATACAGGATTATACAAACAATATCTATGGGTGAAGGTGTTAGAGCAGGTGTTAGATTTCCCACGGTAGAGACACCCATACTTCGAGGTCTGTCGTAATAGTCGTAATAGGGTTAAGGGAACAATTTATTTACCATTATTATTGGTTTCATTAATATTATATGTATACAGTATATATACTGTATATATATATATATATATATATATATATATAATATATATATATATATATATATATAAGTAGAAAAATTTCGCCTGACCCCCTTTCGGGATAAATTTGTGCATTTTTCAGTAGAAACATACGCCGGCCAAAGACCGGTTCCTCCTAGGTTGTAGGCTTACACATGTGAAATGACACGACAGGTCTTATGATTGAAACAAAAAGAATATGGCGAAGTATTTTATAATCGCCAAACTAATGGGAAGAACATCTTAAAATTGCAAAAATAATGGGGCTAAGCATGAGGGAGAAGAGGGTCAAATAGGATGATTTTGATCACACTCCGTAGAGAGAGAGAGCGAGAGAGAGAGATATATTGACCCAGTTAAACCCTATGGGGTATGGCTTGTGAGGGTCATCATAGGTGGTTAGCTAATCATTATTACATCGCTTATCTTTCATAACGGCTTGGAAACATTTCAACATAGTAACTCATTAAAACAAAATAAATAAATACAATAATAAATAAATAATAATCCTCCCATTAACCCCTTCTGTACCGGCGACGTCTTTTTAATTTGATTCTAGCTATATGTAGACGCCTTTGTGCAGTTTAAGAAGGATCTGTGACAGTAAAAATGGTTACGTGAGATAGTTCGAAGCCTGTCAATTGTTGTAGGCCATCTTCAATCTTAATACAATCGTCAAATAGTAGCCAAAAGAAAGATAAAACAAACATAGCCGGTACAGAAGGGGTTAACACGTTCAGTACCGGTGAAATCCTTTGCATTATATTATGGTAACTATTAGACGATATTATTCAGTTTAAAAAGGTTCTCAAGCCATTACCAGGCTTTGAACTATTTCACTTAACCTTTTTTTTACTACCACAGATCCTTTATAAGCTGCAAACAATTATCTAAATATAACTCGATTAAATTAAAAATACGTCACCGGTACAGTAGGGGTTTAAATGCTGTAATTATCACTTTATTCTTGGACAAAATAAACAGAGTACAGTACTGTACTTTAATAAACAGAGTACAGTACTGTACTTTAATAAACAGAGTACAGTACTGTACTTTAATTTTGGTCATTATTATTAAGGGGAGATGGGTCGTTTTTCTGGCCCCCCTTCTTCCTCATGTTTTGCCCCATTAGTTTTCAGATTTTAAGATGTTTTCCCCGTTACCTTGTCGATTTTAAGACCTATTAAGACGATTTTATGAAGCTTGGGAAGGATATACAGTATGGTAGCTAAAGGAATTAATTGAGATAGTCTCTAATATTTTGACGGGTAGAAATCCTTCCTAAGCAGAATACAACCGTCTACTATAGTCTATTCGCTGTAAGTAGGCGAGAAATCATGACCTCTATCCTCTGTAACTCAAAAAGGGCTAGAGCAAATTTGCTGTACATTTTCTCATCTAATCTTTGACTGACTCTTCTCAAATGGTAGAAATAGTAGCTCGATTACTCTAGTCGTTTTTAAGTTACAGAGGTTAGAAGTCATGATTTCTCGCCTACTTACAGCAAATAGACTATAGTTTGGCAGAATATAATGTCACCGTTATTGAATGTGTTAACAATAACTATTAACATAGACCTAGGTATACGAGTTGACTGGGCTATCCAATTCTGCCCCAGTGACGTAACAGGACTGGAGTTGATAGTAGTAAAGGGTTGGGTATATAACCAGTGGTATGGATGGTGTTAGTCGTCACTCAGTCACCACCACCACCACCACCAACACCATCATGAAGGTCCCAGCTCTCATCCTGGCTCTTGCTGTCATCCTCGTTAAGTGAGTTTAGGCTCTCTACTCTAACTAAAAAAACAATATTAATAAAAAATGAAAAAAAAAATATATATATATATATATAATGATAATAATAATAACAATAATAATAATAATAATCTCCCCTTAACCCGTACAATCCCAGCGACGGCAGAGAGCCATCAGTAGATAAATCACTCCCCAGTCCCAGCGATGGCTGCAAGCCGTTAGAAATATACGATCCTTGTAACTGCCTGTATCAGGCAGTACCTGGGGTATCATGATGTTTGAGCACTGCTCTAAGACCTTGGCAACACTTCTCAGCTTATATCCAAGCCCCCACAGGCTAGGAGAGGCAGTATTCCTCCATCTTTTTAGGTGAGAGGTTGTTATATCTTACCTCTGAAGCCATTTTGCCACATTGCTTGAGACTGGAGGGTACATTTATGGTAGTACCCTATGGTACAGTAGGGGTTAAAGAAGCTTGTTATATTATGTTATATTTTGCTATATTACACTATGCTATACCTCCCCAGGGCGCAGGACTACTATGAGTGCAAGTGCGGCATGTTTGTGACCCTCCGCGGCGATGAGAAGTTGGTCCACACCCTCCCTCCCATCAGCATCAACAACTGCAACGCTTTCGACACCTGCAAGGCCCTCTGTGCTTTGGAGGTAACCACACAACATCCACCTCATGCTAAGCCCCCTTAGTTTTCAGATTATATGACGCTCGGCCCATTAATTTGGCGATTTTAAGACCTTTCGCTGAGTTTCGCCCCATTTCTTTGTCAATATTAAGACTTTTTGTGTCGTTTTAGGTGTCGATATTTTCCTGGCGAGCGATAGCGAGCCTGAAATATAAGTGGAACTGGCCTTCGGCCGGGACATTTTTCTATCGAAAAATGTTCAAATTTATCTTGAAAGGGGCTCGAGAGAGTGTAATTTTAAAACAAAGTATAAATAAGTGAAAATAGTAAAGTTCATGGGCTTATGCTGAAATGTAACAAGTTCAGGTACACTTTACATCGGTGTTTAGATTGCGCCCAATCTGATCTCATAGCTAAACCAAAATCATCACACATAAAGCATAAATATTCATCCAACAGTTCCACATACTGGACGTCTGATCTTAGCTAAACTAGGACCACCCCATACTATATTTGTCCTACTTTAACTAATAAGAAAAGCAATCCAATGATTCTAATTACACTACTACCCCAAATATTTATCCCACAGGTCCGTGCCCTAACTGGCAACGGTGACTTAAATATGTGTTGTATAAACGGGTACAGTTTAGATCAGATTGTTTAGAGGATGCCCTGGCTGATCTTGTAGCTAAACTATGACCCCACCTTAATATCTATGACGTACAGTCACGTACTGTAACTACTAATTATATACCCAATTATTCTAACGATACTAATACCCCAATTATTTACCCCACAGTTCCGTGCCCTGACTAATAACGGAGACCTGAACTACACCATGGATAACGGGTACACTGTGGGCCAGGAACTGTGTCTCTTTGCTCTTGTTGAGGAAGGTCTATCGGAACTCCACCATGAACAGGTGATTGGAGAGAGAGTCTGTGAGAGTGAGTGAGTGAGAGAGAGATAATGTGAGAGTGAGTGTGTGTGTGTGTGTGTGTGTTAGAGAGAGAGAGAGAGAGTAAGATTGAGTGTGTGAGTGAGATAGAGAGTGTGTGTGTGTTAGTGTGTGAGAGTGTTAAAGTGTGAGAAAGAGAGAGAGTGTGTGTGTGAGAGAGAGAGTGTGTGTGTGTGTGAGAATGTGTATGTGTGTGTGAGAGAGAGAGAGTGTGTGTGTGAGAGAGAGAGAGAGAGAGAGAGAGAGTTAGAGTTAATTAGGTGTGTTGGTGGTGTAATGGTTTAGATGCTTATGTTCTGGGTGTGGTGTCCCAAGTTCGAATCCCGGGAGGACCATATGCTTTCATTAGTTTATTCAAGTACATTGGGGTTTGTAATGGATGATTAATGTTAAGAACGGGGTGTTCTTGAATAATAGGACTTCAGAGTCAATCAACCCTTCTGGATTATTAAGCCAGCACAATGGAAGTCAAGAATAGCGTCAGAGAGAGAGAGAGATTTTGGTAAACTTCATTAATCATTAGTGTCATAATAATAACCTATTGACTATGGTTGGGATTGTTAGCTTACCTCTAATGAACAGGGTATAGTGAAATGTATGATATGGTAAAGTTATATATTTATTGTCATGCTCTCTTATGTTCTTATGTTCTTCTATTCTTATGTTCTTTTGTTCTTATGTTCTTCTGTTCTTATGTTGCTATGTTCTTATGTTCTTCTGTTCTTATGATCTTATGTTCTTCAGGTGTACGGATACGCTCGTCAATGCAACGGCCCCTGGGACTTCGATGGCGCCACCACCTTCAACGAGCTCTGCTGTGACAACGGCCGCAACTATGAATGTGACGAAAGCTGATCTGCCAATACGAGGTGCCGTTGTAAAGGCTTATCCATCAATACCTTCACCTGACCACCACCTGAACACCAAAATTTTAGCCACTCCACAGCACAACATTCAGTAGTTATCTGCCAACACCATCACAATCTTAGCCACTCCACAGCACAACATTCAGTAGTTATCTGCAAACACCATCACAATCTTAGCCACTCCACATCACAACAACATTTATAACTGATCTGTCAACACCATCACAACCACAGCCACTCTATATCACATCATGCATAACTGATTTGCCAACACCATCACAATCTTAGCCACTCCACATCACAACAACATTTATAACTGATCTGTCAACACCATCACAACCACAGCCACTCTATATCACATCATGCATAACTGATTTGCCAACACCATCACAATCTTAGCCATTCCACAGAACAACATCACTCAATACTGATCTACCAACACCATCACAATCTTAGCCACTCCACAGCACAACATTTAATACTGCTCTGCCAACACTCACATCACAACCATAGCCACTCCAACGATACATTAACATTCAATGTGTAGCCTACTTCATAATACTACACACAACACATAATTTAGAGTTGGAGTGTGAGAATCTGTGAGAATCTGTGATCTCACCTACAAGATAGTCGAAGATCAGTCAACCCTCTTGGGGATCAGTAAATCACTGTGGATCAGTGGTTAAGTCTTGAAGATCATTGTATTGTCGAGGGTTAACAAACATATGCAGAACATAATTTATTGAATTAATGACAGGCAGCAATCAACACAATAAACTATAATTGTCTAAAACATATATTTGTTTATTCTGTATATCCCTTTATATTATTCATATTTACTTTCAGATACTTAGTGAGCCCATGTAAAGCTATGTTTTATTCAATAAGGCTATCCAAAATCAATAGATAAACACAGTCGAATTTTAGATTGTATTATAGGGCCCTGGCAATATCTGGATGCTCACTGTAGCCTATCTTGTACAATCGATTCATTTACTATGATTGTGTAACTTTTATTTCATTCTGATATCGTTGGATTAATTTATTCAGCTTGGGAAGGACCTCTAAGAATAAAAAAGCATATAGCCGTCTTTATTAAACAGGATCGAGTATAGTCCAAGCTATAAGGATAGATTACCGACATTCGACATATAAGGAAAATAAATATGCAGTTCATCTTCTATATGTACGTTATATGAAGAGAGAGACATAGAGTGAGTGAGAGAGAGTGTGAGTGTGAGAGTGTGTGTGTGTGTGTGTGTGTGTGTGAGAGAGAGAGAGTGTGTCAGTGAGAGTGGGTGTGGGGGGAGACGGAGGATGGGGAAGAATAATATTAATGATAATAATAACGAGAATAACAACGATAACAAGAAAAAAGATGAAGATAAAAACAAATATAAACTAGCCTATCAAAATGGATCGCTCGTGTATGGGAGTGTTTGACCACTTGCGAGTTTCAGGCTATAAGGAAGTTGGAGTTTTTTTTACATTGATATTTAGCAGAATTACCAGTATTATATATATATACAACTTAATTCAACATACGTTTTATCCATTAGACATTTACTTTATTATTGTATTTCTGTTTAATACCAATGTTTACGTCACCAACTTCCTTATAGCCTGAAACTCGCAAGGGGTAAGTTGGCGTAACACCTGTAATTTCTGTAGATACCTGCTCTCATTTACATCAACCATGACTCACCTTATTTCATTGGGGGATCCGTAGTAAGCTGTTCTCGGGCAGTATATGTTTGTATTATTATTGTTATTATTAGTATCTATTTTGTCATACTTTCAAACTATTCCATTTAGCTTGGGAAAAAACTGTGGCCAAAAGAATAACTTGTATAATTAGTTAGTGGTTTGCATGGGTTTGGAAGAGCGGATTATAAGATAGGATCAAAACAACATAGCACAATAATTGTATGTGACAAAAACCACTGAGGGGTAAGTGAGCTACACTGTAAATAAAATGGGTATGAAAAGGGTAAATCATGTGTCCATAATAGTATACCCTTTAATAGGTATAGTGGTAATCATAAACCCATCTAATATTAGAATACAAAGATAGTTCACTATCAATATACTCATACTCTATTATACCCTTATTTTTATACAGTGTACTTATGAATCTTTGACCTCCCGATAGTCGAATTATAGTCTACACGTCAACCCCTGGCTGCATAAATTACATGCATGTAACCCCCGTTACGGTGGTGTGTAATTTTGATAATAAATGAGAGAGAAAGAGAGAAAGAGAGATAGAGAGACAGACAGGCTGACTGACTGACTGACAGACAGCAGACAGAGAGTTGTGTCTGTACGTGTTGTAAATGCGAATATTGAGAGTGGGATGTGTCCTCGAAAACCTAAGAACCATCTCGAAAGCCTAAGAAATTGGAAAGTTACCTAAAGAAACAGGTGGTCGGTTCCGTTTTCTACTACCCGACTTGAGTGAAGAGGGGGCGGAATCCGGAGACTAAGCGCCGCAGTTGCTGATGTAAACACTACTTTGCCATGAATAATTTTGCAGTACATTAGTTTCACCTCCCGCTAAGGTTGGTGGCTGATAGCTCATAATGGAAGACAAGGAAGATGACCCGGTGGCCCTGCACGTCATGGTTGTGGGTTTCCATCATAAAAAGGGAATGCAGGTAAAATCGATATTTCCAATTTCTCGCATATTGACCCCATTTAACCTCCCCATGTAATACGCCTTCACTGTGTTACGATGTATGTGTCATTGTCATGCGTTTCACCAAATTGTGTGGAATACTCTCATCCACAATTTTGATATTTAGCCTAGCCTAGGCGGCAGGGTGTCAATCCACAAAATATGAATTGTGTTATCTGTTATCATTAGGCCTAGCCTATGGTTTATTATTTTGTTATCATTATAGCGCGACGGAGTGGCGAAGGCGCGAGCTCTAGGGGGGTCCGGGGGCATGCTCCCCCGGAAATGTTTTGAGAATTTAGGTGTCTAAAACAGCATTTCCTGCAATCTAAAAGCAATCATGATGGAAAATATGGAGACCAAAATTGTGTCAATTTACCTTATTTTCTTAACAAAAAAAAAAGGCTTGGGGGAGTTTCTGTTATCATTATACAAAAAGTTCGGTCAATATACAGGAGGCGCTACAATATAGGTAGCAAAATTTTAATGGTAGTTTTGGGTTCCTATCATCATATGCTTCATTTCTATATACTTTTTATCCCCGGGAAAAAAAAAAAAAAATCTTGGGATTTTTTGTTTTGGTCATTAACCTAACCAAAAAACGGTCAATATACAGGAGGCGCTATAGGCTAATATAGGTAGCAAAATTCTAATGGTAGTTTTGGGTTCCTATTATCATATGCTTCATTTCTATATACTTTTTATCCCCGGGAGAAAAAAAAAAAATCTTGGGATTTTTCATTTATTTTCTTGGGATTTTTTGTTTTGGTCATTAACCTACCCAAAAAACCTAACCTAACCTAATAGCCCCCAAATACATTTAGGTTAGGTTAGGTTAGGTTTTTTGGTTAGGTTAATAAAAAATATAGTCCTAAAAACAAAATACAAGAAAAAAATAAAAAACCCAAGATTGTTTTTTTTTTTCCCGGGGATAAAAAGTATATAGAAATGAAGCATAGGCCTATGATGCTAGGAATCCAAAACTACCATTAGAATTTTGCTACCTATATTGTAGCGCCTCCTGTATATTGACCCAAAAAACCTAACCTAGCCTAACCTAATAGCCCCCAAATACATTTAGGTTAGGTTAGGTTAGGTTTTTTGGTTAGGTTAATAAAAAAAAAAAAAAAGAAATCCAAGAAAAAAATAAAAAACCCAAGATTTTTTGTTTTTTTCCCGGGGATAAAAAGTATATAGAAATGAAGCATATGATGATAGGAACCCAAAACTACCATTAGAATTTTGCTACCTATATTGTAGCGCCTCCTGTATATTGACCAAAAGTTCATTTGCGTTATCACTAAAAAACCCAGTGTCGTTTGACATCCTGCCTAGGCCTATAGGCTAAGTGTATACTTAGCCTAGCTTCATAGGCTATATGCCTAGGCCTAGCCTATTTAGGAAACTGGAAGGAAGTTACGAAAGTAACATAGCCAACTGTGTTGCCTGTCAAAATTTCAGTAGGCTAGGCTAAGCTAGGCGGTTCAATGTTATTTTAATAGGCTACCACAAATTTTGTTGATATCCTAGCCTATATTTGAAGATAAATATTGGATCTAGGCCTAGGCTATATACTCTAAAGATCATAAGAAAATTTGTTTTAACCCTCGGCAAAGCCTAATAAAAAAGTATGGTACTAAAATGTCTTTTTCGTAACAAGGTTGTCAATACGGTACTTCCAGTTATCGATAGCTCTAGGCCTAAAGATCATATTAAAATGTGTTAAACCCTCGGAAAAACCTAATATAAAAGTATGGTACTAAAATTTAATTTTCGTAACAAGGTTGTCAATACGGTACTTTCTCATTAAAATCATTATCAATGTACAATCAAAGCTGAAGATTGCAGAGTAAACACCGTAGACTTCATCGACTTTTCTTTCACCTTCGTATAATCGACAGCCAATTTTTTGTTTTGTTTACTGAGGGATTAGTACTCAACCAGCGGGGGTGTGGGTGCGGCAGCCCCCTCCCATAGGCCTAGTACTAGGTTAGGTTAGGTACCCCCCGGTAAGGTTGTTAGGTTAGGCTAATGTCTCTTCAAATCACTATGGGGGAGGGGGGGGGCGTGTCTCAACATCGATCGATAGGCCTAATGGGGAAAATAGGTTTTCCTGAGATTTCTAATATAATTACAAACACTATATAAGTATATATTGATGCAAATGAATTTTTTTTTTTATAAAAAACACTCAGAAAATTTGTGGTACTAAAATAACATTTTTCCAGCTAGGCTAATTGATTTGTTCTTCCTTTGCAAGAATCTTTTCTTTTATCCACACAATTCAAGTGGATATCCACAGTTATTTGGACAGACAGTAGGCTAGCTGGGAAAGCTGCTAGGCAACCTACAGGCTATGACAATTGACGATAAATGTTTACCTATGGTCCCGTTAAAATATCCTCAAGTACCGTAAAGTGGGGTAACTTCGAACTTGGGTCATAACTTCGGACATCGGCGATAATAAGTAATTAGACATTGTCATTATATAATGGAAACGCTTTTTATTGTTTTTTTTGTGGGGTCCGTTTAGAGAAATGGCAAAGGAAGAGCATGTAAAAGTCCTAGGGAACTGACATGAGTATATGTACACAAAAACAATGTGACGAAAATATGTAAATTTTTCGCTACCCTGCCAAACTTCTATCACCCTGAAGAAATTTGTTTGTATGAATGATGTTGTGACTGATATAATTTTGTAGTAACATTACCAGAGACAACATCCACCAAAGGAAATTTGTTACACTTGTATAACGCTCTAGCTAGAATACTATCATTTAACCGATTGTGTTTAAAAAAAAAAAACATGGTAACTTCGGACATGGAACAAAACAATCATTTGTTATTATTTGCCCTATGAAAATCATTCATAATACTTGTACATCATTAACATGGTGGTAAAAGATCAAATTATCATTCTCCAAGTCCAAAAACCCAAAAAATATGATAATATGCTAACCGATTTATGTATTTCGGATAATTCTGGATATATAATATATATAAATTAGGAGAGGCATATATCTTGTCCAAAAATGTTGTTATCTGCCGAAAGAAACGCCAACAAATACGTTATACCTATAAAAATGCTCAAATTCATAAAAGTGTATATGCAGTGATTATATTATACATACCTATATATGAATGATGGCACAAAAGAGAGAGAGGTTCTGGAAGTGTTAGTGAATGCCAGGCTGGATGTATGTGGAATGACAGAGACCAAATGGAAAGGTTCAGATGTGAGAGAATGGGAATGTGGAATGGGTGTGTGTGCTGGAGTGAGTGAAGGAACAGCGAGAGAAGGTGCATGTTTGTTTGTAAGTAGCAAATGGAAGGAATGTGTAAGAGAGTATGGGTCTGTGGGTTCAAGGATTGTGTGGGTGAGAATGAAAGTAGGAATACAAACGTGGGTGATTGTATGCGTGTATGCCCCGACAGAGGATATACTTGAAAGAAAGAAAGAGGAGTTCTGGATGAATGTGGAGGCGTGCCTGGAGAAGTTTGACAAGAATGAAAGAATCATTCTGATTGGGGATATGAATGGTAAGGTGGGTGATAGGAAAGTTGAGGGAGTGGTGGGAGGGTGGGGGGTACCATCAGAGGTGAATGGGAATGGTAGTGCACTTGTGGACGTATGTGGGGAGGAGGCTGTGGATAGCCAACACCTTCTTCCGACACAGAATGATCCACAGGTACACGTGGAAACGGATGTTGACGATGAAGGATAAGACAGTGGTGGAACGAAAGTCATTGATTGATTATGTATGTGTGGATGAACGAATGAAGAAATCTGTGATGGATGCTAGGGTGTATAGGGGTATTGGAGGGGGTCTGTCTGATCATTATGTAGTGGTAGCTAAGGTTAGGATACAAAAGAAGTGGGTGAGGAGAGCGGGAGGGAGGCGAGAGGAGGGTGGAATGGTGAGGAGGGTGGAGAGGTTGCAGGAGGAGGAAGTCAGGGAGGAGTACAGGAGAGCAGTGGAAAGACGACTAGGTGGGTTCGACCTGGAAGTTATGGAGGAAGTGGAGGAGATGAGCAAGGTGTTTAAGGATGAGATCTGTGCAGCATGTGAGGAGGTGTGTGGAGTGAGGAGAAGAGGGAGGGGAGTGAAAGGTACAGCATGGTGGACAGAAGAGGTAAGAATAGCTGTGGAAGAAAAGAAGAAAGCATATAGAGAGTGGTTGGGTAGTAGAGGGAATGAAGATTCCGAGAGACAGAAACGAGCGAGGTACGTGGAGAGTAAGAGGGTGGTGAAGAGAGTAGTGAAGGAAAGTAAGAGAAGAGTAGATGAGGAATTTGGAAGGAATCTGAGTGTAAAATGGAGGGAGAGTAAGAAACTGTTCTGGAAAGAAGTCAAGAAAGTTAGGGAAGGTAGCAAGGGAAACAGTAAGGGTGTGAAAGATAAGAATGGGAGAATGCTAGCCGAGAAGCAAGAGAGAGTCGAAAGATGGAGGGAGTACTTCAGTGAGTTGCTAAATGAAAGGAATGAAGAGCCAGCAAACATAGCTGGATATGGTATGGGAGGGAGAAGAAGAGAAGTAGTGGAGGAGGAGGTGGGGATCAGGAGGTCAGAAGTGTGGGAAGCCATGAAAAGAGTGAAGTTGGGGAAAGCACCAGGAACAGATGGAGTGTGTGGGGAAATGTTGAGGTATGGTGGTGAGATAGTGATAGAATGGGTATGGAAAATGTGCAAACTAGCATGGGAGAAGGGGAGTGCACCCGATGACTGGAAGACTGGCATAATAGTCCCCCTATATAAGGGCAAAGGGGAAAGAGGAGTGTGTGGTAACCACCGAGGAATATGTCTTCTAAGCGTAGTAGGGAAGGTATACAGTAGGGTAGTGATTGAGAGAGTGAGAGTGAGAACGGAGAAATGGATAGGCGACGAGCAGGAGGTTTTAGGAAGGGAAGAGGATGTGTAGATCAGATTTTTACCCTGAATTGTGTTGTGGAGAAGTATCTGGAGAAGAAACAAAAGGTGTATGTTGCCTTTATGGACTTGGAGAAGGCCTATGACAGAGTGGATAGAGAAGGTTTGTGGAAAGTACTTAGAATATACGGAGTAGAGGGCAAGTTGCTGAAAGCAGTGAAGAGCATGTATGAGGGTGCAAAGGCGGCAGTACGTGTGGAGAGTGAGCAGAGCGAGTTCTTTGACCTGAATGTTGGTTTGAAACAGGGGTGTGTGATGTCCCCGTGGTTGTTTACTGTATATATGGATGGAGTTATGAAAGAAATACTATCAAGAGCAGTGGATGTTGGTGTATCGCTGAAAAGGGAGGGAATTGAGTGGAAGCTACCTATACTGCTGTTTGCGGATGATACAGTTCTGATGAGTGATAATGAATGGGAGTTGCAGGGTCTGGTAAATGAGTTTGGAACAGTGTGCGAAAAACGGAATTTGAAGGTAAATACGGGGAAGAGCAAGGTTATGGTCTTCGAAAGGGGTGAAGTCACAGAGTGTGAGGTGAAGCTGAACGGTCAGGCTATGGAGATCGTCAACTCTTTTAAGTATCTGGGCAGTGTGTTGAGTAAAGATGGGACTATGGATGAAGAGGTGCGGGAGAGGGTACAACAGGGGAAGAGGGTTGTAGGAACGCTAAAAGCAGTAACAAGAAATAGGGTGGTCAGTATGGAAGTGAAGAAGTCCTTGCATGACAGTGTGGTAATCCCGACACTGACTTACGGAAGCGAAGCATGGACGTTGGTTGAGAGACTCAGACCAAGAGTGAGAGCAGTGGAAATGAATTACTTAAGGAGTGCGTGCGGAGTTACATGGAGGGATAGACAGACTAATGAGGAAGTAAGAAGGAGGTGTGGTGTGGAGGTAGATGTGCTGGAAAGTGTGAAAAGGAACAACTTGAGATGGTTCGGCCATATGGAACGTATGGAAAGCGAGAGAATGACTAAGAGGGTGTACGAGAGCGAGGTGGAGGGACAGAGGGGGAGAGGTAGACCGAATATGAGGTGGAAGGATGGAGTGAGGAACTACATGAACGAAGGCGGTGCTGGTTGGGGGGAGGGGCGTCGACTGACTGGGGACAGAGGTGCATGGGGGCGGTTCGTTCGTGGCCACCCCTTCGGGGATCACGGCGTCAGGCAATAGATAGATAGATAGATACCTATATATTTTCACTAGGCCTAGCTAATTTTCGAGTTATTGATTTGACAGCATTGGTTATTTTTCCTGCTCAATATTTTCTAGGAGTGAGCTCAGTGCCTAACGAGAACAGATCCAAACAGCATATATGTTAAACATCGTATATATCCCCCTCCTATACTGATTATACAGGCCTAAAAGTATTGACTGTGCATTTTCCACTATAACATCGGACAGGAATAAGCAGCAATAATAAAATATTCATATAAAATAGTAGGAGCCGAAAAAATAATGAAATAAGGCCACGAACGTAGGTCCGAAGTTCTCCTCCGTTTGTCCGAAGTTATCTTAGCTTTCTTGGCAACCATTTTCCATAAGAAACACTGTATGTCCGAAGTTATCAACTTTTCAAGCAAACTTCGGACATCATTTAGGATAAGGATAGCTCTCTTCTTATGGGAGATAATTTTAGGAGGCTTCCTGGATGACGGCGCACTATCACCATACAGTACATCACTTGACCTAGTTAAATCTCTATAATGTGTTTACACTCAGGAGAAATTGTTAAAAAACATCGAAAAATGTCCGAAGTTACCGCATTTTACGGTAACCTATTAAAAACTGTTCAGGGGACTGGTTAGAACTTGTAGGATGTTTAATTGAATGTCGGAAATCAGTATTTACTGAGACGCGGTCGTGACAGCGAATGTGCGAATACCGCCGCAAAAGGCTGCTTCAATTTAACGGATTTTATAAAGGCTAAATCTATGGCATATGAGTGATATGACTAGGCCTAGGCCTAATGACCGTGGTTTTTTTTTTCAGAATTATCCCACGGCTAGCTGTTATTTACTTCCCCTCAACCCAAAAGCGGTCAATTTAGATGCGAACGTAACGGTTGTGACCCAGAGCGTGCGATTCGCCGCGAAAGGTTGCTTGAATGATACCGGTAGCCTACCATAAAATCCTCTGAATACTCTAACCTAAACGTTGCTGGGTCTTCCTTTTTTGCTTGGTCCTTGGACCCTAACCTAATAGGCCTTTGTAAGTTTGTACTATAACCAAGTTACAAAAATAATAGTTCAGTTACCAGTAGCCTAATAATAAAAATATAGGCTATGTTAGCATTACAAAAAAATATTGCAGAACTCAGAAGTAGCCAAGATTGAATGGTTTCATAGGGGATGGGGCTGCATTGGGTTGGAACTCTCCCCTCTCTCTGTGTCAAACTCAGTGCCTCCCCTTTCCTTACGCTTCACTTAGTCTTAGAGTACCAGTATTTACTTAGACTTCCCATTCACTGTCTCCCTTACCCCTTCCCCTTACTAAATTCCTAAGCCTTTCTCCTCAATGCCATTTCTTTCACTTTATTACCTCTCCTTTCACCTCAATCCTTCATGTACTGTACAGTACTTCCAATTCTTTCACTTCACTGTTTATCTTTCCATCTTATTACCCATCTCTTCCCTGCTCTCACGGTCTCACCATCTACTCAGGGTATCAAACCGAAGCAATTTTTCTAGAATGAATAAGGAGGAATTATATTTTTTCACCAACCAACCAACTTTACTTCTAAAGTCAATTAAAGAAATCAACAAATACATGTGGCACTCCAAGGACTCGAACCTAGGATACTCACATCGAAATACAAGAAAATTAACATGTTAGTCATTTTATCACTTACAAAGACATAATTTGAACTATAAACCACAATTGCATCATTACATATACAATAATACAGACTAAAAACAATGGATTTTGTTTTCGTTTGACACCCTGCATCTACTCTATATACAGGTAGAGTATGCCTACCCGGCACTGGGAGGTGATGACGGGTGTGAGCTGCCAGAACTGTGGCGCCATGTTCCGTCACTCTGTCTGCCAGATGGAGCCCACAACCATGAGGCAGACACGATCTTCTTCCACCTCCCTCACCTCACCAAGCCGGACCAGACCGTCTTCGGTGTCTCCTGCTACCGTCAGATTGATGCTGAGGTTGGTTGCATTTCCTCATTTGGTACAAGTACCTCCCCATGAATGGTAAGGTGGGTGATAGGAAAGTTGATGGAGTGGTGGGAGGGTGGGGGGTACCGTCAGAGGTGAATGGGAATGGTAGTGCACTTGTGGACGTATGTGTGAGGAGGAGGTTGTGGATAGCCAACACCTTCTTCCGACACAGAATGATACACAGGTACACATGGAAAGTGGTGTGGATGATGAAGGATAAGACAGTGGTGGAACGAAAGTCACTGATTGATTATATATGTGTGGATGAAAGAATGAAGAAATCTGTGATGGATGCTAGGGTGTATAGGGGTATTGGAGGGGTCTGTCTGATCATTATGTAGTAGTAGCTAAGGTTAGGAGACAAAAGAAGTGGGTGAGGAGAGCTGGAGGGAGGCGAGAGGAAGGTGGAATGGTGAGGAGGGTGGAGAGGCTACAGGAGGAGGAAGTCAGGGAAGAGTACAGGAGAGCAGTAGAAAGACGACTAGGTGGGTGCGACCTGGAAGATATGAAGGAAGTGGAGGAGATAAGCAAGGTGTTTAAGGAAGAGGTCTGTGCAGCATGTGTGGAGTGAGGAGAAGAGGGAGGGGAGTGAAAGGTACAGCATGGTGGACAGAAGAGGTAAAAATAGCTGTGGAAGATAAGAAGAAAGCATATAGAGAGTGGTTGGGTAGTAGAGGGAATGAAGATTTGGAGAGGCAGAAACGAGCGAGGTACGTGGAGAGAAAGAGAGTGGTGAAGAGAGTAGTGAAGGAAAGTAAGAGAAGAGTAGATGAGGAATTTGGAAGGAATCTGAGTGTAAAATGGAGGGAGTGTAAAAAAACTGTTCTGGAAAGAAGTCAAGAAAGTTAGGGAAGTTAGCAAGGGAAACAGTAAGAATGGGAGAATGCTAGCCGAGAAGCAAGAGAGAGTCGAAAGATGGAGGGAGTACTTCAACGAGTTGCTAAATGTAAGGAATGAAGAGCCAGCAAACATAGTTGGATGGGGTATGGGAGGGAGAAGAGGATGAGGTGGGGATCAGGAGGTCAGAAGTGTGGGAAGCCATGAAAAGAGTAAAGTTAGGGAAAGCACCAGGAACAGATGGAGTGTGTGGGGAAATGTTGAGGTATGGTGGTGAGATAGTGAATGAATGGGTATGGAAAATGTACACACTAGCATGGGAGAAGGGGAATGCACCCGATGACTGGAATACTGGCATAATAGTCCCCCTATATAAGGGGAAAGAGGAGTGTGTGGTAACCACCGAGGAATATGTCTTTTAAGCGTAGTAGGGAAGGTGTACAGTAGGGTAGTGATTGAGAGAGTGAGAGTGAGAACGGAGAAATGGATAGGCGACGAGCAGGGAGGTTTTAGGAAGGGAAGAGGATGTGTAGATCAGATTTTTACCCTGAATTGTGTTGTGGAGCATTATCTGGAGAAGAAACAAAAGGTGTATGTTGCCTTTATGGACTTGGAGAAGGCCTATGACAGAGTGGATAGAGAAGGCATGTGGAAAGTACTGAGAATATACGGAGTAGATGGCAAGTTGCTGAAAGCAGTGAAGAACATGTATGAGGGTGCAAAGGCGGCAGTACGTGTGGAGAATGAGTAGAGCGAGTTCTATGACCTGAGTGTTGGGTTGAAACAGGGGTGCGTGATGTCCCCGTGGTTGTTTACTGTATATATGGATGGAGTCATGAAAGAAATACTAGGAAGAGCAGTGGATGTTGGTGTATCGCTGGAAAGGGAGGGAAATGAGTGGAAGCTGCCTATACTGCTGTTTGCGGATGATACAGTTCTGATGAGCGATAATGAATGGGAGTTGCAGGGTCTGGTAAATGAGTTTGGAACAGTGTGCGAAAAACGGAATTTGAAGGTAAATGCGGGGAAGAGCAAGGTTATGGTCTTCGAAAGGGGTGAAGTCACAGAGTGTGAGGTGAAGTTGAACGGCCAGGCTATGGAGATTGTCAGCTCTTTTAAGTATCTGGGCAGTGTGTTGAGTAAAGATGAGACTATGGATGCAGAAGTGTGGGAGAGGGTGCAACAGGGGAAGAGGTTTGTAGGAACGTTGAAAGCAGTAACAAGAAATAGAGTAGTCAGTATGGAAGTGAAGAAGTCCTTGCATGACAGTGTGGTAATCCCGACACTAACTTACGGAAGCGAAGCATGGACGTTCGGGAAGAGACTCAGACCAAGAGTGAGAGCGGTGGAAATGAGTTACTTGAGAAGTGCGTGCGGAGTTACATGGATGGATAGACAGACGAATGAGGAAGTAAGAAGGAGGTGTGGTGTGGAGGTAGATGTGCTGGAAAGTGTGAAAAGGAACAACTTGAGATGGTTCGGCCATATGGAACGTATGGAAAGCGAGAGATTGACTAAGAGGGTGTACGAGAGCGAGGTGGAAGGATGGAGTGAGGAAGTATATGAATGAAGGCGGTGCTGGTTGGGAGGAGGGGCGTCGACTGACTGGGGACAGAGGTGCATGGGGGCGGTTTGTTCGTGGCCACCCCTTCGGGGATCATAGCGTCAGGCAATAGATAGACCTCCCCATGATCTATATCAGGTTGGTGATTTCTTGTACCCCGGTAAACAGCGGTAATACACAGTAATAGTTTAATGAAATACAAGAGTTGGTCATACAATACCAATACCTATACAATAATAAAAAGACACAATTGGATTAAAGTATTGGGTAACCCATAAACTATAAAACCCACAAAATGTTCAATACATGTTCGCATTGGGGTGACGCATGAACATCGCAAGAGCTGCACAATAGTTTTAACAAGATGGATCCACACCTCACACGTCAAATCAAACTCTGCTGTAGCGCAGACAACTATTCTATGGCCGACTCATCAGCAGATGTGACAATGAGTGGGCGTCCCACTCACCTGATCTGAACCCCACCGCAGATTTTTTCCTTTGGGGTTATTTCAAGATTTGTGTGTATAAGGACAATCCCAAGACAGTCAATGAAAGCAGCTATAGTACCGTAGGCAAGATAAGGGATATTACCGTCTCCAAATCTGCTTGCAACGCCAGGGGTGCCATTTGGAGCATATTATGGAAAGAGCGTGAATATTATCCATCGCTTCATCTACAGACTTGTAATTTTCTGGCCTTGTGATCCTTCATCTCAAGCTACTTTTTACCAAATTTCAAGTATTTTACTCATTGTTTGTATGTGTTATTAGCTTTTATGTGGGATGTATTTTTTGGGGGTCTTAGTTCTATGACTAGAGTCAATTTGATGCAGAGTGTTTTGTTACATTGCTGCCTTTGGTATTAACCTCCTCAGTACAATGACTGCATTTATAGATATGAGATATTGCTGTCATGTACTCATTTAATGTATTCCTTCCAGTACAGGTCTGCATAGGGTGACAAGCTTAAACTTTTTGCAGTACCCCTGATAACGTTATTACTATGTTGCACCATTAAATGACAAACAAGTTAGTAATAATATCTTGTAATACTGTAATTTAATATTTTTATTATCTAATAAAATGTGAATATATTTTTTGTTCAATATCTGAACAGCGTATGAATAATAAGAATTGTTTTGCTGATATCTGAACAGAAAGTGAACAACAAGAGTCCTGACATCACCCGCAATACAGTACAGAAGTCTGTGTGCGTTCTCAGCTCTCTCCCGATATACGGTTACATACAGGTCAGTACCTCTCTACTTAATTACTTTGTTTACTTACATGGCTTTTTCCTAGAGTTTGTACCGGTATATGAAAATGGTTGGAACTTTTGATTTGTCTAGGTTATGTTTTTTTGTTTTTTTATGCAGCATAACATGATATAATTTACATGTGACATAGTTTTTTCCAAGATAGTTCCAATTTATTTAGAAATATTGGCATAGGGATGCAGCAACCCCACCACCCGCTACTTCAGTAGTACAGTCAGCCACTGTATCAGTTATGGGGATTTCTTGTTACTGCCTTATTGTAGCACAGGTAAGTCTGGTGTGGTGCAGATTCACCAGGTGCAAGTGCTTCAGGGGGACTTTGTTGAGTCTTGCTGAGACACTGTTAGCACTATATTTACATCGGCCACTGTGATGTCATGATGGGACTGTTAACAAAACCAAGGTTATGCATTGTAGATTGAGACGAGGCAATGTGGAAAAGAGCGGTGCATACCCATGTGCAGTGTATGGAAAGGGAGTGGGCGTTAACTCAATTCAATGTAGCATCTGTCGATGTTGGGTACACCATGGGAGTAAGCGCTGTAGTAGAATAAAGGGGCCCCTGCCGAAGGATAAGTCAGAAATAGAGAAATTTGAGTGCGTAGTGTGCAAAGGCGAACTTGTGTTAAGTGATGATCCTGTGGCTGTAAATTTTGGAAATGAGTCTTTGGAGCTGGTGAACAAGTTTTGTTACCTAGGAGATACCATCTCTGCCGGTGGTGGGGCCGAGGCTGCCACTGTTGCTAGAATTGGGTGTGGCTGGGGGAAGTTCAGAGAATTGATGCCAATCCTGACCATGAAAAGAATGCCTCTCCCCCTGAAGGGAAAGGTGTATGCCTCATGTGTTAGAAGTGCAATGACGTATGCCTCAGAAACATGGGCCGTTAAAGTAGAGGATGTCAACAGAATGGAGCATAATGAGATGAGAATGGTGAGATGGATGTGTGGGGCCAGGCTACAGGATAGAATAACAAACGTTGAGCTGAGGAGACGTTTAGGTATAAAGAGTATTAGCGAGGTGATGCGTAATTTTTTCTAATTTTTATAAATGATCTCCTTAACTGTACCTTAATTCCCATCCATTCATACGCAGACGACTCAACCTTACACTACTCCATTAGTTTTTCAGAACGCCCCAGCCAGCAATCCCTCAACGACAAACGTAATGAAGCCATAGAACTCTTAAATTCTGATCTAAATACTATTTCCAATTGGGGCAGAGAAAACCTTGTTAACTTTAATGCTTCCAAAACCCAATTTCTCCATCTATCTACCCGTCAGGATCTCCCAGCGGACTATCCCTTATTCTTCAACAATACAAAAATCAACCCTTCATCTTCTCTCAATATTCTTGGTGTCTCTTTTTCTTCTGCTCTCATTTGGAAGGACCATATTACCAGTCTTGCTAAGGCAGCCTCCCAGAAGCTGGGTGTGCTCAACCGCCTTAGGGGGTTCTTTTCCCCTGCACAGCTTCTTGCTCTGTACAGGGGCATAGTGCGCCTTGTATTGAGTATTGTTCACATGTGTGGGGAGGTTCCTCTCACACCGCTCTCCTAGACAAAGTTGAAAGGAAGGCCTTTCGTATCATTAACTCCCGTCCACTCACCAACTCTCTGCAATCTCTCTCTCTCCGCCGCAATGTTGCATCTCTCTCGCTATTCTATCGCTACTATAATAATCAGTGTTCCTCAGAGCTATCCCAGTGCATACCACCTCCTTTACGTAGGACACGTGGTACCCGTCTTGCAACTCAATCCCACCCCTACTCTGTGCAACTCTCCAACCCAAGAGTGAAACGTTACTCTCAAACTTTCTTCTACTCAACATCTGAGCTCTGGAACTCTCTCCCAGAATCAGTCTTTCCCTCTTCCTATGACTTAAATTGCTTCAAACTCCGTGTGTCCAGGCATTTTGACTCGAACGTCCCTTGATTTTGGCCCTGTCACTCTTTCAACTATGGGGGAGGCACTCGCTATAGGCAGTTATGCCTTTTGCCTCCCTCAATCACATAGAAAAAAAAAAAAAAAAAAAAAAAATGTAGACTGGGATGGTATGGACATGTGGAGAGAATGGATGAACAAAATTGGGTGAAAAAATGCAGGTCTGTGATTGTGGAGGGAGCTGCACCAAGGGGTGGACCGAGGAAGACCTGGGATCGGACTATACACACCGATTTCAAATCCAAGAACTTGACAAGTGAAGCAGCCCTTAACAGGGTTGCCTGGAACACCGCCATTAGGACAAGAGACTGAAACTGCACTTATGTGTGGAACACTCAGTCTTAAAATTTTATGTATGTATGTATGTACTGTGTTGTGGCAAGTTTTTATTTTTACCGTACAGTACTGTACTACAGTAAAGAGAGTAAAACCATGCTCTCTGTGGATGAAATGCAGTCTTTAACTTGTATGTATAGTGACTAGCATGTTGGTTACCTGGTATGGTACTGTTCCAAATAGGTAGTCCAGATATTGTGGACTCTAACCTCTGTAATTCAGAAGGGGCTAGAGCAAAATGGGCTGTAAATTTCCACATCTATTCCTTGGCTGACCCTTCCCAAATGGTAGAAATAGTAGCTCGATTACTTTAGTGGTTTATGATTTATAGAGGTTAGTGGTCAAGAGTTTTGGCCTATTTATTTGGAACAGGGTATATGCAGAGAGAAAGAGGATACTGTATATGTTTTTTTTTATTTATTATATTTTTTTCTGTTTCAACCTTGGGACTGTAGGCTGTCAGTAACCTGTAACTCTTTTGAGTCCCCAAGATTATTGAGTGAAGCTTCGAGATGTTCGGTGTTCAATTTGTGTCGCACTAGATGGTGACAGTGGAGCTTTAAGGTGTTGTTTGTTTCCTTTCTGCTGTACTGGATGAAAGTGCCTTATTTATACACGTCACCAGCTATACAGTACTGTCGTTTACAGCATTGTCGAATACAGTCGGGCATCTTCTTTGCTATGAGTTGGCAACAATATCGGGGGTATTATCTTGATGTGTTGGTGTTGCCAGTACATTTGTAGAACAGCGGGAACGATCAGATCACCTCAGAAACACTCCTGACGTTTGGTATGGTCCATTTGGTCCGCAGACCACCACGCTATCCACTATGGTATCTCTTCCCCCATGGTACATTGATAATACAATAGTAATAGTGGTGATAAATTATGTACAAGTCTCCCTCACTATCCGATGCCCTGATCTACAATATTATTATAGGTTTTTAGGCGTTTGTGTTTGGGTTTTTGCTGGTCCCAGAACGCATCCCCATTCACTCCATTAATTTTAGGGTTTGCTACACAATTTTTCAATTTAAGACCGGGTTTTCAGGAACGTAACCCAATCGTAAATCGAGGGAGACCTGTACTGGTAACAGTACCTTTAGGTAATGAATGAATGATAGAACAATTTTTAAACAATGATAGAGATTATGATCATGGTGAAGATGATGATGATAGAAACATAGCGATGATTTAATTATAGCAACAATAACTCTATGATAAATACTGGTGTTGACAGGAGCGGCTTCAGGTGACGACCAAGGTGTACTTCAAGGGCGCAGACTTCTCAGACGTGCAGGATTTGAAGGGTCTCTATCATGACCTCAACACTACCAACTGGAGGGACAAGCTGGCTCACGGTAAGTTTAACACCGCTGTACAGTATATGTATAGTCTATTCACTGTAATTAGGCCAGGAATATTGACCCCTAACCACTTATAACTCAAAAAGAACTTGAACAATCAATCTGACATAATGGTTTAGGTGCTTATGTTCTGGGTGTGGTGTCCCGAGCTTGAATCCCGGGAGGACCATATGCTTTCATTAGTTTATTCAAGTACAGTACATTGGCGTTTGTAATTGATGATTAATGTTAAAAACAGGTGTTACTTATTACTACAATATAGGAAGAGTCTAGCAGAGAGTATA
Organism: Paralithodes platypus; assembly: GCA_032716605.1. Classification (NCBI taxonomy): domain Eukaryota; kingdom Metazoa; phylum Arthropoda; class Malacostraca; order Decapoda; family Lithodidae; genus Paralithodes; species Paralithodes platypus. The sequence continues at coordinate 8,941,554 of CM064521.1, forward strand.
TTTTAACATTTGAAGCCTGTTTACTCCAGTCCTTTTTAAGTTATAAGAGGTTGTGGGTCATCTAGATTTATGGTGTAGCTATAATGAATGGGTGACCAGGGCTGATACATGCATGCATGTATCTACGCCTTTATAAATAGATTATTGATTTTGCTTGTGGATTTTGAACAGGTCTTCTGGTAACATATGTTCCTCGCCTGGGTGACTTGGAGGTGGTTTCTTGTGTTTGGTATTCGGTGTGAGTATCATAGGTTCGAGTCCTTGGAGTACCACATGTATTCATAACTTCATTGATTTCATTAGTTAGGTTTATTTTTAAATTAATTGGTGAGTTGGTGAAAGCAAATATGAATTAAGCATATGAAGATTGCATTTGTGGGTGGGATTGTAATAAGGCTGTTGGATAGTTAATGAATTATATTATTAAACAATACGTATGTATCTTTCTATGGTATATTTAGTTCCAATCATATACCAATCAGGCACTCCAGAGCTCTCTTGATAGGCAAAGCTACTTAGTATTCGAGGACCATGTGTCGTAAAATAGGGCGTCCGTGCGCATTAAATGTTAATATATGCCAACATATACTATTCGATAGTGAAAACATTGAAATTGGTAATATTATACAATATTTATATACCGTAATTGTAAACATTTCATGCATCACCATACACCTCATTTGTGTGTCTATCTTCAATATTGACCAGGCATCTCTAGTTGATATCTTGTTCATCTCTGTAAAGGGTGAAATGTCTCAAAGTTACAGATTTCTATTATGATGTTTTATATCAGTTTGTGATGTGTGTGTGTGTGCAGTGTTGAAGTGTGAAGTATTGCAGCACAGGTGTTTTAGGCAAGTGGTTACCTTTAATTGCACCGTTTGGTTGTGTGTGATAAACAGAGTGATGCACTTTTGGTGCAGGATTTAGTTTGACCAAAAAATATACTGAGAAAGTATAAACAATATGGTAATGATATACATTCATAAATTTAGATTCTCTGAAGATTGAAAGATTACAAAAATTTACAGTTAAACAATAATTATATACAGTACTAATAGAATACTATTATAATTGAAGCTAATTAGGTGTGTTTAATACATTTGTAATGCAGACATAAGGAGTTCTGATCTTGACTATATTTGCTCCTGTCATATAGTATAATCGGAATAACAGTCTAAAAGGAAATCATTATGTACCGGTACCGTAACTCAGACTATTAGATTGTAATTTTAAATGCATATGTACTTTATGGTTAAAAATATATAAGCTGGATACCTACTTTTAATCATCTGTCTTGAGTCGGCCACCCCCAGAACAAAAAAAAAATAGGAAAAGTGGGGAATGGGCCTGAGTATATACATACAGTACATGCATACTGTACATACTGTACATACTTTTAAGGGTTTCATTCAGGTGACCACTTTTATTGTACAGTACGGTATTGATAATTTGGCTTCCAGTAGATTTTACTATTCAGCTTAGGAAGAACTTTTCAATGTCAATAGGAAGGGGTCGGGCGCAAGTTGGACTAGAATCTAGATAATAGTCCATCAGGCGCCTGGCCCGGGGAGACGATTAATATGAAGGGTGCGCCTGGAAGTGTGGTGGGGGGGCTTGTGGCTTTGGCTCCGCTGCATGTCTGCCTGCCGAGATCGGAACCTCTCCGGGTGGTCGGGGGCCGGGGGAGTGCTGGAGCGACCTTGGTGGCCCTGGTCTCTGGGTCTTCTCCTGGGTGACCTAGATGTGTGTGAATTTGTGTTTTTTATCTGTGTTTGTTCGTTGTTTTGTATTGTTTTTGTGTTTTCCCTGTTCTTACTCTGTCTTGAGTCGGCTACCCCCAATAAAAAAATAAAAAATAGAATGAAATAGAAAATAAAAATAGAAAATATGGGGATTGTGCCTGAACATATAGATAGATAGAATAGGTTAAAAAACAAACTTATTTATTCTCAAACGTCATGACATCTTGCCATATTTGAATAAAATATTACCGGAATGTGATTTATTGTAATACTGTATAATAAAACCTGTTCAAGTAGCACAATTTCAGACCCATTTTTTAAATTGTTTTTTCAAATTTACAAGGAACTATTGGATTATGTTTTTGAATAATGCTAGTTGTCCCTGGAAACTCATGCCAAATTTCAGATAATTATGTGATTACAGTATTGTAAAAAACATTTCCATACATTTATTTCCCAATTTCATTCCTTACAGAAATATTACAATGATTATATTATGTTATATCAAGTATATCTCACAAATATACGTGAGCTAATAAATGTTTATATACTCCCAGATGGACTCGAACCTCCGACACTCAGAACGCGTGTCTAAGATTTTTAGCCACTACACCATGGCGTGATGTAGTGGATATACATACATACATACATACTTACATACATACTTACATAAAATTTTAAGACTGAGTGCTCCACACATACGTGCAGTTTCAGTCTCTTGTCCTAATGGATTAATAGCTTGGATATTCGTTCTGAATGTCGGAGTCCGGCTGGGAGTATATAAACATATTATATTATGTGGGGGGGGGGGGTCTAATAAATTATAGTGCATAAATATTAAGATGTACATATCAGATGAGTCACCGATCTTTTGCTCTCTTGGTAGTTGATCATGAGGACAAGTATGGTAAGGATGGAGCTCCTCGTAATAATGTTTCCACTACTTATTATGTTATTATGTTCATGATTTTCTTTAGCATGATTTTTGCATGGTGCATGTCTTATTGATGTTGGTACTTACCCATATGAGCTGTGCCCCATAAAATATTCTTTCCACTCACTAGGCTATTCATAGTACAGTTGGGTGCAGTACATGATTAGATTAATATCCAGTATTCAATAAATGGATATTTATCGTAGTCATGTACTGTACAGTACTTATAACTGTCTTGATGGTGTAGTGGTTTGAGCAAATAATTTCTGTATGAGATATCCTAGGTTCGAATCCTTGGAGCCTTCATTAATTAATTTGGGGATTATTGGTGTTAAGAACGATGTTAAAAATGATTACTGTGGAATACGGTGCACTCAGCATACACTTTATCAGAGTGGCTAACCGGAGCAATATTATTTGAAGACTTGAAGTAAATATGAGAAGGAATACAAGAAAATTAACATGAACTAGCATTGTTTTTGATAATTTTATTACTTCCAATATCATAATTTGAACTACAGTATTAACTATAATATTATCTTTACATATACAGTACTGTACAATAATAAGGACTATAAATAATGGACACAGCTTTTGTTTGACACCCTGCTCTGTATGATGGATAAATTATACCCATATAACAGAAAACGGTTTTATTGTAACAACACAACAGTTTAGACTCTCTGGAGTTATCTTCATACCTAAAGAGGACTCCCGAGAGAGTCGAAACTATAATAATATCATAAATTGTGGCATCGGATAGTGAGGGAGGCCTGTACTTTTTATATCTTAGAATATCCCTTTTCATTCTTGTATATTGTATAGTTAGTTATGTAGAGCAGATTAACCAGACCACTGAGCTCCATACGGAACTCTCATATTGTATAGTATAATCTTAATTTTTCACCTCATTATGTGACTCCAAACTACCTGATGTCTAGTATTCTTCTTTGTCAGTCCTTTAGCTTTGAGATTGGCTCTCAAGACCTGAGTCCACAAAGTTAGGAGGACTGTCAATCTGATTGGATGGTTGTGAAGCTCCCAGTAAGGTTGCCAACGTGTACAAATACGAAGACTGTCAAAATAAATCTATCTTATCTATTACATGGTTATGAATTCACCCATACAATCGGTTGGCATGTGTACCAACGGAGAATGCAGACCCTACCCAGCCGAGGAAGTCCCATGCTCAGGTTTTGAAAGCTTATCTCACAACTAAAGTACAGTAGGCCTATTGATAAAAACGGTTGCCTGAGATTATTCTGTCAGGAATCCTCCTTTGAGATGAACAAAATAAACTTGTAAAGTTATAGAATATAGTTGTTTATCCACTTCAATTTACCTTTACCTTATACTGTACAGTATGTACTTAAAGTGAAATCAGGTGTTTATATTGTACTGAACGACAACCATTTCTATTGTTTGTTGCTACTATATGTTGAATTTTGCCATCAATATTTCTATATAAATATCTGGTTTTATATGTGGGTCATTATTACCGTGCTTATATACAGTACTGTATTTCTTGAGTCTATATTATCCTTGTAGGTGTGTTTGTATCTGACGCTGTGCGGGTGTTTGGGCGCAACATCCTGGTGTTGTTCAAGTTGGTGTTACTGGAGCGTCGGGTGTTGTTGTACCACAGTCCGGTGGGGCCCTTGGTGCGTACCATCACCTCCCTACTGGCCCTACTGCCGGACAACTTCCCTGCAGGCCTCGCACATGCTGCATCAATCAGGTAGGGTTTTTTAATAAAGAAAACAACATTTATAAAAATAAAATTCATGCACCCACAGGTGTCCTTCGTATAATTGACACTGATGGACACCACTGCATCATAAATTAAACCTGTTGCAAAACTAGTATTATTTATACTGTTTTAGCATTTATATCTGCATAGAAAATGCAAGACATAAATATAAAGTGTAGCAGTAAATATATAGGTTAAAGCTGTACCATTGGAACATTATAGAGGTGGAAACGTTATTATATATATATATATATACTGTATATATATATATTCCATGCCAATCTCATAATTATTGTTTTGGTGACAGACTGATTTACTCCTTGCTGCTACTGTACCTAGCAGCTTTCTAGGGCCTTTCCTATCTGATGCTGAGAGGATTGGGTTCTAGTCATGTGGTGATAGGATGGTCTATCAGAGTGAGAGCTGAGCGATCTCTACCATACCCATAGCTTACTCTGACTATTCCTTCTACTTATATATTTCCTAGATCTCAAGTGGTGGCGTCTCTTCCGTGGATTGACCTCCCTACTGCCAACCTAGAGGTTGGCAGATTGGGAGCCAAAGCGTCACATTTTTCCTTTGCTCCTCAACTTTCCCTTCATAATTGCTGAGGGCCTTGGGTGGGACTTTGGTTTCCCGGGCATTTCCGCACCCTCCTCAGCTCCCCGCCTTAGAGTGGCTTCGGTATGCCGGGACCTTGGGGCTGCACGGCCAGACAGTCTGGGGAACAACAACAACTGTACCTAGCTAGGCTTTACAGTGGCAGAATTTATTTTATAATTCATCATCCACGCTAGTTAAAGTTGGGGTGGAATAGAAATAAGAGTTGCCATAGTTTTTACGGGTGGATGGGACTTGTCAGCCTTGGTCGGCAACCTATCTAGGGGATACAACCTTATAAAAATCCGGGTGGATGGGACTTGTCAGCCTTGGTCGGCAACCTATCTAGGGGAGTAAACCTGATACAAGTCCGTACTGCTTACCTAAGGGTAAGGCAGGATAGTGGATGGACTTAGACGAACACCACTGTAGAAAAATAGTGCTAAAAAGATACACAGAGGGCCTCGGAGTCGGATGGATCCTAAATTGAGTGGTCAATCCTGTAAGTCCTTCAGTAAACTGGCTCGGGTTGTCCCTCTTACAGGGAATAGGTCCGCTTGAGGGCATTCTGTGTATGGCCACCCTCATTAACCCTTATGGCCCGGGCTCGCCCTCCTAAGGGCATTGTTGAGATCCGGGCGATTTGGCCTAAAAATGTCTACGCCTAGGCTACCGTATCTTTATTTTAACTGCTAGAAATTTCCCACGCATCTCTAAACGTAGTGCGGTTTCCAATCTGTAGACTGGCGTTGAGTAGAGCTCTCTTAAGTCAACTGGTTCAGTTGTGATGACAATTTCTGTGGAGAGAGATTCGATACGATGTTGACAATATCGGAGCTTTGCAGACACTAATTTCGTCATACCATACAACAACAACATTGATCCGACGTCTCCTTCTTGTTTTCAGAGGTGCGGTGACGCAATGACAGGCTTTGTTTACATACGTCGGACGCACGGCTTTCAAAACACGCTTAATAGGCTTTCAAGCTTACAGATTTTTATAAGGACACCCGGGCTCCTGCCCATCTGCCGCGGTGTCCTTTTAAAATGCTGCCCGGGCGGGAAGGGTTAAGGGAAGTAAGGCGTCTGGCAATAGATAGATAGTTTATACTGTACCTCAGTTGTGTTCGTAGGCAAGTGAGAGGAGAATGATGATATTTCTGGATGATTTCCTTACACTTGTTGAGTTAGTAATACATAGGGTTATTCTGTAACTTGTAAGACACTGTAGATTTAAAATACCATATATAATAAAGAGGAAATATGAGTTGATTGATAGAAATGTAATGTTATTCTGGTCTAGTAATGTGTGTTGTTATTTTCTGGGTGTAGAAGTTGACATCAGCAGCTTAACTGGTAACCCCAACTACTGTGAAAAAAGAAACTGAACGGGAAGCCCCAGATTCAGATGGTTTCTCTGTTAAGGGGAGATGGTCTATTTTTCTGGCCCCCCGCCCTTCTCCCTCATGTTTAACCCCATTAGTTTTCAGATTTTAAGACATTTCCATTAGTTTGACAATATTAGGACCTTTCGTGCCACTTAGGGGTTGGTTTTTTACTGGCGAGCGACAGCGAGCCTGTATTCTTAGGAGGAACCGGCCTTCGGTTGGGACATTTTTCTACCAAAAAATTTACAAATATATCTCAAATGGGGTTCTAGGGGGTGTTTTTTTTAAGCTTGATAGAGGGCTACGGAGGAAACTAAACAAATATTATAAAGATAGAGTAAATAAATACTGTAAGTAAATAAATATTATAAAGATAGTGTAAATAAATAAGTAAATAAATATTATAAAGATAGTGTAAATAAATAAGTAAATAAATATTATAAAGATAGAGTAAATAAATAAGTAAATAAATATTATAGAGATAGAGTAAATAAATAAGTAAATAAATATTATAGAGATAGAGTAAATAAATAAGTAAATAAATATTATAGAGATAGAGTAAATAAATAAGTAAATAAATATTATAGAGATAGAGTAAATAAATAAGTAAATAAATATTATAGAGATAGAGTAAATAAATAAGCCCATCCCCTCAAGGAGAACCGAAGTAGCCAATCCTGGAGGTCCGTTAATGAGGTGGTATAGGTTGAAGACAGGGCTGCTTTCTAATGCCTACTTCACATAGACACTATATCCCATGCGGGAACTCCCACGGGCAATTTGCCTGGCATTCACATGAACAAGTTTTTCAAGTGCAGGAAGCTCAATAGACATTCGACTCTAAGGGTAATGAGTGGGTTCTGCTGTCATGCTCATGTGAAGGACCCAACTGCTACATTTATAATTCCAATATGCCAGGTGTGAAGCGGTTTAACAGACGGGAGGCAAGCAGGCATATGACATGAGATTTTCCTTAGACGCATTCATGTGAATTGTTCCATTTATCTCCATTGATATCTTCCTTGTCTGTGCATTTCACATGTGGAAGAAAACTTTTTGTGTGAAGGACAGTTCTCTTGGAGACGTTTACTGCTGGCAATAGAGTAAAGTTAAAGGATATGATAAATATTAATTTTAAAGTTTTAAGGTCTTCAACTTGAAACACTGCAAAACAAAACAAAAAACCAACTGGCCACACACATAACCCAGGTCCGGAGGTCAGCCAGGCCCGGTGACCCCTGACACTCCCAGGACCCTAGAGAAGGAGTGTTATGAGTGTGAGGCAGGACAAGAGGCTCTCACCTTCATACACAACAGGTAAACTCTCACCTACGTTACTGCTGCTGTCCCCCCACCACCACCACTTGTAGTGGCATGACTCATATCTATACTTAACCTGGGTCATTCGAGGGCTTGTCTATGCTAACACGTGTATAGTTACCTATGTACTGTATATACAGTAGTAATCATCCTATGTACTCACTTTTCCCAGGGAAGGGTTGGGTTAGAACTAGGGTGTAAAATTAATCTGGTATTGCACAGAATAAATCTTTATTTAGAAAGTATGCTTAGACTGGCTGCTAAAGGATCTGACTCATGTGAGGAACATCACATTAACCTGAGTTTGGCTCCTCACCACGGCCTAAGAACCACCTGCCGTCTTATATACATATATGATAGTTTACCATGATTCTGCTACTGTACTTTCAGAAATGAGATAGCAAAATAGCAGCCTAGAAAATTAATAAATTAAATTTGTAAATTCTAGAGCATACTTGCTTTTAAACTCAAAATGCTTGGATATTCTTAAAGGGTAGATGTGACTAAATTTAATACAGTATTTACAAACTAACAGTAATAAATTATGCATCTTGGTGTTAAGACTTGGTACACTAAAACCATTATACATAAATCTATCAAGAGTCTTACTAACTCTATTCTTCCAGTTCTACAGAGAATTTCTGTAAAAAGCCTTTGGAAAGTCCTTTACTATCTATCTATCTATCTATTGCCTGACGCCGTGATCCCCGAAGGGGTGGCCACAAACGAACCGCCCCATGCACCTCTGTCCCCAGTCAGTCGACGCCCCTCCCCCCAACCAGCACCGCCTTCGTTCATGTACTTCCTCACTCCATCCTTCCACCTCTCATTCAGTCTACCTCTCCCTCTCTGTCCCTCCACCTCACTCTCGTACACCCTCTTAGTCATTCTCTCGCTTTCCATACGTTCCATATGGCCGAACCATCTCAAGTTGTTCCTTTTTACACTTTCCAGCACATCTACCTCCACACCACACCTCCTTCTTACTTCCTCATTAGTCTGTCTATCCCTCCATGTAACTCCGCACGCACTCCTTAAGTAATTCATTTCCACTGCTCTCACTCTTGGTCTGAGTCTCTCAACCAACGTCCATGCTTCGCTTCCGTAAGTCAGTGTCGGGATTACCACACTGTCATGCAAGGACTTCTTCACTTCTATACTGACCACCCTATTTCTTGTTACTGCTTTCAGAGTTCCTACAACCCTCTTCCCCTGTTGTACCCTCTCCCGCACTTCTTCATCCATAGTCCCATCTTTACTCAACACACTGCCCAGATACTTAAAAGAGTTGACGATCTCCATAGCCTGACCGTTCAGCTTCACCTCACACTCTGTGACTTCACCCCTTTTGAAGACCATAACCTTGCTCTTCCCCGCATTTACCTTCAAATTCCATTTTTCGCACTCTGTTCCAAACTCATTTACCAGACCCTGCAACTCCCATTCATTATCACTCATCAGAACTGTATCATCCGCAAATAGCAGTATAGGTAGCTTCCACTCAATTCCCTCCCTTTTCAGCGATACACCAACATCCACTGCTCTTGATAGTATTTCTTTCATGACTCCATCCATATCTACAGTAAACAACCACAGGGACATCACACACCCCTGTTTCAAACCAACATTTCCAACCAACAGTCCTTTACTGCACTGATTAAAACAAGTATGAATAAATTACTGTTGCTCATCTAACATTGCTAACAGTTCTTTACTAATGCTCATAGGGCTGTATTCTTAAACTTGTACGAGGTGTGCCGCCTTCCCCATACCAAACAATTGCTACGGGAATGTGTGTTGTTTTAGGAGAGTGCATTGATTAGTATTGATTAATATTCCCAGTTTCTAAAGAAAACGACACGTTAAGGTTTTCACCACGATAAGATTTAAGAGTATGGCCGTTAGTGACTTTGCTACAACTAACATGCCAACTATGTGTTTGATTGCTTCATTAACCTGTTTGATTTGATAATTGGCATCATTTTCAGGTAGCTATCACTGGGCATTTTATTCAGTTTAGAATGACGATCCTAGTCAAAGGGTTACTTGTCTTTAGCAAAATATGTTTGTGTTAAATGATAGTAATTACAACCAAAAGCTTTCCATCACTAAGCTGCTCTTGTAACTAAGCTGCTCTTGTAACTGATTGTAATTATTTAGTTATTTGTGTATGTATATACTCAGGCCCATACCCCATTGCTGGGGGTGGCCGACACAAGACAGAGCCCGAACAGAAACAACATTTAAAGTTTCTATTCTCAGGGTCCGGGACTAATTTTGTGTTCCCTTGCCCGTTTCTCTGTCTCGTTGAGTAGAAGAATTATACAAGGGGAGGAGGATTCCTAGCCCCCTGCCCCCAGAAGGATTGAAATATATAATAAATTCTCACTTATCTAATTCTGCATTTAAATATTTTATAATTTTTATTCTAGTGTATCCTTTCCTTAGCCATTTGGCTAAGGAAAGGATACACTAGAATAATTTGAAGACACTTCAAGAATGATAAACACTTTTCAGTTATTTTAGTTATTTAGTGATCCATAATTATAATTGCCTATATCGGGTAATGTTACTGAAGTCTAATGAATCTAAATCTACTGTACGCTTTAGCCTTGTCTCACAGTAACTCTAGGCCACTATACTCTGTTCATTATAGGTGGGCCATAAATTGTAATTCATAACCTCCAACTCAAAAAGGACTAGAGTAATAGAGTTGTTTTTTCTAATAATTGGGAAGAGTCAGCTAGGAAATAGGTGTAGAAATGTTGCAGCCCATTTGCTCTAGCCCTTTTTGAGTGACAGAGGCTTGGGGGGTCAAGATTTCTGGCTTACTTATAATGAATAGATTATAATAAAGTACATTGACTTGATCCTGCAGAGTAATGATTCTATTACTGTACCTAGAGAGTGAGTGAGTGAGTTAGTGAAAGATGCAATTGGTCAGCCTACTGGGCTGGGGCCCTCATAAGGCTGGTGAATGGAAATATGATGGAAGGGATAAGAATGTAGTATATGAAGGACGACAATCAGATTTCATGAAATACATTAATCGCTGTTAAGCACTGGCGGATAGAGAAGAAGGTAAACGTTGGTGAAATAGCTAGGTTACTGTGGATAAAATTGGTACATAAATAAAGTTGGCGTTCCCACTGTACCTAGAGAACTGTCAGGGGGTACATGCAGGATGATTTTTGCTCACATGGATGTACAGTATTGAACAATTACACATTACACATTGGATATGCTGTGCACATTGGTAACACACTTGGCTCACAGCCGAAAGGGTCCAGGTTTGCTTCTCGGCCAGTCGAGTTTGATGAACAATTTACCACTTGTGAGTTTCAGGCTGTAAGGGAGTTTGAGATATAGCCATCGATATTTTGCAGAATTACCAGCTAGGATACAGTTGTAGTACAATTATAAATACATAAAACTCAATTCAACTTACTTTTTATCCATCAGAAACCTACAGTACATTATTATTGCATTTCTGTTCTGTAATGATGTTTACGGCTCCCACTTTCTTATAGCCCAAAACTCGCAAGTGGTCAATTCTCCCTAACACCGGATTCCTCTGTTCCCGGCTGTATAAAGGAACGTGAAGTTAATGTACAACTATGGTGTCTCATCTGGCATAATATAATACCGATACGGTTAATGTACAACTATGGTGTCTCATCTGGGCATAATATAATACCGATACGGTTAAGTGTTCCAAGCGTTGGTGATTTCCTCTTTAATTACTTTCTGGACCCCCTTCTCCCTCATGTTTAGCCCCATAAGTCTTGAGATTATTATACAGTGATGTAAAACTTGCCAAATAAACAAACCAAAACAGGGACGACACAATGTAAGGACGAAAGAACTTATCAAAATCACTATGTGGAAATAACGCTTTAGCAAAATAAATTTTTGAAATAAAAGAACACAAAACCACCACATTGAATGTACATCACTATATGAGTAAGTGAATTTGTTTCCCAAGCAAATTATTCGCACATATATTAACATACCTGTACTGTACTCTCGTCATGTTTAAGGAATTAGTCAATTTGGGAAGTTCAGGACGTTCTGGTACATTCTTTTAAATTCTATATGAATAAAGAAACTACAATTTATGTCAAAGTTTTCTATTCAAACGAATTTGCAATTTGACAAGATAAACAATAGTACAAAATACATACAGCACTCACTAACGATAGTGTTATTGGGTAGGTACCTGTGAGCATATTATGAACACATGACCCCTACCAATTACTACTTTAGATGTTCACCCTATTACAGTAGTTTGGCAATAATACGAAATTGTTTGTCCCATTCTTTTGTCAATTTTATGACCTTTCGTCTCGAAGGGAGGGTCTTGGGGGTATTTCTTTAACCCTTGTCTAGCGGGGTGTTTTGGGCTCATTTGGGCATATTCAGGCCCTCCTGCATGATAAATCAAGCATCTGCATGAAAAAAAAATTGTTTGGCAAAAAAACTAGGCACTAAAAGCTTCAAAATGAGACCAGAACGAGCTACGTAGCACTCGTGGTTCTCTTGCAGTGGTGCCACGAACATGGAAGTTTAGCATATATCGGTATATTTTTCCCAGCTATGCTCACTACTGGCTACACTGCCGGCCTCTCGAGAACACAGGGAACATGAGTTAATGGGCGGCGGTAAGCCCTGGGAGTCGGCTGTCTGGCCTGCTGCTCTCCCGGCCATTTGCACTCTATTTTAACCTTTTAAAAGACTTAATAATGCTCCTAACTTGCTGCAAATTGGTGCACGACTTAAGTCAAGCGCCGCTCTTAAAGGGTTAAGCTTGATGGAGGTCTAGGGAGCAAAATTGAAAAAAAAAAAAAAAAAAAAATCTGCATTGTGAGTTTGGTACTTATTATTTATGTGATTTTACTGCATGCTTCTATAAATGCAACTCCAGTTTTTGCATGATTTTAAAGGATGCAAATGACTAACACTCCAAAGTAACACAGCACTCCAATTTTTTTTAGAGAAACTAGTAAATTATATGTCATAAGCCGTTCAAATTGAATTCTATATATTGGAAAAAGAGAAAGAGAGGAAGCTTATTAACATAGCAAAATAATAACAATAGAATAAATAAAGTACAGTACTGTATATACAAACTTGTGGAAATATAAAGGAGAGAGATAGACTGAGCTTCATTGCTACAGCCTGGTGATATTATTTGTTACAGTAGTGAAACAGATAGACAGGCAAGGAGACATTCACCCTATACAAACTGCAGCCAGGGAATGTTTCTATCTATATCCTCAGGCACATTACCCTTTTTTTTTTTTTTTTTTTTTAAGCTGTGGGTGGCCAACTAGAGACAGAGCCCGAACAGGGACAACAAAATAAAAAAATAAAACAAAACATAGCCTAATTCACAAACATCTAAGTCGCCCATGAATTTTTTTAGGTGATATTATTTGTTACAGTTAGTGAAACAGATAGTCAGGCAAGGAGACATTCACCCTATACAAGCTACAGCCAGGGAATTTTGTGTATTGCAGTAACGAGTGTGAAGACCCGGGCCCATCCACCAGTGAAGATAAAACAGATGATTGTGATGAGAACGGTGAGGTGAATGCTGCCATCACACACGCACTGGAGCTAGCTAAGGTCAGTAATGTATAGGTAAGAGATGAGGGTGTCAAACGAAAGCCAATCCATTATTTTTAGTCTATTTTTGTGTATGTATTATTATGTTTTTTACACCAACCAACTTCACATCTAAACTCAATTAATGAAATCAACAAATACATGTGGCACTAAATTATGGTTTATAGTTCAAATTATGTCTTTAGAAGTGATAATATGGTCAAAACAATGCTCTCTCATGTTATTTTTTTTGTATTATTGTGTATGTATAGCTAAAATGATGGTTTATAGTTCAAATTATGTCTTTAGCAATGATAAAATGGTCAAAACAATGCTATTTCATGTTAATTTTCTTGTATTCCTCTTCATTTTCATTCATTCAAGTCTTCAAACAAAATTGCTCCAGTTTGACACCCTGTAAGAGATCCTTTAGTGGCCATTTTTTCTTTTGGTGCCATTTTGGTGCCTCGATTATCAAACATCGAGATCATATTCTGTTTTTGATCATGAAGAAGGTTGTGCACCTGACAATGTTGGAGCAAAGGCTCCTATGAAGGTCCACTGCCGTTCAATGTTATATGAAGTAGTTCAAATTAAATTTTCTGCCAGGTAATTATAAATATACAGTACAGTACTATAGTTACAGTATACAGTACTGTACAGTATAACGTTCTGTCTGTCGGATGCCGTCTCCAAGCAGAAAACACCTTGACAAAGGCAGCTTCTTGAAGTTCAGTTTTATATATATACCGGTACTGTATATATATATATATATACAGTATATATATATATTATATATATATATATATATATATATATATATATATATATATATACAGTATATATATATATATATATTTTTTTTTCCTATTTTGATGTTTAGTCTTTCATTATTATATGTATTTTGTCTGTCAGGAGGCTGGTGGTGGATGTGATGGTGGTAGCCTGGTGTTGGAAGGAGGCAGCAGCAACAAGATGGACGACAGTGAACCCAGTAAGATCATTAACGTAACAGAGGAAGCCATACACTGTGTGGAGATGAACATTGATGCTATGGGTAAGTTAAGGAATTCTCATATAATAATAATTTTTTTTTTTATTTAATTTTGTTGTCTACTTTAACCATGTCCCGTGTGAGCAAGGTGGACCGCAGAAGCACAAAACGCAAAGAGCATGTATGTACAGTATGTATGTATGTATATACAGTACTCAGGCACATATCCCACAGCTGGGGGGTGGCCGACTCGAAACAGAGCCCGAACAGGGACAACGCAAAAAAATAAAAATAATAATAATAATAATAATAATAATAATAATAATAATACATATTGACACACATCTAGGTCGCCCAGGAGAAGACCCGAGACCCAGGTCCATTTGGGGTCCCCAGCAAAAGATTCCCAGGTCCCAAACCTCCCGGAGAGGTTCCGATCTCAGTAGGCAAACACGCAGCAAAAACAAACAAAAGAAACATAAAATTACTCTCAGTTAAGGATTGACAATGGAGGCTACCAGGAACTGGACAAGCTTCATTATCATCTTTTGGGTGGACAAAAAATAAAAATAAAAATAGATAAATAAATATATTGATGTATAAAGTAGCTGAAATATAAAGTTATGAAACTCAAGAACTTAATTGAAATGCATGATAAACCCAGCAAATAAAACACAAAAAATAGCTAAACAGAAATGCACTATACTCCTAGAGAATATACTTGATAGTTTTTTAAGCATGTACAGTATACTGTATATGTAAGCATAATTGAAAGGAATAAATTGAAGAGATAATGTGTTATAAGATAGACTCAAAAGTAGGTATATAAATGTTAGAATTGACTGATATAATGTAAAACATGCAAAACAAACAACCCAAAACAGAAACCGCACAATAAATAGACAAAAGAACTTATCAAAATCACTACTGTATGTGGAAATAACAACACTGAAGATTTAGCAAAACAATACTGTGAAATAAAGATAACAGACTGACTATTTCTCCTATTTCCAGTTTCCCCCATTGAAGATTTTAGTGAGCGTCGGAGCAGTAACTCCAGCCTGACCTCGGTAACCTCCCGGGGGTCAATCATGTCCCCCCCGGAGTTCAACGGTGGGGCTACCTCCCCCTCACCCTCCACCTCAGCCAACCTGACCAGCAAGATGGTGTCCCTGAAGGGTCGGCTGAGTGGGGCCTTCAGTTATTGGACCGGCCGGGAAAAGTCGCCCACCCAGGAGAAGCCATGTAAGTTCTTGGGCTAAACATACGTACAGTTGCGCACTTGTATTTGTATACACTCCTTCTCAATATCAGTCAGTACCCAATCCCGCACTCCCTGGAAGGAGTAGGGAGGATTAGTAAAAATACTAAGCCCAAGCAGACAAAGGGCCCAGCTCCGAGGCTTGCTGATCCATTAGTGGGAGTAAATTCTGGTGGATGTATTCCCAGTCACCACATCCCTACACCATTTTGTGTATGAAAATATAAATAGTGTGAAAGACTTATAGGAATAATTTGTTAAAAACAATCAATTGATCTGCAATTGATCTAAAAACTGCATTAATTGCAGCATAAAAAAATACACTCCTAATTCAATCATACTATTTTACCTTCATTACATAAAATCATAGAGTGGATGCAAATTAATGTGGCCAACTGTACACACAATGGTTTCGAGTCCTCTTCCATCTAGTTTATGGACGATACAGTTAAATTTCTCCATTTTGGACACCACAGTTCTTTTACCTCTACAGTATCTATATTATTTCCAAAAGATCGAGGTAGTAGTCCGAAACCATGTATTGGATGGATGTCTGGACTGAATAGCGTTATTTACTCTTTCATATAGAAGTGAAAGTCCGGACCAAATACCTAATATAAAATAAAAGGTGTGGGTGTTCAGAAGGGACGTTTTTTTTTTTTTTCCCTAATTCCGTAAATGTTTTCAATGTTTGTATATAAAAAATTATAATATGTTCAAGTAGTAACTGTTACATTTGAATAAGAGGCTGTACCTTACCTAGAAATATGTATTTTCAGCCTCAACTGCCACACCGAACCCTTCCCCGAGCGAGCCAGGCGACGACGTACCGGAGTCCCCCACTACCGGTACCATACTGACTTTCTCCTCCAACGCTATCCCCCCCACCACCACCACCACTGACCCTACTGCCGCCACACAGGACCCCACCGCTCTCATGGACATGGACCCCTCTCTTCTCTCACCCCTACAGTCACCGCCAGAGAAGTTTGCGGCGCTTATACCTTCAGAGTGTGGCCTCCCTCTCGATATATTTACTAAGGTTGGTTTGCTGTTTTGTGCATACTTATGTTTCAATAGCTGCTACTTTTAGTTATTGTGGATTCTTGTCAATAATGTGGGTAAGGAAACAGCTGGCTGGTGTCAAGGTGTAATCCTCTCAAAAAGCCTTCTACAATAATACAGTAAATTAAATTGACGCACAGTACGGTCCTTCTTCACCGTTGATGCACAGTGTGCTAAGGGTCACTTTTCCCAGATAACTGTGCAAGTGTTGTAGGGTTTTACATTTGGTAAGGGCAACTGGTGGGGTCCTGTTTGTTTGTCCTCATGGTAATAATTGAAGTGGTAGGAAAAGAAAAGTACTGTAATCTTTTGTGTGTGTGTAGGATAACATGGAAGAAAATATAAGTATTATATTTAGCGAATAATATATATTTTGTACAGGGCAACTTGCTTCACCCGTACCTGTCTCTACAATACCTGGACGTGTTGAGTGCCGCCACGTGTCGAGCCTTCCTGGTGGGGGCCTCCAATGCTCTCTTTGTCCACAAGCGAGGACTCTACGACGTATTTATACAGGTTCGTGGCAGGGCTAGTAATTTTTTTTTTGTATCATTATTGTTATTTTTATTTTTTTCCATCAAGGAATGGAGGAACATAAAATAAGGAAAACAAAATCTGTGCACACAAAGGCATTTTTGATTCATGAGAATTTCTTAACATATAATTGGTGTTGTGCGAGATATGATGTTGGCGATTTGCTTACGGTTTTATACTTCTGTGGGACTCCAGATTCATGCTGGACACAAAACTTACATATATGGGAAAGAAATTTATTTAAGAAAGGATTGGTACTTAATACCCATCTTTATATGTGTTTCAGCTGGAGGAAGGTAAAATAGAGATACCAGACCCAGAACTGAAGAAGCAGTTGAGCTTGTCCACGGAAGACCTTCGCTTTGCTGAGAATGTGGTCAGACAGGTAAGGATTTTTATGTTGAATATATTTGTTAACCCTTTCTGTACCAGCGACGTCTGTTATATTTTATTCTAGCGATATTTAGATGATTTTATGCAGCTTAGGAAGGATCTGTGGTAGTTAAAAAGGTTGATTGAGATACTTCAAAGTCTGATAAGCGTTAGAGATCCTTCCTAAACTGAATAAAATTGGCTAATAGTTCCCGGAATATAGTGAAGAAGACGTCGCCGGTACAGAAGGGGTTAAAGTCCTTTTTTATATTATCTGTTAATTATTTGTTGATTGGGTTATATGGATCTGTATCTTGTGTTTGTAGACCTGGAAAAGGCACTTGATAGGATTATATTTGTTCACCAATCAACTTTACTTCTAAACTCAATTAATGAAATTAACAAATTCATGCGGCACTCAAAGGACTCGAACCTAGGACACTCACACCAAAATTCTGCGCACTCATGCATTACGCTATCAAGACAGGGATGTCATGCACTGGGCTATGAGTGGCTGGTGCATGTGATAATGAAGATGTACGGTTGGCCAAATAAGTCATGTCTCCGTTGTCATTAAGTTTTGCTCGCTGTGTGCTATATTAATGTCTGTCAGATGTTGAATAGGGTGTGTAAAGACAGGAACATGTTTGTGTAATTAACTCGAAACGATGAGTTAATGCTTAGATAGTGCTGATACCAATTATTGATCGAAATAAACTTGGTGCCGCGATATCACTTATTTGGGCAATTGTACAAAGACTCCTGAATGGCAGTAAGAGTGAAAGGTGTACTGAGTGAGGAGTTCACAGTTAGTGTTGGAGTTCACCAGGGTTCAGTGTGTTAAACCCCCTACTCTTGTTATGGTTCTGGAGGCACTATCTAGAGAATTTAGAACTGGGTTCCCCTGGGAACTGCTATGCACAGATGACCTAGTTCTTATTGCAGATAATGTACAACACAACTGCTGCCAATTCAAACCATGAGAAGACTCCCAATCCCCTTGAAGGGAAAGGTGTACACTGTGTATTAGAAGTGCAATGACTTATGCTTCAGAAATATGGCCTTTCAAAGTGGATTAATCAACAGAATAAAATGTAGAGAGCTTGGAATGGTGAGATGGATATCTAGTGAAGAGCCGAGGAGACGGTTCGATATCAAAAGTATCAATGATGAGACATGTACAAGTAGACTTGGATGGTTTGGGCATACAGAGAGGATGGATGAACAAACTAGGTGAAAAGTTCCAAGTACTGTATGTAGACGTGGACGGAGCTGCAGCAAGGGGTAGACCTAGAAAGATTTCGCAGCCATTAGGAAATAAGACTGAACCACACCTTGTGCGGAACACTCGATCTTTAAATTTATGTATGTACAGTGAAGTGTTTTAATTATATATCTAAGAGGAACGATAAGCAGGAATGGAGGTATGGCCTAGATGTGTGTGATTTTGTGTTTTGTTTTGTTTTGTTTTTCTGTTATGTTGTGATGTCCCTGTTTGGGCTCTGTCTCGAGTCCCCCCCCCCCCCCCAGAAAAAAAATAGGGTAAGTGCCAGAGTATATACATACATACATACAGTATTATATACATTATGTATGAGTTATTCATATTATATTACAGTACGTGCAGAGTTTATCTTTATATTTTTGTAGTTTTTTGCTTTATTTGTGTGAACGAGAGAATGAGTGAGAGGAGAGTATCAAATTTATCAGTCACTATTATAATACTTTTTTTTCTTGTGCACAGGTTGAGGCAGTGAGTGCGACGTTGAACAGCAAGGCAGCCAACAACGGGAACCACAACAGCCAACCGGACGTGTTTCTGGAAGGTGTGGGGTGGGTGGGTGGAGAGGAGTGGCTTAGGTACCAGTTTAAGGTCTACATCCTCTCTCTGATGCGGTCATCACTCTGTCCAGGTCTGTATGGCAGAGGGTTGTACTCCACTCTCACATTTTGGCTCTCTCATTCACTCTTACTCTCATAATTCTATCTATCTATCTACTCAGGCGCATACAGTACCCCATTTTTTTTTTTTTTTTTTTTTTTCCCTACATTCTTTGTCACTCTTACTCGTAAACTCATTTGTATGCTAGTTTTGCAAAGGAATGTTTTCTACGGATTCACTTATATTGTCATTCATGGTCTTGACATTGGTCATTATAAGGTTTCCCTCACTATCCGATGCCCCTATTTACGATATTATTATAGGTTTTTAGGTGTTTGGGTTTGGGTTTTCGCTCGTCCGATAATGCATCCCCATTTACCCCATTAAGTTTTGGGTTTACTATATGATTTTGGTATTAACAGATTACAAGTATCCTTTTCTATATTCTATCCAACTCAACTTTGCCGCCGGCCTCTGCAGCAGATACGAGACCGCGCCTGTGATTGGCTATCTGGCCAATAGGAGAGGCAGAGCTGATAATTTATTCATTATCTTTATTATTCTATCTATTGCCTGACGCCGTGATCCCCGAAGGGGTGGCCACGAACGAACCGCCCCCATGCACCTCTGTCCCCAGTCAGTCGACGCCCCTCCCCCCAACCAGCACCGCCTTCGTTCATGTACTTCCTGACTCCATCCTTCCACCTCTCATTCGGTCTACCTCTCCCTCTCTGTCCCTCCACCTCGCTCTCGTACACCCTCTTAGTCATTCTCTCGCTTTCCATACGTTCCATATGGCCGAACCATCTCAAGTTGTTCCTTTTCACACTTTCCAGCACATCTACCTCCACACCACACCTCCTTCTTACTTCCTCATTAGTCTGTCTATCCCTCCATGTAACTCTACACGCACTCCTTAAGTAATTCATTTCCACTGCTCTCACTCTTGGTCTGAGTCTCTCAACCAACGTCCATGCTTTGCTTCCGTAAGTCAGTGTCGGGATTACCACACTGTCATGCAAGGACTTCTTCACTTCCATACTGACCACCCTATTTCTTGTTACTGCTTTTAGCGTTCCTACAACCCTCTTCCCCTGTTGTACTCTCTCCCGCTCTTCTTCATCCATAGTCCCATCTTTACTCAACACACTGCCCAGATACTTAAAAGAGTTGACGATCTCCATAGCCTGACCGTTCAGCATCACCTCACACTCTGTGACTTCACCCCTTTCGAAGACCATAACCTTGCTCTTCCCCGTATTTACCTTCAAATTCCGTTTTTCGCACACTGTTCCAAACTCATTTACCAGACCCTGCAACTCCCATTCATTATCACTCATCAGAACTGTATCATCCGCAAACAGCAGTATACAGTAGGTAGCTTCCACTCAATTCCCTCCCTTTTCAGCGATACACCAACATCCACTGCTCTTGATAGTATTTCTTTCATGACTCCATCCATATACTGTATACAGTAAACAACCACAGGGACATCACACACCCCTGTTTCAAACCAACATTCAGGTCAAAGAACTCGCTCTGCTCACTCTCCACATGTACTGCCGCCTTTGCACCCTCATACATGCTCTTCACTGCTTTCAGCAACTTGCCCTCTACTCCGTATATTCTAAGTACTCAGTGGTCTGGTTAATCTGCTCTACATAACTATAACTATAACTTTCCACAAACCTTCTCTATCCACTCTGTCATAGGCCTTCTCCAAGTCCATAAACGCAACATACACCTTTTGTTTCTTCTCCAGGTACTTCTCCACAACACAATTCAGGATAAAAATCTGATCTACACATCCTCTTCCCTTCCTAAAACCTCCCTGCTCGTCGCCTATCCATTTCTCCGTTCTCACTCTCACTCTCTCAATCACTACCCTCCTGTATACCTTCCCTACTACGCTTAGAAGACATATTCCTCGGTGGTTACCACACACTCCTCTTTCCCCTTTGCCCTTATATAGGGGGACTATTATGCCAGTCTTCCAGTCATCGGGTGCACTCCCCTTCTCCCATGCTAGTTTGCACATTTTCCATACCCATTCTATCACTATCTCACCACCATACCTCAACATTTCCCCACACACTCCATCTGTTCCTGGTGCTTTCCCCAACTTCACTCTTTTCATGGCTTCCCACACTTCTGACCTCCTGATCCCCACCTCCTCCTCCATTACTTCTCTTCTTCTCCCTCCCATACCATATCCAGCTATGTTTGCTGACTCTTCATTCCTTACATTTAGCAACTCACTGAAGTACTCCCTCCATCTTTCGACTCTCTCTTGCTTCTCGGCTAGCATTCTCCCATTCTTATCTTTCATTTCTTTATTATTCCTTATTTATTAATTAAACTAGATACGTTTAAGAAATGTTAATGATTATTTAATAAATTACAGTGCTATCCGATTCTAAAGTGCTATTAAATATAACATGAAACACAATAATAACGTATATATCGTAAAGTAAAAACAAGGAGATACAGAATTGATAAATAGGGGAAGTAGCGAGAGGGAAGGCTGACTGGCTCGGGCCCGTGCGTATTAGCGAATCACAGGCCCAGTGTGTTGAGCGTATTTATCAATACCAAATATCAGTGTGGCCGTGCTTGACTTCGCACACATTTAAAGTAGACTGACGGTAATTCTTACCTTGCTTGTGTTTACAGTATTATATCTTCCGATTTTATGTGTTCCATGTGGTATTTTATAGCTCTTAAGGTTCGGATATCACTTATCATACCATTAGAATGACCTAAACCTATCTAATATAATTAATATATGTGGAATATAAAAGAAAAGCCGAATTAATTCATACGATAATGTGATATCCTCATGTTCCGTCATAGGCTATATTTTATGTTATTCTTTTGCTTACCATACTCTGCGACCTTATGAACAATAGCACGAAGGCAACGAAAGGTAAACATGAATAGATAATGGTTATATCTGCACATACAGACACAAATAAGATAATATTTGAGAGTTTAAAAGACGCCGCCGGGCCAGTGCAGTGTTGCCAGGAGGTGGTTTGTTTTATATTTATACACTGCATTTCCATCTTTTCGGCGGTTTCGGAATATTATGCTCAGTGTGTTGTATGCGAAATAACAAAGGGGTTCGTATGCTACTTTCTAGTATAATAACTTGGCTAAATTGTAACCACAACATCAAGGATAAGTGCATATAATACAAACTCTGGAAATTCTGGAACCTTTAATGTCTAGGGCGTGATGTCATTGCCAGCCAATCACAGGCGCGGTCTCGTATCTGCTGTAGAGGCCGGCGGCAAAGTTGAGTTGGATAGAGTATAGTACTTAGTTGCTAGTGTTTGTGTGTGAGGTGTGTGTGTGTATGGTATCTAGCTACATGATCACGAGTCAGAGCGGGTGGTGGTGGATGGGATATAATTCCAAATGAAGCCACTACTTTTAAGCTCCTCGGTGGTCTAGTGGTTTAGGTGCTGGATTGCTGCACTACTGGCCTGGGTTCAAACCCTGGCTGGGGCATGACACAAAAATATCAAAATATTAATAATGTAAAACTTGCAAAATAAATAAACCAACGCTTGGAACAACACAGTAATAAGACAAAACTATCGCTATGTGGAAACAACTCTTAATCAAAATAATATTTTTTTATAAATAAAAGAACACAATCCACCACATAGGGTTGTACTGTACATTACAGTACTACATGAGCAAGTTAATCTGTTTCTCAAGGAAACTAATCGCACATATAACAACGCACTAAATTGTCACGTTCAAGGAATTAGTCAATTTGGGAGGTCCGGGACGTTCTGGTAAATTTTACTAAATTCTGTATGAATAAAGAAACTACAATTAATATTTAAATTTAATATTTAACTAAATTTGCAAATTGACAAGATATCAACAATAGTACAAAATACAAACCGCACTCATTAACGATAGTGCTATAGTATGATCGGATTTTCAGGAATGTAACTCAATCGTAAATCGAGGGAGACCTGTAAATCAGTGATAGGTAGGGATCTAGGTTAGCTATAAATGAATTAAATAAGGTCCATAACATCTATTCTTATGATATATTTCTAGAGGGATTTAGGTTGGTGAATGCCTTTGGTACTGTACCATTTTAAGCTTTATCTCCTCTCAATGCTGCAGTCATCCCTCTGTCCAGGATTGTACAATAAAAACCATCTCCCCTCATCCCTCCTCTATATTCCCCCCCTTACAACACTTACATACATACATACAAGTTTAAAGACCATTTTGTCCACAGGGAATGTGGTTACACTCTCATATCCTAAATGGTGGCTTTCCAGGCGGTCATGTCAAGGGCTGTCTTTCTTGTCAAGTTCTTTATTTTGAGATAGGACCGGAGTATGTGATCCCTTGTCATTCTAGGTCTACCCCTACGCGCAGCTCCCCCCACGTTCACAGTCTGGCACTTACAGATTCTATTTAGTTATCTCTGTTTGCAATTTTGACCACCATGCACTCCCTGCTCAAGAGCGGGGCTAGGGTGAGTGCCCAGATGTTTCAGTGACTTCAGTGGACAGTTGCCACAAATTGCTAGACCGTGTCATCCACCACTAGCACTGTCATCTACCAATAACACACACTGGCTGGCCCGAGCCTCGAACCGCCAACCTCTCGGTTTGCAAGCGAGTGCTCTACCAACTGCGCTACGGCCTGTGGCGTAATATTTACTTTGATTATTGTTATTGTTTTGTGTACAGTATTGTGTTTGGCTTATGTTTTCCAGTTTGTTAAATTTATTCTATCTATCTATCTATTGCCGGACGCCGTGATCCCCGAAGAGGTGGCCATTAAATTAATTGTCTCCCCCAATTGTGTTGAGAGAGAGTGGTGCTACTATAGGCTGGATAATGAGAGAGCGAAAATGATTAACACCTCTTCCAATTCCCAGAGGGTAGTCGGGAGCATGAGGTGTTTAACGGGAGCTTCGTATCTGCGTGGCGGAACACTCACAACTACCGCATGTGGGCCGCTGCGGGACCCTATCCTAGCCTCATGGACCTCACACCAGGCCACCCTAATGCTGGTAACCTCTCCATGACTGACATGAGGATAAGACTTTCACAGTAAGTATGGCTTATTTTAACTTATGACTTCACATTACTGTACAGAATGTAGTGTATTTTTTATTAATTTATGATTCCCACAATAGTGTATACTGTATATGTCCTAATTTTCACTAACCTAAGATTAATTAAATTGTAAAACTTGCAAAATAAACAAACCAAAACTAGGACAAAGACAATATAAAGGGGAAAGAACCAATCAAAATCGCTATGTGAAAATATTGCTTAAGCACATTACAGTATGGGTATTTTGTTTAAACATCATTACCACTAAGTCGGCATCCGTCCTAAAATATCTGCATGACCTATTAAAATGTCTCCCTTCCAGCACCATCCAGGGTCTAGACAAGAGCCGCCGTATCAACCAGACCATCGCCACCACGGGCACTGCTGTTGTCAAAACCAAAGAAGCTGTCGGTCAGTACACACTAATTTGTCATATCTGACGCCTTGCTTCCCCCTGGAAATCCCCTGCTAAAGGATGGCCATGACAGAACCTCTTCCAGTCTACTTTGTCCAAACATGCTACCTTTGCCCTTGCCATAATACTACTTCCACTACTTGGAAGTTTTTCTTCTAATGTATATATTTTGTGACTTTCTTCTCCCATACCAAAGGCAGTCTTCTACCAACAGTGGCTCTTATATTTATCTTTCTTGGCATTCTGTCCTAATCCATATTTATGGACCTTTTCATATTGTATATTGTCCTATGATATGTAAATTAATGAAGTTTGTTCTTATGTTATGTATTATCCAGTGGTATGTATACAAAATTATTGAAAGAAACCTAAAGATATCATTCATTTGTCCAGGTGGAGCTCTGACATCAGCCAAAGGAGCCATCAGTAACCTGTGGTCGTCCTTCACCACCAACGCCCCCCACCCCCCCACTGGTGACCCTGCCGACCCTGCCACCGAGGCCACCGAAACACACCCTGACAACCCCGACCACCCTCACGACCCAATGCCAGGTGGGAGGAGACTTAGTATATTTACTTTTAATTTGTACCCCCAAGAAATCTGAGTCTCTTTGTGGACTTATAATATAAAACTTGCAAAACAAACAAACAAAAACAAACAAAGCAAATCCTTTCTTTTCTTTCAATTATTTTGTTTACGTTTGGAATTAGCTGCCGTGAGATGTAACTAACTTTTAGACGTATTGACTTCAAGTTACAGTACTCTTAGATTAATTTAGGCAAACAAGCCCTAATCAGATTGATATTTATAGTTGAGGAAGTCAAGTGAAATTTATCTAAGTACTTAGCTGTACATGTGCTACTTATCTTGTTACATAAAAATTAAGTCATTACCCACTAATGCAGGAGTTATATTGGGAATATTCTTTTCTTGTACAAACACTGCAGAGACCCCACTTTCCCCAAGGGGTACAACTATTAGTGCTATCATATAGTAGAATAACTTAAGAGAAAATCCTAAATAGAAACTCAAGAAAAGAAAAACCTTTAGACAAAGCTCCTCATCTTTCCCTATTTACCATAGGGGATGAAGCCCAAAGTTTGGACTTGGTATAAGTTTTCTTTATCTCGCTTCTAGGAAAACGAGCATCTAGATGCCTATGGGGTTTTCAATTAACCATGGCTGGTATCTTAAAATTTGTAAGGTTCTCACATCGGATTTCTTTATCATTTATCATCTGTTCCGACACCTTACTTCTTCCTGGGCTATCCCTGTTATAGCTTGGCCTTGGCAAATATGTCTCTAAGCTTCTTTGTCCAGACATCTTTCCTTTGCCCATACTACAATGCTCTTTCCATTACATACATTTTTGGGCCTAACGTATTATGGTGCTACGGATTAGTGTACAGTATTGTAATTCCAGTGTAGGCTACTGTACTGTACAGTGTATACAGGTAGGTTAACGGTAAGTTAATGTTTCTCTTACTTAGAGCAGATAATTAAGCATATTACATTAAGATAAAGTAGTGTGTATAGGCTAACTGTCCTGTACTGTTTTCCCCATTGGTATAAGCTCCTGAGACGGCAGTAGAAGCAGTAGAGAGCAATACCGAGACCCCCGCCGCTGCCATCCCAGCCACCATCACCACCGCCACCGCTGCAGAGTAATACTGTCTGTCGGGAGGGAGGGACCTTGGAGCTCTTCACTAGTCTTTACCATATTTAGTCTGGGTGTACTGGTAGACTCGGTAGGGTAGACTAGCCTATTCATACTGTACTCAGTGTTGGTGGTTCAGTTAGTATGCAAAATTGATAACAAAACTACCCACATAAAATTAGTAAACAATGAACTTAGTATCAAAATGTGTGCTAGATAAGATATAGTTTTATCTTATGTTTATTAATCTAACTCATTTTGTGTGGGTATATATTTAGTTGATATTGTGTACTAATTAGATCACCACTTACAAATTGGTCAGTCCACCGTACTTGTAGCCTTGGTAACCTGGCTGTCAGAGCTTCTACCTTAGGTCAGTTTGGGGTCTCATAGATACACTCACAAAGTATGCCGAGTATTAAAATATAAAACTTGAAAACGAACTCAAAAGTTACTGTTCAAATTAATATAACAAACTCATTAAAATATAAACAACTATCGAAACGAAAACACACTAAACAAAATCTATATGTGGAAAAATGCATTTAAATTTAGTGGAAATTAAACTTTGAAAACAACAAACTTATAATATCCACATATCTGTACACCACATTTTTTGGTCTTTGGACCTTTAACCCGTACAGCCCCAGCGACGCGCCTGGCGCGTCGGCGATGTATGTAACGCACAGCCCCAGAGACGCGCCTGGCGCGTCACCCTAATTGCGCCGACCGTAACCTCAGGTGTAGCCACTCAAGAGGGCTCAGATTTGTATGGGAACTGTGTACGTATCCCACGCAACCGTGCCGATGGTTGAAAACTCTCAAAGTCCACGTGCGTGCGCGTGAGCGCGCAATAACCTTGTTTTTTGGGGTAATTGCCTTCAATTTTTTACTCTTGTAAAATACGTTTTCAGGGGCTCTGTAGGACCATTTGTTAAGCTTTTTGAGCGGTTTTTTGTGGTTTTTCCTTCATTCCTAACCCATTCGCTATTGTTTCTGGAATAAAACCATTTTTTGAAAACCGGCCGGGTTCTGGTGAACAAACATTACAAAACTAGCCGGGGCTGGACGGGTTAAAGTATAGCTGAAGCATTGGAGATATTCTATGCCATTTTTTTGTTTATCTCCTTTGTATTTGTTATACGTTCAAATAGATATGTACTCTTTGTGGTTTGTGTGTGTACAGCTGCATTGGTCACTTATAAGGAACAATGCCCAACTGTACATGAGGAGTTGTGTTGTCGATAAAGGGACGTGGAGGGCACTGGTGGTGTAGTGCTTGCATTTAAATGTTTTAATAGTTTATATGTGAGCCAACGTAACTTCCCTCATGCATTCCTTGGCTTGTATCTAGTCATGTTCTCCCCTTCACCACAATGACTTCACCTCTAATGTATCCTGGAACTGCAAGAAATTATATTAACATGTGTCCCTTGATATTCCTCCTAAAAATGGTAGTATACATAACTGAGCATCCTGGATTTACTTAATTAACACTATGCCAAAATGAGGATGTGATGGATCAGCCCTGTTCAGGCTCTGTCTCGAGTCGGCCACCCCCAGATATGGGGTATGTGCCTGAGTACAGTAGGGTCTCACATAAAACGAGAAATTGGTCGATAAACGAGGGCGTTCTATGCGATTTCGTTTTATGTGAACACGGCATTTTGGTGGCCCAATATCGTCAATGTTCACTGTAAGCGTAAATTTCCGTCAGGAGCGTACGATATTTCGGCGCTCTATATGAAAGCGTACGATATTTTGTACGTTTTGTACGATATTTTGACGCTCTATATGAAAACTCCTCGGATTTGCCCCACTTTGGCGGCGGACTCGTTTTATGTGATCACATTCGTTCTTATCGAAAATTAAATATTAATATTTTAGGTCGCTCGTTTTAATCGAGACTCGTTTTATCTGAACACGTTTTATGCGGGACCCTACTGTATATACATACATACATGCATACATACATATACTTCAACTGCGGAAAGGCAACCTCGTCCAAGCTGTTACAATGTATGTACTGTAACGGAAAGCGATACTAAGCCACTGTATGTATGCAAGTAAAGAGTCAGTGCTGCCGTGACAAGCTCTTGGCTGAGACCACAGTCAGACCTTGGTATGTCCTACCAGTCTTTTGGCGACCAACCACCAACCACAAGATCAGACCGTAAGGTCTGATTCCACGTCTTTCTTGGTCTGCCTATTGGTGCAGCTCCTTCCACGTTCACGGACTTGCATCTTTTCACCCAACTTAGTTTATCCATCCTCTCTACCATCCTGAACCATCCAAGCCTACTAGTATGCATCTCATCACTGATACTCTTGATGCCTAACATTCAGCTCAACTCTTCACTAGATATCCTATCTTGCAGTTTGGCCCCACACATCCATCTCACCATTCTCATCTTGTTACGTTCCACATACATACAAGTTTAAAGACCGTTTTGTAGTGGTTACAGTCTCACGCCCTGAATGGCGGCTTTCCAGGTGGGCCGGCCCTGTCAAGGGCTGCCTCTATTGTCAAGTTCTTTATTTTGAGATCGGACCGGACTACCTGATCCCATGTCATGCTAGGTCTACCCCCACGTTCAAAGTCTGGCATTTCTTCACCCAGTTCTGATCATCCATTCTCTCCACGTGTCCACACCAACCAAGTCTACTCGTGAGCATCACTTCACTGATATCTGATATCAATGACTTACCTGAAGTTATAACTAATGGAAGTGAGGTATACCTGTATGCGGATGACACTAAGCTGTATAGAAGAGTGAGGAGTAAGGAAGATGTGGGTTTATTCAAGGAGATGTGGAGGGCATGAAGGGATGGTCTGAGCATTGGTTAATGCCTTTTCATCCAAAAAAATGCAAGTACATGCAGATTGGGACAAGCAAGATAGACAAGGTAGGACAATAAGTTAAATTTCTCAGAACATTTAGCAGAAAAGATAAACAAAGCCAATAGAATTGTAGGGCTGATGAGGACATTTGTGTCACTTGACGAAGAAATCTTCAGGAATCTCTATACAGCGCTGGTTAGGCCGCACCTGGAATATGCAAACCAGGTGTGGGCTCCATATATGGTAAAGGATATAGAAGCAGTGGAGAAAGTGCAGAGGTAAGCTAGCAAGCTAGTACCAACGTTGAAGAACGCGGGCTATGAGCAGAGGTTGAGGACACTGGCATATAGGAGAAAGAGAGGGGATATGATAGAGACTTTTAAGATAGTGTCAGGAAAGTACGATGAGGATGTGTGTGAAGGTATCTTCTTGATGCGGGAGGGAACAAGAACGAGAGGACACTCAAAGAAAAATTACAAAGTAAGAAATAGGCTTGAGAAGGCAAAGAACTCATTTTGTGATAGAGTGGTAAATGAGTGGAACGCACTGCCCCAGTATGTAGTCGATTCCGAATCAATAAGGGAGTTTGAAAGTAATCTTGATAAAGCATGGGGAAGACAAGATTTGAAGTTTGATTATAAAGCAAAAATACAGAATAGTAAAATGTTGCGTCTGCTACCGCCGCCGCCAACACCGTGAACGACCGCAGCAGTGCAAGTACTGGTACTGAGCTGGATACACAGGCCTAGTTTGCCTTTTTCCAGAGGATCTACTGTAAGAAACTGTAAGATACTACTAATGCCTCGCTCGATACCCCGTTCTGTTCTATTGATATCATCCACTTTGACAGGCCACGTTTCTGAAACATATGTCATTGCGCTTCTAACACATGAAACGTACACCTTTCCCTTCAAGGGGAGAGGGAGTCTTATAGTGAGTGGCAACAGTTCTCTGAATTTTCCCCAGCTGCATCTAATTCTGGTGATAGTGGCGGCCTCGCCCCCCCCCCCCATCCCCACCCCCACTGGCGGAGATAGTATCTCCCAAGTAGCAAAACTTGTCCAAAGATAGCACTCACAAGCTTACTTTTGCATACTATGCATACAAATTTCTCAACTTCGGACTTCTTCCTCGGTAGAGGTCCCTTTATTTTAGTGCAGCGCTTCTTCCCGTGGTCTACCCAGCAGCGGTAGACGCTACACTGAATTGAGTTTGTGCCCACCCATTTGCATACTGCGCTTGGGTATGCCCCACTTTTTTCTACCTTTCCAAGCCCTATTCTACTGTGTAAAACGTTGGTTACTCTTAATCCTTTACTTGCCATGCTCTCTCTCTAACTTCTGAACTTGGCCACGGCATCCTGCACACTATCTGCGATAAGTACTGGGTTATCTGCGTATATCAGTTCCCAGGGGAGCCCAACTCTAAAATCTACAAATAGTGCCTCCAGAACCACAATATAGAGGAGGGGGCTACACATAGAGCCCTGGTGGACTCCAACTTGCACTGTGAACTCTTCACTCAGTGCACCTTTCACCCTCACTGACGTTCATGAGTCCTCGTACATATTCATTATCACACCTGAGTATTGCACCTGCAGTACTCAACCCAAATCATAATAAGCATGGAATATGTGATTTCATTGGTTTGCTATGATTTACCACTTTGTAACCTATGACAACATTGAATTTCCAGGCTCATAATGGCAATGTTAAAGGGACCACCAAGCCATCATGCTTCAGTGCAATGTATCAAAGCTGAATTAAATCATCTTAATTGAGACAAATATGGTTGAAGTGAAGTCATTCTATATGAGAGTTGATGATAGCAGCTCCGTGAAGATCTAGTGAAAGATTTTGTTTTCATTATGTAGTACCATCACCAAGGAATGCTTCTAAGGAAGTTCATAAAACAGAGGAGAATTGAATAAAGAATCGAGTTTGTAAATGCAGTACTTCCGCAACCCTTCCCCTCCATGCTTTCCTTCTCATAAGTGGCTGTATCCGTTATCATCTCAAGGAAAGATTGTGAAACAGAAAGAAGAATTACGAAAACTTTGAGGAATGTTTGTAAATATTACCACAACAATCCATTCCTTGCTGCTGTCATCTCCAGAACTGATTATTTATTTACAAAGAGCAGTTGTAATGGTAGATTTTTCAAAGAAGTATAGTAAAATGATGGTGTAGAGGTGTGAATTTGGTAGTTATCATGTTGAAGATGAAAATATTTAGATAATAAACACCATTAGTAATATTTTCTGCCATCCGAGAGGGCGAATGTTTACAAATACTGTATAGCATTTGTGTCGTGATGTTATTTCAAGGTGAAAACCTTTTATCAACGAGTGTGTATATCACTTAGTAGCTGGTTTTCCGAGTTTATGCAGAACATTTACCCACCTCAGATAATACCAATTGACCACATGCGAGTTTGGGCTATAAGGAAGTTAGAGGTGTAGACATCGATAGTTAGCAGAATTACCAGCTAAAATATGGTTGTAGTGCATTTATAACCACATACAAGCAAATTTAACATACTTTCTAGCCATCAGAAACCTACATTATTATTGGATTTTTTTTTTTATCGATCTTTACAGCTCCAACTTCCTTATACAGTAGCCTGAAACTCGCAAGTGGTCAATTCACGAACTTACAGGATCTGGATTGTGGACTACCCCTCATTGTTTCTTGATGGTGTGAACTGCTATAATTGTGGTGCGTACTTCATATCTTACAGAGAAAGTCAGGTTGGAGCTGTAGAAGAGCCACTCAGTTATGGTTGGCGACTGAACTAACGTCAATAACAGAGTCGCCACTGCATTAAAGTCGCCATCTCCCCAAAATAATCTGCCATTCCAACATTACTCAAAGAGGCATGAATGTATGAAAATCAATATACTGTAATATACCCGTATAGTGGTGCCTATAGAGGTAAATTTATGGTTTATAGCCATAAATATACCTCTATAGACTCTTAGTAGTACTGTAGTAGTATACCATTTGGTCAGTCTGAAAAGACATTTTCTTATTCAATTTCGACCATCCAAAGAAATGGTGGAAATTTCTCATTGATTCTCATAACTAGTGTATTCTAATTATTTTAATACTGTATAGCATTTACAAAAAGAAAGGTAAAATCAATATTGGAATCATTTGGTAAAACATCTCGTAACTTCCTAGAATATTGAAATTGAATGCAAAGACGTATTTTTGCACTGACTAAAAGTATAGTTTTAATAATATAGTTTAACCAGCCTCACTGAGACGAAAAGACTCCCAAAACTGGTGGTGACATTAAGGGGGAGGTAGTCGCTTTTTCTGGGCCTCCTTCTCCCTCATGTTTAGCATAATAATTTTGAGATTTTAAGACGTTCGTTCCGTTAGTTTGACGATTTTGAGACCTTTCGCCTCATTTTTGTTCAATATTAAGACCTTTTGTGTCAATTTTTTCCTGGCGAGCAATAGCGAGCCTGTAATTTTAGAAGGAACCGGCCTTTGGCCGAGACGTTTTTCTACCGAAAAATTTACAAATTTATCTTGAAAGGGGGTCTAGGGGGGTATTTTTTTAAGCTTGATGGAGGTCTAGCGAGGAAACTAAAAAATAAATGAATGTACTGTATATATGTATTTAGCCTATGTACTCTGGCACTTAGGCCTCAGTTTTATTTTATTTTTGTATTTTATTTATTTTTTTTATACATAAATATATAGACCAAAAAGCAAGCACTACCCCCATAAAGCAGTGGTGACTTACAGGCGTTGTTATCATAGGAATAAATGGGTATGTATTGTACTTATGTATGAAGCTTTGTCATGTATATCAATGTAAATCGTATAATATCATGTAACGCTGTATAGACCTTGATGTAGAGGCCATTCATTATAGGTAGGCCAGCAAATGTGACCCCTAACCTCTCTAACTCAAAAAGGGCTAGAGTAAATGGACTGTAAATGTCCATACTTATTCC
The DNA here is from genome assembly GCA_032716605.1 of Paralithodes platypus. Taxonomy (NCBI): domain Eukaryota; kingdom Metazoa; phylum Arthropoda; class Malacostraca; order Decapoda; family Lithodidae; genus Paralithodes; species Paralithodes platypus. The sequence goes on from CM064521.1 coordinate 8,974,990, forward strand.
CTGGCTGACGTTAATAAAGATTAAATAAGTAAAATAATTGAAGGTCCCACCCCTTTCCTTTTCTTAAGTAAGCCATTAATTAAAATGTAAAACTTGCTAAATATACGAACCAAAACTGGGACGACACAATATATAAGCAAAAGAACTTATCAAAATCTCTATCTGGAAATAACGCTTTTAATCAAATATCAAGAACACAAAACCACCTCATAGGGTGTAGCATTACTTGAATTACTGTATATCCACATATGTTTCCTGGCTGACTCTTCCCAAATGGTAGAAATATTAGCTCAGTTATGGTAGTCCTTGTTTGAGTTACGAGAGGTAGGGGTGGGTATTTCTGGCTTGCCTATAAGGAACCGGGTATAGAGTGTCTGAATGGTAAATATATATAAATTGTTCAACAGATGTATATGAGGCTTTCCCGGCAACCAAGATCAGGCTAGTCGTGTTCTTTAACCCCCTCGAGGCTTATGACTCGTTTGAGCAGTTTATTTGGGGTTATCATTGAACGATTTTTATTCAGCTTAGGAGGGATGTGAGGCAGTCAGGCGTAATTGAGTTGGTTTTTATCCATTAGATTCCTAGATGTCCTTCCTAAGCTGCTAAAATTGTCTAATAATAGCCAAATTATACTGCTAAAATGCATCATAATCCTCAAGGAGTTAAAACCATTTCTTTCTTCTTATATCAACTCTTAACCTCTTCAGCACGACTCCTTACATTTTATTCTAACTGAAGTTAGACGATTTGAAGCAGCTTAAAAATGACGTGTTATTTAAAGGGTTTATTGAGATCGTATGTACCCTTTTGAGCTGTAGAGGTAGATTATAAGCTCAGGAAAATTGTCTAATGGTAACCAGAATATGATGAAAATGATGTCATCGTGCTAAAAGGGTTGTTGTTGTTGTTGTTGATCCCCAGGCTGTCTGGCCGAGCAGCACCAAGGTCCCAAGTAAGGCCGAGGCCATAACCAAGCGTCCCCACAGAACCCTCCCTCAACTTTCCCTTCATAATTGCTGAAAGGGTAGATGTCTTCTGTATAACATGTAAAGATATGCTTCCAAATAAGTGCAAGTTGAATGAACCTACATATGCATTTATCTTATGATTTAATTGCAACAGTATTACTTGTTAGTATTTAGTTCATATTTTATGGGAAGTACATGATGCTTGTCTACATAGGGTGTATACAAAGGAGTACAAAGAAGTACAAAGGAAATCAAGCAACAACAGATCTAGTGACCCTTCTAGGTTGCTTGTCCTCCAAAACACTGAGGATCAAGTGTCCAAACAGTGGTTTAGAGTGGGTAAGGGAACATTGAAAAGGGAATTACTGCCCTGGAACTAATGTCCGTGGCAGGATTAGGAAGTTAGTAGAGGACAGATGGGTTAGTAACTGAGGGGGGGATAAAATAAAGTTATTCATTTACAAACGCAGTCAGTCGCGGGTTTGATGCGAGATATTTGTCTAGGCGGAGTTTAAATGAATCAACGGTGATGCAGTCTATAACGTTTCGGGGAAGCCCATTCCACAAGTTGACAACTCGATTGAAGAAGAAATTCTTAGATTCGTGCGAGTTAAAAGATTTACCAATAATTTTGCAACCGTTTCCTCGCGTGTAATTAGATTGGTCGATAGTGAAGTACTTACTACAGTTCATATTGTCGATGCCTTTGATGATTTTGAACACTTGAATTAAGTCACCTCTTAATCTGCACTGGGTTAAAGGAAATAGATTTAATTCTCTAAGACGCTCTTCGTATGGTTTGTTCTTTAGGCTAGGTATCAATTTGGTAACTCTACGTTGAACTCGTTCTATCTTGTTTATATCTTTTTTGGTAATAAGGGCACCAGGATTGAACGCAGTATTCCAGAAGAGGGCGGACTAAGGAATTGTAAAGGGTTAGGATAACTTCTTTGGATTTATGCTCAAATGACCTGCCTATAAAGCCAATTATTTTGTTTGCCTTCTTAACAACTTCTGAACATTGTTGACTCGGTTTTAGGTTACTCGATATTGTTACTCCCAGATCGGTTTCTCTGTTTACATTCTTAAGCTGAGTGCCATTCATCGAATAGTTTGCTTTCTCATTTAGGTATCCGATATGTAGTACAGTACTTTACATTTATCCGCATTGAAACTCATTTGCCAAATTTGGGCCCAACATGACAATTTATCTAGATTGTGTTGCATATCGTCAACTATATCTTACCTGATCATATCGTAATACCTCGCTTGACCTTCTTGCACGGAACGCCTCGTACATAATGTTACAATGACTGCCCTGTATAATCAACAGAATATTTTTTAGTTAACGGTATAGTCTATCCAAGAAAGAATACACACATATATTTTTATTAGGCAGATATAAGAACCAAATGGCTTTAGTTTGTTGATGTGCCAAGCAGGTGGTTGTCGCTCACAGGACGACACTCAGCCCAAATATTTACTTGTGACAATCTTAAATCCCAGGGCACGGATTCTCAAAGTGGTCGAGAGTTGTGGTAAGAGTTGTAACATGCTACCACTAATGATAGAATAATTATTAAAGCTGGTGTTTTCTGTTATAAGCACCAGTTCTCCAAATCAACCGATTCAATAGCCCTCGCATTACGTTATTTGTCGAAGATCCTGAATCTTTATTGCCAGGAAATTTCTCGGTATCATAGGATCTCGGAAAATTTAATACTAAATTTGTTATGCTTATTACTTACGTTCAATATTATAACTTACACATAAACTTAAAAACATTCAATATTACAACTTGCAGATACACTGAAAACACAAGACAGTGAAAAGTTATTAAGCCGAGTTATTTAGTGTTTTTGTGTCAGTGACCATCATATCTTGACAGCTGATGTTATAACTGTCGCATCGCAGATACATAAAGCTCACCATAACCGGGATTAATAACTTATACCTTTCAAGTTTTTCCAGTACAGTATGGAAGTTATGACGTCGTAAGTAACTTATTCAACACAGCTTCATAAATGTGTTACGACTCTTAATCATGTGGTAACTTTTGACCGCTCTGAGTACCCAAGCCCAGATTTCTATAAGGAGAATTGTCTGGCTGTTTCTGTTTTGGCCACCATGTATTGTGTTCTACTTGACCCAGTAGATTCTGGTAAATATTAGTTGATTTTTTATTTTAACTGACAATAGGAGATATGATTCAGCTTAGGTTAGTTAGTTAAATTGAGCAGATTAACCAGACCACTGAGATCCATATGGAACTCTCATTGGTCTGGCCTCAGCTTGAGTAATAATATTCTATTCTAGTCAAGGGATTAATTCTATACGTTTGCATTCCTAAAACTTGTGCCCTTACCTGTTCTTCATAATATGCACCAGGCTACTTGCATTTAAGCATACTGGGTAGTTTAAAATGTTTGAATGGTGGCTACAACATAACGGTTCTTGTAATTCTCCCTATATACAGCTCTGTTATAACCTAGGCTGTAGTTTGTGTGGCATCAAGTGTAAACAACTCCACCACCGGGTCACCCCAACACTCCATAATTGGTGGACAGGCTGTGTCATTACATCACCAGATTTTAGTGGAGCTAGAAATTCAAATTACAAGTTATATATGGTTATCATCATTTATAACTTTGCTTCTTTCTTAAAAGTCAATGTTTAAGAATTGCCTGGAATAAAAGTGTCGGTTCTTCCCCCTTCTCCTCCACCCTTGGAATTAGAACATTAATAGCTTACCATGCTTTTTCCAGAAATGCTCCTTCAGCAAAGTGGTAGTTTTTCTCTTATGTAATGTTTTACTTTCTTCTCCCGTATTATTAATCTTCATCCATCATTATAAATGGCTGTATCACTGCCACCATGATAAACTTTCAGTCTGGTACAGTAGCCCATTACAAGTAGTAAAACTTACTCCACAATAAGAAACACGTCTCTCAACACTACCTGATAAAACTGGTAGTCGAGTACTAGACTCCAAGTTGTTTACACTGGCCGCCGGGTACAAGCTGCGGCACTGATTTGTTTAGTTATTCCTCAGTGTTCTCATAGCTAGACAGACCAGCGTTAGACACACAGGTTATACTGATAGAAGATTGACCCTCCCCCCTCACTAGATGATAGGTTTTACATTCCATTCCCCCCACCTCCCCTTTATAGTACACTGCAGAGTTTATATATACAGTATAGGGGAAGTTTGGGCCGCCTCGATTGGAGCCGATGGAGCGCTCCTGTTTGGAGACCGTAGACAAAAAATCCTTCCTCCGTTGCTCCAAGAATAATTAATATTTTTCCATTTACGAGTAAGGGATGATTATGGGTGTTTGGTCCAAGGTCTCCAAACAGGAACACTCCATCGGCTCCAAAGGGATGGCCTAAAGTTACCCATTAAGTGCGGTGGCAAAGGGAGCTGAGCGCTAATCTAAACAAAAAGAAAAACAAAATCTGCAAAAGATGTACAGTAACTATATATTTTGGGAGAGAATTTCTGTTTGTGGAATAGTATTTTGGACCTTATGACCAGTACCATAACTACCTTAGTCAGAAAGTTTCCCTTCTAATAAATTGTTACATACTCCATCTTAGTACTGTACATGAAAAAAAAATATATATTTTTGGTTAGATTGACGCTTCGCACCTCAATATTATAACACAATTATTAATAATAAGCCATCAAGGCCTATCAAAGTTATCCACATTATAATCCTAATTTCTTGCCAGTGCAATATAAATATATTTAAACTTTTCCAGATTATATAATATATTTACCTCCTTATGTCAATATACACTATATTTATTTAGCATCAACAACTCTTCAGTTCCTTACATACAAAAATAAAGAGTTGATGGGTACAGTTAAGATTTAGGGACCGAAAGGTAATTATCCCCTTCTTTACCAGTGACGTATTTTCTATTTTATTGTAGCTATGTTTAGATTAATTTGTGCAGTTCGAGAGGGATCTGTGGTAGTAAAAGGGGTTAAGAGACATACTTCAAACCTGGTAATTGCTGGAGGCCCTTTCTAAACTGCACAAAAATTGTCTAATAGTAACCAGAATAAAGTTAAAAGGACGTAGCCGGTACAGAAGGGGTTAACTACTTGCGAGGTTCAGGCTACTGTCTAAGGAAGTTGGAGTTGTAAGTATCAATATTTAGCAGAATTATTATAGTCTGTTTATTTCCAGCTGATTGTAAATTGAATCCCTTAGCATCTGATTTCTCAATTCTTAAAGGTGGGGGCTCATGGGTTGAGATAAACACGGAATGATAATCGCCAAGCTGTACATAATTATCTTGCAAAATGCAATGGCACTGAAATAATTATTAACAATGGTATAAAGGATTTTGCGGATCGTCTATACCGGGCCTGTGACGTCATAGTGACGTCACACCAGTATCCTTAGCCTAGACTGGATGGTGGACTTATACTCTTGTCACGTCACAGGCACGGTAATGACGATCCATAAAATCCTTTATACCATTGCTAATAATTATTTCAGCGCCATTGCATTTTGCAAGATAATTATGTACAGCTTGGCGATTATCATTCCGTGTTTATCTCAACCCATGAGCCCCCACCTTTAATGTGAAAATATGATACTGCTATGTCTGCATCATATTATTGCCAAGTTTGCATTATTAGCACCATATTTTACTACAACATCTTGGTAATCAGGACGGCGAGATAACAATTTACCATCTGCTGGAAAATATCAGACTAGTTACAATTATAATGTAAAACTTGCAAAATAAAGAAACCAAAACTTATACGAACACAGTAAAAAGACAAAACAACGAATCAAAATCACTATGTGGAAACAACGCTTAAGTAAAATAATAATTTATAAATTAAAATGTAAACCTTTTAAAAAGTAAACAAACCAAAACTGGGACAAAGACAATATAAGTCAAATTAACGTATCAAAATCGCTATGTGGAAACAACGCTTACTAAAATATAATTTATGAAATAAAAGAACACAATCCACCACATAGGGTGTACATTACTACATGAGCAAGTTAATCTGGGTCCATATATAAAAATATAACTAAAATTCAACAAACTTTCTATCCATCCAAAGCTCACATAAGTTTGGTAATATCTGCTAAATATAGATGTCTATAGCTCCAACTTCCTTATAGCCCGAAAATCGCAAATGGTCAATTGATAATGAGCGAAGTGTACAGAGAAGATAATTAGAAACTGTATTATTATTATTGTCTTGTGTATATATGTATATTATTTAGAGTTTGTTTTTACGAGTCCACTTTGGTATCGGTACTCCACGTTTTCCTTTTCTTCTAGATACTGAACCTGTCCTTTCCTTTTACTGTGCTTGTTAATGTATTGGGTTTCCAACCTTATGAGAGTCTCGGCATTGTAGGCTGTAGAATAATTGTTCCTTCTTCCTTCCTGTTACAACACGAGAGGTATGAAATTTACACACACACACATACACACACACACAGAGTCACACATACATACAAACGCACACTAGTTGACCTCACAGTATGCGATTGTCATGTACTATAATCTCAATTTAATGCTGTTGCCAAATTGAAAGCATGGCACCGACATTGGTATGCTACAGTTATACTTTTATAATTTTCAATAGAAAAGTATTATTTATTATTTAATCTTTGAAATTGATGACCCTCTTTATACACTCTAGTCAAGTCTAGCAGTATGTGGTATCTAGAGCAACCTTCATTATTTTGCATTTCCACATAGCGATTTTGATAAGAAACAGATTAACTTGCTCATGTAGTAATGTACACCCTATGTGGTAGATTGTGTTCCTTTATTTCAAAACATTTATTTTAGTAAGCGTTGTTTCCACATAGCGATTTTGATTAGTTATTTTGCCTTTATATTGTCTTTGTCCCAGTTTTGGTTTGTTTAGTTTGCAAGTTTTACATTTTAATTTTATTGCCTCATAGTGATTTTGATCAGTTATTTTACCTTTATCTTGTATCGTCCCAGTTTTGGTTTGTTTAGATTGTAAGTTTTACATTTTAATTAGAATCTTTGGCAGAACAGTTAGCGCAACATAACATGCTTGAGACAAATTGCCCCTAGAGCCTCACGAGTTTATCCCAAAATCCTTACTTGATCTTATAACTAGACTGGAACCTCCTTTCATATCATGAGTCAGACACATTTATACCTCGTCTGATCTATAACCTGGAATCCTCTGTATCTATATCATCAGTTGCAGGCATGATCAGTTTCTATATTTTATCGTTACGACGTATAGTATTGGTATATTAATGCTGTACATTGCTCTTAAGTTATGTAAATTTCAAGCCTATTTATTATCTGGAGTAACCGATATAATGTACTCTATCAACACTCAAACAGCACAACATGTACACGCACAACACGAGACATACACGCTCATGTACAGTCGCGCTAATAAGTCTTGTATCGGCGCTAAGTATGTTTTGATCAATACTTGGTATCAGCAATATCTAAGCTTTATTTCTTTATATCGAGTGAAATATACAAACATGTTCCTACACTTACACATGCTATTCAACATCTGACAGACATTAATACAGCACAGAGCAAGCCAAACGTAATGACTGCTGGGACATGACTTATTAGCGCGACCGTACACACTTACACTCACAAATACTCGCACATTAATACTCACATAAACACATCCCTTCATCTACAACATCCCCCAAATTGTTGGGGCTTGTATTGAAGGGTGAATGAAGAAAACAAATATTACTATACCCTGTTCATTATAGGTAGGCCAGTAATCGTGAACCCTATCCTCTGTAGCTCAAAAAGGGCTAGAGTAAATAGGCTGTAAATTTCCACACCTATTCCCTGGCTAACTCTTCCCAATTGGTAGAAAAATTAACTTGATTACTCTAGTCCTGTTTTGAGTTACAGAGGTTAAGAGTCAAGATTTCTGGCCTACCTACGGTGAACAAGGTATAGCCACTATCCGCTTTAAATTATTCCCTATTGTGAAGGGGTTTGTATAATTTTAATTATTTGGAGATGCTTGTACAGTATTGTATTATGGTTTGCTCAATTGTTTTGGTTGGCAACTTTGGGAAATTTGGGTCTCTATTCCTTAATTTAAATCACTCATAATTTTGTATAATTTTTTAGCACAATGATATATAGATTTAATTTATGTATTTTCTATCTTTGTTATGTTTTTACGAGACATGCATTTCTCTCTTTATGCTATAGTTTCTGAAGTGATCAAAACGCATAAAGTTTTTGTATTGATATAGATCTGTATAGCGCACTTTGAATTTTTTGTACTTACTTTGATTTCTGTGATTTTTATATAAGCTGATTTGTCTGCTGAATGAGATGTACTTGAAAGAATGATATTAAAGACTACTTAAACATATGCAATATTATTTACCATTGTAATGTTGCTATGGTGGTAAGTGGGTGGTGCCTGTCATTCACTCGTGGCTAGAAATGGTGCATTGTGACCATCCAAAACCTTGCTATGGCCAATTAAGGTCATCTGAAATCCGTACTGTTTTTACCAGCCAGACAGTCTAGTGGAGAGCATCTTGACTTCCTATTCAGGAGTCTGAAGTTTGTGCCTGCTCAAGCATGAAGTTTTTTTCACTGGCATATTTACTTGTACTGTGTTTGAATTAGCCATTGTAGGAATAGGTTTTTACACAATACACGAAAGAGGAGTTTTGGAGCTCCGATCTTACTTTCAACTATCTTAACAATTTTACCAACACACCTAAACTTCGTTAGATGCTGAAATAGCCCCCCAAAAATATGTCATGGGATTGAACCCGGGACCCTTAGGCTATGAGGCAGTCACTCTACCAGTTAGACCAAGAGAGATATCTCTATTGGTCTAACTGGTAGAGTGCCTGCCTCGTAACCCAAGGGTCCCAAGTTCAATTCCCGGTCAGGGCATATTTTCGGGGAGGCTATTTCAGCATCTAACGAAGTTTAGGTGTGTTGGTTAGTTAGTTATGTAGAGCAGATTAACCAGACCACTGAGCTCCATACGGAACTCTCAGAGGTCTGGCTAGGTGTGTTGGTAAAATTGTTAAGATGGTTGAGAGTAAGATCGGAGCTCCATAAATCCTCTTTCAGGTGTGGTGTAAAAACCTATTCCTACACCATTAATCACAGAGGTGGACACAAATAACTGCAAAAGGGGGCTCACCTATTCAGATTGTTGATAATAATAATAAAAACTATTTGTCTACAGCCTACTGGGCAAAAGCCCTCATAAGGCTGGGTTCAGATTGTTGAGCTTGTATAATGATGTGTGGGGGTTGTGGGATATGGTTCACTTTTTCTGGTAATATATAGTCAGAGTTACTGTATTCAAATCTTTCTGTTCAATTCATCCAGAGATCTAGGCTAAATGGAGGGAGAGTAGTGTGCGTACTTCATATGCTGGAGGCCGCAAGGTTGATCCTCGCTGGTCTTTGTCACCCATCCCATCAATATCTTGTCAGGTTGCAAATTCTTTAATAACATATTTTGACATAAATTGTAGTTTCTTTATTCATGCAGAATTTAGTAAAAGTTACCAGAACGTCCTGAACTTCCCAAATTGACTAATTCCTTGAATGTGACGATAGTGCGTTGTTATGTCTGCGATTATTTGCTTGGGAATCAGATTAACTTTCTCATGTAGTGATGTACACCCTATGTGGTGGTGGTGTGTTCTTTTATTTCAAAATTTTATTTTATTTAAGCATTATTTATTATTACTGTATGTGGAAGACGAGAAATCTCGGAATGAAAGTAAAAAGTGTAATGTATCAAGGAATTGTTGTGCCAACAGTGATGTATGGGGCTGAGACATGGGCTCTGAAGAAAAAGGAGAGAAGAAAACTGGATGTGATGGAGATGAGCTGCTTGAGTATGTGTGGAGTTACCCATAGAGACGGATTGAGGAATGAAGAGATACGTAGGAGAGTGGGGCAGCAGGAACATTTGTCAGCCAGAGTGGACAGAAGGGTGCTGAGCTGGTATGGTCATGTTGAACGAATGGGAGATGAAAGGCTTACAAAGAGAATATATGAGTCAGATACAAGGGGAGATAGAAGGGCAGGAAGAATTGAGATGCATTGAGATGGAGAGACTGTGTAAGACAAGCTTTGGATGATAGAGGAATGACTATAGATCAGGCAAAGGAAGTGGTAATAAACAGGAATGAATGGAGAATGCTTGTGAATAGTTGAGTGAACACGTGGTCATTTGGGGGAAGGGGTCGGGCGCAAGTTGGACTAGATAATAGTCCATCAGGCGCCTGGCCCGGGGAGACGATTAATATGAAGGGTGCGTCTGGAAGTGTGGTGGGCGGGCTTGTGGCTTTGGCTCCGCTGCATGTCTGCCTGCCGAGATCGGAGCCTCTCCGGGTGGTCAGGGGCCGGGGGAGTGCTGGAGCGACCTTGGTGACCCTGGTCTCTGGGTATTCTCCTGGGTGACCTAGATGTGAGTGTATTTTGTGTTTTGTCTGAGTTTGTTCGTTGTTTTGTCTTGTGTTTTGTGTTTTCCTGTTCTTGCTCTGTCTTGAGTCGGCCACCCCCAAGAAAAAGAAAAAAAAAATAATAATAATAATAAAATAGAGGAAAATAAAAATAAAAAATAGGAAAAGTGGGGATTGGGCCTGAGCATAATTATAGATAGATAGATTATTTCCACATAATGATTTTGACACGTTCTTTTGCCTGACAAGTTCTTCAGGCTATGGAGATCGTCAGCTCTTTTAAGTATCTGGGCAGTGCGTTGAGTAAAGATGGGACTGTGGATGAAGAAGTGCAGGAGAGGGTGCAACAGGGGAAGAGGGTTGTAGGAACGTTGAAAGCAGTAACAAGAAACCTCCCGAAATCCATCCTTCCGAATCCTCCCTCCCTCGCGAGGACAGAGTCCACCTGGCCAGGCTGAGATGCGGACACCATCCAGCTCTCCTGAGCTATCAGAAGAGACTGGATGACTCCGTTGTCGACGCCTGCCTGGGATGTAACACAGCACCTCATACCATTAAACACATCATAGAAGACTGCATTTCACACAACCACTTACGCCAACAACACAACCTACACTCAATGAGAGCTCTGTGGGAAAGCCCGATCGTGGCCATGGCCTTCCTCAGGGACTCTGGGCTGTTCGGCCAGGCAGCTTAGAGAACAACAACAACAATAACAACAAGAAATAGAGTGGTCTGTATGGAAGTGAAGAAGTCCTTGCATGACAGTGTGGTAATCCCAACACTAACTTACGGAAGCGAAGCATGGACGTTCGTGGAGAGACTTAGACCAAGAGTGAGAGCGGTGGAAATGAGTTACTTGAGAAGTGCATGCGGAGTTACATGGAGGGATAGACAGACGAATGAGGAAGTAAAAAGGAGGTGTGGTGTGGAGGTAGATTTGCTGGAAAGTGTAAAAAGGAACAACTTAAGATGGTTCGGCCATATGGAACGTATGGGAAGCGAGAGAATGACTAAGAGGGTGTACGAGAGCGAAGTGGAAGGACAGAGAGGGAGATGTAGACCGAAGGAGAGGTGGAAGGATGGAGTGAGGAAGTATATAAATGAAGGCGGTGCTGGTTGGGAGGAGGGGCGTCGATTAACGGGACAGAGGTGCTTGGGGGCGGTTCGTTCGTGCCCACCCCTTCGGGGATCATGGTGTCAGGCAATAGATAGATAGATTTTGCCTTTATATTGTGTCATCCCTGTTTATTTTGCAAGTTTTACATTATAATCCCCATGGTCTCCCAATCCTCTGCAATGGCAGATATCAGAGGTGCAGTAGACCAGTGTCACATTTACATAGTGAATGATAGTGCCTAATCAGCATAATCGAGCTGATTATGTTAGTTACAGACTACATTCACAACCCTAGCCAATTCCAACAGTACTGTAGGCTACGATAATTTTCCACATGCACCTCACACACTATTATACTGTATACAACAATTTGTGATTGGTATATTTAGTATCTTAGTATCTTGGGTTATCAACCCTACCTCGAAAATAAGTTAGAGAACCAAACGAATTGCCTTGATGGAGGCAGTTCATTTGTATCCATCCCCTCGGGAATCAAGGTGTCTGGATAGGTGATTCACCATATTTGTTTGTACTTGTTTATCGCGCCTCCTTAACTGGGACTGTATTGCGTGAAGTGTATGCTATGTGTTAGTGTATCGTTGGCTGTGGATGTGAGTGTAGTCTGTAATCAGTCAATTGGCGATATCTGAAATAGAAGGCTCGCGTCGATCTGTACAGTACCAATCTCACCCGAAGGCTTAGGTTTTGTCTTGTCTTGTCAGGGAGATCCGCAGAGGGCTGCTCTCAGGCAGCATGATATGCGGGGGTTGTGCAGGGGAATTAGTTGCCGGGGCTTAGTGATCATGACATATAGGTTGACCTATACAATACCCTTCTGTGCACCTTGTAACAGACCATCAACCCCCAGAGGGGACGTCATAACTTTGTCCAATTATACGAAGTTCCTATATATAGCCTACTGCTAGGTGAACAGAGGCTACACCATTAGGAGACTTGCCCAAATGTCTCTTCCCCGCCTGGGTCTCGAACCCGTTACCTTCTGGTTGTGAGCCAGACGCGCTATCAATGTGTTTAGACTTCTCATAAGTTGTTAATGTTTAAGCTTTCAGGGGTTTTTGTGGTTTCCCTTCTCCAACTATATAATTTTAGAAATCCAACTACAGGTACAGTAAATAATTTGGTTTTTGAATTTCCCGCTGACATTTTCCTCCTACAATTTCAGAAAATGTCTGTAAGTAAGATGCATTACAAGTAAGCATAATAGTTTATCGTTGAATGATATAACTACTTAAAGTTTACATTGGTCTACGTATGTCAAATTATGTGGAAATTATAATAGCCCAACACTTCCTGAATCATTGACCAGATCAGATCAGATCAGATGTTGTTCGGGAAGTAATGCCTTAACAACGGCACTTCCCTGAGAGGTTCTTGTAATTTTCCTTTTGTGACTTGTATTTTTTTTTTGTGACCATGTTCGCCGTGCTACCGGAGCGCGTTGCATAATTTTGTCAAATTAAACTGGCTTAAGCTTAGTCTTCGTTCTAGATCTAAATTACATGCATGTATAATTTATTTCCGGTTATGTGTCTTTAAAAAGTTATTTACTGGTTAAATGTTCATTATATATTAACATCCATACTAAAACAAGGTCATAAGCTTAGTAATACATCGAATTTGAAAGCAAATCAAAGCCACAATATTTGAACGCAGCAATGTTAGGCGTTCCGTAACTCTATCGGACAGGTCATTGTTATGGTGTGCAGACGAGAATAGGGAAAAACCGAACACGCTACCGCAAAAATGAATATACGGTGTGCCAAGGTAATATATAAGCTTCATAGTAATAAAAGTGAGAGGTATTTATATGCATAACATGTGATCATATAAATAAGTTGGACAAATTCAGCATGAACGGATTTAATTGGTTGTAAAATAATGGGCATTGATAGGCTACCCGGTACCATGATTTTCCGATCATTTTCTACACACTAGGCCTAGGCCTACACGGTATTTGGCAAGAATGTAGTTACCGGGTGTACCGCCCACCTTGCTTACACTATGCGGATGCCTTTGGATATAAAAATATATTAGCCTAACCTAACCTAACCTAGGCTAGTATTCATGTAGTAATGACAGGGGGCAAATAGCAGAAAATATAGCGTCGAAATAGACGGGAACGTAACTGCGAGCGCACAGCCATAACATGACAACCGTACACCTGGAAACTACATCCTTCCCCGGTATTTTGTTTGCAATAGGCCTAATGCAATCTCATAAAATTTAGGCCTAGGCTACATGTCTGCAAGGTAGAGGGGCTATGAGTATGAGTGATTTGTTTATCATATTTGGTAGGCTATTTGCTAGCCTACTAGGTCTAGGCCTAAAGAAAGAAAAAAAAGGGAGGCAGGTGCAGAGGGTGTTCAGAAAAATTGCAAGTGAAGGGAGCTGGGAATGTACTCCCTACAAAGAAGAAGAGAGCGCTACTGCATCATCTATAGGCTACCTGGAAGATCCTGGAAGGTGTGGTACCATGTCCATCTCCACATGAAGAAGATGCAATCAAGAGCCAGACCCATCCAGGTTTGGTAGAACATACTGCAGAAAAACTCTCACTTCTGTGTCACAACGACTGAAAACAGTGGAGGCAGAACATTTGGTCAATTTAAAGATGATGTAATTAAATTGCTAAAAAATCGTTTCGATTGTTTTTATGTAGTTTACGAGTTGTGTAAGGGTGTTTTGATGTGTGAAAATAGGCGTAAATGTATATTTACCCATTATACAACAATCTAAAAACACGTCCCTTCACTCGCGAAAAATAACTATTTGGCCATAACCGTTTGCCGTTGGATACAAAATATGTAGAGGGGGGGGGCAAGCCCCCCCTCACCCCCCCCAAAGATTTATTGAAATCGTCATATATTCAAACAGTAGGGGGCAAAAACCAAATTTTCACCAACGCTTCTTCTTCGCGGCGGATGTAAACAAAGCCACCCGCCTCTTGCGACGTAGGCGATATAGAGGATATTTTGTTTTTTTCAGGATCAGTAATACATTTTTACGCGCATTTAGACACATATAGGAATGAAATACATGGTATAAGAAACCTGTAGGTCACGATAAAATCGATGTATAAATTTAATTACATCATCTTTATATTGTCCGAACATTTTAATAACTTTGGTCCCCGGCTTTTCAACTATCTACCTAGAGAAATAAGGGACAAAACAAAATGCAGCACAGAAGCATTTAAAAGGAGGCTCGATAAATTTCTGAAAAACATAGGGCCTACCAGACGAGCCTCCTATTCCACACAGCCCAAGCCCACGGAGTACAGCGTCAAACAGTATAATTGACCAGCTGCAGTACATGAAGATTGAACGAAAGTGTGGAGGCGGCGGACTAGCAAGTTGGCCGTGGTGATTCTACCAGAACTTCGGACAAGTAAGTAAGTAAGTAAGGCGCCATTGTAAAGGCCTAGATCACCGGTACATAGGTGAGGTGGCTCAGAACAAGGGACAGCAACTCCACAAGAAGAAGAAGAAGAAGAAGCTATAGCTTCTCGCAGATCAACTGAACTGAACTAGCCTAATTTGGCTAACCATTCAAGACAAGCTGGAATCCCTTCAGAGGACCTTCACCAGCAGAATTTGGGGTCTCCAACACCTTAACTGCTGGGAGCGCCTGGAGGAGCTACGTCTATAGGCCTACTCCCTCCAGAGAAGACGCGAGCGCCGAGCGCTACCTGGTAATTTACGTGTGGTAGACCCTAGAAGGACTTGTTGCCTACTTACTTAAGGTGATGGCTGCATGTGCCATTTAGGCTAGGCCTAGCCTATCTAGGTTATTTGTTTTTCGATTTTGCAGATCGTCCATTGACGTTAATTTTTTGTTATTTTGGTACGATTTTACTTACAGGACACGCATTTGACAGGTACCACCAAGGATTTAATACATACTTGTTTTCGGTTTCCACACATCCAACACAAAGCTACACCTTTTTCTGGTCCGGTAATAGGCTAGTATTGAAACCGATATACTGTAGGCCTAATAACTTTTTAAATGTGGTTTTCGGCGAGAATAAAACGGCGCGTTTGTGCCGAAAATCGGGAGTCCGTCGTCGCTGCTTCCGATCGTCGGTTTGTTTATTACAGGACGCTCGACGATGCATGCTATTATTGTCATTAACCTAACCTTACCTGGGGGCTGCCGCCCCCAGACCCCCGCCGCTGCTCTAAATAATGATGTAGAAGACATAAAATCACTATAAAGTGCTGCGGGAGAGCGAAAACTACCTCCACACTTTGCCATTTTAAGTTGACCGCCAAGGTGGGAGGGAAGTAGGCTAACTTTGAGCGTAAAGTAAACAAAGCGATGGAGCTACTTCCACGAACGCAACTGAGTTCTCTTTATATTTCGTCTCATATTATTAATATTAAAGTGTCCCCATTGTTTTTTTAGTGTTTCGTACACCAGAAAATGGTGTAGCTTGGTGTTGGATGCGTGGAAACTGAAAACAAATAGGCCTATGTATTAAGTCCTTGGTGGTACCTGTCAAATGCGTGTCCTGTAACTAAAATCGTACCATTATTTTTGCATTGCCTTTGGGAAGGATGTAGCCTAGTATCCTGACCGCACAGGACCGGGCGTACGGTCGTCATGTTTACATAGGTCTTGCGCTCGTGGTTACTTACTTAGGCTACTTACTTATCTTACTTGTCGTAGTTCCGGCGTTTTCACCTCGGTCAACTTGGAAGTGCACTGCCTCCACACCTCTCCTTGATCCGGGCATACAGGATGATACAGGAGTTGCTCGGGGATCGAGTTTGATCCTGCTCCTCTTGATTCTTGAGGCAGAACTGTGTGGAATTGGAGGCTCGTCTGGCAGTCGTTCAAGGAACTTGTCCAGCCTCCTCTTAAAGGCCTCCGTGGTGCAGTCCGTCAGGTCACGAATGTCCTTTGGGAGACTATTGAATGGTCTTGGACCAACGTTCAGGAAGCTTGTAAAGAGGAGGGCGTTCCCGTCTATAATCATACATACATAGGCCTACAGTACATACATACACAAATTTAAAGACCGAGTGCTCCACACAAAATGTGCTTCTAATGGTGGCGTTCAAGGCAACCCTGTTAAGAGCTGCCTCACTTGTCAGGTTCTTTGATTTAAGATCAGACTGCAAAGTCCGATCCCACAACTTTTTTGGTCCACCCCTTGGTGCAGCTCCCTCCACATTCATGGACCTGCATCTTTTCACCCAGCTTTGTTCATCCATCCTCTCCACATGTCCAAACCATCCAAGCCTGCTAGTACGCATTTCATCACTGATACTCTTGATACCTAACCTTCTCCTTAGGTCTTCACTTGATATCCTATCTTGCAGTTTGGCACCACACATCCATCTCACCATCCTCATCTCATTGCATTCCATTCTGTTTGTATCATCTGCTTTGACAGGCCACATATCTGAAGCATATGCCATTGCGCTTCTAACGCATGAAGCATACACCTTGCCCTTCAAGGGGAGAGGGAGTACAGTTTAGGCTAATCCTGCATAACAGCTCCAGTTATATATATCTCAGGAATTGTTGTTTCTACATAGGCCTATATATAAATAATCTTTAGCCTATGTATATAGCACATGGTGTTGATCAAATTAGGCCTATAATGCAATGTTTTATGATTTAACCCTCGGAATCCGGGAGGCCTCATATGAGGCAAACAAAAATATTGGCAGGAATCCGGGAGGCCTCATATGAGGCAAAATGCGCGGCTAAAATCATCATAACTTGGCAACCACGCGTCGTAGCGATGTCATCTCAACGCCAGTCTACAGACAAAAAAAAAAATCTACAATTTGCAAAACAAAATTACTGCTCTAGGTGGTCTCAATCAGTTACTACTGAATTATGAAGCTTGACTGTACGAAAATGGCCCCGGACACAGCGATCGGGATCGTATGAGGCCCCCCGGATCCGATGGGTTAAGGTAAGGTACCCGGTAAGTCATGTTTTCAAAATCATACTAATACTTTCTCCCATTTCTTTGCAGCCCGAGGACCTGATGCACATGCAGCATTGTAACTTGCTGTGTCTGCCAGAGAACTACCAGATGAAGTATTACCTCTACCACGGACTATCATGGCCTCAACTTTCCTATGTAGCTGAGGATGATATGGGCCAGGTGGTGGGGTTAGTTAAATGGAGGTTTAGTTTGTAACCCCATTATAATTTCTTACAGTTTCTTACAGTAGATCCTCTGGAAAAAGGCAAACTAGGCCTGTGTATCCAGCTCAGTACCAGTACTTGCACTGCTGGGTCGTTCACGGTGTTGGCGGCGGCGGTAGCAGACGCAACATTTTTACTATTCTGTATTTTTGTTTTATAATCAAACTTCAAATCATGTCTTCACCATGCTTTATCAAGATTACTTTCAAACTCCCTTATTGATTCGGAATCGACTACATACTGGGGCAGTGCGTTCCACTCATTTACCACTCTATCACAAAATGAGTTCTTTGCCTTCTCAAGCCTATTTCTTTCTTTATAAATTTTCTTAGAGTGTCCTCTCGTTCCCTCCCGCATCAAGAAAATACCTTCACACACATCCTCATCGTACTTTCCTAACACTATCTTAAAAGTCTCTATCATATCCCCTCTCTTTCTCCTATATGCCAGTGTCGGAAGCCCCAGTGTCCTCAACCTCTGCTCATAGCCCGCGTTCTTCAACGTTGGTACCAGCTTGCTAGCTCTCCTCTGCACTTTCTCTACTGCTTCTATATCCTTTACCATATATGGAGCCCACACCTGGTTCGCATGTTCCAGGTGCGGCCTAACCAGCGCTGTATAGAGATTCCTGAAGATTTCTTCGTCAAGTGACACAAATGTCCTCCTTATCAGCCCTACAATTGAAGCCCTCCGAATCATAAGGGGACCAACCAACATTTTCTTACTTCTGAGAAAATCAAGGTCAAAGTTTGGCAGTTCAAAATATGTGTAACTCTTTAACCCGGTAAGGTGCCCTCTTCATATTTTTACTGAAGGTAGCTGAAACACTACTCTTTCATCCCAGCATGTAAAAATAGGGAGTTCAACGTCTATATTTTTAGTAAAAACACCCAAACCAAAATTATCCTCTTTTTTTGAATGGCCAAAATGGCCAAAATCTAACATTACCAGCACTTTGACCACAAGTTTTTTCTTTTAAAGATAATAATGCACTGATATTGGGTAGTGTACGTAATTTTCCATCATTCCCACCCACAAGCCTCCAATTTCCATACTCCAGGTAAGGCAGGTAAGTAGTTAATAATTAACAGGTAAGTACAAGGGTATGGGTAAGTGAACGTACTTTTACGTACGGGAGAGTGAGAGTATGGAGGGATTAACTGAGTGTCGTTTGGAACCCTTGTGTCATGTTATATTTTTCCCAGGATATTGGTGAGTGTTCCCGAAAGGCGAAAAAGTTACCGTAACGTCCAGGACTCTCACTCTCACAGTTTTCGTCTTAAGGGTACCAACCGACTACCAGTGTGTAGGGGAGAAGTTGGGCTATGGCGCCACGTGCTTGGCGCGGAAATTCAAAAAATGTCGGTTGGTCCCCTTATGATTCGGAGGGCTTCAATTCTATTGGCTTTGTTTATCTTTTCCGCTAAATGTTTTGAGAAATTTAACTTATTGTCTATCACTACTCCTATATCCTTTTCTGCATTCACTTCCTCCATCGCTTCATACATACTGTATCCTACCTTGTCTATCTTGCTTGTCCCAATCCGCATGTACTTGCATTTTTTTGGATGAAAAGGCATTAACCAAGGCTCAGACCATCCCTTCATGCCCTCCACATCTCCTTGAAGCAAACCCACATCTTCCTTACTCCTCACTCTTCTATACAGCTTAGTGTCATCCGCATACAGGTATACTTCACTTCCATTAGTTATAACTTCAGGTAAGTCGTTGATAAATATAACGAACAGCAGTGGTCCCAACACAGATCCCTGAGGTACCCCACTTGTAATTTCCCTCCACCCCAAGCCTATTCCATTCACCAGTACCCTCTGTCTCCGATCTTTCAGGAAGGCTTCTATCCATTTCACACATTTCTCCCCTATATTATAGCTTCTAACTTTCTCTATTAACCTTTTATGTGGGACCTTATCGAAGGCCTTCATAAAATCGCAATATACCACGTCTATTACATCACCATCTTCTAGAATTTGCATCCAATCATCTACCACCTTAATTAGCTGTAGTACCGTCGACCTCCCCGGCAAGAATCCGAACTGTCTCCCACTGAAAAGTTGGTTTGACTTCATATGCTCCATTATTCCTTCTCTAATTACCGTTTCCATTAGTTTACACACAACACTTGTCAAACTGACTGGTCTATAATTCCCTGGGTCATTTCTCTTTCCCTTCTTAAATATAGCTGTTATGTTCGCCTCTCTCCAGTCCATCGGGATTTGTCCTGTATTAAACGATACCTCAAATAACATTTTCAATGGCTCTACTAACATCTCACCTCCTTCCTTTATGATTCTTGGGTGTATCCCATCCGGTCCCGGTGACTTACTTCTGTTAATTTTTTCTATAGCCCTTCTTATTCTAGCATGGGAAAACTCTATTAGTTCTAGTGCCAGTGCCTGACAGTGACTCCACTGTTAGTACCCCCCAAAGTATTTCCCCAGCACCTCTGCTTTCTCCTTATCAGTCTCCGCTCTACTCCCATCATCCAACCCCCCTACCAGCTCTGGGATCCCTACTCTTCTTGTTAACTTTTCCTGAATGTACTTCCAGAATATTTTTGGATTATCCTTCACATTTCTATCAATCTCTCTCTCCCTCTCCTTCACCCCCCTCCTTGTCTCCCACCTTATTTTATTGTTTATTTGTCTGCGTTCCAGATCCACTTCTTTAGCTTCTATACTAGACCCCCTGTTCTTTTTTAACAATTTTAGTCTTTCCCACAATCGTTTCTTTCTTCTAATCAATGTCCAAAGTTTTCTTTTCATTGGCAATTCTGGGTTCGTTCTTTTCCTCAATTTTGTTTTATCCTTATATTCCCTTACTGGTACACTTTTGGATACAGCATTCTCCAGTTTGACTAATTTTCCTCCACATTCCTTCAGCGTCTTCACCGTTCAAGTATTCCCCCCAGTCAATGTCCAAACACCGTCTCAGCAGCTCATAATCTGCTCTATCATACATGTATATTTTTCTATTGCTTCTATTATCCCTCTCTGAGTTAATGTTACAACTAAAGCTTATACAGTGTTGTATATATAATACTGTATTGTTTCTCATTATAAGATAATGGGATATATTTACAGAACGCACTGCGCATGTGTCGATTAACAAAGCCATGAGGGACTCCAGGAGGACTCCCTCGCTCTCTCTCTTACCAACTCCCGTCATAGCAACAATCTAAGCAATTCTCCGTCATCTTTTCATTCAGTTAGGTGTATTAGGTTCACTATTCATCTCGTTATCATTTCTAAAGTCACATAAATTATCAGGAACCTTAGATTTACTAACTAGCCTATCTAGATTAACGTGAATAATATGAATTAGCCTAGCCACTTTCCCCTTTTTCCTTATTAGTTGAGCCCGGCTACCTTCCGCCATCTTTGATATTGCCTAATCATCTGAGTTAGAATTATAATTAGGATAAGCGTTATTGTTGTTGTTGTTGTTGTTGTTGTTCCCCAAGCTGCCTGGCCGAACAGCCCCAAGGCCCCGAGCAAGGCCAAGGCCATAACCGAGCGCCCCCACAGAACCCTCCCTGCCGACCACAATAAAGCCTGGGTGACCGAAGCCACTCCATGGCGGGGAACTGAGGAGGGTGCGGAAATGCCCGGGAAACCAAAGACCCACCCAGGGCCCTGTGCCCCTCAGCAATTATGTAGAGAAAGTTGAGGGGCAAAGGAAAAATGTGACGCTTTGGCTTCCAATCTTGGTAGATTGGGAGGTCAATCCACGGAAGAGATGCCGTCACTTGAGATCTAGAAAATATATAAGTAAAAGGAACAGTCAGAGTAAGCTATAGGTATGACAGAGATCGCTCAGTTCTCGCTCTGATAGACCAGCCCATCACCACATGACTAGAACCCAATCCTCTCAGCATCAGCTAGAAAAGGCCCTAGAAAGCCACCTTTGGCGGGGGGATAGCTCCCCTATTTCAACCTCTTTCGGAATCGGGCACCCGCCCTTATTGTTATTGTTATGTATGTTATATAATTTACAGGTCCACATTCAACTATAATATAATCACAACCTTACTCTTCCCCACATTTACCTTCAGATTCTGTTTTTCACACACTGTTCCAAACATATTTACCAGACCCTGCCACAACCATTCACTATTGCTCATCAGAACTGTATTGTTTATAAGTTATTCATTTATCTAATTAATGCCGGTATCACACGAGCGCTTTTTCCCTCAACTTTTATCCTTCAACACTGGTCTGGCAGCTTAGAAGCTCAACATTTATATTATTTCTGTCATCTAAATTAATCTATCATCAGTCAAGTTTCCGATACCAAGGCAACATAGTCCAGAAATGTTGCTGGAAAAATGTTGATCATTGAATGTTAACTATAAAAGCTCTCGTGCGATACCGACTTTAGATTAGCTATATTTAATGATGCACCTGCTCTAATGATTGTATGGTTGTCTAGGTACGTGTTAGCCAAGATGGAGGAGGAGAGTGAGGAGGACCCCCACGGACACATCACCTCCCTGGCTGTACGCAGGAGTCACAGGTATTAGCGCTTATATTCTTAAACAATTCTTTCCCTTCTTAGTGCCGTTAATGGACAAAATAACTTGTAACACTTACGCTGCGGGCATATTTCCCCCTTTTTCCGCTATATTAGGGCTCATTCAGGCACTCCTGAATGATTAAATAAGTGTCTGAATTATATGAAATGTATTCAGCCAAAAAGTAGACAAAAATTACTTCGAAATGACGCCAGAACGAGCTTCATAGCTTGCAGGATTCACGCGCAGTGTTACCATAGTGCGGTGGGAATATGAACATGATTAGATTAATATCCAGTATTCGAGAATGGATAATACGTCGTAGGCGTGTGCATAGACCTTTAACCGTCTTGGTGGTGTAATGATTAAGGTGTCTAAAAATCTGTGTGTGATAACCCGGGTTCGAATCCTGGTGGATCACATATATGCTTTCATTAATTTCATTGGAGGTGTTTGGTGTTGTGGTGAAATTAATAAAAAATAGATTATGAGCAATGTCACACTACGGTACATTTGCCTTTGGCAGCACTGCATTGTCTCGCGAGATGTGAGGCCCAAGTATCAGTGCCCCGGCAGCCATGCTGGAGAGCGGAGGAGAGCCTCCCGCTCTGTTAAACTCATTCCCACAGGGTTTAAGAGCCTGTAAATTGCCTTCTATTGCCAGGATGTTGCAGAACATATCCCGTAGCCAATGGGTTAAAAATTGTGTTTCCTTTAGAAATACAAGCATAGATCTCACTCACCAGCTGCCAGATTTATACTGTATTATGTCTGCCTTCTTAATGGTTGTCTGAATTAAGGGGACAGTGGTAATTTTTTTGGCTTGATTTATTATATATTCATCTATTTTTTAGTTTCCTCAGTAATGGGGCGAATGTCATTAAATGTGAAAACTGATGGGGTTAAACATGAGGAAGAAGGGGGACCAGAAAAGTAGACCGTCTCCCCTTAAACAATCTGTTACGGTGCATAATGTTATCAAGAGTAACATAAACAAAAATATATCTTTGTACCAGTACGGTACTGTGTTTAGTTTTTGTGAACTGGTTTTACAGAATTAGATTAAGAGATTAGCCTTCTCTAGATTATTATGATTTCTGTTTCTACCCTGATCTCATGTCTACAGAACATAGACATACAGGATAAAATGAAATTGCATTATTTGGAGCATTTCATCACTTCCAATGATATACCATAATAAGTTTTTTAAAGCATATTTCCAACTTTGCATATTTAATGATAACAACAACTAAAAAGAATGGCCACATTTTTAGGACTGGTTTTGAATAGCCTCTCATTTTCCAGTTTGCTTTAGATTTTCTAATTGGGCATGGCTGACTTTAAACATTAGGTTTGCAGGATTCCCATAAAAGGTTTCTTGGAGCTACAAAGTAAATATAGAGTCAAAATGTTTGTCTATCTATATATCTATTGCTAGATGCTTTACTCCCCTTTATGAGGGTACCCATGCACAAAACCGCCATGAGAAGGACAACCTGTGCTAGTTTATTCAAGGACTTTCAGGATTGACCACTCAACTTACGGTCCATCCGACTCTGAGGCCCTCGATGTATCTTTTTAGCACCATTTTTTTCAACAGTGGTGGTAGGCTAGTCAATCCGTCAACCTGCTTCACCCTTAAGTGAGCAGTAAGGATTTGTATAAGATTTACTCCCCTAGATTGGTTACCGACCAAGGCAGACGAGTCCCATCCACCCGGATTTTTATAAGGTTGTCTCCCCTAGATAGGTTGTCGACCAAGGTTGAAAAGTCCCATTCATCCTGACTGTTGGTTGTTACAATAAAAACCTATTTCCATTATGTGGTATAATTTCCCCATTCAAGCATTTCCATCCCCCTAAAGTAAATTAGTATACCGGTACTTGTTATTTAGAATTAATAATTGTAGTGGCACTAGCTCAGAATATTTCGTGGAGCGGGAAAGCTAGGAAGTGTTAGGTTTAACATCCAATTGTATATACCAGGCGCCTTGGCTTGGCCCAGAAGTTGATGGACCAGACGGCGCGGGCGATGGTGGAGTGTTTCAACGCCAAGTACGTCTCCCTCCATGTACGCAAGTCCAACCGTGCCGCCCTCAACCTCTACACACACACACTTAAGTTCACGTAAGTCAGGTGTCTAGTTTTTTCTAGCTGGCAGAAAATTTAATCCCTTAGTAGTTGAGTTCACAATACTTAATGTAATATTATGAAACTACAGTACTGTCTCTGCATCATATGTATAATATTTATGTCAAGCTTTCGTAATTAATAGCATGCTTCTCAACTAAACCTTTGTGATAACTGTGGAATCAAGATGAGGACATAACAAATACCGTCAACTAAAATAACAGACTGCCGATATACTGTATTGTGTCGTCGATATTATCCTTTTCAGTACGGAGATACCTTTCTTCATTATATTCCTGCTATCATTACTTATTTACCTTAGGAATGGCCTTTGGGAATCAAAGGGGTAAAATCTCTCTCAATTAACCCTTTCTTACACAGGTCTTTTCTGATTTGATTGGAATCATCTAAAGATAACATGATGTCTAGAGGCTTTTGCATTCTTTAACTTGCTTATTAGATATGTTTAATATACCAATATATAAATAATGAAAACAATCACACTGGTTTATTTATCAATACATGTATGTCTATCTATTTATTTATATGCTCAGGCCCAATCCCCATTATGGGGGTAGCCGACTCAAGACAGAGCAAGAACAGGGAAAAACACAAAAACAACATAAAACAACGAATAAACACAGATAAAAAACACAAATTCACACACATCTAGGTCACCCAGGAGAAGACCCAGAGACCAGGGTCACCAAGGTCGCTCCAGCACTCACCCGGCCCCCGACCACCCGGAGAGGTTCCGATCTCGGCAGGCAGACATGCAGCGGAGCTAAAGCCACAAGCCCTCCCACCACACTTCCAGGCGCACCCTTCATATTAATCATCTCCCCGGGCCAGGCGCCTGATGGACTATTATCTAGTCCAACTTGCGCCCGACCCCTTACTCCAAATGACCACGTGTTCACTCAACTATTCACAAGCATTCTCCATTCACTCCTGTCCACCACCACTTCCCCTGCCTGATCTATAGTCATTCCTCTATCATCCAAAGCTTTTCTTACACAGTCTCTCCATCTCAATGGGGGTATTCCTGCCCTTCTATCTCCCCTTGTACCTGACTCACATATTCTCTTTGTAAGCCTTTCATCTCCCATTCGTTCAACATGACCATACCAGCTCAGCACACTTCTGTCCACTCTGGCTGACAAATGTTCCTGCTGCCCTACTCTCCTACATATCTTTTCATTCCTCAATCCGTCTCTACGAGTAACTCCACACATACTCCTCAAGCAGCTCATCTCCATCACATCCAGCCCTCTTTTCTCCTTTTTCTTCAGAGCCCATGTCTCAGCCCCATACATCACTGTTGGCACAACAATTCCTTGATACAGTGCACTTTTTACTTTCACTCCGAGATTTCTCGTCTTCCACATACTTCCCATTGCTCCGAAAACCTTCCTTCCTTCACACACTCTCTGTTTTACCTCCATTTCCATACCTCCACTCCTGCTTATCGTTCCTCCTAGATATTTAAAACACTCTACTTGTTCCAATATTTCCCCATCCAGCCTCACATCTAGATTCACTCTATGCTCTCCCCTATTGCACACCATTACTTTACTTTTATTGACGTTCACCTTCAGTTTCCTCCTTCCACAAACCACACCAAACTCTTTGACTACCCGCTGCAGTTTCTCATCAGAATCCACCACCAATGCTGTGTCATCAGCGAACAGCAACTGATTCAACTCCCAATCTCTACCATTCTTTCCTACTATACCCAATCCTCTTCCCATAGTTCTCCTTTTCACCTCCCTCACCACACCATCCATAAACATATTAAACAGCCATGGTGACATTACACAACCCTGTCGCAAACCTACCTTTACCTCAAACCATTCACTCAACTCACCATTTCCTACTCTCACACATGCTCTGCTCCCTTCATAAAAACTCTTAACTGCTTCTAACAAATTTCCTCATTTCACAAATCCTTAACACCTTCCACATTGCTTCACAGTCCACACGATCATACGCTTTTTTCAAGTCCATAAAAGCCCAAAATATCTCCTTATGCTAAATACTTCTCACATAACTGTCTTACTGCAAACATCTGATCCACGCACCCTCTTCCCCTCCTAAAACCGCACTGTTCTTCTCCTATTGCAACTTCCGTACACTTTATTATCCTCTCTATCAACACCCTGCCATACAGCTTTCCAACCAGACAATAAACTAATACCTCTATAACTTGAACACTCCTGCCGATCTCCCTTCCCCTTGTACAACGGCACAATACATGCACTCTTCCAGTCTATTGGTACCATTGACACAGCAAAGCACACATTGAAAAGTCTCACCAACCAATCTATTATCACATCTCCACCCTTCTTTATACACTCCACAGCAATACCATCCAAACCTTCTGCTTTTCCCGCTCTCATTTGTTTCACTGCTTCTTTCACCTCATTTTCCTCAATCCTTTCATTCATTCCCTGCCACCTGGGTGGCCTGGGTAACCTATCTCCATCCACCTCTGCTTCAATCACTGCTTCTCTTCCATCTCTTGCATTTAGCAAAGATTCAAAATACTCGGCATATCTTTTCCTCACTTCAACTGGTTCCACTAGTAATTCTCCATTTGCATCTTTCACTGACTCTTCCCTCTTTTCCTTACTTTATTTACCTCCTTCCAGAACATCTTCTTTCGTTCTTCAAAATTCTCACTCAACCTTTGACCCCACCTTTCGTTTGCATCTTTTTTCGCTTCTCTAATTTTCTGTTTTGCCTCTCTTCTTTTCTCCTTGTACCTCTCCCATACCTCAACACTACCATCCTGTAAAACCCTCTCAAAACACTGTCTCTTCTCCTCAACTGCCTTTCTCACCGTATCATTCCACCACTCGCTTCCCTTCCTCATACCTCTGCCTCCTACTTTCCTTTTGCCGCATACTACCTCTGCACTTGCTTTCACTCCTTCCTTAAACTGTTGCCATTCAACCTTTACTTCTCTCTCTTCCATCTCTCTCACTTCCATCCACTTTTCATTTAGTCTTTCCTAGTACTCCCTCTCTTTTTCACTCTTCTCTAACTCACTAACTTTTTATTACCTCTCTTACTTCACGCTTGTCTCTTATTCTCCTGTAACTCTTAACTTTCCCTCCACCAGGTAATGATCTGCCTCACCTCTCATCACATTCACATCCAGCAGTCTACACAATCTTTCCCTTGTCACCAGCACATAATCCATCAATGCCCTCTCTACAATTTCTCCCCTCACAAGTCTATGCCAGGTGTACTTGTGTATACGCCTTTTTTTTAAAGACCGTATTACCTACACTCAATCTGCACTCTTCACATACATTTTTCAGTCTTTCTCCACTCTCGTTTACACCATCCACACCGAAACTACCGATGACTCCCTCAACAGGCTCATTTCCTACCCTAGCATTTAGGTCCCCTAAAACTATAATATTTTCATTTTCATCAAACCCTTGTAGACAATCTCTCAAATCCTCCCAGAAACCCTCTACCTCGTCTAACTCTTCACTTCCTGGTCAATACGCACTTACAAAAACCCACCTTTCACCCTTAACACCCATAACTGGCGGCGCGCAACATATGTCGAGTGAAATAAATTTGGACTATGTGGCGGTGCACGACAGCTGTCGAGTGCCATTTTCAGCACGTAATGGTGCTGAGAGACAGAGCTGAGCGGTGGGACGAGCGTAGTAACCTTATGACCGTTCCCCACGACCACCGTGGACCTACTGAACTGTATCCCACCCTTCTCCCCCCTTTCTCACTCGCTACACGGGGAATTATGTACGGAAATTACCTTATTTTAGGTTTTTTGCACTCGTGTTGCACGATCGTTGCAAGAGAACCAGTGGTCGTACAAGGATGGTTCAGGTGTCATTGGAAAGCTCTGTTTATGCCCTTTCAGGGATAGATACTTGTTTTACGTTCTGGGTCTTGTTTGTGCATGAAAATGAGCACGGAAACAACCCTATTTAGGGTAAAAAAAAAAACGCTGGGCGGTACATAGAAATTACCGCCTAGGCCGCTCTTAACCCTTCCTACCCGGTCTGCCTTAGGTAAGGACAGCACGAAAGAAGGGCCGCTACCCGGTATGCCTTATCTAAGGCATGAGCTTAATAGCCTAATTAAGCTTGGTCTGAACGCCGTGCGTACGACGTATGTCAACAAACCCAAGCGTTCGTCACCGCACCTCCAAAAACAAGAAGGAGAAGACTCCTCAATGTTATTGTTCTGACGTCATGACGAAATTAGTGTCTGAAAAGCCCCCATATTGGCAACATCTCTGCAATATTGGCTCCACTAAAATCATCATCACAACTGAACCAGTTGACTTACAGAGCTCTACTCAATGCCAAAATACAGATTGAAAACCGCACTACGATTATAGATGAGTGGGAAAGTTCTATCAGTGAAAATAAACATAAATACGGTAGCCTAGGCCTAGACGTTTTTCAGCCATTTCGCCCGGGTAGGGGCGACCGTCATTGGGTAAGACAGCCCGGGTAGCAAGGGTTAAGGTGTTAAACCGCATTCGCACCCACATTAGCCTTGATGACACCTCTTTCCACTCTTTTATAAACTCTCTCAACTCCTCCTTCACAATAATAGCCACTCCTTCTTTCCCCCTGACTCCCTCGTCTACTCCAGACTTTCTACCTATCACGTTTCCAAAATCCACTTCTCCCTCTCCTTTCATCTTTGTTTCATTCAGTGCAAGCACATCCTATTTCCTTCTTTCAAATAACCTTCCAATATCCTCTCACTTCTCATTCGTACTACATCCACGCACATTCAAAGCTCCTATTCTTAGGGTCCGGGACCACGAACGCGTTCCCTCGCCCCTTGAAAATGCTTGACCAAATCATGAAGGTCTGTGAGAGAGTCCTTGAGGGTTTGATCAGGCAAAGCATCTCTATTGATGATATGCAGTTTGGTTTTATGCCAGGACGTGGTACAACCGATGCTATCTTCATAGTCAGGCAGATACAGGAAAGATACCTACTAAAAGGCAGGGATCTTTACTTTGTGTTTGTGGACCTGGAGAAGGCCTTTGATAGGGTACCTAGAGATGTTGTACAGTGGGCTATGAGGAAACTTGGTGTGGAAGAGTGGCTGGTGCGTGTGATAATGAAGATGTATGAGGATTCGCGAAGTTCGGTGAGGGTGAAAGGTGTACTGAGTGATGAATTCGCAGTCCGTGTTGGAGTCCATCAGGGTTCAGTGTTAAGCCCCCTCCTCTTTATTATGGTCTTGGAGGCGCTGTCTAGAGTTTTTAGAGGCGGACTCCCGTTGGAACTGTTTTATGCGGACGATTTAGTCCTAATAGCTGACAGTATGCAGGATGCTGAGGCCAAATTCAGAAAGTGGAGAGAGGGCATGGCGAGCAAGGGTTTAAGAGTCAATATTAACAAAACCAAGGTTATGCATTGTAGTTTGAGACGAGGCAATGTGGAAAAGAGCGGTGCATACCCATGTGCAGTGTGTGGAAAGGGAGTGGGCGTTAACTCAATTCAATGTAGCATCTGTCGATGTTGGGTACACCATGGGAGTAAGCGCTGTAGTAGAATAAAGGGGCCCCTGCCGAAGGATAAGTCAGAAATAGAGAAATTTGAGTGCGTAGTGTGCAAAGGCGAGCTTGTGTTAAGTGATGATCCTGTGGCTGTGAATTTTGGAAATGAGTCTTTGGAGCTGGTGAACAAGTTTTGTTACCTAGGAGATACCATCTCTGCCGGTGGTGGGGCCGAGGCTGCCACTGTTGCTAGAATTAGGTGTGGCTGGGGGAAGTTCAGAGAATTGATGCCAATCCTGACCATGAAAAGAATGCCTCTCCCCCTGAAGGGAAAGGTGTATGCCTCATGTGTTAGAAGTGCAATGACGTATGCCTCAGAAACATGGGCCGTTAAAGTAGAGGATGTCAACAGAATGGAGCGTAATGAGATGAGAATGGTGAGATGGATGTGTGGGGCCAGGCTACAGGATAGAATAACAAATGTTGAGCTGAGGAGACGTTTAGGTATAAAGAGTATTAGCGAGGTGATGCGTACAAGTAGACTGGGATGGTATGGACATGTGGAGAGAATGGATGAACAAAATTGGGTGACAAAATGCAGGTCTGTGATTGTGGAGGGAGCTGCACCAAGGGGTGGACCGAGGAAGACCTGGGATCGGACTATACGCGCCGATCTCAAATCCAAGAACTTGACAAGTGAAGCAGCCCTTAACAGGGTTGCCTGGAATGCCGCCATTAGGACAAGAGACTGAAACTGCACTTATGTGTGGAACACTCAGTCTTAAAATTTTATGTATGTATGTATGTATCTCTGTCTCGTTTTTTTGGTAGATATATTTAAGGGGAGAAGGATACCAGGCCGCCCGCCCCCGATCCCCTTTAGCCGACTTCTACGTCTCACCGGAGAAAAGCGGTGGTGGAAATTTCTCACCCCTCCACCACAGAGGAGGCTACCTGCACCAGAAAGTGGCGGGCGTTGGGGTCGCCGCATCCCTACGCCATTTGAAAAAATTAGAGATGCAGAGGGAGAAAAAGATAGATGTTATTGTTATTTACAATTATAATCAGTAATTTTTATTCTTGTATTTTCCAGGAACAAATCAATTAAATTATCTTGCCCATTATTATTTGTTCATCTTCTTATGATTTTTTCTCTCACTTGTTTTTCAGGATCTCAGAAATAGAGCCCAAGTACTACGCAGACGGGGAGGACGCCTTTGCCATGAAGCGAGACCTGTGCTCCTTTGCTCTCCAGAATGATGTCAACCCCGCTGACGCTAACTCCTTCTTTGACAATAAAAAGAACGAAGAAAAAGAAAAGTGAAAGTAGAATAATAGCTTTTCATTTTAAATTCATTTTATTTTATTTTATATTTTATTTATTTTTTATTTTTTTTTTGCAATGGAATATCAGAAATCCACAAACCACTTAGTTTAAATAATTACTGAGTTTTCAAAGCTCTGTTGCTCCCTAGTGTTTCAGATTTGTGGTACTCCATTGTAACAAATATTCTTTTATATATGCCCGAAATCCAAATTTTTGGAACACAGAACTTCATAATGAAGAGGAACATCTCTTGATGAAGTACAGTACTTGTTTTCTCTGTGAGAAATGTATTGCTCCAACTTGAATACTTCAACAAATATCTGGACAACTACCGACTTTTTCTTCTGCAAGACTTTAGCTTTATAATGCAGTTTTATAAAGTACCGACTCTATCGTACAGTTGAATATAATTTAATTATACTAAGTGCAATATGTATATGATTGACATTAGTTTACTCATTCAAAAGTGTTCTTCTTATTTGTTTCATTACTTTGAATAATATTGAACTTTATTTCAGGTACATATTCCACCTCAAACTATTATGATTTTTTTTTATTGTTAATTAAAGTTATCTATGACCCTCCGTAACTAGTCTTTCAATGTCATCATCTACATAAGGACATAAGAAAATGGAAATTACAGAAAGATTATAGACTCATACTTCACAGATCCATTACCTATTCTTATGGTCCGGGACTACGAACGCTCCCTCGCCCCTATCTCTTTTATTTATTTTTTTTTTTTTTTGGTAGATTTATTTAACCCGTAAATTGTGATAGGCCTCACGGAAGGCACAGTATTTAAACATATGTAAAAGGAACCCTTCAAATACCATGCCAGTGCCGGAAAATTTCTCAAAATTGTATGACACAGAAAGTAGTATCTCCCTCCACTCTTCCCCCCCCCTTTATACCCCACCTCCCCCTCCCTCCCTCAACTTGACCTTTTATTTTGTCCATTATTGCGTAGTCCATGGGTTAAGGAGAGAAGGATACCATTCCCCCCACCCTTGATACCCTTTAGCCATCTTCTACACCTCACAGGAGAAAGCGGTGGTGGAAAATTCTCACCCCTCCACCACAGGGGAGGCTATTTGCACCAGATAGTGGCGGGCGATGGGGTCGCCGCATCCCTACGCCATTTGAAAAGGGAGAGAAAGATAGAAGGGGCTATGGGAAGTAGAGGACACCAACCCTCACTCTGACAAAGAGTCAGATACAAGGAGAGGTAGAGGGGTAGGAAGACCTCCATTGATATGGAGAAACTGTGTAGGACAAGCGTTAGAAGATAGAGGAATGACTATAGATCAGGCAAGAGAAGTCGTAATAAATAGGAATGAGTGGAGAATGCTAGTGAATAGATGAGTGTAAACGCGGTCGTTTAGGAGAGGGAGTCGGGCGCCAGTAAAACTAGAAAATAGTCAGTCAGGCACCTGGCATGGGGAGCCGGTAGAAATGAAGGGTACGCCTGGATGCATGATGGACGGGCATTGTGGTGTGCTCCGCTGAGTGTCTGCTTGAGGAAATCGGAGCCTCTCCCGGAGATCTGGGACCGGGAATCTTGCTGGAGACCCCAAATGGTTCTTGGTCTCTGGGTTTTTCTCTTAGATGACCTAGATAGATTTTATGATGGGAACCAGTGGTCCACTGCTCCAGAAGCTAATTGCACCGCCTAACTGGCGGGCGGTGGGGTCACTGGATCCTTACGCCCAGAGAGAGAAAGGCCGACTTGTGCCAGTGGGCTGTGACAGCAAGACAATAGGGAACGATTATGGCCCCACTGCCTTCACCACTCTCAGTAAAAAAAAGTTAAGAAATAAGAATTATGAATAAGGTAAAATCAGAAACTGGGAAGTAGAGGATGGTATGGACATGTGGAGAGAATGGATGAACAAAATTGGGTGAAAAAATGCAGGTCTGTGATTGTGGAGGGAGCTGCATCAAGGGGTGGACCGAGGAAGACATGGGATCGGACTATACGTGCCGATCTCAAATTAAAATGTAAAACTTGCAAACTAAACAAACCAAAATTGGGACAAGGACAATATAAAGTCAAATTAAATTATCAAAATCGCTATGTGGAAACAACGCTTACTAAAATGAAAATTATTAAATAAAAGAACACAATCCACCACATAGGGTGTACATTACTACATGAGCAAGTTAATCTGTTTGCCAAGCAAACTAATCGCACATAACAACGCACTATCGTCACGTTAAAGGAATTAGTCAAGTTTGGGAAGTCCAAGAACTTGACAAGTGAAGCAGCCCTTAACAGGGTTGCCTGGAACGCCGCCATTAGGACAAGAGACTGAAACTGCACGTATGTGTGGAACACTCAGTCTTAAAATGTTATGTATGTATGTATATGTATGTACTCTGATAGATTCAGCCCACCACGGGATATGGGCCCAAATTCATATTATCTTATATCAATGGACTTATGTTCATATGGTGTAAGAATTCCAAAAATATAGGTAGTTTAATTGTACGCATTGTCAATTTGCCACAATCAAAGTGATTTTTCCAAATTGTTCTGAATTATAGCCTTTGCGACATATTGCAATTTGGGGGGCCATTTTGGAATTTCACATTACGGTACTTTTTTTTTTGTTTTTTGCACTTGGCAGTTGTTGTTGTTGTTGCTGTTCCCCAAGCTGCCTGGCCGAACAGCCCCAAGGCCCCGAGCAATTCCAAGGCCACAACCGAGTGCCCCCACAGAACCCTCCCCGCCGACCACAATAAAGCCTGGGTGACCGAAGCCACTCCATGGCGGGGAGCTGAGGAGGGTGCGGAAACGCCCGGGAAACCAAAGCCCCACCCAGTGCCCTGTGCCCCTTAGCAATTATGAAGAGAAAGTTCAGGGGCAAGGGAAAAATGTGACGCTTTGGCTTCCAATCTTGGTAGATTGGGAGGTCAATCCACTTGAGATCTAGAAAATATATAAGTTAAAGGAACAGTCAGAGTAAGCTATGGGTATGGCACTTGGCAGTTGTTCAAATATGGTTTCAAACTTTAAACTAGCCTTGAACTATAGCCTCGGAAAAAATTTATGAAATAAGCCCAACTATTTTTCCGAAGAATACTACAACTGCCTGGATCCATTAGTAGTACTCTATCAGAATTTAAATTTGGGCTTTATTGTGGTAAATAATCTTTACCTCTAAGAAAATCAGTTTGAAAAAACATTTCAATTTTTAAATGCTGGTGTGCCTAAATTTCATTTGAAGGGTGCGCCTGGAAGTGTGGTGGGCGGGCTTGTGGTTTCGGCATCGCTGCATGTCTGCATGCTGAGATCGGAACCTCTCGAGGGCCGGGGTACTGCTGGAGGGACCTTGGTGACCCTGATCTCCAGGTCTTCTCCTAGGTGACCTAGATGTGTGTGAATTTGTATTTTGTTTTTGTGTGTTCATTGTTTTCTGTTGTGTTGTCCCTATTCGGGCTCTGTCTTGAGTCGGCCATCCCCAGAAAAAAAAGGAAAAGTGGGGAATAGGCCTGAGTATATACTGTACATACATACCCTTTATCAATGGACTTACCATGGTGTAAGGATTCCAAATATAGGCCCTATATGTGTTTTGAATATGTGCATTGTCAATTAAACATAATTACATTTACATCAGGCACCTGGCCGGTGTATATGAAGGGTCATGCCTGGATGTAAGTTAGGCGGGCATTGTGGTATGGTTCCGCTGCGTGTCTGCCTGCTGAGACCGGAACCTCTCCGGGAGGTGCTGGAGGCCCTTAATGATCCTTTGTCTCTGGATCTTCTGGGAGATTTGTGTGAATTCTTTATTTATTTATTTATTTTGTTTTTGTTTTTATGGTGTGTTTTGTTGTCCCTGTTCGGGCTCTGTTTCGAGTCGGCCATCCCCAGCTATAGGGTATGTGCCTGAGTATATACATACATACAGTACATTTATTTTTCCCAATAGGAGTGTTCAATCTGTGGACACACTTGCCAGATGTCACCAGATTCTTTAATTTATCACAAATAAAATAATAAAATGTGAACATTGCTAATACTTACTATATCTCTTTAGTTGTGATTTCAAAACATCAAGTATAATTTTAGAATCATTTTTCCTACATTATGGTGTTTAACAGATACATCTAATGGATATATATTTTATAAAGTACATTTCTATTTTTCATTATAGAGTAGAATATTGTATACAGAAGATGCTGATTGGTTGTTGATTGATTTGTGTTAATAAAGTTGTGATAGCTTCATTATTCCATATATATTATTGAAACTCTAAACTTGTAAGCAATTTTAATGATAATGTGATAATCTAAAGTGATATACGAACCCTGAGAGCTAAAATATATCACATATAACACATTAATAACATAGATATTATAAAGTGAACACAAGCGAAATACATATTGCTAAAGCCAACAAGTAAGCGAGATTTGTAGACTGACTGAGCCTCGGCTTACATCTCACCTGCCTTAGCCAATCACAAGCCTCTGTATTTTTAACATATGCATTGGCTTCCTAACACCAGAGTAAGTCAACATGGTGGTGGTAAGTTAGAATATCAGCCCCTGATTGGCTGATAGCCTCGAGAACTCCGCTCTCTCGTCAGGCAGTCTCCTCTCTCGCTTAGCGATTTTTCTCACCTATTTATTTTGTCTGTGTTCACTTTACAATATTTACGTTAATAGTGTATTTTATGTGACATATTTTATACCACGGTGTTCGGCTATCACTCTAGAACATGACTAAATTGTTGAAATTGCTTGTAATTAAAGTATTTAAAAATTATATATGAAATAATGAAGATATCTTGATTTACTACTCATACACTTATCCATTAGCCAATCAACAGCCTCTATAAAAAAACTAGCTGCTTCTCAAGTCCGGCAGTCCTGTTCAGAGAAAAATAAGTAACTGAATGAAATGTCAATTTAATTATAAAAGCATTGTGTTAAGGGGAGCGTCTGGCTCTGAACGATGTTGCCATATATCTGTTAAATATGCATGAATCTTTCTGATTTTTATGTTATGAAGTATTGACAACATGTACATCAATTTTAGACATTCAGCCCCTTTCTAGCCCACAGCCCCTTCCGAAACTAACGAGTGCTATGCTGACGTTATTATTGGTCCCACAACCCTCATTTTTTTATGGCTAAGACACGTTATGATATAGATTAGCTCCAAGTCATTAGATTTTTAATTTTCGCTTTTGTTTTTGTTTAATAATTTTGTATAAAAAATCAGCTTTTTCGTTTTTTTTTTACCAGGAAAATAATAATAGAAAATGACAGCTCACATAATTCAAAAAAACAATGGCAAAGGTTGGAAGAGCAACCATTCCTCTGCCTTCTAGGTTTTGTTTCATTGACCTAAAGCTAAAACTGGCTTTAGAATAGATTTTAGAAGGTGAATAACCTATATTTTTAGATACAGGCCGATAAAGTTTATCGATCGATCTCGCACCTGTTATAGCACACTAGGAAGTGTTTTCAGGTATACTATGTTTTTTTAGGATTATTCACATTCTGATAATACAATCAGATGTATTTCTAAGCATATCAGGCTCCTAGTCCCCCCCTGCCCTCCCTAAAAGCAAGGGATTATCTCGTCAAGCGAGAGGTATCAGAGTTGCCTACACTCCTCATTGTGGCTAGGTTTGATGTGTTGCGAAGTTAGAAGCCGCCAGGTACATAGTCTGCTGATGGTTTCTCTTTCTTCTTTTTGTGCTTTTGCTGGCCTTTGCTGTGCCTTCTTCTTTCTTGATCTTGCAATGCGAGGGATTTTCTTAGCTCCTTCGAGTTGATATTGAAGGTTTTCAGCAGACTTGCCTTCTCGTACCCGAAGTTATGGTCCAGTATTGCTGTCTGTGCAACAAAAGACAGTCTATTGAAGCCAGCAAACTTTGCTTTTCTTGCCCGTGCCCACATCTTGCTATGGAAGCTCTCATTGGCGTTCTGTGTCAGTCCACGGACACATCTATCCATGATGTCTTTCGATGTGAGTGCATCGTAGACTAAATTTATTTTCTTCTCTGCCTCTACATCAAGATTGATCACCAGTGACTTCTTGTGTGTTATTTCTGCTTCCTTCTTGCCTTCAGCAAGTGCTTTTTGGTAAAAGCACCAAGAGTCGAGGCCTTGCTTGCAAAGTCCATGGCGGGGGTTTTCATCAGTGCTAAAGATGTGTTGAAAACTACTCATGACAGCTTTCTTCATCACCACGAAACTTGTGCCAATATTTGCCCTGATATGTTGGCCAAAGTATATTTGCATTTGGTCGATGGCTTTGTCGGTCAACTTGTTCCGTCCACCAAGAAGACTCCTTTGCATTTTGAGACCCTTCTTCGTTGTCACTTCTACCTTTTCCTTGGCCCGTTCTTGTTCTTTCCTGAGCCGTGTCCCCAATCTCTTCTGTACATGATTGATGCACTCCAGCTTTATGACTTTAGTCTCTTCGTAAGGGCCATTCCCGTTGTTCATGGCTACAACAGCTTTGTAGGCACTCGAATCCCCATCTGAAACGAAGTGTTCATACTCGAATTTCAGGTCTAGGGATCGTGAGTAGAGACGTATGGCTCCTTCAGTCTCCATCCCGCCAGACTGACCTTCATAATTGATTGTGCATTCCAAATCATTGTGCTTGGCCTTCCACCTGTTGTACCGGTCTTCAGTGATCTTCTTGGTGCTGAGTTTATGTTTCATGATGGTGCAGTGGTAACAGTACTTGCTTAGCAATTCATAATCGATGACGAAGCCTGTGCACACCTCAATTATGACGCCCATGCCAATTTTGGATGTGTGACCTCTCTTCATCCAGGTCCCGTCATACGACACCATCTTCATCAGCTTCTGTTGTTGTTTGTTCTTCATAGTGCTTCCTGATTATAATAATAATGTATACACCACTATTGTCCAACACCATATGGCACCACAGACACTTTAGACTTGCGGGCGCCTCTGGCACCCAGGCCTGTGGAGGCAGCAAGTCCTTCAGTTCACACCAGACTCTCACATAACCAACTAGCGTCTCGGCGCTCCTGTACTCAACCCTAGCCAATAAAGGATTGAAGAGTACTGGTGTTATATCTCCATTCATCTTTATTATATGGCGCAGTGTATATCAGTATCTGAACCTACATGGAGAACCTGCACTACCTAGCTGAGGCTGCAGCTGCTGTGGAAGCCGGCTTGCCGCCATGCGGTCCCTACCCGGCTACATCTACCTCCCAACCGGTCGAGCCTTCATTGCCCGATGCCCTGTCTCCATACCCATCCATCATCTACTTGAATGAAAGGATCAACGCCCTCCAATCGAGTATCGCCACCTTTCTACAGCATCACCAGGACCAGCAGAATCTACAACTACAACATCGCCCCGCGACAGCTCCACCACCGCCCCGCCAGGATCTACAACATCGCCCCGCGACAGCTCCACCACCGCCCCGCCAGGATCTCCAGCCCCACCAGCCTCTACATCAGCCCCAGGCCAGTAATGTTACCCACCAGGCTGACCCATCCTTTGCCTCACGCCCCACCAGTGATACACTTATTCATCCCTCTACACAGACACCCACACCTCATACATCTCCCCATGTCTCAGTGCCCCACCATATGCCAGTTACCCATGTCTCAGTGCCCCACCATATGCCAGCTACCCATGTCTCAGTGCCCCACCATATGCCAGTTACCCATGTCTCAGTGCCCCACCATTTGCCAGTTATTCCCCACATGTCTTTATTACATATGAACATGACTAATCCCCTTACCCACCCTCTCAAGAGCGAATATCCCACACCCTCCCCAACTGACGGCCAGGCCCACACTGGTGTCGGTAGCGACGGTCGGTATTACGGCGGCCATTATGCCCCCCCTGGCTATCGTACGGCTGGCACCAACCCTCACGGCGCAGCCCCTTCTGCGCATGACGTCATCATACCACCACCACCTCAAGTCCCTTCCTACCCAGCCCAGCCACGCCCCGCCCCGCCCCGCCGGGCTGCCCCTACGCGGCCCCAGGCCGCTTTACATATGCCGGGACACGCCCTACGCAAATTCTGGGCTGATTGGGAGGTCTACAAGCGGCTCGTCCTTCTACCACCTCACGAGGCTACCATCGAGCTCTACCAGACGTGCGACCCTGCCCTTCAGAGCGCCATATTTGCTCACAATCAGGCGTTCTCATTGCCAGAAATCGACCTAGCAACTCTCATCACACAACTCGTCCACCGACAACGGAACCGCGCAGCCGCTCGCCACCACTTCCGGTCTCTTCTCCAACAACCTACTGAACAGATCCGGGACTACGTCACACGTATTACGGAGGCCACTTTGGACTGTGGCTTTACCTGCCCCTGTTGCCACACTGATGTCTCTGACGAACACATACGGGACCAAGTGACTATCGGGATTAGTGATTCGTCCCTTCAGCAAGATGTTTTAACTAAAGACCGCACCCTACCTACCTTACAAGATGTTATCAACTACTGTGTGGGGTTCGAATCTGCGGCACTCGATCAGACGGCAATGCAACCGGGGGTACATGCTGTGAAATCACCATACCAGCGTCTCAAGAGTACTTACCCACGCCCCGCCCCTATCCAGCCCCCCGCCCAACCCACTCAGCCCCCGTCGCCCGCCCCACCACCTCCCCACGTCGGCCCCACTTCATCTCCCACACGTTGCTCCGGGTGTGGCCTATCTTCACATTCACAAGCCCAACGATCTTCGAAGTGTCCTGCATGGGGCAAGACCTGCACGGCGTGTAATAAACCTAACCACTTTGCCAAGGTTTGTAAATCCACCTCTTCCCAGTGCAGTGGGTGCGGCCTATCCACACACTCTCGAGCCGAACGCCCATCCAAATGCCCTGCTTGGGTCAAGACCTGCCCGTCGTGCAACAAACTCAACCATTACTCCACAGTTTGTCACTCCACGCACTCACCTTCATCCGCGGCTGTTATCATTGGTACTATCAAACAGGCTGTTAACAAACCACCACCCGCACGGCTCCCCTCCTTGCCCATTACCATTTCTACTGCCATGTCGCCCCACTCTCACCCCACCAGCGTCACGGCCCACCCTGACACGGGCGCCCAAGTATCTGTGGCTGGTTTGCAATTACTACGGGCACTGGGCCTCCAACGCCACCACCTACAGCCTACTCACCAACGGATCACGGCCGTGGGGGGTCACACTCTCCAGGTCCTGGGTTATATGCCGACTACCATTACCGCCACCGACGTTGCCGGCACCCCCTACAGTACTGATGATGATATTTTTATTATTCAGGCACAGTCACCGTTATTTATTAGCATGTCAGCTTGTAGGGCACTACATATCATCCCTCCCAACTTCCCCACACCTACCCCCTGCATGGCCGCCCACACAGCCCAACCACCACCCACCTTGACCAGGACCCCTCCACCACACCGGCCCACTTCCCTCCCCTTCCCACCTAACGACCTGCACCTGTCTGACCTTCGTGACTGGTTCTTGTCACAGTTTGCATCTTCTGCATTTAACACCACCAGCGGCCCACTCCCCACGATGTCTGGCCCTCCCATGCACATCCACATCAAGCCTGGCGCATCTCCACGTGCCGTGCACACCCCTGCCCCTATACCACATCATTGGAAGGCCCAGGTCAAAGCAGATCTCGACAGGGACGTCGCACTGGGCATTATTGAGCCTGTCCCCATCGGTACCCCTACTACCTGGTGTTCTAGGATGGTGGTGGTCGCCAAGAAAACTGGACAACCCCGCCGTACAGTTGACCTGCAGGCACTCAACCACGCCTGCCTTCGGGAGACACATCACACCCCGAGCCCATTCAACTTGGCCCAATCCATCCCTGCAGGCACTCGTAAGACGGTCCTAGACGCCTGGAATGGATACCATGCTGTTTTACTCGACGAATCCAGCAGGGAGGCTACGACTTTTATCACGGAATTTGGCCGTTACAGGTATATCAGGGCCCCTCAAGGTTACTTGGCAGCTGGCGACGCCTATACCCGACGCTTCGACGCAATCATACAGGCTGTCCCTCGTAAGGTGAAGTGTGTCGACGACTCCCTTTTGTGGGACTCTTCAGTCGAGGAGGCATTTTGGCACACTTTTGATTACCTGGCCCTCTGTGCAACCAACGGTGTCACTTTCAACCCTGACAAGTTTACCTTCGCCGCCCCTTCAGTTGACTTCGCCGGACTCACCATCACAGACACTGGAATTAAGCCATGCACGTCCATGATTAAGGCCATCCGTGACTTTCCCACGCCCACAGACATCACAGGAGCCCGGTCGTGGTTTGGTCTCGTTGAACAGGTCGCCTGGGCCTTCAGCATCAAACCGGAAATGGCGCCCTTCCGGGAACTTGTGCAGTCCAAAACCCCCTTCCACTGGGATGAGGCACTCGACTGTACCTTTGCCACATCTAAGGACCACATCACACACCTGGTTGAGGAAGGGGTCTGCTCCTTCGAGATCGGCAGACCCACGTGCCTCGCCACAGACTGGAGCAAAACCGGCCTTGGCTTCCTCCTACTCCAACAACATTGTTCCTGCCCCACCGCATCTGCCCCCACCTGTTGCAAGGTCGGTTGGAAACTTGTCTTCGCCGGCTCCCGTTTTACCACACCTGCGGAGTCCCACTACGCACCCGTCGAAGGCGAGGCTTTAGCAGTGGCTGACGCCCTTGACAGATGCAGAATGTTTGTCCTGGGCTGCCCTGACCTCGTCGTCGTCGTGGACCACAGACCACTACTGCACATCCTTAACGACCGGTCCCTTGACAACATACCAAACCCTCGCCTGTTCAAGATTAAGGAACGTACCCTACGATACCAGTTCATCATTCAACATACGCCTGGCAAATGGCACCGCGGCCCTGACGCTGTCTCCCGCTACCCGACCAGGCCCTCCGCGGACGCCCATGATGTGCATAGTGCGGCCGCCAGCGAGCTCGATATCCACTCAGTTGCCTTGGCCTCCCTCACCATGCTCGCCGCCATACCTGACCCAGTTGTATCATGGTCTGACCTTAAATCTGCCGGCCAACAAGACAGCGAGTATACCTCCCTTCTTCAGACCATCCCCGAGGGCTTCCCGGACTCCAGAGAGGCGACTGCCCCACAACTACGACAGTTCTGGGGTGTTAGAGACCGCCTCACTTCCGTCGACGGGGTAGCCCTCATGGATCAACGACCAGTCATCCCCCATCATCTTCGGTCCAGAGTTCTCGAGGCCCTTCACTCAGCTCATCAGGGTATGACTGGCATGAAGGCCCGTGCACGTGCGAGTGTTTACTGGCCAGGTATTGACAAGGCCCTACGCAACTGCCTGGATACCTGCCACTACTGCCGCGCCCACGCCCCGTCCCAGCCGAAAGAGCCACTCATGTCATCTGACCCACCCCAATGGCCATACGACCAGGTAGCCTCCGATTTTTTTCAGCACCAGGGCAAACACTACCTGGTCTACGTCGATCGCTTCTCCAGCAATGTCCACATCTTCTACCTGCCACCAGGTAAATGTGATGCTCACCACCTCATCTCGGCGTGCCGTACCCTCTTCACCCACTACGGAGCACCCCGGGTACTGGCGAGCGATGGTGGGCCCCAGTTTACAGCCGGGGACTTCCAAGAATTCCTGGCACATTGGGGTGTGTCACAGCGGGTCAGCTCTGCGTTCTACCC
This sequence comes from Paralithodes platypus, assembly GCA_032716605.1. Classification (NCBI taxonomy): domain Eukaryota; kingdom Metazoa; phylum Arthropoda; class Malacostraca; order Decapoda; family Lithodidae; genus Paralithodes; species Paralithodes platypus. Next base: position 9,017,900 of record CM064521.1, read on the forward strand.
TCAGTCTAATGGCCGCGCCGAGCTGGCTGTTAAAGCAGCCAGCCGCATCATTGCGGACTGTACATCCCCCACTGGCTCTCTAGACAACAACGCCGCAGCCCGCGCCCTCCTCCAATACAGGAACACACCCCTCTCGACCATTGACAAGTCACCAGCTCAACTTCTCTTCGGCAGGACCCTACGGGACCACGTCCCCTGCAATCCTGCACTTCTCCACCTCCACCCCCACTGGCTTCTCTCGGCCGAAGCTCGTGAGGCAGCCCTTTTTCACCGTAACGCTGCCCTAGCCACATACTATAATGCTTCAGCCCGGCCTTTATCACCACTCCACGTCGGTGACCGGGTCTCCGTCCAGAACCAGGGGGGCAACAACCCGACACGGTGGAACAAGACTGGCACTGTAGTGGAGGTGCATCCACACCGCCAGTATACCATCCGGGTGGATGGGTCGGGGCGAGCCACACTCCGCAACCGCCGCTTCCTACGACAGCTTCGTCTACCGCCCTCCACTCAACCTACACCGCCCGACTCCACCATCGCCTCGTCGGACGCCAATAGGGGGGGGGGGAGATATAATAATAATGTATACACCACTATTGTCCAACACCATATGGCACCACAGACACTTTAGACTTGCGGGCGCCTCTGGCACCCAGGCCTGTGGAGGCAGCAAGTCCTTCAGTTCACACCAGACTCTCACATAACCAACTAGCGTCTCGGCGCTCCTGTACTCAACCCTAGCCAATAAAGGATTGAAGAGTACTGGTGTTATATCTCCATTCATCTTTATTATACTGATGAGTGCATGAATTAGTTTTTGCTTGTTGTTATAGTGTTTCTTCATCATGCCAAATAAGTACGTCAGGTGTCTGTAGTACTTGTACTTGCCAATTGATTGCATTCCTAGGGCACCCAGCATTCTTATTATTCCTGCAAATCCAATATCATCTATCACAGACAGGTATGCCAATGATATGTTGGTCCTGCAGATCCTTGTTGCCGCCCGAGGTCCATCCTTCACTACTTCCGGTGTTGATGTTTGCTTGAAGTTGCATCTTGTGCAGTGCATGGTGATGGTGTTTTCGTATGCATCAGACTGGAAACTGTACTCAAAGGCAGGCTTTGGGCAGGAACAACGAGAGGAAAGCAGGTTTTTCAGCCGCCTTTTCGTCAGCAATACAATATCTTCGTCACTTTCCTCATCATCTCGTTCCTCAGTAAGTGTATATTGAAGAAGAATTTCTCTAATCATGAGTAATGAGTCCTTTTCTTCATCCTTTCCATTAGTTTCCTCTGCGTGGGATGTGCTTGGCTGTGAAGAAGTACTGGGCTGTGGTGTGGCGGTGGGTGCGGGAGAGGGTGTGGCGGACGCGGTGTCCTGTACAGTGTCAACACTGTCTTTTCGCTTTTTGTTTGTCTATCAACTTCTTCCAGGCGTCCCTTCTCTGCATGTTTCTTTTAGACACCCGTCCCATGGTTGACAGCAGGCAAAAAGCAGGATAGAGTTGGTAAATAACGTGCGGTGTAGCGGTAAAGCGTAACACGTGTCAATGCGGGTCGCGAGAGATGCAACAACATTCCCCTCCGACAGCTACACACGCACTGACTAGTGCAAGGCAGCGTGTCACTGCGTGTGCCGTGTGGACGGTGTGGTGGTATACCTCCACCCGACTCTCCCACACACGACTATAATAATAATAATAATAATAGTTCTTAAAGCTAGCGCATGCTAAGCTAGCTAAGGATAGCTCAATAAGGCCGATTAGGCGTATTTCCATTGGGGTCCTGTACTACTACCCCATCCCTTTGCTCATGAGGGATGGTAACGACTCAGTGCTTGTGAAAAAATCTTTAATGCGCCGAGCGTGGGCGCGAACCCGGGCCTTCTGGGTGGAAGTCCGAGACGCTAGTCACTACACCAAGCGAGCCGCTTTAGGGCACTAAACACTAGACACTCCTAGAAATCAATAGTTATATGATAATTTTGCTAGTTTTCCTTATAGAAACGTTTTAGTATGACTTTCTACAAATAGCGAAACATGTCGAGAGGGGGGAACCATCTATAACTAAGGAACCATAAGGAATATTGCCAAACAACTTCGGCAACATACTCCAGAGAGTGTTGCCATCATAGTCAAATTGTTTTTTATTTTTTCTATTTTTTTCGTCCTCCCAGCCGGACACTCCCCACTACCACTATTATAAATATAGCATTAGCATACAACAGAAGGTATATCATATACTATTTATTTTTTGCAACCAGTATTTACCATTTTGTAATGGATTTATTTCACAACACAATATTTTTTCTTGCTCTCTTATTTTAAATATACGATATAGTAGTGAGCTAAAATATATAAGAGATTATTATATATATGAAGAATATATGAGATTAAAACCGCTTGTCATAAGACTATTAACTACATCGACAAAAAATCAAGAAACTGACACCTTCTTAGTCTTGTTCACATTTATTACAATAATTGGAGAATCTGGTGACATCTGGCAAGCTTGTCTACAGATTGAACACTCCTATTACCAAATTATCCATCCTGTACCGTCCTTCTTCATATTCATCTCCGACGCCTTGCTTCCTCCTGGGAAACTCTTGCTAAGATGGCCATGGTCAGAACGCCTCCAGGCTATTTTGTCAAGACATACTTCCACGAAGTGGAAGGTTTTCCATTTTCTTTTCCCGTACCATAGGTGGTCTTTCAATACCAGCTGCTCCACTCTTACACTTACACTTACACTTAGTTGTATTCCGTCCGTTAGTGACACAGTTGAGCTGGGGCTCCACTGCGACCAGGCAGCTCCCTTTCTTCCACTCTCCATTCCAGAAGTCGGTTGGAGTTGGTGCTGGGGTATCCTGGTGTTGGTGGCCGGTCCGGTATTTTGGCCAGCCACATGTCCAAGTGTTTCTTGAAGGTGTCTGGAGACACCCCGGTCATGTTCCTGAGAGGGGCTGGTATACAGTTGAACAGTCTGGTTCCATTGTATGTAAAGCTGTGATGGATCAGGGATTTGATTTTTTGTGTTGATCCCGGCGTAGTCCTCACATAGCACAGCCTCCCTCGCCTTTGGTGCCGAGTCTCTTGGATGTTTGGGTTTGGTACCTTTTTTTCCAAAATCTTCCAGACGTAGATGATGATGTATCTCTCCCTACGTCTTTGAAGTGAGTACAGCTGCAGCTCCTTAAGTCTCTCCCAGTAGTTAAAGTGTTGAAACCCATGGATTTTACTGGTGAATGTCCTCTGGGTGGCTTCAATTTCTGTTATTTCTCCTACTTTTTGGGGAGACCAGAGCTGGGAGCAGTACTCCAGTCGTGGTAGGACCAGTGACTTCCACAATGTTAGCATACACCTCTCATTTCTTGTGTGGAAGGTTCTCAGGATCCAGCCTGCTATTTGTTTTGCTGTTGTTGTGGCTTTGGTAATATGCTGGGAAAAAGTGGCGTCACTGCTCATATTTACTCCCAAGTCATTCACTGTGTCCTTGGCGGTAATTTCTTGCTGTCCACTTTTGTAGTTGGTGTCGTTTTGTAGTGCTCTCTTGTTCCCGTACCTTAGAAGCTCGAACTTGTCTCCGTTTAGGGCCATGTTGTTTTCTTCTGCCCACTTCAGGATTTTGTCCAAGTCTTGTTGTAGTAGCTGAGCATCATGTTGTGAGGTGATTTTCTTCACGAGTCTGGTGTCGTCTGCAAACGATGTGTTGAGGTCAACGAGGTCTGTTGAGTGTTCCAGGTCCCTGTCGATGTCTCCTATCATGATGAGGAATAGGAGAGGTCCCAGTACTGATCCTTGTGGTACTCCGCTGATGACCCCACCTGCTTCTGATAGGCTTCCTTGAACCGTGACTCTTTGTTTTCTGTTGGTGATGAAGCTGTGGAGCCATCTTCCAAGGTCTCCCCCTATTCCCAGTGATTTGAGTTTATGTAGAAGGATCCCATGGTCCACCTTGTCAAAAGCTTTGGCGAAATCTAGATATATGACGTCTACATTTTCTCCGTCTTGAATATCCTGTAGGATTTTGTCGTAGTGTGATAGTAGTTGTGAGAGGCAGGAGCGGCCTTTTCTAAAGCCATGTTGCCCCTCGTTGAACGCCTCATTATCTTCCAGGAAGCTGACCATCTTAGCTCTTATTGTTCTTTCTATGATTTTAATAAGGTGTGACGTCAGCACCACTGGTCTGTAATTTTTGGCTATGCCTTTACTACCCCCTTTGTGTATTGGTGTGACATTACCTTCTTTTAGGGATTGTGGTACATATCCAGTTTGGAGGGACTTGCTCCACAGCAGTTTTAGAGGCAGGGCTAGCTGATGTTTGCAGTTTTTTAGCACCTGACTTCCAAGTATTTTTCTTGCCATTCTATGATCCTCATCCATTCTTTAATCATGACCGTATCACCTCAAAGTATGTATGTGTGTATTTATATACTGGGGCACATACCCCATTGCGGGGGGGGGGTGGCCGACTCGAGACAGAGCCCGAACAGAAACAACATGCAAGGGTTCTAATTCTCAGGGTCCGGGACCACTTTCGTGTTCCCTCGCCCCTTTCTCTGTCTCGATGAGTAGGAGAATTTTACAAGGGGAGGAGGATTCCTATAGCCTCCTGTCCCCTCAAAGTACTTTTAATCTGTATCTATTCAACCACTCCACATTCAATGCCCTAAGCTTGCTCTTCCATTCCAAAAGATGCATATACTTCCCTATCACTTTGTTCATCTAACCTATTCACACCGACTGTCATTCTGAGATAGTTCGATCATCTCCACAGTTCTCAGTTTGGATCGGTCCTCGCCACTTGCTGTCCATGTCTCCCTTCCATATGAGTGTATTGGGAGCAGCACACAGTTCCTTGGAACTTTTTCACTTCTTGATTGATCATTTTTCCTTTCAAGATACAAAAAAGTTCTCCAATTACCTTTCTCCCATGCATATTTTCTCTTTTTTTTACTTCACTCTCCATTTTGTCATAATTGCACAGTAGTCCTACAGCTCCCAAATATTTGAAACTTTTAACCTCAATTCTTCATTTCTAATTTTAATTTTACAACTTTTCTAATGTTCTTTCTTTATTCTATATTTTGTCTTCGTCTATGATTTCATGCATTTCTTTCTCAAACACCATTACCTTATACATATTCCTACACTGACCTTTAACTTCCTCTTTTCACACACCCTGTCAAAGTCAGTTACCACTCTCCGGAGTTCCTCCACATTTTCCACCAACAAGACTACATCGCCCACAAATAGGCACTCGAGTCACTGGAAATACGATCCAGACAAATATAGTGACACGTTCCACCCCCACACTCCTGGATTCATAAGAAAGTGTGAATCAGAGAGGCACATTATCACTTGATGCTTCCAAGTGTAACTCAACAAGTAACGAGTAAGTAAAATCTTCCACTCTATATTCTCTGATTCCAGCCTAGCTCCTTGTCCATTGGTCTCAAAGTATTGGTGTGTATATACAGTAACATTATTTTAATCCGGAAGGCAGGGGACCGCGGGACTTCCGGATTAGAAGATTTTCCGAGGTATCAGATTTATACAAAAATGGCCCTAAAACACATACAAATTAATAATTAATTAGAATAATTTTAAAAAGGCATATTTCGTTGCCTACCTGTGCAGTGCGGTGAAGTTCCGGTGGTGTAGAGGTGTAAATCCAAGAGGTATATTTTTTATTTTATTTATATTTTGGGGGAAAAAACTTTCCGAGGTATCGGGCATTCCGATGTTTCAGCCTCCGGATTAGCGGAATTTCACTGTACTTTGATTGATCTTGCCTTACATTCTCATATCACTCCCTGTATTTGTATATACTCAGGCACATACCCCATAGGTGGGGGTGGCTGACTTGAGATGGCCTGAACAGGAACAACACAACACAACATTAGAACAAAAATATATATATATTCACACACAACATCTAGGTCGCCCAGGAGAAGACCCAGAAACCAAGGATCACTAAGGGCCTCCAGCACTATCTCGGCCCTAGACCTCCCGGAGAGGTTCCGGTCTCAGCAGGTAGACATCCAGCGGAGCACACCCCAATGCCCACCCACCTAACTTCCAGGTATGACCCTTCATATACACTGGCTCCCCGGGCCAGGCGCCTGACCCCCTCTCTCTCTACGGTATGAATAAACAGCCAAGGTGACATTGTCAAATATTATGGATATATATAGATATATTTGACTGTAAAGAGAAGCTAATGACACCAGGGGCACCCATATGGTGGAGGTTGGCCGATCTCGGGGTGAGCAACTCTCGCCGAGGCCACTGATGGACGGCCGAAACAACTCCAGGTAGGTAGGTAAACCCCTTACGAACGGGGATGTTTGTAACTACTACCTGCCTGGCAGGCATATTTACCCTAAACGAGCTTCATTCCATGCTCATTTTCATGCATAAACAAGAGCCAGAGCGTAATACAATTATGTATCTGTGAAAGGGCAATAATGACACCTGACACCTGAATCATCCTTGTACGACCACGGGTTATCCTGTAGCGATCGCGCAACACGAGGGGAAAACCAGGTGTGGGCGCGCTCCGGTGGGACCGGTAATGCGGCAGCGCGCAGCGCTCCTCAGACATAAGGTAATGCGGCAGCGCTGACGCGCTCCTTTGGTCAGCCGACCCGATGCGCTTCCCGCTCTGTGCTCCTGCGCTCCGCGCTCCCAAAAATAGGTATATAATAAAAAAAGTAAAAAACAGCTTCTAGAAGTTATTTAATTATTTACCTAAATTAATACAATCCTTTGTCTTTCACTTCATTAAATTCAAAAAATTCAAAAAATTATAAAAACCTCAAGTCATGTGTCTTTCTGAAGTATAAGTTTCTCACTTTCTCAGTTTCTGTAATTCTTTATGTCATATTAATGATATGATTGATATCATTGTGACATTGTGACTGTCCATTGATATCTATGATATGACATAAAGAATTACAGAAACTGTCCAAACTGAGAAACTTAAACAGTTAAACTTATCAAGCTAACAAGCCTAACAATACAATAACAACATGATTAGTTGATTACATGATTAAACGATTAATAATTTAATATCATATGATATGATTGATATGATGATATCATTAATAATTTATTAAAATAGGCCCCTTCGTAAGCCGTAACTTGCCCGTAAGGTTTACTTAGCGTTAGCAAAGCCAAAAAAAGTCAGTAACAAGTTAACAACTGTAACACTGTCAGTCTGTCACTATCATAGTATCACTGTATCACAGTTCACTAACACCGTCAGTAACACCGTACGATGACTGTACACGATAATGACGTTCTTGAACCTGTTGTTGACAGGAAAAATCGCTTCCGGAGCGCCAGAAAGGAGCGCAAAATTCAAGCTGCGCTCCACGCCTGCACTCCGAGTTCAGATTTTTGCCGCTCCGCGCTCCTCTATATTGGTAGTGCGCACCGGGTCGCAGAGCGCAGAGCGCCAAATCGGCGCGCCCACGCCCACCACTGGGGAAAACCCCTATAATACGGTAATTTCCCAAGTTTTTTCCTGGTCTCGCGCGGCCGTGGGTGTGAAATGTTGGAGAGGTACTGTCCGTCGCGGCACTGGGTCCGTGCCGAACGGTCAGAGCCCACCTATCGTCCTCCCAACGCGTGGACTCTCTCAGAGCCGATAATGTGCTCACAATCCCTTTCGACATATGTCGGGCACCGCAGGGGTGGCTATGATTCTCTCATACGACATATGTCGGGCCCCGCGGATTGAGTGTTAAATTAAAATAGTGTCTCTAGGCAGAACACCAGGGTGAAATCACCTACATGATTTACATAAACCAAATGAGGTATAAACTGATGTTATCTTTTTGACTGATATCAAGAACAAATAAAATAAATTACACAATAATCAATTATTAATAGCATTACTATTCTATATATCGAATATCATTGTGGATAATATAGCATATGCAAAGAGTAACTAAAAAAAAAGTTGCATGGTATTTGCCTTTTAAAGTTACCGCGTAATATTAATGACATTTGTCATAGGAATCAATACATCTGGAAGCCTGGATTGTAGCATATTTATGTAGTAAATTAATTATTGTGCGCCAAGAAATCACATTAGCGCACGAAAATAGATACTATATTTGGAAATTAACTTGAAAATGCCGAAATATTACGTAACCCGAAATAAGTCTTAAAAGGAGTCACCTTGTAAACATCGAGGTGCAGGCCAGTTGGATCCCTCAGTCTCATTGTACTTCTACTTGCTTATTTTAACTTATATGAGTTTTTTTTTGTATAATATCCAATAGGTATAATATGTAAATAGTATCATATTAATATACATTGGATTTTATTCCACGAATACCATAAATATGTATAGATAACTTGTGTTGAGTCCAAATCTCTAAGTCCAAATGCTCATGCGCAGTAAATTGTGGAGTGAGCTTGGCCTGGAGTATACATAGCATGCGATAAAATGGCTCGGCCGGCGGCCGGAGTTTTCTCCTGTATTTCACGGCATATTAAGCCAGCCATAGATGTTAATACACCCAGTAAGTTATTCCAGACTCTCATGTTGTTGATTGCATGAAATATGTTATATGTGAAACAGTAGCAGTTGTTTATGAATAGGCCTAGGCCTAGCTAAACTTTGTGTTTGTAGGCTAAACAAAAAAAAATGTCTTTTCTTTTATAATATTTATTAGGCCTAGGGTAATTTTTTTGAAAAGACTCGCAGCGTTATTATACATAAGTTATTAGGGAAAGTGAAGCTCTATGGAATCCTTATAATATACTCACATAGGCCTAGATTTCACTGTGGGAGAATAGTTTTGATAGTTAACTTTAGTTTTGATGTAAATACTACAACTACCGCAACTACGAATCTTGTTTCCGAGACCTAGTATATTAACCTAACCTAACCCTAGAGTGCCCTAGACCCAGTACGTGGGATACATGTATACATGTATAATGTTCGTTCCTTGCGTAACAAAATGGATCATATTTGCGAGTTCTTGGATGAACGTAACCTTGATGTATTATGTCTCACTGAGACCTGGTTGTTCGAGTCAGATCTGAATATTATCCAGGCGGGATTGCCTAAAACCCATTCCATAATAAATGTTCCTAGGCCTAGGGGAGATCATCCGGGTGGTGGAGTGGCAGTTGTCTACTCCACATCTCTGGTGAATATCTTGCAAATAAGCCATAACCCAGCCCCTCTTTATTATGAACTGTTGGAAGTGGAAATAAAACTCCATCAACAAATTCTAAGAATGGCAGTTGTCTATAGGCCTGGCCATCGTGGCACAGATAGGGGTTTTATGGAAGAGTTTGGGCAGTTTCTCGAGGAATTTTCTGCTAAAACCGGAAGACTTTTGATATGTGGAGATTTTAATTACTGGGTTGACAGCCCTCATCTGAAGCCATTCTCTCCTGAGTTCCTTGAGTTGACTGATCAGAACAATTTTGTAAACCATGTGTCCCACCCAACTCATATCTTAGGACACACCCTTGACTTGGTTTTCTCTCCTGTGGGTTGTGGTGGTGTTCTGGATGTTGATGTTGAGAATGCTGACCCTAATACCTCTGATCATGCTTTGATTACTTTCAGCTTTGATTTCCCTAAGCCACTCACACATGAAAAAGTAATCAGATTTAGAAATTATAAAAATGCAGACCAAAATTTGGCTAGCAGTGAAGTAAAACAGTACTTGGGAAGTATTGATACTTCCAACCTTACTTCAGATGAGCTGGTGGAGGTACATGGAAATGCACTTAAATTAGTGTTCGATCATCACTGTCCAGAAGTAGAGAAGAAAATCATAGTACGAGATGATTCACCCTGGTATAGCACTCGAGTTAAATTTCTTAGAAGAGCGCGTAGAAGAGCTGAACGTGAATGGCGGAAAAATAAAACAGACTCTACATGGTTGCAATATCTGTCAGCCAGAAGAGCTGTGGTCCACACAATCAAAGATGAAAAGAAAGTGTATTATCAGGGAAAAGTTGACTCATGTGGTAACGACCAGAGGAGGTTGGCTTCAATTGTAAACAGTTTACTTGGAAAAACAAGAGTCAGCTTAAGACCTTCTGTACCCGATGCCGAGTTGGCTGCCAACTTTGTGGCATTTTTTGCTGGCAAGATAACTCGCATAAGACAGGAACTGGATGATGCTTCTGTTGGTGAAGAACTTTCAGTTGTACTCCAACCCCGACACATTCCTAATAATGTCCTCTCATCCTTTCACTCAGTAGAGGTGGACATGATCTCGTCCTACATAAGAAACCTCAATAAAACATTTTGCCCGTTGGATCCCATAAATGTTTCCAAGCTACCAAGAGTCTATGATCACACAGTTGAGTTTATTTCCAAAATAATTAATAAGTGCTTCTCTGAAGGTAGCTTCCCACATTCTGAAAAGCATGCACTACTCCAACCTACTCTAAAGAAACCTGGACTTGATGTTGAGAACATGTTGAACTATCGTCCTGTCTCCAACCTGTCCTTCATATCAAAGATATTAGAGCGTGCAATACTTGACCAATTACAACCACTACTTCAGCAGAATGAAACTATCCCAATTTTTCAGTCTGCTTACCGACAGCATCATTCAACTGAAACAGCATTGATTAGAGTACATAATGATCTAGTTGAGAACATTTGCAATGGTGTGGCCTCACTATTGGTCTTGCTTGATCTCTCTGCGGCCTTTGACACAGTGGATCACGAGTTGTTATTGAGTGATCTTTATGATTGTGGTGTGCGTGACTCCGCTCTCTTGCTTCTTGGGTCGTACTTGTCAGGTAGATCCCAGAGTGTGATGGTAAATCAAGTGGTCTCGAACTCGACACCCCTGCAGTATGGTGTTCCGCAGGGATCAGTTTTAGGTCCTATCCTATTTATAATTTATATTAGCAGTTTGTCTCTTCTGCTTCGTGCACATAATGTCACCTTTCACTTTTATGCAGATGACACCCAGATTTATGTGAGAATCACAAATATAGTTGATATACGGAGTAAGATGGAATTGTTGATGTCTGATATCAATAAGTGGATGAGAGCGAGAAAACTTAAACTAAATGATGGTAAAACTGATATTCTCATCATCCGAGGAAATAGAAGAGCTGATGATATAGTAGGTGCCCTCTCCATCAATGTGGGTGGATCTCAGCTGCGACCGGCCAACTCTGTTCGAAATCTGGGTGTATATGTGAACTCCCGATTAGATTTCAAAGAGCATGTAAACCAGATAGTTAAAAGTTGTTACTTGCACATCAGAAATCTCTATTTGGTGAAGCCGTTTATAACCAGACGTTGCCTCCTGACGTTGGTTCACTCATTGGTCTTCTCTCGTGTTGATTATTGCAATGCCCTGTTGGTGGGTCTTCCAAATTATATTTTGAAGAAAGTTCAGTCTGTTCTTAACAGGGCCGCAAGACTAATTTTTGGTGTTCCACCTAGAACTCCTACTACATCTCTTCACATAGAACTGCACTGGCTGCCAGTAAGAGCAAGAATAGAATTTAAGTTGTGTTTGGTGACTTTTAAGGTTCTCAAATTTGGTGAGCCTAGGTACCTTGCGGAGCTGCTCAGGCGCCCACCGGCACACCATGGTGTAGTTGTGCGTCATGACAATGACCCTTTTCGTCTTGATGAACCAAGGGCTTTCCAGCAGTCTTCTTTCTTTGAGAGGTCATTCTCCTACATGGCTCCGAGGTTGTATAACAGGTTGTCGCTGTCCATGAGACAACTGAGTTCTGTTGAATGCTTCAAGAGACAACTTAAGACTTTTCTCTTTGAGAGAAGCTATGATCTTGAGAGAGGTGTCATGACAGATGGCTATAGAGTTTAGGCTATTTTGCCACTGCTAGTGATTGTTAAATGTGTGTTGTATATAAGCCTTCTTTTGATGCATTGATTTTGTTCTTTTTCTTTCTCTTTCCGAGCGCTAGTGAATTCTTCGGAAAAATTGGCGCTTATGAGAAATAAGTAACATGCTTATTATTATTATTATTATTACAACATTAGCCCTTGCAAGTTGCATGCCAGCTACTGTGGGTTCATATATTAGACATACAGTAACATCTTTGTAGAACATAACACTTTACCGTAACGAGTGTACTCCATTTCGAACACGTCCGTAGCAGAGCTCTCAAGATGCGGGACTGAGTTTGTTTACGCGCGGGACTATTTATATCGACAAAATCGAGTTACAAAACTTATCAAAACTATTCTACCACAACGAAATCTATGTGAGTATATTTTAAGGATTCCATAGAGCTTCACTTTCCCTAATAAATTATGTATAATAACGCTGCGAGTCTATTCGCGATAATTATCTTTATTAGTAATATCTTACAGTCATGATGTTGAACAGCTGACTCATTTGTAGTCTATTTACAATACCAATATAATAATTATCCACAAATGTCAAAACCCTCGGAATGCTAACAGGCTAGCCTATCACTAATGATTCTCCAAAACTTATGTAATTCTATGAGAGGTCACTGAGGACAAGTGGGGGTAGTCCTATTTATACAGGAAATTGACGCCAATTAGGTATTATTTGAATTTAGGGTATAGGCTACTACCTGCAAATATGTGTCATTCCTGCGGGAGATGCGTGTAACAAATATGTATTGTATGCGCATAGGCTACACAGGCACATAGGCTACCCCAGCCTGGGGGTGGCCGACTTGAGACAGAGCCCGAACAGGGAGAACACAACACAACATAAATATCAAAATATAAATTCACACACATGATCATCTAGGTCACCCAGGAGAAGACCCAGAGACCCAGGATCACTAGGGGCCTCCAGCATTTCCCTGGCCCAAGACCTCCCGGAGAGGTTACGTTCTCAGCAGGCAGACACGCAGCGGAGCACCTCACAATGCCCGCCCACCTCACATCCAGGCATGACCCTTCATATATACCGGCTCTCCGGGCCAGGCACCTGACGCCTATGTACTATGACTATTATCTAGTCAAACTGGCGGCCGACCCTTCTCGCCAACAACTGCGTTATCACTCATCTATTCACAAGCATTCTCCATTCATTCCTATTTATTACCACTTCTCTTGCCTGTTCTACAGTCATTTCTATCTTCCAACGCTTGTACTACACAATCTCTCCATCTCAACGGAGGTGTTCCTACCCCTCTACCTCCCCTTTTATCTGACTCATATACAGTACTCTCTTTGTAAACCTTATATCTCCCATTTGCTCAACATGTCCATACCAGCACAGCAGTCTTCTGTCCACTCTGGCCGTCAACGGTTCCTGCTGTCCCACTCTCCTACATACGTCTTCATTCCTCAATCTGTCTATGAGTCACTCCACATATACTCCTCAAGCAGCTATACTCCATCACATGCAGCTTTCTTCTCTCTTTTGCCTTCAGAGCCCATATCTCAGCCCCATACATTATTGTTGGTACAACTATCCCTTGATACATTACACTTTTAGCTTTCATTCCGAGATTTCTCACCTTCCACATACCGGTACTTCCCGTTGCTCCAAAAACTTTCTTTCCTTCACATACTCTCTGTTTTACCTCCATTTCCACACCTGTGTCCTTGCTTATCACTCCTCCCAGATATTTAAAACACTACTTGTTCAAGTATTTCCCCATCCAGCCGCACATCTAGATTCACCCTACGAGCACCTCTATTACACACCATCACTTAACTTTTATTGATGTTCACCCTCAGCTTCCTCCTCTCACATACCACATCAAACTTTTTGACTACTCGCTGCAGTTTCTCCTCAGAATCCGTCACCAACGCTGTGTCATCAGCAAACAGCAACTTGTTCAACTCCCAATAAGACTATCATGCTTTCCTACTAAACCCAATCCACTACTCATAGTTTTCATTTTCACCTCCCTCAGGACCCTCACCACACCATCCATATAACCTATACATTTAACAACCACGGTGACATTACACAACCCTGTCGCAGACCTACATTTACCTCACCCCATTCACTCAACTCATTTCCTACTCTAATACAAGCTCTGCTCTCTTCATAAAACTCGAGCCACATTTCTTTTGTATACTGTACGTTATTATCGCATTCTTTCACTTTTTACCCCTTAAGAGGAAATGTGATTACAGATGAAGAACAAATATGGGAGAGATGGAAGGAGTATTTTGAAGGACTAATGAGTGGAAATGGAAACAGCAGTTGTCAATGATAGAGGTCTGTTAGATGTGCCACGTGAGAGACATGTAAAAAGAGGGAACATATCTAGAGTAGAATTAGTGAATGCAGTAAAGAAGTTGAAAAATGGAAAAGCTGCTGGTGTAGATGAAATAGGCCTAGTGTGAAATGATAAGGCATGGAGGTGAAGTATCAATGGATTGGCTGTGGGAATTATGTTCAAAAGCTTGGACAAATGAAGTGGTGCCAGTGGACTGGAAGAGAGGAATGATAGTCCCATTGTATAAAGTAAAGGTGAATGAAATTAATGTACCGTTAAGTATTACAGAAGTATTAGTCTGCTGAGTGTGGCTGGTAAGGTATATGCGAGAAAAGTAATTGACAGAGTGAAAGAAGTAACCGATGGAAAAGTGAGTGATAAACAGGGTGGATTTCGAAGTGGAAGAGGATGTGTGTATCAGAATTTTGCAGTGAGACAGATGATAGAGAAGGAATGTGAATAAGACAAGAGGGTATACATGGCATTTATGGATCTTGAGAAAGCATATGACAAAGTTAATAGAGAAGGATTATGGACAGTTTTAGAGCTGTATGATGTAAAAGACAATTTGTTGAATGATGTGAAGAGTTTTTATGAAGGTATAGTGAAGCATGTGCAAGAATAAATGGCACTTTAAGTGAGTGGTTTAGTGTGTAGGTCGGAGTGAGACGGATGTGTGATGTCACCCTAGTTGTTTACTATCTACATGGATGGGGTAATGAGAGAAGTAAAGGACAGAACAAGAAGAGAGGGAGTAGAGGTGGTGAGTGATGGGAACAGAATTACTGTCACTATTGTGTTGCATGCACATGACGCAGTGTTATGTGCCGAGGGCGAGAATGACCTGTGCCAGATGGTGGAGATATTTGTGGAAGTATGTGAAAGACGAGTTCTGAATGTACAGTAAATGTTGATAAAAGCAAAGTAATGGTAGTAGAAAGAGAAGGAGAACAGCTTGACCTAGTAGAATAGTTTATGTATCTGGGAGCCATGATTGAGAAAAGGGGGAAAATGTGCAAGGGAAGTAGAAAACCGGAGTAACACAAGGAAAAAAGTAGCTACTGTAGAGCAATGACAACCTTGTTTAGGAGTAGAAACTTGAGTATGGTATGGAAGCAGTGAAAGGATTGTATGAGGGTGTGTTGGTGCCGACATTTATGTATGGATGTGAAACTGGTATAGCATAATAATGAAAAGTCATGAGTAAGAGCAGTTGAAATGGATTTGCTAAGAAATGCATGTGGAGTTCGAAGAATAGACAAAGTAAGAAGTGTGAAAAATAAGGGAGGCATGTGGAGTTAAGAAGTCGGTAGAGCAAAAGGTTGAAGAAAGTGTTCTCAGATGGTATGGTCACATGACAAGAATGCCTGAAGAAAGAATAGTTAAAAGGATCTATGTCAGTGAAGTGGAAGGAAGAAGAAGGCGTGGGAGGCTGAGAAGGAGATAGTATGATATGGTGTCTTATAAGAGCATGTTGTTCCCATTATAGGATGTCTGCACACTGGCGGGTCCGGGAGCAGGTCCGGGCGGTGGCAGATAGTGGGTGCTGCCTGTGTGACCCGGCCCCCTGTAATATGTCCACCCATGACACAGATGGAACAACAGTACTCACAGGTCCGTCCTAGTTAGAGAGGTAGCTAAATTATGTGAGGCATGGTACTGTACACTATTAACCCCTTCTGTACCGATCCGTCCTTTTAGCTTTATTCTGGCTACTATTAGACGATTTTGTTTAGCTCAAAAAGGGCCTCCACTATTAACAGGCTTCAAATTATCTCACCTAACTCTTTTTACTACCACAGCTCCTTCTTAAACTGCATAAAATCGTCTAAATATTGTTAAAAGACAATTAAAAAGTCATCGCCGGTATAGAAGGGGTTAAGACATTTGATCATTAAAATACACAGTAGTTTGATGGTCACTGTTTTTGGTTGGGACAGTGCTGTGAACTACATACTGGCAAACTGGGTAGTATTTTATTTTATGTATGTATGTATGCATGCAATACTTGTATGTTTTTGTAAGCTGTATATGCACCCCAGTATGGTCCCCTCTATACAGTGTTAGTCTGGAATAAAACATTATTGTTATTATTATTATTATTATTATTATTATTATTATTATTATTATTATTATTATTATTATTATCCTGTAGCAAGAGAGAGTGGCCGTCTTTTTCTCTGAACTTCAATTTGCTGCCTCAGTTATCAAAGAAAGAGGTTTATATTTTATTTTTGGTCACATAGAATGTATTTTCAAACTCCAGAGACCAAGCTATATATCCTGTACCAGTTTTCCCAAATGTTTATTATGGGTATGGAGATATTTCAGTAAAAAGAGAGGAAACTATCACCAGTAGGCCTATACAGTAGTACTGTACCAGTATGGAAGAGGTTGGCTGATCTCTGTTACTATAAGGTCTCTAGTCCAAGTACAGTACTGTATATTTTGTGCCATTTTCTTATTGTTTCCATTTTATCCACAGCAGTAATTCATGTTCTCACAATATCTTAATGCATTATGCATATTATGAGACTGAAATCATTCCCCATATAGATCACAATGTCTTTAAATTTATGTACAGTATGTGATGCAGTTTTTACCACCGTGCACTCCCTGCTCAAGAGCAGGGCTAGGGTGAGTGCCCAGATGTTTCAGGGACTTCAGTGGATAGTTGCCACAGATTGCTAGACCGTGCTGTCCACCATTAGCACTGTCATCTACCAATAACACACACTGGCTGACAGCTGGCCCGAACCTCGAACCATCTGGGTTTGCAGTCGAGTGCTCTACCGACCGCGCTACGGTCTGCGGCCGTATCTCTGATGCCTTGGTTCCTCCTGGGAAACTCCTAAAGGATGGCCATGGCAGAAACACATCCTGGCTACTT
The DNA here is from genome assembly GCA_032716605.1 of Paralithodes platypus. Taxonomy (NCBI): domain Eukaryota; kingdom Metazoa; phylum Arthropoda; class Malacostraca; order Decapoda; family Lithodidae; genus Paralithodes; species Paralithodes platypus. Next base: position 9,034,985 of record CM064521.1, read on the forward strand.
TGTCAACACATTCTCCCTTTGCCCATACCACAATGCTCCTTCCACGATGTAAAAGTTTTTCTTTAATATATTTTCCATTTTATTCTTCCAAACCATAGGTTGTTTTCCAGTAGTATCAACTGTCCTTCTCATTTACCCCATGCATCCTTTTTGGCACTCTTATCATAATTCTTTTACATGGCTGAACCACTACGGTACAGAGTACTGTACAGAGTACTGTACAGTTCTTTTCTGTACCCACTCAACTATTCTGTATTTCATTACCCAGAGCTTGCTCGTCCATTCCAAAAGCCGTGTGCACCTTCCTATTATTTAGTCCATCTAACCCATTACCATCAGTTAGTATTTTGAAATAACTCCTTTCCACAGCTCTCAGGTTCGAGTGGCACACATAATTATTATAATTTGTTTGTACATTTGTGAGCATAAATAATGATACACCCATGTAGCCTTTGAACCTCAAAAGGCTAACTGTTAAAGTATCTGGGATATAATGAAGCACAGTACAGTAAACCCTCGCTATCTGGGATATAATGAAGCACAGTACAGTAAACCCTCGCTATCTCGGACCTCTAAAAGTCGGAAACCCGCACTTCTCGGACTGGCATCGGCCTCTCGGAAAGTTCGCCGTAGATCTCGGAAAATTCCGAGATGTAAGGGGAAAACTCCGAGGGCCCACATGGTCTGTCGGACAGGTGTCCATATATCTCGGAAAATTCCGAGATCTAAGGGCAAATTCCGAGATCTAAGGCTACAGTGAGGTGGAGAAGGACAGTGAAATGGAGAAGGAAAGTAATATTTATAATATATGTCTGCTGTATACTGTACAGGTACTGTAATTTATCTTGAATCAATGTTGTTAGTGATAGGGAATTCTCCGTTTTCTCTGGTGGCTCGGACATTTTCCTCTCCTAAGTCGGACATAAGTCGGACTTCGGACATCTCGGAAAATCGGACATTTCGGACTGGGTCTCCCCCCAATTAGTCCGAGATAGCGAGGGTTTACTGTATTAATGTATCTTGTTTGTGTTCGATACAGATTCAATGAGTGCATCACTGTTAATGCTCTCAGCTGTACATGTATTATAAATACTTCTGTTTACTCTGTAGTTCTAGTCTGATAGAATGTTATTAGATATTAGTACCAGTAGCAATTTTTGAGATCCAAAGACTACGGTATGATCAGTACATAAAATTGTATCTGTAATCTATTTAGTTATCTCTGTTTGGGTAATATGTATGATGAGATTATTGTTATTGTTTTGCTAGCTGTGTTTCACATGTATTTCAGCTATGTTGTCGAGTTTCTTAACCCTTCCTCCCCGGGCTGTCTTACCCAATGACGGTCGCCCCTACCCGGGCGAAATGGCTGAAAAACGTCTAGGCCTAGGCTACCGTATTTATGTTTATTTTCACTGCTAGAACTTTCCCACTCATCTATAATCGTAGTGCGGTTTTCAATCTGTATTTTGGCATTGAGTAGAGCTCTGTAAGTCAACTGGTTCAGTTGTGATGACGATTTCAGTGGAGCCAATATTGCAGAGATGTTGCCAATATGGGGGCTTTTCAGACACTAATTTCGTCATGACGTCAGAACAATAACATTGAGGAGTCTTCTCCTTCTTGTTTTCGGAGGTGCGGTGATGAACGCTTGGGTTTGTTGACATACGTCGTACGCAAGGCGTTCAGACCAAGCTTAATTAGGCTATTAAGCTCATGCCTTAGATAAGGCATACCGGGTAGCGGCCCTTCTTTCGTGCTGTCCTTACCTAAGGCAGACCGGGTAGGAAGGGTTAAGGGGGTATGGTTAACTTTTTGGTAAATTTTTCGTTTATTCATTATTTTTCTAGTTTCCTCCCTAGACCCCCATCATCTTAAAAAAACATCCATTAGATCCCCCTTGTTGATTACTTTGTAAATTTTTCAGTAGAAAAATGTCCCGGCCGAAGGACAATTCTTCCTAAATTACAGGCTCACTATCGTTCGCTAGGAAAAAAAGTTGACACCTAAATAGCACGAAAGGTCTTAATATTGACAAAGAAATGGAGCGATAGGTCTTAAAATCAACAAACTAATGGGCCAAACATCTTAATATCTGAAAAGTAATGGGGCTAAACATGAGGGAGAAAGGGGTCTCGAAAAACTACCCCGCGCCCCTTAATATTTATTTGTTATTTGCACCTCTGTATAATGTGTTGATAATTCCACTATTTTCAGATGGATAAATATATATTTTGAAAAGTAGACATAATTAATATGAACACCATGTGAGGAGGAGCACTTTATTGACAACATTTCGCATGTAGTTTCATCAGGCCAATGAAGTTACATGCGAAACTTTGTCAGTAAAGTGCTCCTCCTCATATGGTGTTTATATTCATACTTTCAGATGCTCGCAGAGATGGAGAGGGAGTTGTCTGTGAAGTCCGACCACGAACTGCGGCAGGGTCAAGACATTATCTACAAGGACATCATCAAGTCGGGGGAAGCGGACGACCTTGACCTGGAACAAGCATCAAAACAAACGGCCATAGAGTTTGAAGATGCGTGCAAAGAAGAGCTCAAAGCCTTTAAAGTGTCTCTTCCAGACCCCAGTATGTTGTCTTTTGTATTTGGTGTTTTATTTCTGTATACTGTATATATATATATATATATATATGTATACTGTACTGTACTGTATTATTATTCTAAGAAGCAAATTCAGTTTTAACTTACACTTCTATCAAAATTAGAGTATCAGTAGACAAAGGAAATTACTGTACAAAAATACTCAATAAAACACATTGAGGACGTAGTCTGTAAGTGTACAGTATGTAATGTTTATGTATGTATATACTCAGGCCCATTCCCCATTTTTTTTTTTTTTTCCCTGGGGGAGGCCAACTCAAGACAAAGCCCGAATAGGGACAACACAACACAACAGAAAACAAAGAACACACAATTTAAACAAAACACAAATTCACGCACATCCCAGCTATGTAATGACAGTAGTGTAATTTATTAATTATCTTTAACTTTAAATAATTTTGTTTCAGGCAGCTACCAAACTTGTGATGTGCATAGTGTAGAGAGAGCCCTGGAGCGGTCAGTGGTGCTGGTGGTACAACAGAGGCACGGCACCGCACTAGAGTGGACCTTCCCGCAGGCACCATGGCAGCCGGGAGAAACACTCAGACAAGTTAGTACAGTACCGACAACTTTACTTTAGGGGGGATGGCCGTATTTATTTGCTCATTTATGTATCTTATTATTTTTTTTAGTTTTCTCTATAGACCTCAATCAAGCTTTAAAAAACACCTGCCCAAGACCCAAGCAGTCAGACTCACTACCGACCATTCCACAGCCCTCGGCATATGGGTTAAGTTCTTATACCTTACCATATACAGTACAGTGTTACTGTTTAACTATCTTAGAACCTTATCTATCATGAGTTTGAGTTTTTATGCTTTACCTGATATAGCTTACGGGGATAGTGCTTGTTTTTTGGTATACTATATATATTTATTTATTTTTATTTTTTTCAACCTTATAAAAATCCGGGTGGATGGGATTCATCAGCCTTGGTCGGCAACCTGTCTAGGGGAGTAAACCTGATACAAATCCGTACTGCTTACCTAAGGGTAAGGCAGGTTAGTGGATGGACTAGCCAAACACCACTGATGCAGTTTTTACCACCATACACTCCCTGCTGAATAGCAAGGCTAGGGTAGGTGCCCTGATGAATCAGGGACTTGGTCAATAGTTGCCACAGATTGCTAGACCGCACCGTTTACCAACAGCACTGACATCTGCCAATAACTCGCTGGCTGGCCCGAGGCTCGAACCGTCAACTTCACGGTTAGCAGGCGAAACGCCAAACACCACTGCAAAAAAATAGTGCTAACAAGATACATAGAGGGCCTCGGAGTTGGACGGATCCTAAATTGAGTGGTCAATCCTGTAAGTCCTTCAGTAAACTGGCTTGGGTTGTCCCTCTTACAGGGAATAGGTCCGCTTGGGGGCCTTCTGTGTATGGCCATCCTCATTAAGGCGAGTAAGGCGTCCGGCAATAGATAGATAGATAGATAGATTTTTTTAGTTTCCTCGCTAGACCTCCATCAAGCTAAAAAAAAAACACCCCCTAGACTCCCTTTCAAGAGTATTTGTACATTTTTCAGGAGAAAAATGTCCCGGCCGAAGGCCTATTCCTTCTAAAATTATAGGCTCGCTATCGCTCGCCAAGAAAATACCAACACCTAAATGGCACGATAGGTCTTAATATTGTCAAAGAAATGGGGCGAAAGGCCAAACTAACGAAACGAACGTCTTCAAATCTCAAAACTGATATGCTAAGCATGAGGGAGAAAGGGGGGTCTACGAAAAGCGACTACCTCCCCATTAACTTCCCTCCCAAGATCATTATTATTTTGTTTCAGACTTGCGAGCGTGTGGTGAAGGAGACGTGTGGAGATGCCCTCAAGGTCAAGTTTCTCGGCAACGCTCCATGTGGGTTTTACAAATACAAGTATCCTAAAAATGTTCGCAAAGAGGGTTTTATTGGCGCAAAGGTAAGTGATGGTATTGTAGTGCAGTTATTATTGTTTATCATTATTTATTAAGTTTCATTGCAAAAGAAATGAGAAGTGATTGTTCTGCGATTGTCATTACTTCACCTTGTTTCCTCCTGGATTACCTTGGCAGCTATAGTCTATTAGCTATAAGTAGGCGAGAAATCATGACCTCTATCCTCTGTACCTCAAAAAGAGCTAGAGCAAATTGGCTGTACATTTCCACATCTATTCTTTGACTGACTCTTCCCAAATGGTAGAAATATTAGCTCGATTACTCTAGTTGTTTTTTGAGTTACAGAGGTTAGAGGTCATGATTTCTCGCCTACTTACAGCAAATAGACTAAAGGCCTCCTTATTCCAAGTTCTTGGAGTTGGAAAATCAATAGCAGTCTCACTTAACCCTTCTTGCCCGGGCTCGCCATCCTAAGGACGTTATTGAGATCCGGGCGATCTGGCCGAAAAACGTCTTTAATAGGCTACCCGTATCTTTGTCATTTTAACTGCTAGAGAATTCCCACACATCTCTAAACGTAGTGCTGTTTCTTATCTGTAAACTGGTGTTGAGTAGAGCTCTCTAGGTCAACTGGTACAGTTGTGATGACACTTTCTGTGGAGAGAGATTCGATGCGAGGCTCACAATTTCGGACCTTTGCAGACACTAATTTCGTCATAGTATACAATAACAACATTGATTCGACGTCTCCTTCTTGGTTTCGGAGGTGCGGTGTCGCAAAGGCAGGCTTTGTTTACATGCGTCAGACGCACGGCTTTCAAACCAAGCTTAATAGGCTTTCAAGCTTACGGATTTTAAAATGACACCCGGGCTCCTGGCCATCTGCCGCGGTGTCATTGTAAGATGACACCCGGGCAGGAAGGGTTAAGGGGGTATCTATCTATCTATTGCCTGACGCCGTGATCCCCGAAGGGGTGGCCACGAACGAACCGCCCCCATGCACCTCTGTCCCCAGTCAGTCGACGCCCCTCTCCCCAACCAGCACCGCCTTCGTTCATGTAGTTCCTCACTCCATCCTTCCACCTCATATTCGGTCTACCTCTCCCCCTCTGTCCCTCCACCTCGCTCTCGTACACCCTCTTAGTCATTCTCTCGCTTTCCATACGTTCCATATGGCCGAACCATCTCAAGTTGTTCCTTTTCACACTTTCCAGCACATCTACCTACACAACACACCTCCTTCTTACTTCCTCATTATTCTGTCTATCCCTCCATGTAACTCCGCACGCACTCCTTAAGTAATTAATTTCCACTGCTCTCACTCTTGGTCTGAGTCTCTCAACCAACGTCCATGCTTCGCTTCCGTAAGTCAGTGTCGGGATTACCACACTGTCATGCAAGGACTTCCTTCCATACTAACCACCCTATTTCTTGTTACTGCTTTTAGCGTTTCTACAACCCTCTTCCCCTGTTGTACCCTCTCCCGCACCTCTTCATCCATATTCCCATCTTTACTCAACACACTGCCCAGATACTTAAAAGAGTTGACGATCTCCATAGCCTGACCGTTCAGCTTCACCTCACATTCTGTGACTTCACCCCTTTCGAAGACCATAACCTTGCTCTTCCCCGTATTTACCTTCAAATTCCGTTTTTCGCACACTGTTCCAAACTCATTTACCAGACCCTGCAACTCCCATTCATTATCACTCATCAGAACTGTATCATCCGCAAACAGCAGTATAGGTAGCTTCCACTCAATTCCCTCCCTTTTCAGCGATACACCAACATCCACTGCTCTTGATAGTATTTCTTTCATGACTCCATCCATATATACAGTAAACAACCACGGGGACATCACACACCCCTGTTTCAAACCAACATTCAGGTCAAAGAACTCGCTCTGCTCACTCTCCACACGTACTGCTGCCTTTGCACCCTCATACATGCTCTTCACTGCTTTCAGCAACTTACCCTCTACTCCGTATATTCTAAGTACTTTCCACAAACCTTCTCTATCCACTCTGTCATAGGCCTTCTCCAAGTCCATAAAGGCAACATACACCTTTTGTTTCTTCTCCAGATACTTCTCTACAACACAATTCAGGGTAAAAATCTGATCTACACATCCTCTTCCCTTCCTAAAACCTCCCTGCTCATCGCCTATCCATTTCTCCGGGGGGAGTAGTGCTTGTTTTTTTGTCTAGAGTTTAGGCTATTTTGCCACTGCTAGTGATTGTTAAATGTGTGTTGTATATAAGCTTTCTTTTGATGCATTGATTTTGTTCTTTTTTCTTTCTCTTTCCGAGCGCTAGTGAATTCTTCGGAAAAATTGGCGCTTATGAGAAATAAGTAACATGCTTATTATTATTATTATTTATTTATATATTAACTTATTTTAATTTCCTCGCTAGACCTCCATCAAGCTTAGAAAAACACCCCCTATACCCCCTTTCAGGATAAATTTGTACATTTTTCAGCAAAAAAAATTACCGGCCAAAGGCCGGTTCGTCCTAATACTGTACTGTATTACATGGCTCGCTATCACTCGCCAGGAAAAATTTGACACTTAAATGGCACAAAAAGACTTACTATTGACAAAGAAATAGGGCGAAACGTCTAAAATCGCCACACTAATGGAACGAACATCTTAGAATTTCAAAACTAATGGGGCTAAACATGAGGGAGAAGGGGGTCCATAAAAAGTGACTACCTTCCCCGCAAGGGACCACTTTACAACATGACAGTTTTCAGGGGGTGGAGTCATGCTCTTAAGGGGCAGGTAATTACTTGTTTATGTACACCCTTCTCCCTCGTGTTTAGCATAGTAGTTTTGAGATTTTAAGACGTTTTTTCTGTTAGTTTGGCGATTTTGAGATCTTTCGCCCCATTTCTTTGTCAATATTAAGACCTTTTGTGCCATTTAGGTGTTGATTTTTTCCTGACGAGCAATAGCGAGACTGTAATTGAAAGAACCGGCCTTTGGCCGGGAAATTTTTCTACTGAAAAATTTATAAATTTATCTTGAAAGGGGATCTAGGGGGTGTTTTTTAAGCTTGATGGAGGTCTAGCGAGGAAACTCAAAAATATATTAATAGATAAAGATATAGTCCAAAAAACAAGCACTACCCCCCTTAAGGACAGAGCCAGTGTGCTGCTGGTGGCCTGGAGCTGCCATGAGACAAGTGTGGTATTTTTTGTGATCAAATGCTATTCCTAATTTAGTCACTCCTTCTGACACACATAGGGATATGAAGGGAATATTGGTTTGAAAAGCACCATTTGAGGATGGACCTTTATTATGACAACGTTTGGCTTTACAGCTTCTTCAGAGGGGAATAAGTAACATCCCTTTCTTAACATTAATCATCAATTACAAACCCCAATGTACTTGAATAAACTAATGAAAGCATATGGTCCTCCCGGGATTCAAACTCGGGACACCACACCCAGAACATAGCACCTAAACCATTACACCACCAACACAGTTCTTTTTGTACTCTACCCCAAACCAGAGCAGAGGCCCCATATCCCCCAGGGGGATTAGTTATAAAAAAATCAGTCAGGATTTATGATGACCTCGGTTGGCCCCAGTGGCTTTCTATCATCTGTAAATAAGTCACTGTATCTATCTCTATCTATTGATCTATCTACCCATCTATATACATCAGAACCATCTACTTCTCTCCCTCCCCCAATACATATACATATTGATATTGATATTTGTATTTTGTACTATTGTTATTATCTCGTCAAGTTGCAAATTTGATTTTAATAGAACATTTTGACACTTAATGTAGTTTCTTTATTCATGCAAAGTTTAGTAAAAAAAATTACCAGAACGTCCCCGACTTCTCAAATTGACTAATTCCTTGAACGTGACTACAGTGCGTTGTTATGTGTGCGATTAGTTTGCTTGGGAACCAGATTAACTTGCACATGTAGTAATGTACACTCTATGTGGTGGATTGTGTTCTTTTATTTATAAATCATTATTTTTACTTAAGCGTTGTTTCCACATAGCTATTTTTATTAGTTATTTTGTCTTTTTACTGTGTTCGTATAAGTTTTGGTTTGTTTATTTTGCAAGTTTTACAATTTGTTAGTAGTCTTGGCAAATCCAACGTCAAGGCTATTAACCTAATTGCAATGACGACTTGTCTATTTTGACTGCTATGTCGTCATTCCAACCGCGGTTAAAAAGAAAACGTCTAGAGTCTACTCCTTATCTTGCTCTAGGAGACGTTGTACATTAACCAAAACTACCACCGAAGGTGAAAAAAGCATAGAAGAGAAGAAAAAGGGGTTTACCTTAGTTACCGCTTAAGGCCCATCCCGTGTTCCGTCATGTGCAGATCCCTGTCGAACGTGCGCATGAGCGACCCTCTCTTGTTATCATTTTTTCACGCGCTCCATTGAATGAAGTCGCTTTTGTTGTGCTCCTTTAATTCACCCTGTTTAGGTTCGTTTCGGCTTATCTGGCCTTCTTTTTTGTTAGACAGATGTTACGTGATCTAGGGCACACGTAAATGGGCTCCTAAGTGTGTTTAATGGAGACGCGTGTGGAAATAGCTACCGAGGGTACGGGGGCGCCTGGCGTTCCTCGTGTGTGTTTTTCATTCCTTTCTCTTTTCATATTCTTTTTTCCTGTTAGTCTGGGCATAGTTTAGCTTTTAGCTTATTTTAGCCTAGCTTGTTTCTCATTCAGGAATTGCTATGCCCCTATGAGTTTTCATATTTTCATAGCCTAGGTGTACAGTTGGTTCACGATCTGAGTTTTTCGTGGTGGCGGTGCTGTTTGTAGGGTTTGTGTCGGCCGCATTATTAGCGTTATTCCCGAGTCCCCCCTTTCGAGCCTTCACTGTGTCTCAAGGGCCTGGGCGCTTGGTGGTTCGTGATATCCTGGGGTACCCCACGGGGGCCCCACCCTCACACCACAGGGTTTTTCGCCCCTGACACATTCTCTCCTCACGGCTAGGCCACCCTTTTTCTCGCCAGTTTCATTTACTGGTTTTTGTGTTCCCTTACTGTTTTCACCTCCATCCTTTCATACCCTTTTGCCCAATCCTGGGGTACCCTACGGGGGCCCCTGTTTGTGCCAAACCACCCTTCCTGCCACTTCTCCTCATGGGCTTTGCTCTATCTCTGTGGGTTGGGTGGTTCCTGGGGGATGTGCCTCCTCTCCCCTGGTGTGTCTTCCTTGCCTCTCCCTTGACCGGTTGAGTCAGGATATTATCAAGGAAGACACTGCTCAGCTTGATGGCCATCGTCGCTTGGAGTTCATAAGGAGATGACGCTTTTTTCTGGGCCTCTTTTGGTATTCCCTAGACGCTCCTCTCGCTTTTTCGGCGCCGGACCATCTCGGCCGGTCCCGCAAATTTGCGGGGTGCTCGATTCGGTCCTCTGGGACATTTCGGCCCCCCGCAAATTTGCGGAGATCGTTGGGGGGTCCCGCGAAATTGCAGGAGGGTGGTGTCGGTACGGTTATGCCTCCATTGGCCCGCAAATTTGCGGTAATAGTTGGCTTTCACTATTGACTTTTTTTATGTCATCTTGTTGCCTGATACTATATTGGTGTATGCACTTCTGGTGTTATAGGCCCTGCATGTAAGATGTTGAGTGGTGGTTAACACTTTCTCCATCTTTGCAGGTTCTGCTCGTGCTCTTCCGCCTCGGCCGCCCTCCTCACCTACCTCTGTGCTCCCAGTTTAGGGTGAGTACGGATACCTGTTTGCATGTGTGTTCCTGTTTCCCCATGCTCCTTCCCTGGTTCTTCTTGGACATTCTCTCCACTTACTCCTTCGACGTGCTAGTTATGGTGTGTGTTCTTCTAGTGCAGGTAGGCTGCCTTGCTTTCGCCTTGGTTGTCGCTCCCCGTGCTTGGAGAGCCACAAGTCCTGCTTGCGCCCCTCGCTCTGTGTGTCCTCTACGGCCTACCTCCCTGCTCTGTGTGGCACGTGTCTGGCCCTGGTGGTTGTGCTGCTCCATGGCCCTGGTTCCTCGGCGGCGGCTGTGGCCTCCTGCTTCCCTTCCGTCGGTGTGGACGATGGTCTCCCGCCACCTTAGGAATGTGGGCCACCGTTCCCCGGCCTTTGTTGCCGACCGGATCCGCGTCGCCCTGGGTATCCCTGACCCGACTGCCGGCCGTTCACCTGGTCCTCTCCCTGCTCGGGCCCTCTCCCCTGGGTCCCGCAGCCGGTCGTCCCATCGTCGGGGGGTTCCCCGGCTCCGTCCACGCTCTCGCTCGCCTCGTCGTCCTCCTGATCGCCTTGACGACGCCCATCGCCCTCGTCATGGTTCTCGCCCTGAGGCCGGGGTTAGCGGCTCTGCCCCTGTGCGCCCTCCCCTGGCCTCTATGGATAGGGGCTCTACTCCCTTCCGCCCGCTTCCCCAGCCCAGACGACTTCCTCTTACGTTGTCCTCTCCGCGCGCGGTTGTTCATGCTGTAGCTGGCCCTCTGCTCCCTCCTCCTACACTGTCCAGGAGGGTCCGCCTGGATGTCGTTGCTTCTCCTACTTCACCTGCTTCAGTGCCTATTCTTCCTTCACGGTCTCGTCCCACGGTGGTGGTCCCTCCCTCCTCCGCCTCGGTGTCGGGCCGCCCTGTTATCTCAGCCCCGGGGATCCTTGCTCTGTTTCCCCCCGCGGCTCCTGGCCTCCTTTCACCCGGCCAGCCTTCCCACTCCCGTCGTCCTGCTCCTTCTCATTCTTCTCTTCCTGACCTTCACTTACCGTCTCGCCAGGGGGGTACCCCTCCTCTTGCCTCGGTGGGGTTTCGCGAGGTTTCGGGGTCCCCTTTCTCAGGAGCTGATGTGTCGCTGGAAGAGGGGTATGGTGCTGTTTCCCCCTCGGCCGTTCGTGATCGGGGACGAGTCCCTCAACGGCGACACGACCGTCGTTGCTCGCCGTCCTTGGGCCGCGCCGCTGCTGGTTCGTGTCGTGGGTCTCGCTCCCGCTCACGCTCGCCCCTGCGGGCCGACCAATCTGGGGGGGGGGGTAGCCTCTCTCGGATCAATTGTCGGCTATGCAGGGCTGGGTTGTGTCACGCTTCGACGGGCGCTTGGAGTCGATGGAAGACTCCCTCTTCTCGCCCTTCTTGGCGGTGACTCACCCTCAGCACCTCACCCTACTTACCCCTGCTACGGTCCCCCTCCCTTCTGCAGGCCTACGCTCTGGTCAGACTTCAGCCGCCCTGACATCCTTCCGGCTGTTCAGTCCCTGGCTGTGTTGACGGGTCTGTCCTCCTATGGGACAGGTTTGTGCGACGCCGGTACGCCTGGCTTAGCCATCATGCTCGGTCACCCTCTCCCATTGGTGGCCTGGTTTGCTGAGGCCTTCGACTTCACACACCGATCCGTCGACGGCTCTCCTTCCGTCCCTCCCCCGGAGTCGTCCCTGCTTTTGCCTCCTCTTGTGTCTGTCGGCGGGTTGGACGGCGCGTTCTGGTCCTGGATGAGCGCGCCCGTTCTTGAACTTTGTTCTATTGCTACCCCGTTCTTCTCTCACCCGGATCAGCCCTCTGTCGCCACGGTTTTTCCCTTGCGACAGAGGGTGACGGACTTATTGTCTTGTCTTTAGGTTCCCTCCAGACGTTTGTTCACCACCTGCGGCTTTTCGAGGCGTCTGCGCCAGGCGATCTTCGCGAGGGTTTGGACCGCGTTCAGCGGGTCCACCTTCGGCTCGCGGTGTTTTTGGTTCCCGAGCTGAAGGCGGTTTTGTGCGCGGCAACTCGGCACCGCACGACGGTACGGTCTTCGTTCTGCCGGCCGGCCCCCTTGGTTATTCGTCAGGGTTTGTTGTACTCTGCGCTATATACGTCGGGGTTTTTTATGCAGGATGCTTGGGAATGCTACGCTTCTCTGTCGGCGGCCCCTGCTTCCGACATGCGACGCCGCGCTGTGTCGTTCCGGCCCCTGCTTCCGTCACGCGCCGACGCGCTGTGCCGCGCGCGGGGTCTTCTCAGTCCCATCCTTCTGCCGGTCCTCTTCGGGGTGCTGCTGCAAGTGCTGCCTCCTTGCACGGGCGCAGGACTGGGACGTTGCTGGCCTGTGCGTCTCGCCTCGCACTTCTGTTCTTGCCCCTTTCATCCCCTCTGTGTCGGGGCTGGCCGCCCTTCGAAGGGGTCAGCCCCGCGCCGGCCTGGGGTTGGGGTGGCCCGCCCTTTTCGACGAGGTTGGGGGGGGGCGGGGGTAGAGGAGGTCAACGTGGCGCTCATGCCCGCACGGCCCGTACCGGGGGTACCTCCACGTCAACACAATGTGTAGTTCTCTGGGTCGGCCTCCTTGTTCTCCTTCTCGCCTGGGCGTACCGGGTCACTCCCCTCCTCTCGGGTGCTCCCTCGGGTTGTTTTCGCCCTTGCGCCCCTCGGTAGCCGCGAGGGACGTTGGGGGCGGCGGGTTGCGCGGTGGGGTCTCACCTGGTGGTGGACGTCCAGACCCCCACTCCGCTCTTGTCACCGACGCCGGCCCATCTCTTCAGAGGTGGCCCACGTGTTCACTTCCATGCCCGAGCTGGGTAGCGTCGAGGGAGTTGACCGCCGGTCACCCGGTTTTCCTCTCCCGTGTCTTTCTGGTACCGTCGCCGAACTGCGACGCGTTGCGACCGGTGGTGGTTCTGTCGGCCCTCAACGGGCACATCGTGCACACACGGTTTCGGATGCTGCCGGTACCCCTGGTACGCCTGGCCCTGTGCCCTCTGTCGTGGGTAGTGTCGCTGGCCCTCCAGGATGCGTCTTGGCTCGTTCCTCTCCATCCTCGCTTCCAGCGATTCTTGGCCGTTCGGACTTCCGATCGTGTGTTCCTGTTCGACGGCCTTCCCTTCGGTCTCCGCATCGCGCCGCAGATCTTCTCCGCACTGGTGGGGCAGGCTCTGGGTCCTCTCCTCAGGAGCGGGCTCCAGATCCTGTTTTCCTTGGCCGTTTGGTTGGTAGTTTCCGACGCCCTAGGCCTGTGCATTGGCGACGCCCTCACAGTCGTTCGCAACATCGCACGGTTAGGGTTCCCCTTCGATGTTCCCAAGTCACGCCTGACCCCGTCGCGTGTCGTGCCATGGGTCGGTCTCGCATGGGTTTTGTCCGGCGCTACGGTGACCCGGGGTCTGCCGGCCACGGTGCACCTTCGGTGGACGGTCTTCGCCGTGTTGCACTCGGTCTCCCTCCCGGGGTGGCTCTGGGACTCGTTCGTGGGTTCGCTGCATTGGGCCGCTCTGCCCCTTCCCTTAGGGTGCCTCTGGCTACGCCGCCTCCTCCTCATGGGCACCGCGGTGTTTCCGTTGCCCCTATGGATCGGCTCCTGCCGCTCCCGCGTACCGTTCGCCGACGCTTCGGTCGCTGGGTTGCTCGGGGCTCGCTCTCTGCGGCTGTGCCCTGGACTGCCCCCCCCCCCCGCCGACGGTCTGGGTAACCACAGATACGTCGAGCGAGGTTGGGTGAGGTTGCCAATCGAACCTGGGACGTCCACTTCCCGGCAGATGGGTGGGTCTCCCTCCTCTTACCCGTCTATGCCCTCGGACTGTTGGTTCCTTTGTTCTTCCTGCGGGACCACGCGCTGGCCCTTCGGGGTCCGTCGGTGGCCTTCGGGTTGGACACTCAGACAGGCTGTCCCCTGTTTCCTTATGCGGGGGTCCTCCAGGTCGTTGACTCTATTGGGGGTCTCGGTGGAGTTGTTCTTCCTCGCGGACCGACACCCCTTCTCCTTGCATGCCTCCTACCTGCCCGGGCCTGCCACCCTTTGGGCGGCCGCCCTGTCGAGCGGGCAGGGCGTTCTTGTAGATTGGGCGATGAAACGGACTGTGTTCGCCGACCTCGCGGCTTCCTGAGGTGTTCCGGAGGTCGCCTTGTTCGCATCGGGGGTGCCGCGCCAGTTGCCTCTGGACCTCTCCCTCCGGCCTCGCGCTCCGGGGGGGGTCCGGACGCTTTCATGGTCGCCTGGTACAGGTGGCGGTCGTTATTCATCTTTCCGCCCCCAGCCGCGCTGTTGATGTGCCCAGTCCTCGCGGAGCTGCGGCTGTACCACGGCTGCGTCTGGCTCCTCGCGTCTCTGTGGCCGGCACGGACTTGGTCCGCCCGGTTTCCGCGGTGGTGCCCGGGTCCGGTCCCTCTCCCTGTCTCCGGCTTCCACTTGGGCTAGGTTGGGGCCCTGCGGACCTCTTTGGCCTTCGCATCGTGCTTGTTCATGTGGCACGGTGGCTCCCGGTCCCCGGCCGGGCCCTGCCTGACTTCCTGCAGCGTTCCAGGCCGTCTTCTCCTTGGGGGACTTACGGGTCCCGCTGGAGGTCTTTACTAGGTGGCTACAGGCCACTCGCCTGCCGGTTTGGCTCTCCTTCCCTCGTCCTACGCTCCTTGTTTCACCTCTTCCGTCCACGTCGCTTTCCAGTCGACGCTATACGTACCCACTTGTCTGCCGTCCGGGGGGTTCTTAGGGTCCGTCGCTGGGCTGGTCGTTCCGCCACAGGAGCTGGATTCCTTCCTGACGGCTGCCTTCCGGGATCGACCGCCTCCGCGCCAGGTTCCTCCGCGGTGGGATCTGGGGCGGGCTCTGGTCCTTCTGGCTTCCCCCACGTATACAAGGGCCGCTACGCCGGTTCCGTTGCTCGGGCGTCCACTCTTCCTTGTCGCTCTGGCCTCTGGGGATCGGGTGTCTGCACTAGCGGCATTGTCACGGCCCCGGGACTGCGTGCGCTTCTCCCCGTCCTTGCATGGCGTCTCGTTCGCCTCCTCCCCTCCTTTTGTTACCACGCATGGGAGGGAGGCCCCCGTTTTCCAGCCTTTCGCCGTCCGGGCTTTACGGCGTGGGCATCCTCGCCATGTGTTGTGCCCGGTGTCAGCCTTGCACTCCTCTGTTGCGTCTGTGGCGCCGCCTTCGGGTACTGCTGTGTGGGTGTCTCCTCGGACAGGTGGGAGGCTCTCGCAGGTGCAGATGGGCCGCCACGTTTGTCGGACCGTTCGTGCCCGTCACCCTGTTTGTAGGGGTTCTGCGCACGATGTCAGCTCCTTTGCTGCCTCCTTCCGGTTCCTGCCAGTCGATCCTTCCCTGCCATCGCCTCAGCGGTTTTGTGGTCTTCTATCAATTCCTTCATCTCCTCCTACCTCTCCGTGTCCAGTGTTCGACCCCCTCGGCCGGTGATTGCTCTCGGGGGTCGTGTTTCCTGGTGCTCTGGCGACGATCCCTGGTCTTCCCCCTTGTCCCTCGTTCTTTTCCTTTGTTTTGTTTTGACAAAGGGGGGGGGGGGGGGTGTACGGGTTTGCAACACTGGATTGCAAGTTTGGGATTATGTATTGTTCCAGTACATAAGTGTTTTTGCCACATTGAAAATTGTGTTTTGTTCTTGTGTTCAGTGTTTTTGTTGGTTTTTGAAGAAAAGGGATTTTGGGTACAGTACCTTTTGGTTTCAGACAAGTCTATGTTTTTGCATTACTATGAATGACGGGCATGTGTTAAAACTGTTCTTTTTAGCTACTCCTCAGTTTTTCACTCTTTTATTAAACTCTCTTGTTTACATTGTGTCTTTGTCATTCGTAATTTTGTTTTATGCATTGGTTTTTTTGGTAGGTTGGGCTTGGATGTCCTCCTCCTATTTGTTATGCAGCCTTGACGTTGGATTTGCCAAGACTACTAACAAATTGGGAGGTTTGACGTACCTCCCAACCTACCAAATAGGAAAACCTACTATTTGGTAGTAGTCTTGGAAAATCCAACGTACATAATACCCTCCCTCACGCCGGACCCCTGCCCATCCGCGTTCTTCTGCTGACGTGAGATGTGATAACAAGAGAGGGTCGCTCATGCGCACGTTCGACAGGGATCTGCACATGACGTTACACGGGATGGGCCTTAAGCGGTAACTAAGGTAAATCCCTTTTTCTTCTCTTCTATGCTTTTTTCACCTTCGGTGGTAGTTTTGGTTAATGTACAACGTCTCCTAGAGCAAGATAAGGAGTAGACTCTAGACGTTTTCTTTTTAACCGCGGTTGGAATGACGACATAGCAGTCAAAATAGACAAGTCGTCATTGCAATTAGGTTAATAGCCTTGACGTTGGATTTTCCAAGACTACTACCAAATAGTAGGTTTTCCTATTTGGTAGGTTGGGAGGTACGTC
>CM064521.1:9051684-9199913 GCA_032716605.1 Paralithodes platypus
CCCAAAATGGGGATTAGGCCTGAGCATATAGATAGATAGATAGGATGTTGTCTCTGGTAATTTTACTACAAAATTATATCAGTCACAACATCATTCATACAAACAAATTTCTTCAGGGTGATAGAAGTTTGGCAGGGTAGCGAAAAATGTACAAATTTTCGTCATACCTGTATATATAATATTTTTTTCGTGTACATATACTCATGTCAGTTCCCTAGGGCTTTTACATGCTCTTCCTTTGCCATTTCTCTAAACGGACCCCACAAAAAAAACAATAAAAAGCGTTTCCATTATATAATGACAATGGCTAATTACTTATTATCGCCGATCTCCGAAGTTACGACCCAAGTCCGAAGCGACCCGGTTTTACGGTATATATTATATACAGTGTATATTATGGTATATTATATATTTTTTCTAATGATGATATTTTAAGTGTATCTACCCTTTCACAGGTGTTTTTCTACAAGTGCCAAGTCCACTCTGGTGACGGGAGCAGCATTATAGAGGCGGGACCCCGGGTGGAGAACCATCAGTGGCTCACTCACGACCAACTGGACAACACGCTCAAACAATCTTATGCTAAATCTGTTTCCCAGTTCTTAATTTCTGATCAGTAAGCTGTTTTTTGTTTTTTACCGTTTTCAAAATGGAGGAGAGGCAACAGCAGTTTTTCTGTTCTATATCAATTTCTGATCAGTACGTTTTTCTTTTGTTTTTCATAAAGGAATGAAGGAGAAGGACGCACAAAGTTATTACAAACAAACTGTGCATACACACCTTTCATGGAAAAGGGAAAAACATATTTCCATTGAAATTAATCCTGCATTAAGTTAAGGAGGAAGGGTATATTTTTTGGTTGATTTATTCTAGATACCGGTAATTATTATCTTTTTAGTTTCCTCCCTAGACCTGTATCAAACTTTAAAAAACAAATCCGCAAGATCCCCCTTCTAGATATATTTGTAAATTTTTCGATAGAAAAATGTCCCGGCTCTTCACTTAAACTTCATGCTCGCTATCGCTCGTCAGGAAAAAATTGACACCTAAATAGCATGAAAGGTCTTAATATTGACAAAGAAATGGGGCGAAAGGTCTTAAAATTGCCAAACTAATGGTCCGAACGACTTAAAATCTGAAAATTAAAGGAGGCTAAACATGAGGGAGAAGGGAGGCCACGAAAACCAACCATCACCCCTTGATACCACCACCTTGCCTAAAAAATCTCCCACCATATCACTCTACCCTAACAAACTCTACCGTCCCAATGATATTATAGACTTGAGCAGTGGCATTTATGAAGGTACAGCCATAAGCCATAATAGGTATACACCCTTTGAACCTATTAACGTTTAACCCCTTCAGCACGATGATATCTTTTTATCATTGAATCTGGCTAATATTAGATGATATTATGCAGTTAAAGAAGAACCTATGCTATTCGGAGGGTTTATTGAGATCATCTTGACCCCTTTGAGTCCTAGATGTAGATTATAAACTATAGAAAATCATCTAGTGGTAACCAGAATATGATGGAAATTACGTCATCATGCTAAAGGGTTAAAGACAGAAAGAAATATTTGGAATATTGTAGGATCACATGCTTTCTTTAGTTTAATTTTGTGGGTTTTTGGCATTAAGAACGATGTTAGAAATAGTAGCACTCCTATCTTGTTTTGGTTCAATACAGAGTCAAATAGGTGTACAGTATATTTATTATGGTTTATGAACTTGTAATATGCTGATAATATTTTGTACAGAATAACGTTCCCTGTTCAAGGGGTTAACAAATTTCGAGTAGCGTATTCAATACGAGAACATCTTTAAATGTTATTTTAAGTTATATTATTCAACCTACAAATAATTCTTATGAAAGGTTAAGAAACCAGTAACCCTTTCATTATAATAAAAACAAAGCCAGCCCTGTAAGAGTTCTATTATGGAACTCCTGTGGCCTGAATAAACTAATGAAAGAAAAGAAATATAAAAACAATTCCTGGCTCTTATCTCCTCAGTGGTCTAGTCGGTTTGATGTTGGAGTGCTACGCTACAAGTCCGGGTTCGAGGCCCGGCCTGGTCATATAGCAAAAAGGATGATACAATATGATTTGTATTCTGCTTAGAAATGATTTCTCCTACTCTTGGAGTCAAATAACTCGCTCAGGTAACCCTTTCAGTAGAATGACGCTACTATATTTTTATATTCTGACTATTACTAGATGACAGACTCGAACCCACAACACGTCATTGGAGTTGGCACTTACCGATGTTGCCACCCATGACAGTAGCCAGTTTGTAAGCGGTGATCCATTTAGTGTGCAAAATCTGTATTTTAATCCGGGATCTCTTGCCGTCGACTCTCAGCCGACGTATATAATGTCCACAGTACAGTAATCACAACTTGGCTCTGCATCGGTTCTTTGCCGACGCAACTTGAAACCGCTCTGGTGGTGCTAATATTAGCAGAGGCCTTACTAAACTCTTTGGTAACACTGTGTGGGAAGCATTGGAGCGCTTTGTCACTTTCTCCCCGCTCTTAATCCAGTTGCCGGCTGCCTGCCGCGAGTGACGGATGTGTGGCGCTGTGCTGTCTTGCCCCCACAGCTGGGATTGGGGGAACACATGATAATTATAATGGCTGGGACTTCCCGGGTTCAAACATTGATTGAGTTAGATTAGTAAAGTTTGTGGAAAAATGTACAAATTATGGTATATTTTGGGACTAACTGTTATTACTCTATCTTTATTCTTTTGTTGGTGGTCGTTAAATGATATCGTGTGCAATTTGGATCACCGCGTTTGAATTGACTAGTCTCCCTTAACCAGGCAAAACATGGGACTGTCTTTGAACTTTTACTAATACCATTGTGGAGAGCATAACCAATTTTCTAATTAAATTCTCCAGTTATACACGGCACGACCAAACTTTACAGAAACCATAAAAATAAAAGAAAAAAAAATACCCCAAAAATACCCTTTAACCTTTTATAACTCTAAAAGAATATTAGATCGAGCTTACATGTCTGTCATTAGGGAAGAGCCATGCCGCTGTCCATGACATAGGTGTGGAAATGTAAAGCCGGTTTGCTTTAGGCCTGTTTTGAGTTACAAAGAGTTTAAGCATATAAATTACTGTAAAGTTCACTGATGCCAGAGTATAGCAGATACTGTATTTTCTTTCCAAGCTAAGTCAATGTGTCTAATGGTAGATAGAATTATTTAAGTATTTGTCATTGTGCTGAAGGGGTTAGTTGTTCATGTATCTGTTGATGTATATGTTATTTTATGTACAGATCTGTAATAATAAGGGACTTTCTTATATTCATATTTTATTCAACCCAACTCAATTAAACTATTGTATAGAGTAAGTTCTAGTAAATATATCTGTCTATGACGAAAGTTAGGATAGAGGAATGGCTGGTTTGTGCAATTATGAGAATGTACATTTACAATGAGATACGAAGACATCGTTTCCCAAGATGGATACGATGGTATGTTCGTTTCTTGTCGGCAGGGAGACGAAGACATCATCGCCTCAGTCACGGGAACGATTGTATATAATTCATATCTTGTCGGCAGGAAGACGAAGACATCATCGTTCCCAAGATAGATACGATAGTAGGTTTGTCTCCCACTCTCCCCGCTGCCGAGATACGAAGACATCATTGTTTCCCAAGATGGATACGATGGTTCAGCAAACTCTCAGCTAGAATGTACTAGCATGACAATGATATATATTCTAACATTGTATTTAAAACTATTCGCTAGTTTAGTTTAGTTTATAGTTTTAAGCGAATAGTCAAAGAGTTTTGTGTGGTATATGGGAGGAGGAAGCTGAAGGTGAACATAAATAAAAGTAAAGTGATTGTGTTTAACCCGGGAGCTGCGGGGAGACTCTTAAGAGTTCCCCCGGCGCACTGCGGGGAGACTCTTAAGAGTCAGAGAAAAAAAAAATCAACTTTTGACATCGAAAAAAAAAAAAAAAAAAAAAATTTTTTTTTTTTTTTGGCCCCTGGGCCATGCAAAATCTCAGTCCTCTACCTCCCCTCCTTCCCCACTTTCCTCCTCTCCTTCAGTTATCACCTATTTTCCCTGTTATTCCCTTATTCTGAGGTATATTTTCGTGCTAACATTAGAAATCCGATTGGAGGGTGTGGTCATCACTGATAGCAAGCGAGTGCAAGAGAGAGAGAGAGAGTATCGATCGACTGTGTCTCAGTGGCCTTGGGGGAAATTGGCGGGAAAGCAGATTGCCTCACCCATACATTATACAACTCGCGGGCTATATCTCCGATTTTGACCATCCAAACGCTGTTTTCACTCGTTTTATTGTTGTTTCAGGTTAATACCTTTATAATCAACCCATAATAGGCGCATATGGATAAGTATTAATGCTATTAATGGCACAATGAATATTTTAGTGACGGAAACACCTCAAATACGTCAGCACAGGGGGACGTTTCCAATTACCCCCATGCGCACTTCAGAGGTTAATAGAGGTGCTCGTACTGTAGTTTGAATATAGATGTGCGGCTGGATGGGGAATTACTGGAACAATTTTTTTAAATATCTAGGAGGAATGATAAGCAGGAGTGGAGGTATGGAAATGGAGGTAAAACAAAGAGTATGTGAAGGAAGGAAAGTTTTTGGAGCAATGTGAAGTGTGTGGAAGGTGAGAAGTACAATGTATCAAGGAATTGTGCCAACAGTGATGTATGGGGCTGAGACATGGGCTCTGAAGAAAAAGGAGAGAAGAAAGCTGGATGTGATGGAGATGAGCTGCTTGAGGAGTATGTGTGGAGTTACTCGTAGAGACGAATTGAGGAATGAAGAGATGCGTAGGAGAGTGGGGCAGCAGGAACATTTGTCAGCCAGAGTGGACAGAAGGGTTGCTGAGCTGGTATGGTCATGTTGAACGAATGGGAGATGAAAGGCTTACAAAGAGAATATGTGAGTCAGATACAAGGGAAGATAGAAGGGCAGGAAGACCCCCATTGAGATGGAGAGACTGTAAGACAAGCTTTGGATGATAGAGGAATGACAATAGATCAGGCAAAGGAAGTGGTAATAAACAGGAATGCTTGTGAATAGTTGAGTGAACACATGGTCATTTGGGGGAAGGGGTCGGGCACAAGTTGGACTAGATAATAGTCCATCAGGCGCCTGGCCCAGGGAGACGAATAATATGAAGATTGCGCCTGGAAGTGTGGTGGGCGGGCTTGTGGCTTTGGCTCCGCTGCATGTCTGCCTGCCGAGATCGGAAACTCTCCGGGTGGTCGGGGGCCGGGGGAGTGCTGGAGCTACCTTGGTGACCCTGGTCTCTGGGTCTTCTCCTGGGTGACCTAGATGTGTGTGAATTTGTGTTTTGTCTGTGTTTGTTTGTTGTTGTTGTTGTTGTTGTTGTTGTTCCCCAAGCTGCCTGGCCGAACAGCCCCAAGGCCCTGAGCAAGGCCAAGGCCATAACCGAGCGCCCCCACAGAACCCTCCCCGCCGACCACAATAAAGCCTGGGTGACCGAAGCCACTCAGCTTAGCCACTCAGCTGGGCGGGGAGCTGAGGAGGGTGCGGAAATGCCCGGGAAACCAAAGCCCCACCCAGGGCCCTGTGCCCCTCAGCAATTATGAAGAGAAAGTTGAGGGGCAAGGGAAAAATGTGACACTTTGGCTTCCAATCTTGGTAGATTGGGAGGTCAATCCACGTTAGAGATGCCGTCACTTGAGATCTAGAAAATATATAAGTAAAAGGAACAGTCAGAGTAAGCTATGGGTATGGCAGAGATTGCTCAGTTCTCACTCTAATAGACCAGCCCATCACCACATGACTAGAACCCAATCCTCTCAGCATCAGCTAGGAAAGGCCCTAGAAAGCCGCCTTTGGCGGGGGGATAGCTCCCCTATTTCAACCCTTTTCGGGGTTGGGCACCCGCCCTGTGTTTGTTTGTTGTTTTATGTTGTGTCTTTTGTTTTCCCTGTTCTTGCTCTGTCTTGAGGTGGCCACCCCCAAGAAAAAAAAAAAAAAACACAATAAAGAGAGGTCATAACTCCTCAAATTACGTCCGGTACCTTCTCTGCTAGGTGAACAGAGGCTACAACATGAAAGGAAACGAGCCCCAATTGTCTCCACCTGGCCGAGGATTCGAACTCATGTGATTGAGATGAGCTGCTTGAGGAGTACATGTATGCAGCGACTCGTAGAGACAGATTGAGGAATATAGAGGTATGTAGGACAGTGGGACAGCAGGAAACGTCGGCCAGAGTGGACAGATTAAGGGTGCTGTGCTTATATAAGGACATGTTGAGCGAATGGAAGATGAAAGGCTAACAAAGAGAATATGTGAGTCAGATACAAAGAGAGGTAGAGGGATAGAAAGAGGGAGGCCATGTACGGAGCGCCGGTGCTGGTGCGGTGTGGATCTGCGCATATTCACTCACTTGTTCGTCAAGGGGAATCCACGCAATGCGAGCTAAGCTCATTATTATCGCGCATCCTTAACTGGGAATGTATTGTGTGAAATGCATGTTAAGTGTTTATGTATCGTTGGAATGGCTGTGGATGTGTGTGTTGTCTGTATTTTAGCCAATTGGCGACATCTAGAAACTAAGGCTTAGGGTTAATCTGTACGGTACCATTCTCACTACGGTACCAGTCTCACCCGAAGGCTTAGGTTGACCAGTACGATACCCATCTCACCTTGTAACCGATCACCAACCCCAGATGGGACGTCACAACTTCGTCCACTTATACCAGGTTCCTATTTATACTGCTAGGTGAACAGAGGCTACACCGTTAGGAGACTTGCCCAAATGTCTCTTCCCCGCCCGGGTCTCGAACTCGGGACGTTCTGGTTGTGAGCCAGACGCGCTATCCGTTACGCCACGGGGAGGTGACGACGACTCTGAATTTCTCCCCTTTAACTAGGCGCCTGGCCCGGGGAGCCGGTATATATGAAGGGTGCGCCTGGAAGTGTGGTGGGCTGGCTTGTGGTGGTAGGGCTTCGCTGCATGTCTGCCTGCTAAGACCGGAATTTCTCCGGGAGGTTGGGGGCCGGGGGACTGCTGGAGTGACCTTGGTGATCCCTGGTCTCTGGGTCTTCTCCTGGGTGACCCAGATGTGTGTGAATTGTTTTTTTTTTTTTCTGTTGTGTTGTCCCTATTTGGGCTCTGTCTCGAGTTGGCCACCCCCAGTAAAAAAATAAAAAATGGGCCTGAGCAAATAAATAGATAGATAGAACTATATAGGCCTTTCAAAACACGTCCAGCATGCCGACTAGTAGCTCAGAGGTAACGGTTAGGGCTCCCACCCAAGAGTTCCCAGCACAATACAATATATTTCTGTGCTTGTATTTTTATTATAGAAAATTAATTTAGGTTGGGTTAGTCTAGTCTACTAAAAATAATAAAATATATTCTGAAGAAAAAATAATCAAGTCGCGCATGCGCAGATTCACACAGGGCACCGCCGTACCGCACCAGCACCGCCGCTCCGTACATAGCTTCCTGTAGGTAGACCTCCATTGAGATGGAGAGAATGTGTAGTACAGGTACAAGCATTGGAAGATAAGAGAAATTACTATAGATAGGGCAAGAGAAG
This sequence comes from Paralithodes platypus, assembly GCA_032716605.1. Classification (NCBI taxonomy): domain Eukaryota; kingdom Metazoa; phylum Arthropoda; class Malacostraca; order Decapoda; family Lithodidae; genus Paralithodes; species Paralithodes platypus. The sequence goes on from CM064521.1 coordinate 9,059,275, forward strand.
TGGTAATAAATTATAAATAGGAATGAATGGAGAATGCTTGTGAATAGATGAGTGATAAAGCGGTCATTTGGGAGAGGAAGTCGGGCGCCAGTTAGACTAAATTAATATAGTCTGACAGGCGCCAGGCCTGGAGAGAACAAGAACGAGAGGATCAACACTAAGAAAATTTACAAAGAAAGAAATAGGCTTGAAATGGCAAAGAACTCATTTTGTGATAGAGTGGTAAATGAGTGGAATGCACTGCCCCAGTATGTAGTCGATTCCGAATCAATAAGGAAGTTTGAAAGTAATCTTGATAAAGCATGGGGAAGACAAGATTTGAAGTTTGATTATAAAGCAAAAATACAGAATAGTAAAAATGTTGCGTCTGCTGCCGCCGCCGCCAACACAGTGAACGACCGCAGTAGTGCAAGTACTGGCACTGAGCTGGAGACACAGGCCTAATTTGCCTTTTTCCAGAGGATCTACTGTAAGAAACTGTACTGTAAGAATATATGAAGGGTCATGCCTGGATGCGAGATAGGCTGGCTTGTGGTATACTTACCAGGTACAGTGTATATACTTACCAGGTAGGGCCACTCACTGCCCATAAAGCTCGTGGCTGTGGTCATGAGGGGCTCAAAACATGAAGACAGGCACTCCAACTAGATATTCGGATAGTAGCAGTTAATGGGAGTCTGGGTTTTTATGCCTTCATTGGGGACTAGTTGTATATATGAACGTGAGATGTGTCCGGACGTGTTTAGTGATATTTGTGAAGGGTGTGGTGTATTTCTGTTTGGAGTCGTTGCTTGAAGAGTCTAATGTCGGTCAGGTAGCCTTAAGTTCCAGAGAGGGGACGCAAAGTCTAGAATGGGCCTATGTCTATTGTCAGGACTGACTGCATGAATTGGGGGAAGCGATTACAGTGCTCTTGAGGAGATTTTGTGCGACTCCTCCAGCTTTGTTGACCGTCTGGCGAATATGGGGTTGTCGAGATGGTTACCTCAAGGTCCATTTGCAGCTTGATGGTTGTAGGCCTATTGGCGAGTTTCAGAGATAGTAGATGCAGTGGGTTGTGTGAGCTGGTTTGTTGTGTGGCGGGAGAAGTGCATGTGGTAACACTTTTCTATGGAGAACCTTACATACTCCATGAGGAGGCAGTGTGATACAGTCGGTCGATGCTGTCTTGAAGGGCCGCCATACCATGTCTGTTTTCTGATACAGAGGATGATGGGCAACTGATTGAAGAACATTTTCAGATCGTCGGCAGATATGAAATAAGTAAGTGGAGTTCAGTTGGGATCCTATGTGATTTATGAAGACAAGGAACAGCAATGGCCGGCCTAGTACGGAGCCTTGGGGAATTTACCCCACTCAATATTTAAGCCCGGTTTCACACAAGCCGTTTATTGGCCCGTACAAAAAGATTTGACGTCAGAGTGACGTCACTTAGGCCTACAGACATGCTGGCCGTATGTAGTGTGAATCGGAAGCCGAAAACAGACCCGTAAAAGACGGCTCGTGTGAACCGGGCTTTAATTGTCTCACAGAGCGGGTTACCCTTATTGTTCGGTCAAGTAGAAATTATAGCTTTTGATCCAGTTGAGAAGGTTCCCCGATATTCATAAGAACATAAGAAAATGGGAGGGTAACATTCAAGGAGACTACTGCAGGACTCTTCTTCTTCTTCTTCTTACCTCTGACCGGGTATAGGCTATCCTAGTGTTTACTAGCCTATACCCCTTTGAAAGGACATTAGCCTAACCTAACAACCTCATCTAACATATCCTAGTATTATAAGTGGGGGCTGCCGCCCCCACACCCCCGCTTTGACTTAGATTTTTGGTGTATTTGTCTGTGAAGTGGATATTTTTCAATTTGTTGATAACGAAAATCCTCCATGCGGACTATATAGAGAAAAATATGGCGAATCTATTGGTGCTTATTTTCCCTAATACATTGTTTCTCATAACGTGCACTAGTGTCCTTGAATATTATCAATGGGAGTCTGCAGAAAGCCGACTGGCCTACACAAGGCAGATCCCTGCCACACCCAACCCTATTCTGTTTCTCTGTTTGTCCAGTACTGTACTGTATATCTATAGAATCTGGGGTTGGACTTTGTCAAATGCTCGGTGGTAAAGCTTCGCGTGTCTGCCTGCTGAGACCGCAGAACCTCTCCGGGAGGTCTGTGACCTGGGATTTTTTTGCTGGAAGACCCCAATTGTGCCTGGGTCTCTCGGTTTTCTCCTGGGCGACCTAAATGTGTGTAAATTTGTATTTTTGTTTAATGTTTTTTTTTTGGTCCGTGTTCGGGCTCTTGTCTCGAGTCGGGCACTCCCAGCTAATCAGCTATGGGATGTGTCTGAGTATACATTTACATGCATACAGTATTTAAAACTAGTGATTGGGTCTACTAAATAGAATATACATAATTCGTGAGTAAACAGGATTTCAAACGAATTGTTTCGAGTCGAGCACTCCCAGCTATGGGATGTGTCTGAGTATACATTTACATGCATACAGTATTTAAAACTAGTGATTGGGTCTACTAAATAAAATATACATAATTCGTGAGTAAACAGGATTTCAAACGAGATAATCAATAACAAAGGAAGAATGGCAGTCATATTGATTCATAAGACCAACAGCCTCATCTATTTCTGCATTGATAAGAGTATTAGATGTTATTGCTAATCTTATATAGAGGATCAAATAATAAATATACACGTAAATAAAGGTGTCAATACTCTTTGCTGATGCTCTATTGTTTTAGTTGTTTGGCGGTGAACTGTAGGTACCGGAGTCTATTGATGCGAGCGTTCCCCCGCCTTATTTACCGCCATTTTCGCAACAGAGGCTGGGTCGTCCGGCTGCGTTACGGGAATGTCAATATTACGTGGTATATTTAGATAGTTATGTGTCCCAACTGTGAGATCATTGTGGCGCCCTCCGTGAAGCTTCATAATGTATATCAGACAAGTGAGTATAGGGGTTGGAGTGGGAAGACATTGACAAATAAATGATGTTGGTGGGAGGGCTCCTGTGTTCCCGTTATTTGCTGGGGGGAAGCTGCTTGCCTGACTACACAAAATGACCCAACGCCCTGAGCCGACACGATTACTGAACTGACAATTGTTGTTTGCTAAATTGTACATTGAATAATTACATCTTTATTTCAGATACATGCTAAATAAGCAGATAGCCTATAGGCTACGAGATTATGGCGGGGACTTGCACTATGCTTCGCCGTTAGCCTAATGACTATTTTAAAATTGTGATAGCTTATTAATTTTCTTAAGATATATTGAATTTTTTTGTTAAAGTTTAGGTATCGTTGAAGGAAGCTTTCGCTCTTATTGTCATCATATTCATTGCGAGGATAACCGGCTGGCAACAGCTCAATGTTTTACGTTTGTTCGAAATTTGAATGTTAAACAAGGAACTGACAATAGCTCGATTTTTTACTTTTGATAGGCTAGGCCTAGGCTATTCGAAATTCGAATTTTGGTTCAAGGTGTCAAACGAAAGTTAAATAGTTTCTTTTTAGGCTAGGCTATGTAAATACATAATTGCACTGACCACATAGGGTGTACATTACTACATGAGCAAGTTAATCTGTTTCCCAAGCAATAGTGGGAACAAAAATGGTAGGGAGCTTTAACCCGTGGAGCCCCGGCTAGTTTTGTAATGTTTGCGCACCAGAACCCGGCCGGTTTTCAAAAAATGGTTTTATTCCAGAAACAATAGCGAATGGGTTAGGAATGAAGGAAAAACCACGAAAAACCGCTCAAAAAGCTTAAAAAATGGTCCTACAGAGACCCCGAAAACGGATTTTACAAGAGTAAAAAATTGAAGGCAATTATCCCAAAAAAACAGGTTATTGCGCGCTCGCGCCTCGCGCGCACGCACGTGGACTTTGAGAGTTTTCAACCATCGGCACGGTTGCGTGGGATACGTACACAGTTCCCATACAAATCTGAGCCCTCTTGAGTGGCTACACCTGAGGTCACGGTCGGCGCAATTAGGGTGACGCGCCAGGCGCGTCTCTGGGGCTGTGCGTTACATACATCGCCGACGCGTCAGGCGCGTCGCTGGGGCTGTACGGGTTAAGATAAAATTGGATAAGCATATGGACGAGAAGGGTTGGGTGTGAAGGGGGATCAGCAGGGTTGGGCCAATCAGCGCTCTGCAGACCCCCGTAATCCTGCGTTAATCTCTAACCGTTTTGGTAAGATGATCCTCAGGGTATTAGAGTGTTGAGCCTATAATTGGGTTTGTGTGGGACAGGGATCTGCATTGCTTAGGCCAATCGGCTTTCTGCAGACTCCCATTTTCTTATGTTCTTATGAAAATAGCGACCAATAGAATCGCCATATTGGCGATAACGTTTTCTGAGCCAGTACCGATTTAAAGGTCAGCCCTGTGGATCTACACGGTCTGCGGGCGGGTTCGATAGAAGAAGAAGAAGAAGGGATAATATTCAAGGACACTAGTGCGACGTTATGAGAAACAATTTATTAGGGAAAATAGGCACCAATGGATTCGCCATATTTTTCTCCATATAGTCCGCATGGAGGATTTTCGTTATCAACAAATTGACAAATACACCAAAAATCTAAGTCAAAGCGGGGGTGTGGGGGCGGCAGCCCCCACCTATAATACTAGGTTAGGTTAGGTAAGGTTGTTAGGTTAGGCTAATCTCCTTTCAAATGGGTATAGGGTAGTAAACACCAGGATAGCCTATACCCGGTCAGAGGTAAGAAGAAGAGTCCTGCAGTAGTCTCCTTGAATGCTACCGAAGAAGGGTTCAATGTTATTTTAATACCACAAATTTTGTTGATATATTTGAAGATAAATATTGAATCTATATGCTCTAAAGATCATAAGAAAATTTGTTTTAACCCTCGGCAAAACTTAATAAAAAAGTATGGTACTAAAATGTCTTTTTCGTAACAAGGTTGTCAATACGGTACTTCCAGTTATCGATAGCTCTAAAGATTATATGAAAATGTGTTAAACCCTCGGAAAACCCTAATATAAAAGTATGGTACTAAAATTTAAGTTTCGTAACAAGGTTGTCAATACGGTACTTTCCCGTTATCAATGTACAATCAAAGCTGAAGATTGCAGAGTAAACACCGTAGACTTCATCGATTTTCTTTCACCTTCGTATAATCTACAGCCATTTTTTTTTTTTTTTTTTACCAAGGGATTAGTACTCAACCAGCGGGGGTGTGGGGGCAGCAGCCCCCACCCATAATACTAGGTTAGGTTAGGTAAGGTTGTTAAGTTAGGCTAATGTCTTTTCAAATCACTATCGGGGGCGTGTCTCAACATCGATCAATAGGCCTAATGGTGAAAATAGGTTTTCCCGAGATTTCTAATTAATTACAAACACTATATATTGATGCAAATGAACAATTTCTTTTATAAAAAACACTCGGAAAATTTGTGGTATTAAAATAACATTTTTCCCCATATTTTTCTCATTATCGTCCGCATGGAGGAGGATTTTCATTATCGATAACTTGAAAAAACCTGATTTCAAAGAAAAATACACCAAAAATCTCTCAAAGATGTCAAATAGCGGGGGTGTGGGGGCGGCAGCCCCCACCCATAATACTAGTATAGGTTAGGTAAGGTTGTTAAGTTAGGCTAATGTCCTTTCAAAGGGGTATAGGCTAGTAAACACTAGGATAGCCTATACCTGATCAGAGGTAAGAAGAAGAGCCCTGATGTAGTCTCCTTGAATGTTACCGTGGGGATGGCTATGAAGTACAGGGAAATTGAGGGGTAAAAGACGAAAATAAGGGGTAATATTAGCCTAACCTAACCTAGTAAATTAGGTGGGGGCTGCCACCCCCACACCCCCGCTGGTTTGGTATGTAATTAATAAAAGGTTGACGGTCGCCAACAAAAACTTGAATGAAGTCTATGGGTAGTATATGAAGTACTGTAGGTAGTAGGGGTAGGCAGCCCCGCCCAGGGAAGTACTACCGCTCTCTGCCTCACACATCAGGGGTATCAGGAAAACCCTCTTTATATAACATACACATCCAACTTCACGACATTGCCCTACATTGCTATCCTCTATCCATAAAACACTACTCTTCCCACTACATATCATACATGTAACACCATACACCTTACCCAATAAACATGGCAGTACAATTGTTAAGAGCAAACCTGGTGGTCCCTCGGATATCCACCCCCGGCAGGGTTGGGTCATTGACACAGGGCCCTCCCGGTCGTCATCATGCGACTGTGTCAAGAGCATTGCAACGTCCCAAAGCTGCTCGTCGGTGCAGCTTTTTCTTTAGTAATATAAGGGGACTTCACTCTAACATCAATTCTGTACACCAATTTCTTCAAGCAGAATCCCCTACTCTCCTTTTTTGACAGAGACTCAAGTAACATCCACATCTGACACGTCTAGATTTAATTTTCCAGGTTATCAACTGCTCCAAAATTTCAGACCTAAAGGAGGTGTATGTTGCTTCGCAAAATCTGAAATTGCCCTGGAGGAGGTTACTAGTTTCAATTGTCCCTATTTTGATTATTCTATATACAAATTAATTTCTGCTGGTAAATTTAAATACATATGTTGCATCTACCGTTCCCCAAATACTCCTCCAGAGCAAAGTCTTTTTGATTCTCTGTCCTCACAACTCAGTGTCCTCAACTTAAATGCTTCTTCTGAAATCACTGTGTTGGGTGATTTTAATGTCCATAATGTTGAATGGCTCACTCATTCAGCCAGGACTGATGATGCTGGTCTTGAATGTGAGCTATTTGCAGACTCATTTAATCTCACTCAACTAGTCAACCAACCCACCCGTGTACCAGATAATCCTAATCATAATTCCCACCTACTGGACTTATTTTTAACAACCAATTCAGAAAATTATGATGTTACAGTGAGGTCCCCGCTTGGATCTTCTGATCACTGTCTGATACAGGCCACCTGTCTATCACCTACCACACCTTCCCACTCTGAACCTGTTTTGGTGACTAAATGGCATTACGATAGGGCAGACTGGGAGGGTCTTCAAGGTTTCTTTATTGATATTCCCTGGACCTCTTTCTTTTCTAATGATGCACACTCCACCTTGAGCCACATACAAGATTTTGTAAAAATTGGAATGGAAACTTTTATTCCTCATCAAAAGTACAGTAAAAGATCTAATTCACCTAGATGGTTTGACCATAATTGTGCTAGAGTAACTGAACAAAAAGCAATAGCCTACAATGCATACACAAGATCAAAAACACATGAAGCCTTTAATTACTTTAGAAACATCAGAAATCATGCCAAAACTGTATTAAACCTAACTAAATCAAACTTTCTCCACAAGCAGGCAAATAAACTTCTAAATAATCCAAATGATAACAAAATATTTTGGTCTACTCTTAACTCATTTAAATCCAACTTCACTACTGCTTCATCCATTCCACCATTAAAATCTCCGACTGGCAATCTTGTAAGTGACCCACGAGGAAAAGCTAACCTTCTTGCGGATATTTTCTCCACCAACTCAACCTTAGATGAAATAAATCAAGATGTCCCTGTACTTAATTTTAATTCGCCTGAAATTCCCTCACTTAAGATCCACACCAGACATGTCAAAACTATTTTGCAGAATCTCTCGGTAGATAAGGCTCCTGGTCCAGATGAAATTCCTCCAATAGTACTTAAGAATTGCTCCTTGGTGCTCGCTCCTGTATTGGCAAAATTTTTCCGTCTGTGTACTCATACCTCATGCTTCCCAGTACCCTGGAAAGAAGCAAACATCCATCCAGTTCCTAAAAAAGGTGCCTCTTCAGATCCATCAAACTACAGACCAATAGCTATAACTTCCACTCTTGGTAAAGTCTTTGAAATTATATTAAATAATCACATAATTAAGCATCTTGAGAATAATAAATTAATCAGTGATAGGCAATATGGTTTTAGACGATGTCGATCAACTGCAGACATGCTATGCCTTCTTACGCATCAAATCAACCAAGCTACAGACCAACATGGTGAAACACATACAATAGCACTGGATATATCAAAGGCATTTGATAGAGTCTGGCATCAATCCTTATTGTCGAAGATGTCACACTACGGCCTTGCATCATTAGTTCCACTAATTTCTTCTTATCTTCATAACAGAAAAATATGTGTAATGGTAGATGGCCTTTATTCTCAATTTCACTCAATAAATGCTGGTGTTCCCCAGGGATCAGTTTTGGCCCCAATTCTGTTCCTCATTCATATCAATGATCTCATATCTACCACTCATAATCCAATACATTCCTACGCAGATGACTCAACACTCCACAGTTCCTTCACATTTACCAATTCTTTCACCCAACCCGATCTTATAAATTAAAAATAAACACTGCAATTTCTCTGAACCAGGACCTTTCTAGAATTGATGGATGGGGACAAAAGAATCTAGTTTCCTTTAATGCACAGAAAACCAAGTACATTCAATTTTCTAACCGACAGAATCTCACTGACTCCCATATATTTTTAATGATGTAAATATTCCCACTTCCCCTAGTATTGACATTCTCGGTGTAACATTAACTACTAACTTGAGCTGGACACATTATGTTAGAAGCATTGCTAAGAATGCCTCTAAAAAACTGGGACTCCTGTACAGAGTTCGAGAATTCTTCACTGACGAGCAGTTGGCCGTGATATATAAAAGTCATGTGCGTTCTCAGATGGATTACTGTTCACCTCTGTGGGGTGGAAGTGGAGTGGTTGCATTGAGGCAGTTGGACAAAATTCAAAATAAAGCTATTAGATTAATCAATAACCCTGCAATCACACAGGACCTTCCTACATTATCCATACGAAGAAACGTTGCATCCCTTGCATTATTCTACAGATATTTTCACAGCAATTGTTCCGAGGAACTTGCTTCAATTGTGCCGCCTCTCCACATCTTTCCCCGTAGAACTAGGGCAGCTGAGAGCGCCCATGAATTTACACTTTCTCCTCCACAATGCAGAACTTCTGCTTATCAGAATTCATTTATCCCCAGAGCTACTACTCTTTGGAATTCACTTCCCTCGAATTGCTTTCCACAAACTTACAATCTACAAATGTTTAAATCCAGTTGTTACAAACATTTTATGAATGGAGGATGCCTTTAGGCACATGGACCTTTTTGTTTTATCTGTGTTTTTCCTTCCTCCGTTCATTGTCTCTTAAAAAAAAAAAAAAAAAAAAAAAAATGGTATTTACTCCGCAATCTTCAGTTTTGGCTGTGGATAACGAGGTAAATTTTAACTTTCAAAGTAATTGAAAACGTTTTTTCCGAAAGTTGAAACATATATTAATATGATGTATAGGTTATGTTCATTCGATGGGTGACTTCCAAATTTCCAGGAAAATTTGTGGCCGGTTTCCTTGATAAATACCAGTCCTGGACGTTCTGGCAAATTTTTACTAAACTCTGCATGAATAAAAGAACTACAATTAGTGTTAAAATGTTCTATCAAAATCAAATTTGCAACTTGACAAGACATTAACAATAGTACAAAATACAAATATTGATAAGATAACTATAATATTACAAAAAATATATATAGCACTCACTAACGATAGTGCTATCGGGTAGGTACCTGTAATCATAGCATGCCTCAAATGACCCCTATCAATAGCTACCCTACAAATAACCTACATTTATTGTACAAATAAGCTAAGGAAATAGCAAAAGCAAGCAATTGATACTATCGACAATGAATAGATATAATATAAAGACAAATAATTGCAAAATATGAAGAAGCAACAACAGATTTTAACAAGAACAATTAATTTTTTAAAGATCATCAAATGAAACAGGGGTGTGTGATGTCCCCGTGGTTGTTTACTGTATATATGGATGGAGTCATGAAAGAAATACTATCAAGAGCAGTGGATGTTGGTGTATCGCTGAAAAGGGAGGGAATTGAGTGGAAGCTACCTATACTGCTGTTAGCGGATGATACAGTTCTGATGAGTGATAATGAATGGGAGTTGCAGGGTCTGGTAAATGAGTTTGGAAGTGTGTGCGAAAAACGGAATTTGAAGGTAAATGCGGGGAAGAGCAAGGTTATGGTCTTCGTAAGGGGTGAAGCTGAACGGTCAGGCTATGGAGATCGTCAACTCTTTTAAGTATCTGGGCTGTGTGTTGAGTAAAGATGGGACTATGGATGAAGAAGTGCGGGAGAGGGTACAACAGGGGAAGAGGGTTGTAGGAATGCTGAAAGCAGTAACAAGAAATAGGGTGGTCAGTATGGAAGTGAAGAAGTCCTTGCATGACAGTGTGGTAATCCCGACACTGACTTACGGAAGCGAAGCATGGACGTTGGTTAAGAGACTCAGACCAAGAGTGAGAGCAGTGGAAATGAATTAGGCCTACTTAAGAAGTGCGTGTGGAGTTACATGGAGGGATAGACAGACTAATGAGGAAGTAAGAAGGAGGTGTGGTGTGGAGGTAGATGTGCTGGAAAGTGTGAAAAGGAACAACTTGAGATGGTTCGGCCATATGGAACGTATGGAAAGCGAGAGAATGACTAAGAGGGTGTATGAGAGCGAGGTGGAGGGACAGAGAGGGAGAGGTAGACCGATAGAGAGGTGGAAGGATGGAGTGAGGAAGTATATGAACGAAGGCGGTGCTGGTTGGGGGGAGGGGCGTCGACTGACTGGGAACAGAGGTGCATGGGGGCAGTTCGTTCGTGGCCACCCCTTCGGGGATCATGGCGTCAGGCAATAGATAGATAGATAGAATAATAATAATAGAAAAAGAAAAACAATAAATACAAACAGACAAAAAGTAAGCAGAGGTTATACAAGAAATTTCAAGTTAAAAATGTTTGATTAACCCTCTCACGTTCTTGACGCAATTTTGAGCCTATTAGGGATACTTTAATTCCTTTGTTACCATCAGGGGTATTTAGAAACCTTTAGTTTAGTTACTTTAACCTCTGCAGTTATCTTTGAGTTAGCTGTGGGCAGAAAACTAATTTTGGAGAGGTAATTATAAGAGTGAGACAACTCTATTTCTTATTGCTAATCTGGCAACCTCTGCGTCATATGGTCGTGAGAGGGTTAAAATTATTGATGTCAAATTTTAGAATACAGTCACAATAATTGACCCTAAAAAGATTAAATTTATGTAACAATTTACTTGCCTCAAACCCAAAAAGAAAACCCATGGGAAAATTGGTGGTAGTTTCGGTAATATTTTCCCTCATAACCTAGCCTATTCATTCAATTCTCAAACAAAATTGCTCTGGTTAGACACCCTGATTTTAAATTTGATTGTTAAGCAAGGTTCTGTCAATAGCTTGATATTTGAAGTTCGTCAAACAAGGTACTGACAACAGCTCGATGTTTGACATTTGATTTTCAAAATTTGAATTTCAAATGTCAAACAAGATACTGTCAATGGCTTGGTGTTTGACGTTTGCTATTCAAATTTTTAACACCAAACTGTTTGTTTTTCAAAATTTGAATTTTGTATATCAAACCTCAAGCCATTGTCAGTATATTGTTTGACATTTGAAATTCAAACTTACCTGGTTAATATGGCCACAAACCCCTCTGGCAGTCAGTTTACTACACCAGGAGGGAGGAAATGGCCCAAGACACTGAACCATACATTTTTTTGTTTGGTTTGAAAAACAGGCAATTTGCCCTAACAGACTTCATATTTAACCCTTCCTGCCCGGGCTCGCTATCCTAAGGACATTATTGAGATCCGGGCGATCTGGCCGAAAAACGTCTTTAATAGGCTACCCGTATCTTTGTTATTTTAACTGCTAGAGAATTCCCACGCATCTCTAAACGTAGTGCTGTTTCTTATCTGTAAACTGGTGTTGAGTAGAGCTCTCTAGGTCAACTGGTACAGTTGTGATGACACTTTCCGTGGAGAGAAATTCGATACGATGTTCGCAATATCAGACCTTTGGAGACACTAATTTCGTCATAGCATACTGATCCGACGTCTCCTTCTTGGTTTCGGAGGTGCGGTGTCGCAAAGACAGGCTTTGTTTACATGCGTCGGACGTACGGCTTTCAAACCAAGCTTAATAGGCTTTCAAGCTTACGGATTTTAAAATGACACCCGGGCTCCTGGCCATCTGCCGCAGTGTCATTTTAAAATGCTGCCCGGGCGGGAAGGGTTAAATATATCTTATTTAGTTACGCTTTTAGTTTCTGGACACCTATTTGACAGGTACCACCAAGGATTTAATACATATTTTTTTCGGTTTCCACGCATCGAACAGCCCCCCTTCAACCCGTCCTGTATCCCACAGCCTTTAACATAAGAACATAAGAAAATGGGAGTCTGCAGAAAGCCGATTGGCCTAAGCAAGGCAGATCCCTGTCCAACACAACCCCAATTACAAAGCCCAATTATAGGCTCAACACTCTAATACCCTGAGGATCATCTTACCAAAACGGTTAGAGATTAACGCAGGATTACGGGGGTCTGCAGAGCGCTGATTGGCCCAACCCTGCTGATCCCCCTTCACACCCAACCCTTCTCGTCCATATGCTTATCCAATTTTATCTTAAAGCTCCCTATCGTTTTTAATCCCACTATAGCACTTGGTAGTCCATTCCACCCATCTACAACTCTGTTACCAAACCAATATTTGCCTATATCTTTTCTGAAACAAAATTTATCTAATTTGAAACCATTGGTACGAGTTCTTTCGCTATCACTGAGCTTTAGTACATTTGTCATGTCCCCTTTGTTAATCCCACTAACCCACTTGAACACCTCTATCATATCCCCTCTAACTCTGCATCTCTCTAACGAATGTAAGCCTAATTTCTTCAACCTTTCTTTATACGGAAGATTTCTAATATTATGGATAATTTTTTTCATTCTACGTTGTACTCTCTCCAATGAATCTATGTCCATTCTTTAACGCAAGTCTTTATCCAAAAATGTACCCAACAACTGGTTAGCTTAGCCAAGGCGGGAAGTCACTCCGAGCGTAACGTAAACAAAGCGACGCTACTTCCACTAACGCAACAGAGTTGTCTTTATATTTCGTCTCATATTATCATTATTAAAGTATCCCCATTGCTTTTTTAGTGTTTCGTACACCAGAAAAGGGTGTAGCTTGGTGTTGGATGCGTGGAAACTGAGAATATTGAGAGAAGATGAAGGGTTGATCTTTGTATTGTTGAAGTATAAGAGATAGTCCTCTGAGAGTTAATGACGGGTAGATAGATGGAGAAATTGGGTTTTGGAAGCATGAAAGGTAACAAGGTTTTCTCTGCCCCAGTTGGAAATGGTAGGTAGACCAGAAGATAAGCTTCATTACATTTGCTTGCTGGGGAGTGTTTTGGTATTTGTTTGACATCTCTTCTTCCGAGAGTAGTGTCGCAGCTGCTAGATTTTAAGGGGTGGTTCCCGTTTATGTCAGGGTGTCAAATCAGAGTAATTTTGTTTGAGACGTGTAGTTATTTATAAGAATGGCTTCTCCGATGTGCGTGACCGCCGCCTAGTGAGGTGGATGTAAACAAACACTAACGTGACTCGTCCCCCTATACATACATACAAGCTTAACTCAATGCTTGCGGGTTGTTGTATAAAAAATACGGTCATCACTGCGGTACTTGTCATATGACAATTGCCAAATTTCTGCCTTGAACAAGGACTGGGAGGCAGGCGAGCGAGTATAAGCAGCGCGGGACCGTCCCATCCACCACCCACAGTGTCTGGGCCATCACTAGTGGCAGTGGGAGACATCTCCAGCTCCCTTACAAACTCGGGAATAGCGTAAACCGCTCAAACTCGCTATTTTTTACCGATTTAGCGTTAGCTGTGCAATATCGTTGCACGGCAACCAGTGGTTGTACAGACATGATTCAGGTGTCATTGGATAGGTCTATTCCTCTTTCCAGGATATATCATTGAAATACTTTCTAACTCTTGTTTATACATGAAAATCTGCAGGGAATGAAAGTTACTTTTAGTCTAAAAAAAACTGTATGGTACAGTGGTGACCAAGCAATTGTCATATGACAAGTGCCGCATCAAAAGTGTTAAAGACTGTTTTGTCCACAGAGAATGTGGTTACATGATTGACACAAGAATATTCGATAATTGACCATATGACTTAACTGCTCCATACCAATTTACATTCCTAATTCAATCACACTATAGTTTCTTTCATATATAAAAATAACTTAAGTGTGGATACAAATTCATATGGATTATTCTATATATGTTATTTTGTAGTTGGTAAGCAGATCATAAGATTAAACAATTGTCTATCTTCTTTTCAGATCATCATTCAAGGATTTAAAAGTTATCGCGAGCAAACTATCATCGATCCATTTGACCCGGCACATAATGTAGTCGGTAGGTATTTTGCATATTGTATACTGTACATATTAATGTACTAAACCAATTATTTATATACATTATAAGTTTTACCTTGCGTAATATTTGTCAATACTGTACATTATTTATATTTTGCTGTATGCAATATAGTTTAGTGGGTTTCATTGGTATCTGTACTGAGACCACAAATTTGTACTTATGTTTCTAATGAATTATATTATTACTGTAAAATTTGTGTACTTTACTATTATAGCATTTGTATTTTGTTTCCAGTTGGTCGTAACGGCTCGGGAAAGAGCAACTTCTTCTATGGTAAGTTGAAGATTATGGTTTATGAAAGTTGATTCTAATAGTTATATTTGTAATAAAGTTGATAATTAATATATTATACAGTATATATATATTTATATTTTATTTTTTATTTTTATTTTTTTTTTAAAGTACTGTATCTTTTCCTTTTAAGTATCTGGGCAGTGTGTTGAGTAAAGATGGGACTATGGATGAAGAGGTGCGGGAGAGGGTACAACAGGGGAAGAGGGTTGTAGGAACGCTAAAAGCAGTAACAAGAAATAGGGTGGTCAGTATGGAAGTGAAGAAGTCCTTGCATGACAGTGTGGTAATCCCGACACTGACTTACGGAAGCGAAGCATGGACGTTGGTTGAGAGACTCGGACCAAGAGTGAGAGCAGTGGAAATGAATTACTTAAGGAGTGCGTGCGGAGTTACATGGAGGGATAGACAGACTAATGAGGAAGTAAGAAGGAGGTGTGGTGTGGAGGTAGATGTGCTGGAAAGTGTGAAAAGGAACAACTTGAGATGGTTCGGCCATATGGAACGTATGGAAAGCGAGAGAATGACTAAGAGGGTGTACGAGAGCGAGGTGGAGGGACAGAGGGGGAGAGGTAGACCGAATATGAGGTGGAAGGATGGAGTGAGGAACTACATGAACGAAGGCGGTGCTGGTTGGGGGGAGGGGCGTCGACTGACTGGGGACAGAGGTGCATGGGGGCGGTTCGTTCGTGGCCACCCCTTCGGGGATCACGGCGTCAGGCAATAGATAGATAGATAGATCTTTTCCCATATGGACCCCACTGATTCGACAACCAGCCTCTTTCGGACTAGCAATTCAATTCGGACTCCGACTTCAGACTTCTGGTAAAGTCCAGAAGTTTGAGAAAAATAGTCCGGATATGTTCACATTCAGAGTACAGTCCATCCTCCTATAACGCGAGTTTAGGGGCGGCACTGCGCCTCGTGTTGTAGGTATTTCGCGTTGTAGGAATAACACTTTAAATGGAGATAATTCTATATGGGACTGGGCCCCCCAATTTTGCCACTTTTCTGTATTTCTTTTAGCTTAATAAATATATAGGCTAGGCTATACAACTTCCATTTCATCGGAATAACATTCACCGCCAAGCAAAATATACCGAATTAAATTAGAATGAAGGAACAGTAAGTTGAGTGAGATGTTTCAGCTTGCCGTCAACCCAGCTCCGAAGCTCTCTTCCTGTCGCGCTGTAGGTGGGGGGGGGGGGGTTGCGCAGTAAGAGGAGCTGCCGGATTTGAAGCACTCGGCAAGGCCATTTCACGTTATATGTTTTCGGCTCGGGTTATAAGAGGTTTAGGTAATTCGAGACCCCCCCCCCCCTCGTGTTGTAGGAGCTCGTGTTATAGGAGGATGGACTGTATCTTTCAGAATTTTCCGGAAGTCTTTGAGTAATACTGTATAGTCCAGAAATGTGGGATCCTGTTCAGACTATATTACTTAAACTTCGGGAAAAGTCTGGAAGTGTGAGTAATATAGTCCGAATGTAAAATCTTGTCTGGACTATTTTTCTCAGACTTTCGGAGTTTTCCGTAAGTCTGAGGTCAGAGTCTGGAGTTTCAGACTTACAGAAAAATCACTTTCAAACAGGCTTTCCCCCCAATAAGTCCAATAGTGCGACGTTTTACCATATGTGTACAGTATGTTAGTTATATATATATAATGTAGCTGTGGGTTTAATACGTTGAATATTGTTGTCTTACAGCCATCCAGTTTGTGTTGAGCGATGAGTTCAACCATCTCCGGGCGGAGCAGCGACAGGCGCTGCTCCACGAGGGTACGGGGCCACGTGTTATATCAGCGTTCGTCGAGATCATCTTCGACAATGCTGATGGCAGGATACCCGTGAGTATTTTTGATGCTTTATTAGAGACCCATGTTTGCAATCATTTTGTGTATATTATGGGTTTACTTTTTTTAAATAGGGGACAGGTGCTTAGCAAGCCATCCAAACAATTACATTTGCCCATTAAGAGGGGTTACCTGCTTTTTTTTCTCTTTCTCTGGCTTCTATCCATTCGGCCCCATTCAGGCAACTGTTTTAAGACGTTTATCCCAGGTGTCTATTTCTTCCTGGCGAGCGATCGCAAGCCAGCATTGTATGGAGAAATCTGGCTTCGCCGGAGAAATTTTTCTATCTAAAAATGTACAAATTTAGCTTCCGTCAAAACAAAAATATGTATATGCTTGCTCGCTAGGAAAATATTGACACCTGGATGGAGGTAAAAGTCTTAAAACAGTAGGCTGAATGGGGCCAAATGGATGCAAGCCAAAGAGAGGGAGAGAAAGAGAAAAAAAAAGCAAGGTGGGTGCCCCATAAAGGCAAGCCAGATCACCAGGTAGAAACTGTGATGATCCTGAAGGGCCCTGACAATTTCTGACAAGAAATTTGAGTAGTCACGATGCACGGTTGCTAGTTGTCAATCACATGAGTCGGACTAACTGTCTGACAACATGAGGGGCTCTATTTGAAGATTTATTCCTGCTACTTTTAATTTTATCCAGCTTTAGAATATAAAACTTTTCAACGAGACAAAGGGGCAAGGGGACGCGAAAGTGGTCCCCGACTCGTAAGAATTAGAACTTTAAAGGTTTCTGTTCAGGCTCTGTCTTGAGTCAGCCATCCCCAGCAATGGGGTATGTGCCTGAGTATATACATAGTATATATTTATAATATACAGTAATACATAATGGTCTAGGGATGCGGCGACCCCACCGCCCGCCACTTTGGTGGTGCAATCAGCCTCTGGAGCAGTGAACCACTGGTTCCTATTTCCAGAAAATTCCTGTGCTTGGTATGCTTCCAGCCAGGGCCCCACTGGGGTAAATAAAATAGCAAAACAGTGGTGGAACTGCCATCCGGGTGAGGGACTGCTCTGGGTCTGCTCCTTCTGTGTTCATGGTTATAATCCACTTAGTGGAAATGGCACTGTGGAGTGGGTCAGTCGGGGCATGTCTGGGAGCCTGGAGGCAGTTTCTGCCATGGCCATCCCTTTTGGGGCGTTTCCTCTGGAAGCGAGGCGTCAGATTTGATGATGATGAATGACAAAATATGATTAACCCTCTATCTTCTCATACTGTGTTTTATTCTAAAGCTTATGTCATACTTTTCCCAGATTGACAAGAATGAGGTATACCTGCGTCGCGTCATTGGTGCCAAAAAGGATCAATATTTCCTCAACAGGAAGGCCGTCACCAAACTAGACGTTATGAATCTCCTAGAGTCGGCCGGATTCTCTCGCTCAAACCCTTACTACATCGTCAAACAGGTAATTTTTCTATTGTTTATTTTGTTCATAATTATTGTATTCATGCAATCTTTGTATTAGTTTATCCAGCTTGGCTAGAATGTTTTTGGAACTGTTTTAGATAATATACGGTACTATTCCTTTATTTCCCAGTTTTACATAAATTTATAGTGCCTTGAATAGCGTGGAGTTTATTTTCAAGGAGGATAACTATTATAGATACTGGTAGTAGTTTATTCCAATGTACCTAGATGTGTGTGAATGTGTTCATTGTTTTGTGTTGTCCCTATTCTTGCTCTGTCTTGAGTCGGCCTCCCCCCCCCCCCATATAAAATAAAATAAAAATAGAAAAATTGGGATTGGGCCTGAGCATATACAGTAGGTATATAGATAGATAGATAGATAGATAGACCAATTATTTTTATTTATGAAGAAAATCAAATATTGTACATATACTGTATGATTTAAACGTGAGTAGGTGTTTATACCAGATATGTTATAATTTCAGGGTAAAATCAATCAAATGGCCACTGCCCCCGACTCCCATAGATTAAAGCTGTTGAGGGAAGTGGCTGGAACCAGAGTCTACGATGAAAGGAGAGAAGAGTCCAAAGTTATCCTTAAGGGTAAGTCGCCTCAACTGTGTGTACACTTGCCTAATTTAATGAAAATTAGAAGTAGTCTTAAGGGGAGGCAGACCGTTTGTTTGGTCTATTAATTCATTTATTCATATATATTTTTTATTTGCCTCCCTAGACCTATATCAAGCTTAGAAAAACACCCCCTAGACCCCCCCTTCAAAATAAATTTGTAAATTTTTCGGTGGAAAAGTGTCGCGGCCGAAGGCCGGTTCCTCTTAAAATTGCAGGCTCGCTATCGCTCGCCAGGAAATAATTGACACCTACAGTAAATGGCACGAAAGGCCTTAAAATTGACAACAAAATGGGGCGAAAGGTGTTATAATCGCCAAACTAATGGGCCAAACGTCTTATAATCTCAAAACTAGCAAGGGCTAAGCATAGGGAGAAGGGGGTCCAGAAAAACGGTCTGGCTTCCCTTAATTATGATTCCATAAAATCCAGTAAATCTGATTTAGGGAAAATTGAATTAGTCTTGATTGTTCTATAAATTGAATTAGTCTTGATTGTTCTATAAATTGAATTAGTCTTGATTGTTCTATAAATTCAGTAAATTGTTTGACAAGCATATGTACTTCCTAAGTACAATTAAACAATATATTGTAGCCAGACATGAAATCGTCCGCATCAGGTTTATATCTTAGTCGCTATGTAATTATTTGATTGGATCGATTACTTGTTCATACATATAGAAAAACTGTATGGTTTTGTTGGCCCCTACAGAGACGCAGAGCAAGCGTGAGAAGATCGAGGAGTTCCTGCGCACCATCGAGGACCGGCTGAAGACCCTAGAGGAAGAGAAAGAAGAGCTGAAGGAGTACCAGAAATATGACAAGATGCGCCGCGCCCTGGAGTACACCATCCACGACAGAGATCTCAAGGACACCAGGAAGAAACTAGAGGATGTGAGTGAAATTAATAAATTAGATTATATTTATAGGTTAGGTATCAAGATGAACAGTCAGGCTATGGAGATCATCAGCTCTTTTAAGTATCTGGGCAGTGTGTTGAGTATAGATGGGACTATGGATGAAGAAGTGCGGGAGAGGGTGTAGGAACGTTGAAAGCAGTAACAAGAAATAGGGTGGTCAGTATGAAGAAGTCCTTGTATGACAGTGTGGTAATCCCGACACTGACTTACGGAAGCGAAGCATGGACGTTCGGGAAGAGACTCAGACCAAGAGGGAGAGCGGTGGAAATGAGTTACCGGTACTTGAGAAGTGCATGCGGAGTTACATGGAGGGATAGACAGATAAATGAGGAAGTAAGAAGGTGGTGTGGAGGTGGATGTGCTGGAAAGTGTGAAAAGGAACAACTTGAGATGGTTCGGCCATATGGAACGTATGGAAAGCGAGAAAATGACTAAGAGGGTGTACGAGAGCGAGGTGGAAGTACAGTATATGAATGAAGGCGGTGCTGGTTGGGAGGAGGGGCGTCGACTGACGGGGCGGTTCGTTCGTGGCCACCAGCGTCAGGCAATAGATAGATAGATCAAGATGTGTGGAAGATTTTGCGTTTTTTTTTCTGAAATGTGATGGCCCTGTTCGGGCTCTGTCGAGTCGGCCACCCCCATAAAAAAAAAGGAAAACTGGGGAAGGTGCCAAAGTATATACATACTGTACATACATACATTCGTAGGTATCAAGAGTATCAGTGATGAGATGTGTACTAGCATGCTTGGATGATTTGGACATGTGGAGAGGATGGATGAACAAAGCTAGGTGAAAAGATGCAAGGCTATGAATGTGGAGGGAGCTGCACCAAGGGGTGGACCAAAAAAGACATGGGATCGGACTTTGCAGTCTGATCTTAAATCAAGGAACCTGATAAGTGAGGCAGCTCTTAACAGGGTTGCCTGGAAAGCCGCCAGTAGGACGTGAGACCAGAACCGCATTTTGTGTGGAGCTCTTGGTCATTAAATTTGTGTATGTATACTGTATATATTGTAAAGTGTGGATGAGTGCTTGATGTATGGGGTTATAGTATTGATATATTATGATATCCTTAATTTATTTGTACGGTACTATAGATGTAGCTTATTTTTAGGGTAGGTTTGGTTTGTTACCACAATAATTTGGAATAGGCTGTTAAAATTTAAAATCATATACTCTAGTTAAAACGTAGATATATTCCTTTCATGTTAGGTAGGAAATTTTGTTTTGACCAATAACCTCCATAACTCTCAGACGACTAGAGGACTCGAGCTAATATTACTACCATTTAAAAAGTGTCAAGGAATAGGTGTAGTAATTTGCAGCCCATTTGCTCTATCCCTTTTTGAGATGGAGTTTGGGGATCATGATGTCTGGCTTACCTATTAATGAATGGACCCTGATCAAGACACTTTCCTAGTAAATATGCTTGTAATTATGCACTTTAGTCTCAACTTAATGAAGCTTAGCAATATTGTAATGCATTTTGTTCACTAAATAATCAATTTGATAATTGAAAGCGTTTAAAATTAGGAGACATTAAGATATTATATATTTTCACCAACCAACTTCACTTCTAAACTCAATTAATGAAATCAACAAATACATATGACACTCCAAGGACTGGAACCTAGGATACTCACACCAAAATGATCCGCACTTATGCATTACACTATCAAGACATTATTCTATCATTCAGTTGGTTTCCTTTATAGTGATTATGATCGGTTCTTTTGTCTTTATGTAGTGTGTTACTGTTTTGATTTTATTTGCAAGTTTTACACCTTGATTGCTGACAACATTTTTTGATATCATTACAGATGGAGAACCAACGCAAGAATTCGGGAGCTGAGCAAGAATCTTTAAGACAACAACTACAAAAATCCCAAGAGAGTAGTAAGGCCTTGTCCAAGGAAATGAAGGATATCAAGACTAAACTGTCTCAGGTATGTAATGCTTGCTTTCAGTAACTTGCTTTTTTTCTCTCTCTGGGTTGTATCTGTTCGGCTCCATTCAGCTTACTGTGTTAAGACTTATCCTCATCCAGGTGGCTATTTTAACCTGGCGAGCGATAGCGAGCCACCATATTTTGGATTATGCATTAGACAGCTGGCTTAATTTGTAAATTTTTTGATAAAAAAATGACTGGCGAAGCCAGATTTCTCAATAAAATGTTGGCTCGCTATCCTCGCCAGGAATTTGTTTACATCTGGATGGGAATAATTGTCTTATAACAGTAGGCTGAATGGGGCCGAATGGATACAACCAAGAACAAGAAAAAAGCATGTCACCCCCCTTAAGAGAATTTCTAGAACAGTACAGTCATGTTTTGGACACCACCTAATGAGGATAGACCCCTTCTGTACCGGCAACGTCATTTTACCTTTACGCTGGCAGCTATTAGATGATTATATTCAGTTTAAATAGTGCGTTGAGCAATTCACAGGCTTGGAACTATCTCACTTAACTATTTTTACTACTACAGATCCTTCTTGAACTGCATAAAATACTCTGTATAAAGCTAGAATAAAATGAAACAGACGTCACCGGTATAGAAGAGGTTAACTATAGGTAGTGCCAACGAACTTGACACTAATCTTAATCCTTGTAACTCAAAAGGGCCTAGAACAAACTGGCTGTAAATATCCACACCTATTTCCTGGTGGACTCTTCCCAAATGATAGCAATTTCAACCCGATTGCATTCATTAATTTTGAGTTTCAAGAAGTTAAGGGGTCAAGTTCGCTGGCGCTACCTATAGTACCGGTATTTAACAGTAATTTGATATTTTTGGTTCGAGCAGTTTTATCAAAATAGTTTGCCAATGTATCAAGTTTTTCTTCATGTTAAGGTCTATCTATTGCTGGACACCTTACTCCCCTTTATGAGGGTGGCCATACACAAAATGGATTAGATTATTTTCACATTACCGGCATGTAACTATTTAAAGATCATGGGGTTTATTTTTCCAATGAATCTGTTTTACAGGTAAAAGAGGAGAAAGACACATTCAGCATGGAGCAGCAACAACTACTGAAGGAGAAGACCAAGTTGGAGTTTACCATCAAGGACCTGGCTGATGAGGTGCAGGGGGACAACAAGAGTAAGGAGCGGGCGGAGAAGGAACTACTGAAGCTGCGGACCACCATCTCTCTGAAGGAAGAGGAGTTGGAGGCCATCAGACCGCAGTATGAGGAGATGAAGGGACGGGAGGATGAAGCCCAGCATGAGTGAGTTCAATTAACAGCTTTCATTATATTGTAAAACTTACAAAATTAACTAACCAAAACAGGAACAGCACAATATAAAGACTAAATAACTTTATCAAAATCACTTTATGGAAATAACTATTGGCGGTACTAGTAATGGAATGCCGTTGTTAGGACGTGAGACTGAAACTAAAATTCATGTTGATCACTGTCTTAATCCTTTGGTGCACCAGAATGCGATTGTGGTGTTTCAGGGATACTGTACTTTAAAATCCTTTATGACCATCAAGGGTGTTTATAAACCTTTAGTTTAGTTACTTCAACCTCTGCAGGTGTCTGAGTGATTTGTGGGCAGAAAACTTATTTTGGAGAGGTAATTACGATATGAGAATTCTATTTCTGAATACTAAACGACAACCCCCTGAGTATGAAAGGGTTAAATAGATGTATCTAGTACTCTTTAAGATATATTTATATGCTTCTTATTCATCTTGAATGTTCATTTATTCTTTGTGAAAATGGGAGATAAAGGAAGTTTGCCTATAGTGTTAATTTCATTAAAAAAGGTAGCCAGCTAAAGTCATAGTTTTGTACAGTAGAACAAAATAATAGACAGGCAGTGTTTGAACGATTTCAGTGAGAGGAAGTGTAAGTAACAGACAAAGATGTTCTGTTTTAGTGAGACTTGGTAGAAATTTATACTTCGGTCTAGGTCTGCAAGATGTAATTAGATTTTGATTTGTTTCGTTATTGTTCAAGGATCATCACCTTTTCAATGTTGCTGCAACCTTCCCCCACTCCCCCAATATAATTTAATTATTTTCCACTGTATAGTTTATCTAGTTATTACTCAAGTAAGCTCTTTCAAATATTTATATTGTAGGGTCAATAGTACGTGTTAATGTGAGGCAAGGGTCGTGCATGCCATCCAGTGTAGGACGGTAGAAGTGTCTTGAGGAGTGAGGACAAACTATTAGTTCGTACAACAGGGTGATAGATGTGTGGGGATTGGTGCAGGTTAACTAGAGGGAACAGATAAACGTCAATAAGGTGGAAAATGTGAGAGGGAGAGTGAGACTAAGGAGAAATTTAAGAGATAATGTGGAAGCCACTTTGATAAACAGAAGCTTAGGCATCCAGGAGAGTGATAAGTGTCTTGAGTATTAAGAGAGTTTGAACAATGTAGTATATGAGGCAGGATATGCACTAGAGTCTAGACAATGACACTTATGAAGGGGTCGTGGTTCACCATCAAAGCAGGGCCTGATCACGGATATACAGCATATAGCCGTGTATTATTCTATATCTACAGTATATACTTGGACACACACCCCATACCTGGGGATGGCCGACTTGAGACAGAGCCTGAGCAGGGACAACACAATACAAAAACAAAACACAAATTCACGCACATCTAGGTCGCCCAGAAGACCCAGAGACCCAGGCCCATTCCCAGGCCTCCCGGAGAGGTTCTGGTCTCAGCAGGCATACATGCAGTGAAGCATTTGTATTATTGGGGGAATAATTTCTTATTTTACCATAGTTTCATACTCGGGCTCTTAAAGACTCTCTACCAGGAATTATTTTGATACAAATTTTAACTATGTGAACCTTACTTGACCTGTATGGATTCTGTGTCACCCTGCAGATTGTCGCTGAAGGACCAGAAGCGCAAGGAGTTATACGCCAAGCAGGGTCGAGGCAGTCAGTTCACCTCCAAGGAACAGCGAGACCAGTGGATCCAGAAGGAGCTCAGGTATGTACTCCACCATGCCTTGTGTTGACGTGCTACCGGTGTCGTTTATAAGGAACGCTGGATTCAACAATACTTTATATACAACCTGGATGAGAAATTGTGTAAATGGTGCTTTTATTTGATAGTCTCGTGAGCAAAAACTGAAGACAATAATTTAAGGACAATTGGAAGCAGCTTGAGTACTCAAAATAGTGCCTCGTCTTCAAATCACGTAGTCCGTTTTGGTACGTCCCCATAGGTAAATAAACAAAATAAAAATCCTATTGGCTTCTGGGTAAGACGACAAAATGCACTATTAGTTATGTTTCTCATCTAGGTTGTTGAACTATTCCTTTCATCCAACATTACAGTTCATTGGCTACATAACAAGTTAATATAGGCCAGAGCTATGGACAAAGGAATCTGGTACAAGTGTTATGAAAGTCTAGCTGTAATGACCACCATAACGAGCTAATATAGGGTGCACTACCCAATTTGTATGCAATGATCTAATTGAAGAATGGATAATACAGTACACCTAACTGCAAACAAATGTGATTTGGGATAGATTTATACAATTTGGATATTGCATACTAATTGAGCCACCTCATATAAATTGTCTAGCCTACCCTATAGAGTTAATTTTATTTAATGGTCGTATGCACTTCCGACAGCATTATTATAAAATAGTAATTCAATTTAATGATATTCTACAGCTTATTACATTCCCTCCACCAACCAACTTTATTCCTAAACTCGATTAATGAAATTAACAAACACATTTGGCAGTCCGGGGATTCGAACCCAGGACACTCACACCGAAAATCAACACACTTATGCATTGCGCCATGAAGACAGTTTTTGAAATGCATGTTAAATACAGCAAACAAAATAATGATAATAATTGCAATGTAAATATTAACCAAATGGAGATAACCAAGTAGAATCGCTGTGTATTAAAATTAACAATTCGTATAACATAAAATTAATGAGAATATAAGAGAACATAAGCTGTATATGATCTCACAAATTAACCCGGGTGTTAAACCTCGTCAAAACTTCACAGCACATGTACCAGGTTCATTAGTCCCCAACTGTATGCAAGGATCTACCAGCTATGCATTATTTTGGACCGCTTAATTCTAGCCTCGGACAGCAGTTGACTGATTTGGATAAATCTAGAAATCTTGAACCACCAGCCTCTTTAACCAGTACAGCCCCAGCGATGCGTTTGACGCGTCGGCGATGTATATAACGCACAGCCCCAGAGACGCGCCTGACGCATCACCCTAATTGCGCCGACCGTAACCTCAGGTGTAGCCACTCAAGAGGGCTCAGATTTGTATGGGAACGGGGTACGTATCCCACGCAACCGTGCCGATGGTTGAAAACTCAAAGTCCACGTGCGTGCGCGTGAGCGCGCAATAACCTTGTTTTTGGGGGTAATTGCCTTAAATTTTTTACTCTTGTAAAATAAGTTTTCGGGGGCTCTGTAGGACCATTTTTAAAGCTTTTTGAGCGGTTTTTCGTGGTTTTTCCTTCATTCCTAACCCATTCGCTATTGTTTCTGGAATAAAACCATTTTTTGAAAACCGGCCGGGTTCTGGTGAGCAAACATTACAAAACTAGCCGGGGCTCCACGGGTTAAACTCGAAAAGGCTTGTACCGGTTCCTGTAGTTCAACAAATTGGTGGCAAATGGCAACATTACTTACCAATTTGTGGTATGATGATAAACTACAACAGACTACCTATCAAATGGTCAACATTGATTAAACATTGGCTGAATATAAGTTGTTACCCGTCCCAACAAGTCATTTGAAACTAGTTTGACATCTCTACTATGGTATACAGTTTGGGGCAAAAATCAGTGCTTAACCCTCGTCTAGTGGGGGGTTTGGGGCTATTTTGGGCATATTCAGGCCCTCCTGAATGATCAATCAAGTATCTGCATGAAAAGAAATGTATTCAGCAAAAAACTAGGCGCTACAAGCTTCAAAATGAGACCAGAACGAGCTACGTAGCACTTGTCGTTTTGATGCAGTAGTACCACCAACATGGGGAGTTTAGCGTATAGCGGCATATTTTTTCCAGCTACGCTCACTACTGGCTACACTGCCGGCCTCTCGAGAACAGAGGGAGCATGAGTCAGTGGGCGGCGGTAAGCCCTGGGTGTCGGCCGTGTGGCCTGCTGCGCTCCCGGCCATTTGCCCTCGATTTTAACCCTTTAAAAGCCTTAATAATGCTCCTAACTTGCTGCTTTTTAGATACGGACTTAAGTCGGGCCCCACTCTTTAAGTGTTAAGAACTCTTAATGGAAAGTAATTGATAGGGGGCTGCCAAAGCCAATGTAGAGTAAACCTATGATGTCCCAATATCCAAATGCCTTTGAAATATATAAAGCTATATATATGCCGAATTTGATGCTTTTATCACGAAATTAATAATAGGTTAGCAATGCTGCCCCACTATTTAAATGAATAATAGGTTAGCAATGCTGCCCCACTATTTAAATGAATAATAGGTTAGCAATGCTGCCCCACTATTTAAATGAATAATAGGTTAGCAATGCTGCCCCACTATTTAAATGAATAATAGGTTAGCAATGCTGCCCCACTATTTAAATGAATAATAGGTTAGCAATGCTGCCCCACTATTTAAATGAATAATAGGTTAGCAATGCTGCCCCACTATTTAAATGAATAATAGGTTAGCAATGCTGCCCCACTATTTAAATGAATAATAGGTTAGCAATGCTGCCCCACTATTTAAATGAATAATAGGTTAGCAATGCTGCCCCACTATTTAAATTGATCGGAAATTAAACTTTGATACCATTTAATTGAGAGGATTAATTGGTTTGACCATGTGGTGTGGGTAACCCAAGGCTCTACATAGGATTTGTTAGTTTTTAATTAATAAATCCTGATACTTATTGCCCGTTATTTACTGATAATGGTATAAAATATTCTGTTAATGCTGTATGTCTGGTCATCATTTTTTTCATTACGGTACTTTGGCACCATTTGCTCCTTTGACGCAAAATTATTCTCAAGTCATATACATTACCGTATGAATTTACTGTTCCAAATAATGTATAGTAGCTGTGCATCCCCATTACTGTTGCAGAATTATAAATTTTACTTTTTTCAGAAACTACTATTATAATTTGTTTTGGTATTATAGGTAGCGCCAACGAACTTGACAATAATCTTGACCCCTTAACTTCTCATAACTCAAACTGAATGAAAGCAATCGAGCTGAAATTTCTATAATTTGGGAAGAGCCCACCAGGAAATAAGTGTGGATATTTACAGCTAGTTTGCTCTAGGACCTTTGGAGTTACAAATAGGTTAGGGATCAAGATTTTTGTCAAGTTCGTTGGCGCTACCTATATTTTCATTACCGTACTGACTACATGTAGTAGATACTGTACTAGTTTTCTCTGTAACTAATATGAATCATTATTTCTTTTTGTCAGAATCATGCATTATTCTTACATTCAATCATGTTGTACCTTTAATAAACATACTATGAAAGTGCCCTTTTACATTTGTATAGGGTAAGGTTTGATTTTAGTTTCCCATGTACTGGTCAATTATAATCAATTGGTTACCTATTGATAAACAGTGTGTGTTGCTTTCTTAACCTGAAGTACTGTGTGGCTATATTCACATTGGCCTAGCCTTTCCAGTAGTCAATGATGTAAATTTTGATTTATTCTGGCTAACATTAGATAATTTTGCACAGCTTAGATTAGGAACTCTTGGATTAAAATGGTGTATAACTAGAAAGTATCCCTCTTTGACTCCTGATCCTTTCTAAGCTTATTGAAATTCTCTAATATGAGCCAGAATAATAGGAAGAGAGGCATCATTGTATATAAAATGGGTTAATACTTGCTGTTGGAAGTTGATACAATACATACCCGGTAGTAGTTTAAAGTAGGGAAGGACTTTAGGTTAGGTTACCAAGTATGGCGATAATGATTAGGTACGGTAGAGGTACAGTAGTTTCAAATGTTAGCGTCTGTTAGCCCTGCAGTGGAGTTGGGAGTATGTGATTCAATACTTGGCTGACCACCTTGATTTACTTCTAATAGCCGATGAGTAGCTAGGGGAGGTGTGGCGGAGTGGTCTTGCCACTGGACTGGTAATCCAATGGACCCGGGTTCGAATCCCAATATGTCAATGGGAAGATATTATTGGGATGGAATTTGTGCTGTACCTAGTATCAGTGCATTACCACAGCACACCGAAATGCCAAAAAAATACCCTCATTGTTCCCTGATTAAATAGCATTATATGAATATTCCCATATTCAAAAATATGCTACAGGGGGGCAATGCCTAGTGAGTTAATTGCTCAATAGGTGGCGTTCTGAGAGTGAGGGTCCGAGTGTGGGGGATGAGACTGAAGCGCAGAGGCGACGCGGCTTTAGAAATGGAGTTGCTTCGAGCCGTGAAGCTCCGCATGTCTCACTAGACTGGAGCAAGACCTCACGGGCCTCACCGTGTTCAGCGGTAGAGTGTAAAGGCTATCAGCCTATGCCCGAGAGGGAGTAGTTGGAATATAGGAGATAAAAACAAAAAACAATGAGGGGGGGGGGGATACGATAGAAAACCGAGTTGTGCACCTAATGGACTTGCTCTGCTTGTATAAAAAAAATTGATAGCTTAGAAGAATAGCTAACGTTTTGTTAAATGACCCGCCATTAGTGTTGATTTTGACAGTGTAATGCTGGAGCGAGTGAATAAATTATGCTATTTGGGACATTTGGGCGATGCGGTTTCAGCCGGAGGTGGCGCTGAAGCTGGCTCCATTGCTAGAGTCAGAAGTGGTTGGGGGAAGTTTAGAGAGCTGTTGCCACTTCTGACCATGAGAGGGGAGATAGACATGTGGGGTTCAACTCAGGGACGGGGTATCGAGCGAGGAATTAAGAAGGTTTCTGGGCATTAGGAGTGTCGGTAAAGTGATGTGCACGAGCCAACTTGGTTATTGATTTGGACACGTGGAGAGAATAGTTGATCAAAACTGGGTAAAGAAATGCCGGACTGTGAACGTGGGGGGAGCTGCGCTTCGGGGTAGACCTAGAATGACGTGGGATTAGGTACTCTGGTCTGACCTCAAAATAAAGAACTAGACAACAGAGGCTGCCCTTTAAGACTTGAGACTGTAACCGCATTCTCTGTGGTCAAAGCGATCTTAAACTTGTATGTAGCCAAGTTTTAGCAACATAGAGTACTTGGTAGCGTTATTTTAATAGTGACCATGGTATTCTCAGGAATGGGAAATCAAGAGCCATGGCGAAAGTTACGGTGAAATGTGATGCCACAACGAACCAATAAAATAACAGCTTATTCCTTACCCTTCATGTCGTAACTTTCTCGTAATTAGGAAAAGTAGACCATCATAAGGTATATTGTAATACCCAGTTATGACTTCTTTTTTAGTATTGCGCTAGAATTAAGATGTTATTATTAAAAGATACGATGATCAGGCGGAGATGTGGCGTCGTAAGCTATTTTTTACACTGTCCCCTGGTGTATAGTGCTCATCATACAGCCAGGGACCAAACTAGAGCTGGTTTTGTTTAACCCTCTCACGCACAGGACGTGATTTGCGCCCTTTCTGGGATACAGTACTTAAAAGCCTTTGTGGTGTTTAGTTACTTCAACCTCTGCAGTTGTCTTTTGAGTGAGCTGTGGGCAGAAAACTAATTTTGGCGAGGTAATTATGAGATTGAGAGAACTATTTCTGAATGCTAAATGGCAACCCCCGAGTCCACAGGATAGCGAGAGGGTTAAGTTTGTATTGCTATGGCTTGAATTTAATTCCTAGCTGAAGTACATAATACTTTTCATGGTTATGGCAGTGTTGTATCAAGTTCCAATGGCATGAATGTGGCTAATAGTCTTGCTTATCTTGGGTGATGACCAAGATTGATGAATGTTAGACTGACTAAACCTGTTACATTACAGTTGATCAGTACTGGAAGTGACTATTTTTAATATTAATGTAACTATTATAATACCTCTCTATAATTCGTTGAGACAATCTAATATTGTGGGATGTTTTTAGCCCAAAGCATTCCCTCATATATTTTTCTAATACAGTATACCTTAATAAGGCTTATATCTTCACTTATTTGGCACAAACTTGTGAAAGCGAGAATAATTCAATATGGACAAAAATACATAAATATAATTATGGTGTGTGTATGTATATACACAGGTATGGCACATACCCTATAGCTGGGGGTGGCCGACTCGAGACAGAGCCCGAACATGGGGAAAAAAAACACACACACACGCACACGCACACATCTAGGTCGCCCGGGTGAAGACCCAGAGGCCCAGAGACCCAGGCCCATTTGGGATCTCCAGCAAAAGATTCCCAGGTCCCAGACCTGCCGGAGAGGTTCCGGTCTCAGCAGGCACACACACATACATACAGAGATCAATTTATGCTTCACAGTTCTTATTATGTCCTTGTAAGTGAAAATGGCCCCCTAAAATGCAACTTCCTGTAAATTTTCTTCTATTGCTCATATTATTTCCAATCTTGAAACAAATTTGTCCCGGTTTGACACCCAGAAAGATACTGTAATGCGTAGCATTACATAGCGCTTCCTTGTATAAAACCTATATAAAAAAAAATACTTTGATTAAATGTCAACACTGAAGTTGAAGTTCCTAAACCGGTAATTGAAGAAGAGTACCTGGGCTAGAGCAGTTTATGAAATTGTGTTACAGAGAGGTGTTATTTTACAGCCATACAGAATGTTATCAAGATATTTCATAAAAAGATATAAATAAAAATCAAGTAAACTAATTCAATTTGTATAAATGAAGAAAAATGCTACTGTATCATGCTAAAATTAATTAGCACTTGAGAATAATTCAATTGATAATGTTTATGGCTGTGAATGACTGATTTTATATCTTGTTACTGTGACAGCAGGGCATCATTGTTATGTAATTATTTCCCTCTCAATATGGTCTTATACTTTGTTTATAAGTCCTTCATATTGGTTAATAATGTTCTCAAAATCTTAATAAGTCTGTACCTGCCTCTATTTCATCATCATTAAAAGTAACGTCAAACTAGAATTTATTGTGATAAAAATACACTTTGAAAAGTTACACAATGAATTTAAATACCATATGAGGAGAAGCACTTTATTGACAACATTTTACTTTTATCATTGACCCGACGAAGTTCTTTGCAAAACATCAATAAAGTGCTCCTCCTCATATGGAGTTTATATTCAGAAATATATTTTGGTCATTCTATTGTTTACCGGTACCGGGTACTTATAGTTATACATTAATGATAGTACTCTGCAAGGAGTATAATATATGATATGTAATTTTATATGACTTTCCTTTTTCTATGATAATGTAATAAGCACATGTTCACCTCACACTCATCCCTTCATATCTTGTTTTTCACCCACACAATTTAAATTTGCACTTGTTCACACCTCATCCATCATATTTATCGTGTTTTTATTAGAAGATTGCAATGTGAAGTGTGAGATTTCCTTATGCCTTTATTTTGAAGTAGCTTACATTAATGCTTTGCTTGTACAGTCTGGATTTATAGTTTGTTACCATTTCTGGTTGATATGAAGCTGAAACCATGATTATTTATTTGTTTATGTAAATGAAAAAAAGAATGCTGTATTTGCATTCTATTGCTTAGCTCTCATAAAGATTTTTTTTTGGCTATAATAACTTTGTACTGGTGTACATTCTTTGTTATTGTATTCTGGAAATTATCAGGCTATTATATTCTGCTTGGGACGGACGTGTGGCAATTAAAAGGCTTCAGACTATCTCGATGAATCCTTATAGCTACCATATATCCTTTCCAAGCTTCATAACATTTTCTAATTATAGCCAGAATTGAATTTAAATTATGTCGGTACAGAAGGGGTTATTGAAACATCAAAATAGTAATCCCTTCAAATGGTCTAGCATGTTTGCTTCTCTAGAGCCATGAGTGGTAGGAAACTATTTGCTGTGATCGGTGTCACACGAGCTATTTTTCCGTCAATTTTTACGAGCAATTGTAGTCTGGCAGCTTCAAAATATAAGCTCCGTAAGAATTAAACCACCTAACATAACCTACTTTCGGTCTAGTTTCCGATGCCAATGTGAAAAAGCCTCAAAATAGTACGAGAAAAAACTTGCTCATCGAAATTTGCCGAAAAATGCGCTCGTGTGACACCAGCTTATGACTGTACAGGAGAAACTTATTGACCTTTTGCATTTCTCTGGCTAAGGTCATATAGCACTTTGTAAATATGGATCTATTTCCAATGCATGTGTGCACAGCAATTATTTTAGTGCATGAACATAGTTGCTATTTTGTACGGTAGTTCTTGTTGGTTTTCACATAGATTTAAGTTGAGTAAGTCATTTATTACAACACGGTAGTTTTTGGTATGTATTCACTTGTCATTATATATCTTCAGCTGTGATTCATCCTCCCATATGTTAGTTAACGTTAACGCTTTGATAACATGACAGTATCCATTCCACTGCACCAGAGCCTCGCACACTTACCAGTACCAGTACAGTATTGTAGTGACCGTACCTTGTTTAGTTAGGGATACCACCAGATATCTAATCTGCATTTGTGATTTATTCTTTTACTGAGCGAGTACCATAGTGTAAATATGAGGTTCTTATAAGTAGTTTAGTGCTAATAGAAACAAATTTACCACATACTGTACTATGTGTTTACAAATACAGTTGACTGAGAATGCATTTGGAGATGAAAATCAAAGAAAATCAATAAATAAATTCAATATGGCTTCAAAATGTAAAAATTTAATGTTCCGGTTACGTGCTGTGGTCTTGTGATTTTAATGAATGGAGGTTAAAGTGATATCGCTATAATTTCATGTGTGTATAATTGATAATGGAAACTAGAAATTAAGTGATGTAGATAAAAATATTATGGTTATTAGTTTAAAATGTGTGGATTAATATGGAAATGAATGATTAGTAGTTTAAACGTTGGTGAAAGTTAAATAATGGGAAATAAAAAATTGAATACATAATTAAGCTACTATATTTATTCTATCTACTGAAAAAAGAAAACACGCTAGAATAGAAAATGTGCCTTCTGCTGAATAGATAAAATAAATGTTTAACATTCTCTTACGTAATGTTGAGTCAAAGTGCTGTACTGTATGTTCTTTTCACAAGGTCTTCAAGATAGTGGGATCTCTCCAAAGAGCAGAGTAGAGAGGAGCTGTTTCAGAGTGTCTCCTTACGTACATAAGGAAGTTGGGAAGTGTTCTAATCATTTAGAATTATAGAAAAATATCTTTATATTGAAAATGCAGTAGTTAAATTATAATCCAGTTTTCAACGACGTGCACAGGGATTTTACTGGACATTTGCCATTAATCGCTAGACCGAGCTGACCAAACTTGCCGTCTACCAATGGCATGGTGTGGGATCGAACTGCCGGCCTTTCGATCAGCAGTCAAATGCGCTACCGACTTTGCCACGGCCTGTGGCTTGGTTAAATACAGGAAAAATTAATTTTGGTGTCATAGCCATACAGAGAATAGAGGACTGAGTGCCAGGAAAGTTATACTATTTCACGTTATTATCAGTGGCGCATCCAGGGGGGGGGGGGGGCCTTAGTGACCAAAATTGCGCCCTTTCAAACAGGCGTCTTCATTATACAATACATATAAAGAATATTGTGTGAATTATGGTGCCCCTCATGTATGTATATCAGCCCCCCCCCCCTTTTTAAGCCTGAGCTGGATCCGCCACTGGTTATTATTGTGTGGTGCCTTCCGACAACATTTCATAGCCAAGTGTCGCTGGATACCATGGCAACCAGACCCTGTGACATAGGTCTTTGTTGAAGAATGGTTATGTAGATATAGGTAAACATTATCTCATGGTGGCAGGAACAATATTGAGCAGACAAAAGCTGCATGTCTGGAGAAACAAATGTCCGGTAGGCTACAATGAATCAAGCTTGGTGTTGTAATTCACTAGACTGACTGGCCGAACAATCCCGAGTCTGGTTTGTTTGCTTAGTTAGTCAATGATCACAGCCTTAGGTTTATTAGGTAGTTTATATCACTTGGAGTTTGTTTGTTATCCAATATAGAATTTATTGTATTTTTCTTCTTCATTAGCATACATTCACTGGCATTGTAATACAGTATAATTAAATAATTTGAATAAACTTTAACTATGAATTCATTTTATGGGTAATTTATATAAACAAATGCAGTTTAGATAATGAAATGTAAGATAGGTTATTATAGATTTCTGTTAACCAGATGAAAGATATTATTTTACAATGTACTGTCAGGTAGTTGTACATTTGTATAATAGTGCAATACTGTAACGTTTAGATGTTCAGTAGTTGGTATAATTATACCATGAAGATCTGGGCACCATGCAGGTAAGTTAAGTACTATACATAATCTGTTTGTATATTACTGTATATTAACTTTTTACATTGGTTCATATCTGGGCTCAGACGACAATAAATATACATCCACATACATACATGACGAGCGTCACACTTTCTTAACCCCTTCAACATGATGATACCTTCTTTACCTTTTTTTTATATATTTTGTATTCCTAGTTAAAATTATAAATTTTTGTGCAGTTTATAAATTACCTATATTATTCAATAGAATTGTATAGGTAGATTACCTATATTATTCAGAGGGTTCACTGAGATCGTATTTACCCCTTATGCTAAAGAAAATTGTCTAATGATAACCAGAATTTAATTAAAATTTTCATCATGCTGAAGGGGTTTGAAAATAATTTTTGTCTATTGGTTTATTACAAAATACTCCAGAACATAAAGCTACCGAACAAGCCTTGAATGTTAAGACTTTGTGTCTGTTACAGATATTTGTTCACATACAACTTTTGTCAGTTTGTTATAATAAGGCCTAAATATTGACCATAAATGGATCAAATAGGCTGTCACACCTATCTCTGTTTTGGCTCTTCACAAATGGTTGAAATATTAGCTTGGTTTCCCTACTCCTTTTTTAGGTTATAGATGTTTTGGCCTAATAATAGTGAACAGACTATAGAGAGATATCCAGAACTGGAATTATAGAGGAAAAGATGTGACAAAATTCCCCACCACTAACCTCTATAACTCAAAAAGGACTCGAGTAATTGAGGGGTGGTGAATTCGAAGGGTCCTAAGTGCCACCTGGATTTCCTTTTCATTATACATAAGTAATGTGCCAAAGAGGTATGTGGCCAGATGTTTCAAAAATGACGCTTAGGTCCCTTTGGAATAGCACCGCCTCAGCTAATCCAAAGGGACCTAGGTGCCATTTTGAAACATCTGGCTACATAACTTTTTAACACATTATTTATGTATAACCGAGAGGAAATCAAAGTGGCACTTAGGACTCTTTGGATTCACCACCCCTCAATTGTAGCGTAATGCATAAATGCGCGGGATTTCAGTGTAAGTATCCTAGGTTCGAGTCCTTGGAGTGCCACATGTATTTGTTGATTTCATTAATGGAGTTTAGAAGTAAAGTTGGTTGGTGAAAAAATATGAATGTTTACCATTTGATATAAGAGTCAGCCAGGGAATAGGTGTGGAAATGTACAGCCCATGTGTTCCAGCCATATATAAGTTGGAGATAATCTGTTGCCATTTTTTGCCTACCTATATTGAATGTTGTATATTTGTGCTTGCTTTCTTTTGTTCTGCATGGCTTCCTTGCATGTGCTTTTGTTCTGTCCAGTCAGGTGTTTATAATTTGATTTACCCATTTTTTAATACTACTGCCATGTTCTTGTGTCCTTGTCTTGTGGGCTTTTGCTTTATCCATTCCCCAATTTTTCAGCCCTTTCAGCAAAGAGGTTTCTTAGGGAAGAGCAGGGGTTCCGTTATTTGTGTTTCATAAAAGGCAATGGAACGATTGACTAGACTATTATGTTGCATCCTGATAAAGTCTATCAAGATGTGGAAACACCTATTGGGGGGAATATTTCTGTGTCCTGTGTTCATTATATCTTGAATCCATTTAATTCGGGGATGCCTTCTATTTATTCTGGCTATTATTGAATGTATTTATTGGGTTTAGGGAAAAAAATTGTAGTTGGAGGGTTTATTATGATTAGTAAAAGCCTTTCCTTGGAGAGAAAATTGTCTAATGTTAGCCAAAATGAAATGATGGTATCATTGACCATGCAATATTATTTCATTGTGTTCTGGCTAATATTAGATGATTTATATTTGGCCTTGGAAGGATCATTAACCCCTTCTGTACCCGCGACGTCTTCGTAATTTTATTCTAGCTATATTTAGACGATTTTGTGCAGTTTAATAAGGGTCTGTGGTAATATAAAGGGTTTAGTGAGATAGTTTGAAGCCTTTTATTTGCTGAAGTCTCTTTTTAAACTGAATAAAATCGTCTAATAGTAGCCAGAGTAAAGATCAAAGAACTTGCCGGTACAGAAGGGGTTAAGAATCAAGAGGTGAAAACTATAACAATTGTCCTTTTGGCTTTTACATTTCCTTCTCAAAGTAAAACATTTGACATAGCCAGAATATAATAGAGCAATTAGAGGTTAAGACTGTTTCCCAGGCAGCAGTAGCAATGTTTTTAACCCCATCAGTGCAGTGACAGCTTTAATTCTGGCTGACCTCAGGCAGTTTTATTTGGCTCAAGAAGACACCTCTTTTAGCGAAGGTTTAATGAAAACATATCTTTAACCACTTCTGTACCGGTGACGGCTCTTTCCTTTTATTCTTGCTGTATTTAGATTTTGTGCAGTTTACCAAGGATCTGTGATAGTAAAAATGGTTAAGTGAGATGGTTCGAAGCC
This sequence comes from Paralithodes platypus, assembly GCA_032716605.1. Taxonomy (NCBI): domain Eukaryota; kingdom Metazoa; phylum Arthropoda; class Malacostraca; order Decapoda; family Lithodidae; genus Paralithodes; species Paralithodes platypus. The sequence goes on from CM064521.1 coordinate 9,096,565, forward strand.
TGTTAATTGCTGGAGGTCCTTTTTAAACTGACTAAAATTGTCTAAAAATAGCCAGAACATAATATGGGAGACCGGATAGAGTCGTCTGCTACTCTTTCACAAACACTAAATAGTAATCAGTTTCCATCCAGTGAGTCTAAATTTATATATCAAAGTCATCAAAATATCACTCTTTTCTATATTCATTAACGTAACAGAAATATTTCTCTCAAATTCTATTCAGTACATTGTACAATATACAAAGTATGTATGATGAATAAAACAATATATTAGGCCTACAGAGACATATGGCAAGGATCTGGATCCTTGCCATATGTCTCTGTAGGCACAATATATTCTGTTTCATTCATCATAATTATATACTTTGTATATTGTACAATGTACTGAATAGAATTTGAGAGAAATATTTCTGTAACATTAATGGATATAGAAAGAGTAGACTAAGGTAGGTAGTGATGTTTTGATGACTTAGATATATAAATTTTAACTCATTGGATGGAAACTGATTACTATTGGGTGTTTGTGAAAGAGTAGCAGGCGACACTATCTGGTCCCCCATTGAGATGTTGCTGGTACAGAAGGGGTTAAACCTTTGACTTTCGAGAAGCTCTTCCTGAGTTAAATAAAAATAATTGGGGGTAGCCAGATTCATTTTTTGAAATGCATCACCAAATTGAAAGGTGTATTGATCATGTTAGTTACTTCTGGAGATATAGAGGTCCCCTTTAGAATATAGAGTTGTGGTAGTGAGAGGAACCGAGAAAGGGGTAGAATTCCTGTGATGATATTTTGCATAATACAATCTTGGGAATTCTAAATTACCCCTTTCTGCCTACCTCTCATTACCAATACTCTATTTTCTAGAGGGTACCTATACATCTCCTCAAGTAACATAAATATGATTAATATTAAAGATTAAACATGAAACCCTGCCGGGATGGACATGGTGGAATGATTTGTCAAGTCTCACTGAGCCTAATCATTTCTTTAATTGGTTTTTTCATTAATTTTGTCCATTGATGTGCCTTTATGATTCCTAACAGGCACATTACTAGTCATCAAAAACTGCCAAGATTTGTATTATCTTTGTTTATGATAAAAGATATTTGTGTGACGGGAGGCGGAGCTGTCTTCTGCCCTGCACTGGCCGCTGAGATCAGGCTCCATATAAAGCTGGCATAAATGGTAAGACTAGACAACCATCCAGTCATTAAAGTCACTATCAAATAATGGAGAAGTCAATAATAAATAAATAAATAAATAAAATGGAGAAGTAGAACACCCCAGAAAATAAATTTGAATTTTAAAGGCTCACATCTCCATTCATGACTGGACACAGGCACCCCCACCCCCAATAGGTTTTCCCCCCACCTCCCCTGCCGAGAATTGAGTAGCTTCAAAACCCAAAAATATATATAAACAAAGGAATGATCAGAATGTACGCCCGTGGTCTGAAAGGGTTGGAGAAAGGGACTTAAGCATTCATAAAAATATGTGCGTTCACCAAAATACATAAGAGAAAAAAACTAAAGAATCTTAATCATTAACGCCTTGAGAGAGATGATTCACACGCCCTCCCCGGTAATTGGGGTGTGGTGCCAGAGAGAGAGAGAGAGAGATAATGCAAGGCCCGTACAAAGAGGCTGTGTATTTCAAGTCCCTTTCTTCTCCCTGTTACAGATCGATAGAACGGGCGATGGGTGAAAAAAAGGACCAAATCAGACGCCTTGATGAGGAGATAAGTCGAGATGGGGATCGGAACAAAGATTTAGAGAAACGATTACAGGTTGGTATTTATTTGAGAGAGAGAGCGAGAGAGAGAGAAAGAAAGACTTCATCCTCCCCCCCCCACCTTCCCTACATCCCTTAGTGCACCCGGGGGCAATGGTCAGGCCGGGGGATTATTTGGGTCATTTGGAGAGTTAGCTTTATAAAGTACCTCTGTGCTCCCGGATCTTCGGAACAGGTATGTTGGTTGGCCATTATGCTAGAAGGAACTACTTATGAAAAAGATAGGAGTTTAGGTCAGATTTGATGTACAGTTGGCTACATTAATATACCGTACCTACACTACTTGTTTTTATATATGGAAGGATAATTAATGTGTATTATCTTATGCAATGGTTAAATTATCCAATTAACGATTATATGGCAATCACGTTTCCTTCCATACATTAAATCATGGCGTGGATACAAATTGATATGGGCAACTGTACAGCTTCTGAAAAGTGCCCAGACCTGTGATTTCCATTCTGGATAAAACCTGTCTTGTTGAACTTCAGAAACTGGGTTAGGAGCTTTATTTTATGTAAGATACTTTATTAGTAACTATATTTCTTTTAAAATCTAACCATTTCATTAATAAATCAAGCTCGGTTGATGCAGTTCCTTAAAGAAAACACCCACATCATAAGTTGTATATTTATTTCATGCTCCATTTATTACTATTTTGAACATAGGTTTACTTAGTTAAATGTTGAGTTTAACTGGAAGACTTTGAAGCATGATTGTTAGCATGGGATCTATGTGGACGTTCACTATGCACACTATAACTGTTTGGTGGGATCTTTATTCAGGTTTACATGTTTATCTTTAAATTCAGGTTTACATTGTCTGTCATACATATACCGGAGGACCCTTTTAGCTAAGTTTTAACCCGTCCGATGACCACTTTATATTTGTATGTTCCCTCTGCAACTAAGTCATTTTATGCAATACTCATCAAAATGTTGAAAAATCTAATCAGAAAATAATTTTTTGGGCTGTAGTTAAATATGTCATGGAATAGACTGGTTAGTATAGAAGGATGCATTGTTTATGTATTATCAGTCATTTAAATTTCCTGGAGAGGCGTCCTGTGGTAAGTTTCAGGTAAAGGGGTGTATATGTTCATTATAAGTAGGCCAAGATCTGTCTCTATTTGCAGTTGATTTCTTGATATTATAAGAGAATGTACTCTCAAAAGACACTGCCATTTGTTTTCTTAATACTATACCATACTGTATATTTATTGTATACACTATGGTATCTGTAATTTGTCAAGTACAGCTTTAAAATCTAAAAATATATAATCATTAGTAATCAGAAAACAAAAACACCACACAATAATAATTAGTATGTGTCCCGCAGTTCAGCATTCAAGTTAATTTACTCAAATTCTTAGCCTACCTACAATGAACAGAATATAGTTGGTATGAGCATGTTCTGGTGCAGACAAATAACGCAGCTTCCTCTATAATCCCTACAGGAACCTTTCGGGACAATGTACTGGGGGATGTGCCGCATGATTAAAGCTTAAGAATGCCGATTCCTATAGGCCTAGTCTTATGTTCTTATAATTGTTTCGCTTTGCATTATATGAATGTTGATGTGCATTAAGCTACCCTTGGCTACTGACAAACTCTTGCTTTCTGTTTGCAGGGAATTACTACTGGCAGTGACTATGTATATATTTTTGTAATCTGGAGAGGGATGGTTCGCATGTTCTGCTTATGACCTAATCTGTGGGAGTTTGGTGGTGTGCATGGGGAATTTTCAGCTAGAATGCTTGTATATAAGCGTCAGAAATCTAGACTCGGACAGCTGTACATATACCAACCCTTCCTGCGTTCTTGTGTTTACGCCTTTTGTCCTACTATTACTATGGGTTCTTATATCGTTTATCCTTATTTCATTCCATTACATCATCATATCATTGCCTTGAACCAATGATCATAGGGTTCTAAGGTGTTCATCTGCATTGCTACCTTATTCCTTTCCCACTTATTGTAATCCTTTGTGCTTTCTTTTTTAGATGACCTTTTCTCAATGTCTCTTTACTCATTGCCTTTTTTAAATCTCTCCTTCTCACCTAACTGAACATTAACCTATTCCAGTCACACTTCTTTTCTTTGTTCTCTTTTGCACTTCTCCCCTTCCTTGTCTCAGTTTTTACTAATATCTTTTCTCTTGAATCTCTCCTTGTCTCTCCATTTTTTATTCCTCCTTTTCTTTTCTCACTTATCCTTCCTTCTATTACTACTTCTTCCTTATCATCCACTCCTCCACACCCTTCCTTCATGGGCTTCCTTCCCGTGTCAGATCTCTCACCAAGGCCGTGAAGTCGAAAAAGGATCAGATAGCGCGGCTGGAGGATGAGCTAGTGCGAGACTCTGATCGCAGCTCCCAGCTGGGTAAAAAGACGGAGGTAGGAACTGCATGGTGGCGGCAAAAGCGTATTGAATGTGTAACCTGTTTAGCTTGTAAGGGGGAAAATCTATATCTCTACAGTAAGCTGTATATGAATTAATTAAAATAAAAAATAGTACAACAATTCATTAAGAGACTTGGTGGGAAAGTAAAGAAAGTGTTAGATATGTCAAAACTTCATACTAATTTTAATTTTTTAATTCACAGTGAAGTATTGCCAAGTTTTAATATATCAATACTTGGTATTTTATAAATATATAGCAGCTATTGTTAAGTTGCTTAATCTGTAAAACTTCAGTCATGGTGAAGCACTTACATGTCGTTTTATGCAATAAATTAACAAATGTTGCTAGTTTCTTAAAATAATCATTAAAGTTTTAGATATATGAAGATTGTCTTGAGAATACATGAAGGACCATTGTGAAACTGTAGATACAAGGATCCAAGTTAAGAACAGAAAATTTCACCTTGAAGTAGATGTTTTAAGGGTTCTTTTTAACCCCTGTCAAACAGGGATGTTTGTAACTTCTACCTGCCTGGCGGGCATATTTATCCTAAACGAGCTTCATTCCATGCTCTTTTTCATGCATAAACAAGAGCCAGAGCGTAATACAATTATGTATCCGTGCAAAGGTGACAATAGAGCTTTCCAATGAAGCCTGAATCATCCTTGTACGACCACGGGTTCTCTTGCAACAATTGCGCAACACGAGGGCAAAAATCCTATAATACGGTAAATTCACAAGTTTTTTCCTTGTCTCGCGAGGCCAGGGGTGTGGAATGTTGTGGTGGGGAGCTCAGTCACCTCACTCGGTCAGAGCCCGCCTATCGTCCTCCCAACGCGTGGACTCTGTCAGAGCCGATAATGTGCTCAATATTCCTTCGACATATGTCGGGCCCCGCAGGGATGGCCATGGTTCTCTCACCCGACATGTCGGACCCCGCGGCTGGGTTGTTAATACTGGATCCACTTTATATATGTTGATTATATGATAAATAAATACAAAACAAAGCTATACATCATGCCAGATACCAGTTGCAGGAGTGGTATTCTTATATATACTTGAAAATTGATAAGCTGGCAAAAGTATTCTATACAGTAGGTCATGCTAGATACCTTTTGCAGGAGTGGTATATTTGTTTACTTATTGAATATTGATAAACTGACTAAGTTTATTCATTTGTCATGCTGGATACCTTCTGTTGAATGGTATCATTTTGTTAATTCTTTAATATTTACAAACTGACAGTAAATTAATCTATACATCACACTAGATACCTTTTGCGTTAGTGGTATCTTATATTTACTTCTTGAATATTGATAAGTCGACAAAGTTGATTAATATGTACGTCATGCTAGATGCTATACCTTCTGCGCTATTGGTATATTCTTGTTTAGTGCTTGAATATTGATAAGCTGACAAAGTAAATGAATCTATAAATCATTTTAGATACCTTCTGCATTAGTGGTATCTTTTTGTTTACTTCTTGGATATTGATAAGCTGACAAAGTTCAAAGATCTATACCCGCGTTGTGAATGATCCCTCTTATTAACTTAACCCCCACATTTACTTCTTCCAGGAACTCTCTACGGACACAGAGAACTACCGGCAGAGCATCGACGAGCACAACAAGGTGTTCTATGAAATGAAGAAGCGCAAAGACCAGTTACAGAGTGAACGGAAGTAAGAGTGGTGGAGGAGTTGTGTGTTCTGGCTGTGGTGCACCTTGCTTGACGTTTGACTACGCTGCTTGCTTGCTGATGTAGCGTTAATAGCTTATTATGTACGAGACTTTCCATGCAATCAAGATAAGGCGGCCAAACTCTCGGCGTCATATTTAATTTTGTAATTCAACACAGGGCTGGCGTGTTTCTTGATTATAATGTAAAACTTGCAAAATAAACAAACCAAAACTTAGACGAATGCAGTAAATGACAAATTGCTTTTTGCTATTTTTTCAATTGAGCTTTTATTAATTTAACACAAATTTAGTCAAAATATAAATTTGAGTAGCATTTTAATTATTTTAATACATAAATAGCCTTGTGTATACTGTATTTCTAAGATAATTGATTTGCTTGCTCTTCTTGCACGGAATGCCTCGAATAGCAGCACTTGAAGTTTACTGGGACAATTGTGTCAGCCTCAGTGTTACTGTATGCTGTTTACCTTCCAATCTTATACAGTAAAACCTTTGCTTTTTCGGACTCTGCACTTTTAGAATACCAAAGCTTTCAATCTAGTTATCCAAACACTATTAAAATGTAAAACTGCAAACTAAACAAACCAAAACTGGGACGATACAAGATTCAGATTCTCTCTAGGTCATAAGTCTGAGAGATTGAAGTTTCATTTGAAGTTTGAATAGTAAGTTGATTTTCTCAATTAGTTCAAAAGGGAAAGGTTTTATTTACTTTCCTGAATTTTTAATATGAAAGGCAAATTATAACCAAACCCTATGCCATGGAGGCCGTAAGGTATGCAGAGTGGCAGCAGTGTTAGTGTTTTGTGTATGTATCCTTGTAATTATTCAAGCCAATATCACCCTAGTAATTTTGTCTTATCAGCTCTGATTTGGCAACACCTGAGATACTCTTTTATAAAAATTGTCCTGTATGATTGTCTACCATATGGGTGGGGTTTTTTTCTGGACCCCCTTCCCCCTCATATTTAGCCCCGTTAGTTTTGAAGAAAAAATATGATCTTTCGGCTTATTTATTTTTCAATTTTATGACCTGTGCCATTTGTGACAATTATTATTTAGTGAGCTTTCAAGTTAACAGGAACTGGCCAAATATTTGTACCAACAAATTTAAACATTTATCTCTTAGGAGTCTATATTTTTAAAGCTTGATGGCGGTATAAAAAAAAAAAAAAATCCATACCTTAACTGTAGATACCGGTACCAATACAACTGAACAAAATCTCATACCGATACCAGAAAGAAATTGTTGATTAAATTGCTTGTGTGATACCAGCTTGACTCTACCCTTATCCTTCCCTCACATCAAGCATGTTGCTTTCTTTTGTATTTCAGGTTGGCCTTGTGTTGCATGTGGGTTAATTTTTATTTATCATTTGTTTTCATTTTCAGAAGGTGGTGATTTCTGCATGGCAATCATTTATTAATTTTGTATGCTTTCATCATAATTTTGTAGATTGGTAATTTTCTATATTTTCATAATACTGTACTGTATTTTTGTAGATTGGTTATACGTATATGGTGTGCTTTAAGTGTGAGCTTATGGCTTGGAGACTTTATATATGGTTGCAGTACCATGTTATTTTTAATTGCACTATTTTTCCTTTTGTTTTGGTAATTTTGAATTTGATTGAGTTTAATCTAGAAATACAATTTATTTTCAGTTACCTCTGGAAATCTCCATTTTAGTACCTTTTTCTACTTTTACACATAGAGAAGATTAATTTGGTACTCACTATGCCAGGGTTGTGGAGTCAGGAGTCACAGTGTAGGCTGTTTAATGTGTAGATCTGATTCGTCTAAGCCGGGGATAATTTTGACCGACTCCAAGGATTGAGTTATCGTTTTCGCAGAGGCTGCTATTTTTGTGTTGGTCGGAGCCGTACTTCTAAAATTGCCGGAGTTTGGGATGTACTAAGCACAATACTAATCCTCACACCTTGGCCCCTTACTTCCTCTAAACCTAGGAATTGCCAGAGGAATACGCCAGGTTAAGGGAGCTTGATCGGTCCACCAAGATCCGTATGCTCGAGCTTCTCAAGATAAAGAATCGAATCAACACTGCCATAGAGTATAATATAAGTTTTTTTGTAGATTAGATATGTGCTCGTTTTTGTGGTAGGTTGTCCTGTGTTTTTGTTTACTTTTGTAGATTTGGAAATTAACAACATTATGAGTCGCGCCTTCTTTGTGTCGTCGGATTAGTGTGTAGGTAAAATTTTAAAATAAGTTTCTTCAATTTCTTTTGATATTTTAAAAGGTTAGGCAATTGTTAAATCTTCTTTATGCAAGGTATCCTTTTGTATCTTTGAATAATTTGATTTGATTGTAGTGAAAAGAGTTAATTGTATTGAAGTTTTATGGTTGTGGCATAGATTAAAAAAGAAAAGTTTTCAAACTATTTGATTTTAATGTGTCCTGTCCATTTGTCATATGATCACTATGGTAATTATGACGTTTCCTGTAATGTAGTGTTTGATGTGTCTTCTTTTTAGTTGATGGTTTGTCTGTTCTGTCTCGTATATATATATATGTTGGTGTTCAGTGTTTTGTTAATTCTATTTGCCCCCCCCCCCCCTTTTTTTTTTTACGTCGGATGTACAACTGCTTACTTCTAGGGTTTGAATCTCCCTAAATAGCATTAGAGATGATGCAGTGAGTGCTCAAGAGTAAAGGTAGTCTTCATGTTTGCTACTCTGAATAGTTACGTAATGGTTTAGTTGAAAAGAATTGTAATGCTAAATTTGATTTTGTAGAAGTTTGCAAGATCTTAGGTATAAACATATACAATTAAATGTATCTTTTCTACTTGAAGGGAAGATATTATTATTGAAATAAACTTGAGAAATGTTGGAAGTTAGCAAGGTACTGATACTCATTGTACCTTATAAATACTGTATATTTTTTGTCTTGTATGTTTATGTTGCATGATTTTTTTGTAAACTAATGATAGCTACTGCATGCCTTTTTTTTAATTATATGCTTGTTATTTATTACAAGTGTATAATCTTGAAGGTGTATGCAACATTAAATTTTCACTTAAAATTTTAATTTAGTTTGGCAAATTATAAACATAATAAATTAAAATGTAAAACTTGCAAACTAAACAAACCAAAATTGGGACAAGGACAATATAAAGTCAAATTAAATTATCAAAATCGCTATGTGGAAACAACGTTTACTAAAATGAAAATTATTAAATAAAAGAACACAATCCACCACATAGGGTGTACATTACTACATGAGCAAGTTAATCTGTTTCCCAAGCAAACTAATCGCACATATAACAACGCACTATCATCACGTTAAAGGAAGTAGTCAAGTTTGGGAAGTCCGGGACGTTCTGGCAAATTTTACTAAACTCTGCATGAATAAAGAAACTATATGTTAAATGTCAAAATATTATTTAAAATCAAATTTGCAACATGACAAGACATTAAAATAGTACAAAATACAAATATTGATAAGATATCTATACTATTACAAAATAATATATAAAATACAGTACAGCACTCACTAACGATAGTGCTATCGGGTAGGTACCTGTAAGCATAGCATGCCTCAAGTGACCCCTATCAATAACTACCCTACAAATAACCTACATTTATAGCACAAATAAACTAAGGAAATCGCAAAAGTAAGCAATTGATACTATCGACAATGAATACATATAATATAAAGACAAATAATTACAAAATATGAAGTAACAACAGATTTAAACAAAGAGTACTCTTTTAACAAGAACAATAAATTTAAAAAATCATCAATATTAATATTAATAATAATAATAATAATAGAAAAAGAAAAAGATAAACAATAAATACAGACAAAAAGTAAGCAGAGGTTATACAAGAAACTTCAAGTTAAAAATGCTTGATTAAAATTATTGATGTCAAATTTTAGAATTAAAATGTAAAACTTGCAAACTAAACAAACCAAAATTGGGACAAGGACAATATAAAGTCAAATTAAATTATCAAAATCGCTATGTGGAAACAACGCTTACTAAAATGAAAATTATTAAATAAAAGAACACAATCCACCACATAGGGTGTACATCACTACATGAGCAAGTTAATCTGTTTCCCAAGCAAACCAATCGCACATATAACAACGCACTATCGTCACGTTAAAGGAAGTAGTCAAGTTTGGGAAGTCCGGGACGTTCTGGCAAATTTTACTAAACTCTGCATGAATAAAGAAACTACATGTTAAATGTCAAAATATTATTTAAAATCAAATTTGCAACATGACAAGACATTATAGTAAAAAATACAAATATTGATAAGATATCTATACTATTACAAAATAATATATAAAATACAGTACAGCACTCACTAACGATAGTGCTATCGGGTAGGTACCTGTAAGCATAGCATGCCTCAAGTGACCCCTATCAATAACTACCCTACAAATAACCTACATTTATAGCACAAATAAACTAAGGAAATCGCAAAAGTAAGCAATTGATACTATCGACAATGAATACATATAATATAAAGAGAAATAATTGCAAAATATGAAGTAACAACAGATTTAAACAAAGAGTACTCTTTTAACAAGAACAATAAATTTAAAAAATCATCAATATTAATAATAATAATAATAATAATAGAAAAAGAAAAAGATAAACAATAAATACAGACAAAAAGTAAGCAGAGGTTATACAAGAAACTTCAAGTTAAAAATGCTTGATTAAAATTATTGATGTCAAATTTTAGAATACAGTCACAATAATTGACCCTAAAAAGATTAAATTTATGGAACAATTTACTTGCCTCAAAACCTCTGTCCACTAAGAGTCTGTATAGTAACCTAGCTCTAGCCCAAAAGTCATCTACTTTAGTGCAGATTTTACAAAATCTTATTAATTGGGAATAAAAACAGTTATAAGTTATTTTACTATCGATATTACTACTAGGGAAAGGAAAGTTTATTACGTTAAAATTAAAATCATCAACTTTGTGATATACTTTAAGTATGCACTGTTCATTAACAATCTCTATTTATATCAAGAAAATTTTCAACTTTATAATTTACGTTACATTGTGTGAGGGGAATAGAATTAGGGTAAATAAGTTTAGCAACTTGATTAAAATTTAACAAATTGCAAACAAGAATATCATCAATATATCTACTATTATTACTTAACAGTTTAGCAAGTGCTAATTTTTCTGGAATTTTATTTTTCTTGCTACTGTCAACTAAGTCTTTTATATATTTAAATTCTAAAGCAAGCAAGAATAAGTCTGCAATTAAAGGGCTAGCATTTCCACCCATAGGAATTCCTAATATTTGTTTGAAAATGTACGGCCCGAATCTAACATAAGTATTGAAAAGGAGGAATTTAAGGGCATCTTTAAGTTTAGTTCTATCAAAATATACAGAACTAGTGGGAGTAGAGCTAAGTGATGCATTATTAAAATATGTATAAACATTTATGAAATAATTAGGTTATAGGTAATAATGTCAGGTTATCTTAATCAGTAAACTTAATTACCTATTCTAGAACTGTTATATTAGTTATATTAGTGTTCTTTTATTTATAAATAATTATTTTACTTAAGCGTTGTTTCCACATAGCAATTTTGATTCGTTGTTTTGTCTTTTTACTGTGTTCGTATACGTTTTGGTTTGTTTATTTTACAAGTTTTACATTATAATTAGGATCAGTGGATAATATGAAAAGTAAAGTTATCAAGTTTCTTAACCCTTTGAGGATTATGATGCTTTTTGACAGTTTGTTCTGGCTATCACTAGATGATTTTATAGACTAAGAAGGATCTGCGGCAATTAGAAGGGTAAAGACTCAACTTCCATATATCCCTCTTAATCTGATTAAAAGTGTCAAATAATAGCCAGAAAACAGGAAAAAAAAAGGGCATGATCGGATCTCAAAAGGGTTATATTAGTTAGGAATTAAGGAGTTCTTCTAGTATTTTAACCCGAGGTGTTTACAGCGAGCACTGGAGGAAGGAGAACAACCTGCAGCAGAACGTGAGCTCTCTGAAGGAGGAACTGTCCCGCGCTGACCACTCTCTGCGCTCCATGGCTGGCAAGGTGTGTAAAAGGCTCAACCAACTCTTAACATGCTCGCGTAATTCTATTTGGTCCTTCTTGCGGGTTTTTATGATATACACTCGACCCTCGGTTTAACGGACTCAGTCTGTAGGCGGACAATCCATCTGGACCGGACCAAATGTCCGGTGCTGGATAATTTGTCCACTAAGTGGCAGGGCGAGTGACTCTTAGGCCTAGGCTATAGATACTCACAAAACCTCAACTGAGCTGCTTGGATAACGAGAATATCCCATGTATATTTAATAAACGTATATTAACCAAGTAATCTTGACCAAACCGATCCATATCTCTTGTGTAATGCTTTGTTTACACTTTACTGGTCTGACGAACGATCCGACACACACACACACACACACAGTGACTACGGGTCCAAAACTACTTTTATTATTAGCTAGCCAGACCAAGAAATGGTCTAACCTAGCTTAGATAATATATCAGGAGGCAAAAATAACTTTTCCCTTGTGAACTACCGGTACTTTTATTTATTTTGCTCAATCAAAAAACACTTGATATAGCCTACAGTTAGAACATTCTAGTCTTCACCATTCACAAGGTAAAAATGATTTTTGCCTCCTGATATATTATCTAAGCTAGGTTAGACCATTTCTTGGTCAGGCTAGCTAATATTAAAAGTAGTTTTGGACCCGTAGTCACTGTGTGTGTGTGTGTGTGTCTCGTTCGTCAGACCAGTAAAGTGTAAACAAAGCATTACACAAGAGATATGAATCGATTTGGTCAAGATTAGGCCTACTTGGTTAATATACGTTTATTATATATACGGTAGCCTACTTGGGATATTCTCGCTATCCAAGCAGCTCATTTGAGGTTTTGTGAGTATCTATGGCCTAGGCCTAGGCCTATTAATAGATTTCTGGCCCCCTTACATGAATACAATACCCAGCAACGGATTTTTTCATGCAACGGACTAGTAACGGTCCCATTTAGTCCGTTAAATCGAGGTTCGAGTGTATTGTTTTATTATTATTATTATTGAGGATTTTGCTTGTTTTTTGCCATTTTTGAGCAATGTTATATAGACCCCGTCCTTTTCCATATCCCCCATCCTCCGATTCTTACGCCGCCTTAACGTCTTAACTGAGATATAGACTAATCCTTCAGGCCAGCCCTATGAGAGTTTTGTTTAACACCTTAAGAGCGGCCTATGCGGTTTATTTATATGTACCGCCCAGCGGGGTGTTTTTAGCCAAAATAGGGCTGTTTACGTGATCATTTTCATGCCTAAATAAGACCCAGAACGTAAAACAAGTATCTATCCCTGAAAGGGCATAAACAGAGCTTTCGAATGACACCATAACGATCCTTTTATGATGGCTAGTTTTCTTGCAATAACCGTGCAACGCGAGTGCAAAAAGCATGTAATTAGGCACTTTCCCCATACAATTCCGTATATAGCGAGTGAGAGAGGGAGGAGGGAGGTGAGATTTGTGTCAGTAGGTTCGCCGCGGTGGTCTGGAGCAGTCATACGCTCGCTACTCTCCTGCCACCACTTGTCTCTCTCTCTCAGCAACATTACGTGCTGAAATTGCCACTCGACCTATGTCGAGCGCCGCCACATAGTCCAGCTTTATTTAACTCGACTTATGTTGCTCGCCGACAGTTAGGGGTTAAAAACTCAGCGGTCTGGTTAAACTAATTGTACTGTATATATATATATATATATACCCAGACACATACCCCATAGGAGGGGGTGGCCGACTCGAGACTGAGCCCAAACGGAAACATTTAATGTTCCAATTCTTAAAGCCCGAGACCACTTTCGCGTTCCCTCACCACTTTCTCTGTTCCGTCTATTAGGTAAATTTTACAAGCGGAGCAGGATTCCTAGCCTCCCGGCTCCCGCCCAATAAAGCTATGTACATTTTGCAGATTATTGGGGGCGACTCAAGTTTCTAAAATTTACTCCTTTGTAATATAGAGTTCTTTATTATTGTAGCTGCTCGGTTTTGAAGTTATTCGTGTGTTCCAAGATGTAGTGGCATTGATGTTTAGTTACTAATGATAATGCATGAAAATCAATAGCTGATAATATTCCTGTTCTTTTGTTTCAGCCGATCCTGAACGGTCGAGATAGTGTACAGAAGGTGCTGGACACATTCCGGGAGCGCGGTGGCCACCTTGGGGAGATCGCTGGACATTACTATGGTCTCCTCATTGAGAACTTTGAGTGTGAGCGATCCATTTACACCGCTGTCGAAGTTACCGCCGGAAACAAGTAAGATTTATAACTTACGGATCTTTGAGTAGTTAGTAGTTACATAAGTTGATGTCTAATGAATCTTTTGATGTGGAGAACTAGCGCTTATGATAATAGGAAACGCCAGCCTTTATTAGTACCATAATAGTTTTATGATAATTTTGTGTAAAATCTTGGATATACAGTTATCTTTATTTGTATTTTAATTTGACTTTATATTGTCCTTGTCCCAATTTTGGTTTGTTTAGTTTGCAAGTTTTACATTTTAATTTGTATGTGTGTTAATGCCAATTCATTACCGGACTTGCTCACTCATTACTGTATAGGCCTATACTAAATATTTTGTTAATTTCATTTTATTTGAAAGAGATTGGACATATATTTATTTAATCCAAATAATCTATCTATCTATCTATCTATTGCCTGACGCCGTGATCCCCGAAGGGGTGGCCACGAACGAACCGCCCCCATGCACCTCTGTCCCCAGTCAGTCGACGCCCCTCCCCCCAACCAGCACCGCCTTCGTTCATGTAGTTCCTCACTCCATCCTTCCACCTCATATTCGGTCTACCTCTCCCCCTCTGTCCCTCCACCTCGCTCTCGTACACCCTCTTAGTCATTCTCTCGCTTTCCATATGTTCCATATGGCCGAACCATCTCAAGTTGTTCCTTTTCACACTTTCCAGCACATCTACCTCCACACCACACCTTCTTACTTCCTCATTAGTCTGTCTATCCCTCCATGTAACTCCGCACGCACTCCTTAAGTAATTCATTTCCACTGCTCTCACTCTTGGTCTGAGTCTCTCAACCAACGTCCATGCTTCGCTTCCGTAAGTCAGTGTCGGGATTACCACACTGTCATGCAAGGACTTCTTCACTTCCATACTGACCACCCTATTTCTTGTTACTGCTTTTAGCGTTCCTACAACCCTCTTCCCCTGTTGTACCCTCTCCCGCACCTCTTCATCCATAGTCCCATCTTTACTCAACACACTGCCCAGATACTTAAAAGAGTTGACGATCTCCATAGCCTGACCGTTCAGCTTCACCTCACACTCTGTGACTTCACCCCTTTCGAAGACCATAACCTTGCTCTTCCCCGTATTTACCTTCAAATTCCGTTTTTCGCACACTGTTCCAAACTCATTTACCAGACCCTGCAACTCCCATTCATTATCACTCATCAGAACTGTATCATCCGCAAACAGCAGTATAGGTAGCTTCCACTCAATTCCCTCCCTTTTCAGCGATACACCAACATCCACTGCTCTTGATAGTATTTCTTTCATAACTCCATCCATATATACAGTAAACAACCACGGGGACATCACACAAACCCCTGTTTCAAACCAACATTCAGGTCAAAGAACTCGCTCTGCTCACTCTCCACACGTACTGCCGCCTTTGCACCCTCATACATGCTCTTCACTGCTTTCAGCAACTTGCCCTCTACTCCGTATATTCTAAGTACTTTCCACAAACCTTCTCTATCCACTCTGTCATAGGCCTTCTCCAAGTCCATAAAGGCAACATACACCTTTTGTTTCTTCTCCAGATACTTCTCCACAACACAATTCAGGGTAAAAATCTGATCTACACATCCTCTTCCCTTCCTAAAACCTCCCTGCTCGTCGCCTATCCATTTCTCCGTTCTCACTCTCACTCTCTCAATCACTACCCTACTGTATACCTTCCCTACTACGCTTAGAAGACATATTCCTCGGTGGTTACCACACACTCCTCTTTCCCCTTTGCCCTTATATAGGGGGACTATTATGCCAGTCTTCCAGTCATCGGGTGCACTCCCCTTCTCCCATGCTAGTTTGCACATTTTCCATACCCATTCTATCACTATCTCACCACCATACCTCAACATTTCCCCACACACTCCATCTGTTCCTGGTGCTTTCCCCAACTTCACTCTTTTCATGGCTTCCCACACTTCTGACCTCCTGATCCCCACCTCCTCCTCCACTACTTCTCTTCTTCTCCCTCCCATACCATATCCAGCTATGTTTGCTGGCTCTTCATTCCTTTCATTTAGCAACTCACTGAAGTACTCCCTCCATCTTTCGACTCTCTCTTGCTTCTCGGCTAGCATTCTCCCATTCTTATCTTTCACACCCTTACTGTTTCCCTTGCTACCTTCCCTAACTTTCTTGACTTCTTTCCAGAACAGTTTCTTACTCTCCCTCCATTTTACACTCAGATTCCTTCCAAATTCCTCATCTACTCTTCTCTTACTTTCCTTCACTACTCTCTTCACCACCCTCTTACTCTCCACGTACCTCGCTCGTTTCCAAAATATAAATTGACATATTTTTTGCAGACTGTTCCATCACATTGTGGAGTCTGACAAGATTGGCACCCAGATCCTGAAGGAGATGAACAAGCAGAAGTTGCCTGGAGAAGTGACATTCATGCCGCTCAACAGATTAACAGTCAAGGATATTGATTACCCTCAGACCAATGTAAGTTACCCATTCTTTTGTAATTTAATACTTGCACAAGAGTACTATAATTTTAGTAGTTACCTTTTTATGTACATGCAGACTTTGCATAGATTTTGTTGATCTGCAAGCTAATATTCGTTAATGTTTATTGAAAATGCGCTGCATTAACTATTTGTACTAGGTTGCTTTTTGTAACTGAATCAGCCCCATTCATTTTTCTTTCCACTCAATAAAACATTACGCTTTCCATAATGTAGTTGGGTCGAGTACATGATTAGATTGATAACCAAAATTTGAAAATGGATATTAATCGTGATCGTGTATTCAACCTTTAACTGTGTTGGTGGTGTAATGGTTTAGATGCTTATGTTCTGGGTGTGGTGTCCCGAGTTCGAATCTCGGAAGGACCATATGCATTCATTAGTTTATTCAAGTGCATTGGGGTTTGTAATTTACTTAATTTACATTGAACTCGATAGGCCTCTCATAAACTGCTTTGTTTTTTTGTTTTTTCTAGGATTCTATGTATTTGTGATTACATTATATTTTCTTTCTTTCTAGGATGCTATTCCGATGGTGAGCAAGCTGACCTACTCTGACCGGTACATGAAGGCCCTGAAGTACATCTTTGGCCGCACCTTGATCTGTCGTAACCTGGAAGTGGCCACTCACCTGGCTCGATCCACGCGCCTCGACTGTGTCACACTCGACGGAGATCAGGTGGGTGTAGAAGTAGTATTGACAATATCTATAGTCAGTTCATTATATTTAGGCCAGACATTTTTACTACTAACATGTATAACTCAAAATGGACGCGAAATTGAGCTGATATTTCTACAAATATTGAATAAGTCAAACGAGGAATAGGTGTGTTAATTTACGGCTCATTTGCTTTTGTCCTTTATTAAATTAGAGTTTAGGGTCAATATTTCTGGCCTTATAGTGAATTGACTACACATGATTAGAGAGCTTGAAAGGAATAATAGTAATTTGGTAGTTCTACGGTCACCGGGAGGGAGGGAGGGTAGTGATAATGATAATGTAAAACTTGCAAAATAAACAAACCAAAACTTGGATGAACACAGTAAAAAGACAAAAGAACTTATCAAAACTATTCACATTGATTTACTTTCTGCCATTTTTGCAGTTGCAATTTGTTTATATAGTTACCTTACCTTAGGTTATGTTCGCCACTCTCCTAGCAGCACCGAGGAGTGCGTCGCCCCTCGTTGTAGGTTGTGTTTTGGTGCAGCAGACTGTTTGAAGAGACAGCCCGCTCCCTTGCTAAGATGGGCTCGTCTGGCACTTTTTGCAGTTCGACATCGAGGGCTCTCTTGAAGTTGTCTAAAGAGATGCCCCTCATGTCTCTTACTCGCCGTGGGAGTTTGTTGAAGAGATGTGGGCCTCTGTGTGATAACCAGCCCATAGCACCCTTGTTATTCATCCGGGGGATATTGCATTCCCAGCCTCTCCTATCACTGAATTTCATGACTATCGGAGTATGTAGGTTTGGTACTAAACCCTCTGCGATTTTCCACGTGTATATTATTAGGTAACGTTCTCTTCTATGTTCCAGCGAGTACAGGTTCAGAGCTCTTAAACGATCCCAATAGTGTAGCTGTTTTACCGAACTTATATGCGAAGTGAAATTTCTTTGTACACTCTCTAAGTCATTTATTTCACCTGCTTTGTATGGGAATGTTAATACACTACAGTATTCAAGCCGCGGTAGCACTAGAGATTTGAAGAGCGTTATCATAGGTAATTCACCGCGTGTTTTAAATGTACGCAGAATCCAACCCGTTAAACGTTTCGCAGCCGCAACTTTGACCTGGTTATGTTCTTTGAAACCCATATTTTCAGACATTAACACCCCAAGGTCTTTCGCACTGTCTTTCCGTTCTATTATGTGGTTAGATTTTGTTAGGTAGTTTGTGATCTCTTTAACCCTCCGGATCCGGGGGCCCTCATATGAGGCGGTTCGCTGTGTCCGGGGCCATTTTCGTACAGTCAAGCTTCATAATTCAGTAGCTACTGATTGAGACCACCTAGAGGAGTCAGGTTTTTTGCAAATTGTAGAACATCTTGTTGTCTGTAGACTGCCGTTGAGATGACATCGCTACGACGCGTGGTTGCCGAGTTATGATGATTTTAGCCGCGATTTTTACCTCATATGAGGCCTCCCGGACTCCTAACCAAAATACGTTTTGCCTCATATGAGGCCTACCGGATCCCAAGGGTTAACGCCATTATTATCTCCGTACCTTATTAATTGGAATTTTTCTTCATTGAATTGCAAGTGGTTTTCCCTGGTCCACTGGAACACTACATTTATGTCTTCCTGCATCTGGCCTGTGTCCTCTTGTGTGTTTACTATCTTGCTTAGTTTTGTGTCATCCGCAAAAGACGACACCATACTGTGCCTTGTGTTGGTATCTATGTCGCAAATTAGAATGAGGAACAGAAGGGGCGCTAGCACTGTTCCTTGGGGCACTGAGCTTTTGACATCCGAAGGCTCAGATGTGACTTGGTTTACTGCTACTGATTGTTTCCGGTTTACGAGGAAATTGTATATCCACCGTCCGATTTTCCCCGTTATACCTTTTGCCTTTAGTTTGTGGGCTATTATACCATGGTCACATTTATCAAATGCCTTAGCAAAATCGGTGTAGATGACATCAACGTTTTTCTTTTCTTCTAGCGCTTTAAGAATTTTGTCATAATGTTCCAAAAGTTGTGAGAGACATGATCTTCCTGCTCTGAACCCATGTTGACCGGTGTTGTGTAGTTCATTTATAGCTTATTACTCTGGAAGATTTGACACTTCGGGGGAATCAAAACATTATTATTAATCATTGTGTACAGAGCCATAGGTATCGAGTAATAAAAAGATATATCCATATACAGTAATTGAATTTTAAAACTTGCAAAATATGAAAGCCAAGACTGGGACAAAGACAATATAAATAATAATTCAATAAAATAGCTAACTTGACTTAATTTACTGTTGTCCAGGTATCCAGTAAAGGGTCATTGACTGGTGGTTACTTCAACACATCACGGTCCCGCCTGGAGATACAGAAGACTCGGTCAGAGCTGAGGGACCAGATCACCACAGCCGAGACCGAGCTCAGGACTCTGCAGGACACACTCAGGAACACAGAACAGGAGATTAATAAGATCGTCTCAGAGATGCAGAAGACTGAGATCAAAAATAGTAAAGCCAAGTAAGTTTTATGATTTGTAGTAATCATAACCTAATAATTTTCTTATTTATTCATTTATACTGGTATATATATATATATATATATATATACTGTATAGCCAGAGTGGACAGAAGGGTGCTGAGCTGGTATGGTCATGTTGAACGAATGGAAGATGAAAGGCTTACAAAGAGAATATGTGAGTCTGATACAAGGGGAGATAGAAGGGCAGGAAGACCCCCATTGAGATGGAGAGATTGTGTAAGACAAGCTTTGGATGAGAGGAATGACTAGATCAGGCAAAGGAAGTGGTAATAAACAGGAATGAATTGAGAATGCTTGTGAATAGATGAGTGAACACGTGGTCATTTGAGGGAAGGGGTCGGGCGCAAGTTGGACTAGATAATAGTCCATCAATCGCCTGGTGCGGGGAGACGATTAATATGAAGGGTGCGCCTGGAAGTGTAGCTTGTGGTTTCGGCTCCGCTGCATGTCTGCCTGCCAAGATCGGAACCTTGGTGGTCGGGGTCTGGGGGAGTGCTGGAGGGACCTTGGCCACCCTGGTCTCTTGGTCTTCTGGATGACATAGATGTGTGTGAATTTCTATTTTATTTTTGTGTGTTGTTTTGTGTTATCCCTATTCTTGCTCTGGCTTGAGGCCCCCCCCCCCCCCTTTAAAAAAGGAAACGGGATTGGGCTTGAGTATATACTATAGATAGATAATATATATATATATATATATATATATATATATATATATATATATATATATATATATATATATATATATATATATATATATACAGTACTCGCGGTTGAAAGTGTCGGCGACACTTGAAGCACGGGATTTCTGGTAACAGAT
Organism: Paralithodes platypus; assembly: GCA_032716605.1. Taxonomy (NCBI): domain Eukaryota; kingdom Metazoa; phylum Arthropoda; class Malacostraca; order Decapoda; family Lithodidae; genus Paralithodes; species Paralithodes platypus. Next base: position 9,117,275 of record CM064521.1, read on the forward strand.
GTTTCGAGGCATAAAAATTGCGAGAGTGTGGCGAATCGTACGTCTGGCAACTCTGCCAGGTACAGGCATCTCCTTGAAGGAGCATAAGCACATCAGTTGAGAGGCGACCGTGGTGAAGACTGGATGTACGTCGGTGATAGGGCCGAGTTTTTCAGCCATCTTGCCCATACCGGAGGTACTATACCCACCCTCCCGCCAGTGTTATGCCTTCCAAACCTCATTTAACCACATCCCAGATTGAGGTTATAAAGGCCCTTCACATTGAACATAAAACAACCAAAGAAATCAGTGCGCATACGGGAATAAACGTTCGTACTGTACAACGGTGGGTAAAGAAGGTACGAGCAGCTGGCCCGGGCACCACGCCTGGTGCGTACGTATGGCAACATTTGACAGCAGCAGGGGATTATTTTGCTTTATATGTGTAGCATTAAGGGTTGGATTAGTTTCCAGCTGCCTCTTGATAATATGCAGGGTCCGGGGCCCCAGCAATGTTTTTTTTCCTGGCCTCTTCTTGTGTGTTGGCGTGGTGCCCTGGCCAGCTGCTCGTACCTTCTTCACCCACCGTTGTACAGTACGAACGTTTATTCCCGTATGCACACTGATTTCTTTGGTTGTTTTATGTTCAATGTGAAGGGCCTTTATAACCTCAATCTGGGATGTGGTTAAATGAGGTTTGGAAGGCATAACACTGGCGGGAGGGTGGGTATAGTACCTCCGGTATGGGCAAGATGGCTGAAAAACTCGGCCCTATCACCGACGTACATCCAGTCGTCACCACGGTCGCCTCTCAACTGATGTGCTTATGCTTCTCAAGGAGATGCCTGTACCTGACAGAGTTGCCAGACATACGATTCGCCACACTCTCGCAATTTTTATGCCACGAAACATCTGTTACCAGAAATCCCGTGCTTCAAGTGTCGCCGACACTTTCAACCGCGAGTACTGTATATATACTGTATATAATTTTATTTTTTTTTATTTTATTTTTTACGCCTTACGAGCGGGCCCGTAAGGAATTTCTACTACCCACCAAGCGGGTGGTTTTACCCTAAATGGCCTTGTTTCCGTGCTCTTTTTCATGCATAAACAAGAGCCAGAGCGTATAATTATGTATCCCTGAAAGGGCGTTAATTCAGCTTTCCAATGACCCCAGAACCATCCTCCTACGATCACGCGTTCCCTTGCAACGATCGTGCAAGACGAAGAAAAAATCCCTAAAATTAGGTAATTTCTTTACATAATACCCTGTGTAGTGAGGGAGGGTGGATGTGTGTGGAGTAAACGTCAGTAGGCCCGCTGGACCCGTGGCGAACGGTCAGAGCCCGACCTACGCTCCGCCCACCGCTCGTCTCTCTCTCAGAGGCAATATTGCTCCAAAATTGCACACGGACTAAAGTCGGGCCCCGCTCTTTGGGCAGGTGTTCTCTATACGGACTTAAGTCGGGCCCCGCTAATAAGGGGTTAATAAGGATCTCAAGAGTATCATTTGCAAGTAGCCCAGTACTGTATGTAATAGTACAGTTATTTCCTTGAGGGCCTAACGTGGATGGAATCTGTCTCGAGTCGTCCACCCCCAATAAAAAAAAAAGGGGGGGGGAAGAGTATATACATACATACTACTTTTAAGCTCTATCCTGGTCCTTCAAATTGAGTCGGACCGTGTCGGCTTGGCAACATTATTGCCTCAATAATAATATCACAGTATTTGAAAAGTGGGGATTGGGCCTGAGCATATAGATAGATAGATAGATAGATAGATAGATAGATTTGTTCAAAACACATTTGCCATTTTTCTCCAGGAACCTGTTTGAGAAGGTGAAGACTGACATCCGGCTGATGAAGGAGGAACATACCGGGTTGGAGCGCACCAAGCAGCCCAAGGAACGCACCCTCACACAACTGAAGGCTAACTTGGAGGCTATGATGGCCACCAAGGAAGGTCTGGAGTCTGAGCTGCACCAGGAACTTATGGCTACCCTCAGTGTACAGGTTAGTTTGGCTCATTTTTATGTTTAACAATCTTCATAGCGTAATGCATAAATGTGCAGAATTCGGTGTGAGTGTCCTAGGTTCGAGTCCTTGGGAGTGCCACATGTATTTGTTGATTTAATTACTGTAATTGAGTTTAGAAGTAAAGTTGGTTGGTGAAATAATATTAATATGGTACGGTCATATGCCTATTACCAACATCTTGACAATGACAACTGTTCATTAACTCCTTGCGACATATATGACGCGATCGCGTCATATGAATAAGTCCACCAAAAACTCATATGACGCGATCGCGTCATATGGACTTATCTCTATACCTCTCCAATAAGTTTATGATGCAATTTTGCGTCATATGAGCTCAGTAAGTCCGATAAGTTACCATACGATAAAACCGTTGGTGGCAACCTCAGCCTCCTGCGATAATTCTAACGGCCGCAGTGTTGTTGTGAGTGTAGTGCGAGGCAGTGGCAATGATCCTGGGGCTCCCGCCTCCTCGGACTTACTGGAACATAATATGTCTGGGGGAGTTAAACTTGATAATGGTTTGTCCAATTAAATTATCATCAACATTTCTGGCATCCAATTGCATTTTCTCTCTACCTTTATGGGAATTGAATTATATAATTGTTCAATGTGTGGGATGACATTGTTTAGTTCAGTTTACTTTCAAATAATACAAATAGGCTGATTATTGGGGACAAAATAATACATTTATCTCCATATTCCAGGACCAGCATGAAGTAGATCAGCTCAACGATGACATCCGGAAGTTGACCCAAGAGAACAAGGAAGCCTTCACCAAGAGGATGAAGTTGGAGGCAGATAAGAACAAGCTGGAGAATCTCTTAACCAATAATCTTCACCGGAGAAAGGATGAACTCCAGCAGGTCAGTTTTGGTTTAAAATTTGTTTTGGCATTGCACCTATTCCTTCCAGATTTTTAATAAATTTTGCTTTCATTCCTACGTCAATCTTGTTTTAAGCTTTGGGTCTAACAATTGGGATTTTGTAACTTTTTTTAGTCGTATTTGTGAATTAAATTATTTATCACTTGTGATTATTATATTTTGTTGAGTTAATGCAAGTGAAAAACATATGTCGAGGATTTTTTTTTCTAAGGTGTAGGCTATAGGTAATGAAAAAAAAACTGATATTAACAAGACGGTGTGATTGTTTCAGGCATTGCAAGAGATCTCGGTGGAGGACCGTAAGCGTCAGTTGGACCACAGCCAGAGTGAGATAAAGCGGGTAGACACCAGGATCGACGAGGTTGCCGTACAGTATAAGGATGTCGAGAAGAAAGTATCGGACCACCAGAAGAAAGAAAAGGTTGGTAACAAAAGATAAAAAACATTCTATATTTAACCCTTGTCTAGCGGGGGTGGACTTACGTCGGTCTAGAGAAGAGAGGACTATGTGGCGGGGCCCGGCTTAAGTCTGTGAGCAATAATGGCTCTGAGAGAGAGACGAGCGATGGGAGAAGCGTAGGTCGGCTCATGACCGCTCGGCACGGGTCCCGCGCGACTACTGACGTCTACTCCACACACACCCATACTCACTACCTCGCTACACGGGGAATTATGTAAGGAAATTACCGTATTTTCGGGATTTTTCCTTCGTCTTGCACGATCGTTGCAAGAGAACGCGTGGTCGTAGAAGGATGGTTCTGGTGTCATTGGAAAGCTCAATTATCGCCCTTTCAGGGATACATAATTATATTACGCTCTGGCTCTTGTTTATGCATGAAAAAGAGCACGGAAACAAGGTCGTTTAGGGTAAAACCACCCGCTTGGCGGGTAGTAGAAGTTACTGACGGGCCCGCTCGTAAGGCGTTAAGCCTTCAGTTTTGACAGGTTTTTATATACTGTATATAATACATTACTAAAGGAAAAATAAGGTTGTAGTTGTGAAGATGGGACAAGGTGCTCAATATGGCGAAATATTAATCCTGGATGTAATATTCTTGTTTTCCAGAGTTTGAAGCAAGAATTAGAGAAGGTGAAAGGGAAAGAGAAGGAGGTGATGGAGAGAATGGAGGAGGATGCTAAGGACCTGGAGAAGATGGCATCCAAGCAGACCCTCCTGCACCAGAGAATTGATGAGAGTACAAAGAAGATCCGCGACTTGGGTTCGCTACCGTCCGAAGCCTTCGACAAGTATCAGGCGAGTCTTGTATTTTAAACATGGTTTTCTTGAGTTAAATTAATGTGCAATATACAATACTTACTGTCCATGGTGCCCAGTAGATGGGGAATTTTTGTTTTTTGATAATACTAAATAGACATTGGTTAATTAAAATGTAAAACTTGCAAACTAAACAAACCAAAATTGGGACAAGGACAATATAAAGTCAAATTAAATTATCAAAATCGCTATGTGGAAACAACGCTTACTAAAATAAAAATTATTAAATAAAAGAACACAATCCACCACATAGGGTGTACATCACCACACGAGCAAGCCAATCTGTTTCCCAAGCAAACTAATCGCACATATAACAACGCACTATCGTCACGTAAGAAATTCATCACACCAGCACCAGGTTTGATTATTTACTCTAAAAATGCCACTGTGGAGTGGGCAGTGGGGGGTATGTCTGGGCAAGGGGGCCTGGAGGCCATTTCTACCATTGGGGAACTTCTTGATGAAACAATGTCAAACATCCTTGTTTTCATACAATATTGATTATTTGATTACTGTATTTTCCTTGTAACTGATTCTAGCAAAAAAAAAAAAATATATATATATATATATAAACAAAATCCTGTATATACTGTTAGCATGTAAGTATAACATTTTGTTTTGATTACAATTTCTTATCTTTCTATCCACAGTATTTACCGATCCCCACTTTCCAATTACAATTTTACTATCACTTATACTGTAATTTCTATCATTTCAGAATCTAGCAACTAAGCAGCTGTACAAGAAGCTAGAAGGATCCAACATGGAGCTGAAGAAGTACTCCCATGTCAACAAGAAGGCTCTTGATCAGTTCATATCCTTCTCAGAGCAGAAGGAGAAACTCGTCTTGAGGAAGGAGGAACTAGACAGAGGGTGAGGCAGTTGTTGAATGAAGCACCATTATTAGCATAAACCTAGAAAGGAATATTTTTAGCCAGTGAATGAAAACTATCTTATCTACCTTTTGAAAATCCTTTACCATAATTTTATGGGGTTCTTTACATAGGAATGCATTAATTGTTAGAGCATTTATTTTTTTAGCTTCAGATCAATGCCAATAGATTATAGTTTCCAGTATAAGTTATGATTATTAACCCTTTCACGCATTTATGACGCAGAGGTTGCCAGATTAGCAATAAGAAATAGTTCTCTCACTCTTATAATTACCTCTCCAAAATTAGTTTTCTGCCCACAGCTAACTAAAGACAACTGCAGAGGTTGAAGTAACTAAACTAAAGGTTTCTAAATACCCCTGATGGCAACAAAGGCTTTAAAGTATCCCCCAATAGTCTCAAAATCGCGTCAAATGTCGGAGAGGGTTAAAACAATGGCTTTACTTACGTTACAAGCAACAAAATGTAATCCTTGTCCTTTGGTTATTGTAGGTACGACAAGATAAAGGAACTAATGAACGTCCTGGAGCACCGGAAGTACGAGGCCATCCAGTTCACGTTCAAGCAGGTGTCCAAGTACTTCAGTGAGGTGTTCAAGAAGTTGGCGCCCCAGGGTCATGCTCAACTGGTCATGAAGAACGATGAGGAGAGCGAGGTGGGTTGGCAGCGTACACGGCTTGGATTTAATTTATTTTAGTTTATTAAGATACATTGGGGTTTGTAACTGATAATTAATGTTAATAGTGGGGTGTTACTTAATAAAAAGTTGGAGTTTTAAAGTGTATGTATGCATAAACTCTCAGTCCATTTATAAATTGTATCGGCTTTATGATCGGTAACTGATCAATGTTTATCTGCATGCTAATATTCCATGGACTAGGTTGTTGAATTCCAGTAATATTGATGCCTTGTACTTACTAATTATAGAAGAATATTTGTATTTGTATTAAAAAGCTGATCTAATGAATTTGGCTAGTATATATATTAACTCCTTATTTTCATTTGACCAACAGCAAGAAGAGCAAGGTACAGTGGACAACTTCACCGGTGTGGGTATACGAGTGTCATTCACAGGGAGGAACGCAGAGATGAGGGAGATGAATCAGCTCTCAGGAGGACAGAAGTCTCTCGTGGCTTTGGCTCTCATTTTCGCTATCCAGAAGTGTGATCCCGCCCCCTTTTACTTGTTCGATGAAATTGATCAGGTAAAATATGTTGATAGCTACAGTACTGTATGCAATACTATGAGACGTCCTAACAGTTTCTGATATTTTGTTTAAATCGTATAAGTTTTTAGAAACGAGGCAAACTAGTATTGTGGATGTTCTTGGTGATCATTATCCCGCATTAATAATCATCAATTTCATGATATGAATATAGTGTCGTATACTTTAACGTGAACACTTCTATTGTATGGGTTAAGTTATGCATTTGGTACTCTATACTCATTCAAATTGGATGATCAGAGCTCTCGTTTGATACCCCCTTTTTAGCTGTTAGCTCACCTTTACAATTCTATTCCCCAGGCTCTAGACGCCCAGCACAGGAAGGCCGTAGCAGACATGATCCACGAGTTAAGCAACGATGCCCAGTTCATCACCACCACTTTCCGACCTGAGTTGCTGGAACACGCCAACAAGTTCTACGGCGTCAAGTTCCGTAACAAGGTGTCCCACGTGGAGTGCGTTGCCAGGGAGGAGGCCTACGACTTCGTGGAGGATGACCAGACACATGGATAAAGAAACTAGTGTGCAGTTCATAGAAGTTTATACTGTACTGTGAGAAATATTAATTTGGGCTTAGAAGTCTTCTTGTCCTATCTTCACAATTGCAACCTTTTTTTCTTCTAGCAATATAAGCAAGATAAATAAGCTGTCAAAAGTTAATATAACTATTTTAGAATGGTTTTGATCATTTGTTAAGTCAAATTTATTTTTTTACTGTAGCCAACTAGGGTTAACTTGAAGATTTGCTCGAGAAAACCGAGGTTGAAATTATGAAGAAAGGACATAACTTTTGAGCTTGATCATACATGGAGTTTAAAGAAAGACAAATACTGTACAAGTGAAAGACATTTATACTGTAAGTGTGAGAAAGACATTGCCTATGATAGTAAGGATACCATTTCCTTACCTCACACCCTACTGACCCCACTTCTTTAGCACAGAATTACCTATATTTTTTTATGCCAAAATCACCTTTGAAGATTTTCTCGGACATACAGACCTTTTATGTTATCAAGGGTGGTTCTATTAAAATGTCAAAGCTCCAAATTCCTAGTGGAATTAAGGTTAATAGGCATATTTTGTTTAAAAAAGAATGATGCTGTGATTACAAGTGTTTTGTAAATGAGAGTTTACATTGTAAAGTGTACATATTTTTCATACCAAGAATTACTTACTTGATAATTAAGGATAGATATTTATGTACAAAAATTTAAATCAATTTAAAAACAGCTTATTTTTATGAGCGTATGTGGACGGGACCTGAGGTACCATATTTTCATAAAGAAAGGCACTTTATTGTATTTTATGTTGAAATTCCAATACAAGTTGAAAGTTATTATTTCTTAAAAGGACTTAAGAGTTGATTTCTTAAAAGGAAAGCCTTGATTATGTACTGGCATGTCTTCAATTTACGCGAGACAATTATTTAAAATTTGCATTGGGCAGTTACATTTTTAAAAATTTATTTGAGGTGATAACATTTCTAGTATTTGTTTAACCAAGTGCCCTTTTTTTATTTATTTTTTAATAAAGATACCAAAATAAAGTTGCTTTTTCCCTATTTGTGTGTCCTATATTAGTACAATTTGCAATATACATTAAAATGTAAAAATTGTAAAATAAACAAACCAAAACTGAGACGAGACTATATTAAGACAAAAGAACTATTAATCAAAATCGGTATGTGGAAACAACGCTTTGGCAAAATATAATTATGAAATAAAAGAACACAATCCACCACATAGGGTGTACATCACTACGTGAGCAAGTTAATCTGTTTCCCAAGCAAACTAATCGCACACATAACACACTATCGTCACATTTTTCTTGGCACATGTTAAGGATGTGGTCACAAATTATGATACGTTATATGCTCTAGAGGTGTGAATAATCAAAGCGCAAATTTAAAATTAATATTTAATGTGTTCGTTTAAGTTTTGGTTTGTTTATTTTGCAAGTTTTACATTATAAATATAATTTAATGAGACTAGGGCTAGGAATTATAGGAAAAGGTGGTGCATACCCATGGTCAGTATGTAGAAAAAGGTGGTGTACAGTATACCCATGCGCAGTATGTAGAAAAGGGGTGGGCACGAACTCCATACAGTGTAGCATCTTCCGTAGCTGGGTACATCATGGGAAGAAGCGTTGCACTAGAATAAAGGGACCTCTACCAAGGAAGAAGTCCGAAATTGTGAAATTTGTATGCAAAGGTGAGCTTGTATTCAATGACCGGCTCTAGTGTGTTAAATTTGGCAATGAGGCACTGGAGATAGAAAAGTTTTACTATTTGGGTGATACCATCTCTGCCGGTGGTGGGGCTAAGGCCGCCACTATCGCCATAATAAGATGCGACTGGGGACAGTTTAGAAAACTTTTGCCACTACTCGCCATCAGAAGACTCCCTTTCCCCTTGAAGAGAAAGGTGTAGTCTTCATGCGTTAAAAGTGCAATAACATAAGCTTCAGAAATGTGGCCTGTCAAAGCGGATTAGATCAACAGAATGGAACGCAATGAGATGAGAATGGCGAGATGGATGTGTGGTGCCAAACTGCAAGATAGGATATCAAGTGGAGAGCTAAGGAGAAGGTTAGGTATCAGTGATGAGATGCGTACTAGCAGACTTGGATGGTTTGGACATGTGGAAAGTATGGATGAACAAAGCTGGGTGTAAAGATGCAAGTCCATGAAAGTGGTGGGATCAGTCTTTGCGGTCTGATCTTAATCAAAGAACCTGTCGAGTGAGGCAGCTCTTAACAGTGTTGTTGTTGTTGTTGTTGTTGTTGTTTTTCCCCAAGCTGCCTGGCCGAACAGCCCCAAGGCCATAACCGAGCGCCCCCACAGAACCCTCCCTGCCGACCACAATAAAGCCTGGGTGACCGAAGCCACTCCATGGCGGGGAGCTGAGGAGGGCGCGGAAACGCCCGGGAAACCAAAGCCCCACCCAGGGCCCTGTGCCCCTCAGCAATTATGAAGAGAAAGTTGAAGGGCAAAGGAAAGATGTGACGCTTTGGCTTCTAATCTTGGTAGTATGGTGTTCTGCAGGGATCAGTTTTAGGTCCTATCCTATTTATAATTTATATTAGCAGTCTCAGTGCTTTGTGCACATAATGTCACCTTTCACTTTTATGCAGATGACACCCAGATTTATGTGAGAATCACAAATATAGTTGATATACGGAGTAAGATGGAATTATTGATGTCTGATATCAAGAAGTGGATGAGAGCGAGAAAACTTAAACTAAATGATGGTAAAACTGATATTCTCATCATCTGAGGAAATAGAAGAGCTGATGATATAGTAGGTGCCCTCTCCATCAATGTGGGTGGATCTCAGCTGCGACCGGCCAACTCTGTTCGAAATCTTGGTGTATATGTGAACTCCCGATTAGATTTCAAAGAGCATGTAAACCAGATAGTTAAAAGTTGTTACTTGCACATCATAAATCTCTATTTGGTGAAGCCGTTTATAACCAGACGTTGCCTCCTGACGTTGGTTCACTCGTTGGTCTTTCGTGTTGATTATTGCAATGCCCTGTTGGTGGGTCTTCCAAATTATATTTTGAAGAAAGTTCAGTCTGTTCTTAACAGGGCCGCAAGACTAATTTTTGGTGTTCCACCTAGAACTCCTACTACATCTCTTCACATAGAACTGCACTGGCTGCCAGTAAGAGCAAGAATAGAATTTAAGTTGTGTTTGGTGACTTTTAAGGTTCTCAAATTTGGTGAGCCTAGGTACCTTGCGGAGCTGCTCAGGCGCCCACCGGCACACCATGGTGTGGTTGTGCGTCATGACAATGACCCTTTTCGTCTTGATGAACCAAGGGCTTTCCAGCAGTCTTCTTTCTTTGAGAGGTCATTCTCCTACATGGCTCCGAGGTTGTATAACAGGTTGCCGCTGTCCATGAGACAACTGAGTTCTGTTGAATGCTTCAAGAGACAACTTAAGACTTTTCTCTTTGAGAGAAGCTATGATCTTGAGAGAGGTGTCATGACAGATGGCTATAGAGTTTAGGCTATTTTGCCACTGCTAGTGATTGTTAAATGTGTGTTGTATATAAGCCTTCTTTTGATGCATTGATTTTTGTTCTTTTTTCTTTCTCTTTTCGAGCGCTAGTGAATTCTTCGGAAAAATTGGCGCTTATGAGAAATAAGTAACATGCTTATTATTATTATTATTATTAAAATGTAAAACTTGCAAACTAAACAAACCAAAATTGGGACAAGGACAATATAAAGTCAAATTAAATTATCAAAATCGCTATGTGGAAACAACGCTTACTAAAATGAAAATTATTAAATAAAAGAACACAATCCACCACATAGGGTGTACATCACTACATGAGCAAGTTAATCTGTTTCCCAAGCAAACCAATCGCACATATAACAACGCACTATCGTCACGTTAAAGGACGTAGTCAAGTTTGGGAAGTCCGGGACGTTCTGGCAAATTTTACTAAACTCTGCATGAATAAAGAAACTACATGTTAAATGTCAAAATATTATTTAAAATCAAATTTGCAACATGACAAGACATTAACAATAGTAAAAAATACAAATATTGATAAGATATCTATACTATTACAAAATAATATATAAAATACAGTACAGCACTCACTAACGATAGTGCTATCGGGTAGGTACCTGTAAGCATAGCATGCTTCAAGTGACCCCTATCAATAACTACCCTACAAATAACCTACATTTCATTATTAGATTAGGAGGTCAATCCACGCAAGAGACGCCGTCACTTGAGATCTAGAAAATATATAAGTAAAAGGAACAGTCAGAGTAAGCTATGGGTATGGCAGAGATTGCTCAGTTCTCACCCTGATAGACCAGCCCATCACCACATGACTAGAACCCAATCCTCTCAGCATCAGCTAGGAAAGGCCCTAGAAAGCTGCCTTTGGCGGGGGGGATAGCTCCCCTATTTCAACCCTTTTCGGGGTTGGGCACCCACCCTCTTAACAGTGTTGCTTGGAACGCCGCCATTAGGACGTGAGACTGGAACTGTGCTTCGTTTGGAGCACTCGGTCTTAAAATTTGTGTATGTATATGTATTTCAACTCTATCTAGCCGAATTTATATTAGAAAAATTCAAATGGCATTACTGACCGTATCTGTAGGCCTACTAGAGTATTCAACAATTGGAATAATATACTGTGATTGAAATGTCTGGTGTGCCATAACTGATGGAAACTATAAGAGGATAATCAAGACGCACATCAGGTTATTTGTAGTAAACCTACTTGATACAGTAGGCCAACTTCTACCGAAATTAATAAATTAAATAATCGATGCGCCAGATCCTGATATCTTTCAAATCAATACCATCCAAGAGGCTCAATCTTACAGCAAATCCCCAATAAACAGTATTTAAAATTTGTATAAACTCCATGACAAAAGTTGTTGTACATGAATAACATTTCAACAATATAAACTTTACAATATTACAGTACAGTATAGCCAAAATCCCTCTCATGGAATTGATTTTCACCCTGGCCCTTGGACTACAATATAAGTTATCCCCAGTAGAAGGTGGTATCAACATTTGCACAAACTTTTGGTGCTAATTGGTGTCCAATTAAGGAGAACAAATAAATCTGATTAATTTTGCTTTGGATAAGTTCAATATACCACACAAGCCGTAGCTCTGGTGGGGCGTACCGAGGCCACTGGATCCTACCCCCTTGTAATCTCTTGGGGGGCGGGGGGAGGTGTTGGGAATGGTCCCGGGGTAGACTGGAACAGGAGTTTTGGGGGTGGGTGATGCCCATCTGCCAGCCAACCTACCTACACAAGCTGTAGCGCAGTTGGTAAAGCATTTGCTTGCAAACTGTGAGGTCGAGGCTTGAGCCAGCCAGTGTGCTGTGGTGGACTGCACGGTCTAGCAATCTGGCAAGTGTTAAATAAAGTCTCATACATCAGGGCACCCTCCCTAGCCCAGCTCTTGAGCAGGGAGTGCATGCTGGTTTAAAACAATACCAGACGTGCTTACACACACACACGCACACTTTCCCTTCCATTGAATGAATAAATTGGCAAAAAACAAAAAATACAGTACAGTACTTCTCATAATATAGGTAGGATATGGAGGAGAGATTTGCTGAATCAGACCTTGAGACAGGGTGTCACCTCGGAGCTTCAAGGAAACTAGGCTTAAGGTGAAGCTAAGGAAGTGGTTGGGTATTGAAGGATTGGCAAAGAGATGCATATGGGCAGATTCGGTTGATTTGAGCATCAAAATTGTGTGAAAAGTTGCAAGAATGAACATGGAGGGATCTACACAAAGGGGTAGACCTAGGAAGACAGGATCACAATTAAAATGGATGAAATAAACTGAATGGAACATATAAAATTAAAATAGTGACGTGGATGTGTGGGACTAAACTGAAAGATGAGGTAACTAATTTGGAAATGAGGCAATTAGTTATCTATGTGAATCATCCAAAAGAAGTGCAAGAGTAAAATTAATTTGGTTGGTTTGGACATGCAGAGCAGATGTATAACCAAATTTGGATGAAGAGTAAGTTTGAATGTGGAGGCAGCTGCTCTTGGGGGTAGATCTAGAAATATATGTGTTATGCCGTGATTTTATTCAGGTTTAACTTATTGGTTGAGGTGAGTTCTTTCATGACTGGGACGTCAGAGTTCTTTTATTTCATAAATTTGATTTCTCTGATCGTCTGACTGGCGTTGAGTTGACATCGCTACGACAAGTGACTGCCGAGATATGATGATGGGAATGGAGGTAATTTCCCGCGTATTTTCGCCTGTGTCCGAACGCTTCGCCGAGGCCCTGGCTAGCACGCACTAAGTCACTCGTTGCTTCGGTGGCTTTGGTACCGGTAGACAATATTATGTTTCTATGGTGATAATGTCATAGTTATTGTGTTATTTATTACTTTTACAACCATTATGAGTTATGTGAAACTTTTTATAACATATTTTTGGCACTTTCACTGTTATTGGATATTATTGTGTCACTTTCACTCTTTTTACTCTTCTTGTTATGAATTATTGTCACTCACTGTTATTATTGAGTTATTATTACTTGTTATACATTTGTGTGTCACTTTCACTTACTAGGCTAGGGTAGGCTAGGCAAGCGTACGGTACCGTACCCGCATCTTCACTAACCACTTCTTCATCGTCAAAGTCACTCCCCAAGTTCACTCAGTTCACTATATTCACGAGCACCGCATTCACCATCGTCAGTATCCTCGTCATTATCGTCCTCATCGGTACTAATAAAGCCCAGAAACTCTAATCCATCCGCCACTTCACCCTCATCTTCACTAACCACTTGTTCTTCGTCAAAGTCACTCCCAAGTTCACTCAGTTCACTATATTCACTCAGTTCACTATATTCGTTTAGTTCTTCCAGAGTGTGTGCAACACCATCGGGACTAAGCACTGTTTTCTTGGTCGTTTTAGCCTTGCTTTTGTTAGGCGTACGGTACGCGGCGGCGGGCGGCGATTCGGACACAGCTATTTTTTTTGGATTAGCTCCATCCATGTTGGATGCGTGACGAGAACTGATGCTGCATGTTAGTTTGTGCTTGGTGGCGCTGCGGTAGCCCACGTACTGTATAAAAAAAAATCCGCCCGCGCGATTTAAACCCTTTGATTTTGATTTTGCCTCATATGAGACCTCCCGGACTCTTAACCAAAATACGTTTTGCCTCATATGAGGCCTCCCGGATTCCATGGGTTAAGAACAGTTTATTTACCTTAAGCTTTATGTACATATATGTGAGAAGAAACTGTGAACTTAGATAGATAAATTTATACAACAGGATACTAATATCTTCTAGCACGATCGAGGATCTAGACGGGGCTCAGGTATATTAATAAGTTTCGCTATCCACTTATCTTCAATCAGGGTAATTGGAGAGTTATAAATCTGCTGAAGCGTCTAAAAATGCTTAAGTAATGGATTGATATTCAGATATGATATTGCTATTCACTGTAGTTGACGAGGTTATTCTAGAGTTGATATACTATACTCTAATTTAGTACTATCCTGTAAGCAATGCAGAAAATCAATTGCTATTTGTGAAGTCAAAGCCTGTACGTGTCCTTCAACAAGACTCCTGCTGGCCAAATGGTAATGTTCCTATTCTCCATTTCCAAATATGATTGATCCCTCAAAAGTAAAATCATGGTGCTGGTCACTTCTAACTGGAACAAAACATTCAATTCAAAAGATTGAGGGTTTAAAAACCCTTTGCTTACATTCATTAGAAAGACGAAGATGTTAAGGAGATATGATGTCACTGATATGTAATACACTACAACTGGTGTCAGATATTGAATGTAAAACTCGTATGTATGTATGTATGTATGTATATGCTCAGGCCCAATCCCCACTTTTCCTATTTTTATTTTTATTTTCAATTTTACTCTATTTTATTATTTTTATTTATTTATTTTTGTCTTGGGGGTGGCCCATTCAGACAAGTGGGGTACCTCTAGTAACTTGTTAGTCCCGTGTTCAAAATCCCAGTTGTGGAGGTTTGGGGTTTTTGTGAGAAGACCTGCAGTTCAGTATCCAACCTAGTTTGGATACTTGTTAAGATATCAGAGTCCTAAAATAACCCCTCCTACAGATAGAGGTGTTGTTGTTGTTGTTGTTGTTCCCCAGGCTGTCTGGCCGAACAGCCCCAAGGTCTCAAGCAAGGCCAAGGCCATAAATGAGCGCCCCCACAAAATCCTCCCTGCTTACCACTAACAAAGCCCGGGTGACCGAAGCCACTCCAAGGCAGGGAGCTGAGGAGGGTGCAGAAATGCCCGGGAAACCAAAGCCCCACCCAAGGCCCTGTGCCCCTCAGCAATTATGAAGGGAAAGCTGAGGGGCAAGGGAAAAATGTGACACTTTGGTTCCCAATCTGCCAACTTCTAGGTTGGCAGTAGGGAGGTCAATCCACGGAAAAGACGCCGCCACTTGAGATCTAGAAGATATATAAGTAAAAGGAACAGTCAGAGTAAGCTATGGGTATGGCAGAGATCGCTAGCTCTCACTCTGATAGACCAGCTCATCACCAGACTGGTAATTATGAAGGTTCGTAGAATCCAACCAGTGATTATATTTGTTTTCTTCAGGGTGTTGGTAATGTGGAGAGAGAATGAGGTGTCATTGCTTAAATAAACTCCAAGGCATGTTGCATGCATGAGTACTAGGCTGTATTTGTTATCCTCCACTTGTATATAGTGAGGAACTGGATTCCAGGATTTGCTTGTGTGTGCCGTACCTGAGCAATTCAAACTTTTGGTCATTGAATGCCATATGGTGTTTGTCTTTGCTCAGCTGTACACTCGACTTAGGTCCTGAAGCTTTTCGACGTCATCGTTTGTGTATCTATCTGCTCAAGTTGGTATCATCGGCAAAGGATGAGAGCTTTGAATGTGTCACATCATCGTCTATGTCTCCCATTAGTATTAAGAACAGCAACGGACCCAACACTGATCCTTGGGGGACACCACTGATGACTGGGCGTTCTTGTGATAGGCCTACTTCACCATTTGCTGCTACAGTCTGGGTTCTTGATGTGAGGAAGCTGTGCATCCACACTCCCAGTTTTCCAGTTATTCCTATAGACTTCGCATCTTGTGCATGAGGATTCCATGGTTCACTTTGTCAAATGCTTTGGCAAAGTCTATGGAACACTAGTTGTCTCCACATTTTTCCATCTGCTACAATAGTTGATGCAGAAGTCTGTCGTGTACTCAAGGAGTTGTGAGAGGCACAATCTTCCTTTGCTGAAGCCATATGTACTTGTCCCACGTTGAGGAGGCTGTTATTTTGCAGGAAGCTGTAGACACTGTTTCTCACAATTTTCTCAAAGATGTTTATTATATGAGAAGTGAGTGTGACTGGTCTGTAATTCTCCGCTAACCCTTTTTTGGTTCTGCAGGAACTATCCCGGTATGCAGTGAGCAACGCCACAGTAGGTAAAATAAATGCGCCAATACGTGCTTGCAGTTTATGAGGATATCAGTTCCATGGTAGCCTATATCCAACATAATAAGATAAGAACGGGAGTAAACCCGACCGGGCAAAAATATCTGGCTTAAAGTGAATTATAGTGAGGTTTAACCTAAACAGTGGCTACACTAATGTACACAAAAACTAAAGACGATGGTGATAAAGGCATAAAGCTAGCTATCAATGAGGTGAAGCAAAATTACAGCGTGTAAGGTAAAATTCAGGTAACAGCTGGTGTAGGCCTACGTACGGACTATACAGATCTGAGTGAGGTCAAATCAACACCAAAGTGACAAGAAATGAGGTCAACAAAGTATGAGGTGAGAGGTGTGCAGGTATAGGCCCTAGGTGAGGTCAACAAACTGACAAAGTATAACATTAGATGGGCTACTCTACCTGACGTGAAAGGTGTAGCCTACGCTACAGCTATATAGCTTAGAGCGATGTATGTGACAATTCTGAAGTGGTGAACAATAGTGAGGTGTCAAAGTATGGAGAGTAGGCTTTACCAGAGCTACGTATTATAAAAATTATGAGTAGCCTATAAATGGAGGTGACGTAATCGAGTAGGCTACAAGGCTACAAGGCCTTCATGGCTGAGGTGAAGCAGAATGACAGCTAGCTAGGAGTTATTTTTGTATACATACGATCTGTGTGCTAGAAGTGAGGTCAACTTAGTACCAGTTTGACACGAGTGAGGTCAAAATATACCATCGAAATGACAAGAAGTGAGGTCAATGAAGAATACTTCGAGATAACAATTTGTTTGGTACGACGTGATATAAAAGAGATGCGGAATAGGGAAATGAGGTCAAACTAGTAGGCTAGCTACAGTGTGACACGAGGGAGGTCAAAGTAATATTGAAAAACGAGAATTGGGATTAAAACGGGATTAACAAAGGGATTAAATAGAGGCCTAGGTTATATGAGATTTAAAAAATCGGGGTACGGAGAATCGCGCATAACCTCAGTCTCCGTGTGTGAAGGTTTGCTAGGCGCAGTTAAGTTAAATCAATATCTTAAAATAATCAAGTGTTATTTAAAGAAAGGTATTAAACAAAGGTGAAAGAAGTATAAATAGAGAAACTGGGGTACGGATAATCGCGCCGCTCGCGCGTCACTTGTCTCCGTGTGTGAGGGTTGCTGGGTGCCTCTTGTCTTGTTTCCCGCCAGTCCCTCTCGGAAGTCCACGTGAAGTCCATATTTTCCCTCTCGTCGCCGGCAAAATGAGTGACCATGAGGATGAACACACCATCGCCGAGGACCTGGTGGTCACAAAGTACAAAATGGCCGGAGAGATCGTGAATCGTAAGTGAAATAAGCTATGGAAGAGGCGTAAGAAGGGGGTTGTTTAGGCTAGAGAGGGTTTGGGGGGACCTCCATGTTGGTTGGTTTGGGCGCGTGGGAAGTCTGCTCACCCAATAACATCCACGACCCTTATAACCCAAGCATATCACCCCCTGCACTTATTTTGCACGTCTGGCCCCCGATTTGGGTGGAAATCTACCGGGGATGTCATGGTTTGTGGTGATCAGGTCTGGGGTTGGAAGGTCCCTGCCGTGGTGGTATGCTGCTCCAGGCTCTTATTTGTCCAACCAATATTAGCCTAGGCCTACTACCATCACAGTTGTTGACAGATTGTATTTGTGCTTATTTAATATTTTGTTTACATTTCCAGGCGACATAGCCTATTTAGGCTTGTGAGCAGCATGTCACTTTTATATTTCCACAGGAACATCTGTTCAGCTTCAGACAATTAACATACTTTTGGTGTTGTCAGCTCCAAGTCAATATTTAGAAAGGTCTAACATTGTCAAATACTTTACTGAGAAAAGCCTAGGCCTAGCCTATAGCCTAAACTTAAAATATTTAGTAGCCTAGGTCTAGCCTAATACGATATTGGTCGTAAACTGGTCCCTGAGTTGTCCGAAATGCCATATGAGTTGCGACTGGAGCGTCTTGGACTAACGACACTGGAGCAGAGAAGGAAACAGGGAGACATGATCCAGACCTACAAGATAATTCATGGCATAGGCTAGATCATCCTAGATGCGGTCAATGACGGGCACTTTTTGACACTTGCATCAAGAGAAAACCAACCAAACACCCGAGGACAGGGTGCCAAAACAGAAATTATCCAGTTCTGTATCATTTTTCTAAGCTTACAAGGATCAACTTTGCGCTGCGTCTGCGGGGGGCACAGCCCCCCGCTTCATAACAGGGGGTCCGGGGGGCGTAGCCCCCCGGCCGCCGGAGAAATTTTGAGATGTGAAGGTAAATATATGCACAATACATGCTCAAAATTTATTAAAAGGAATGAATAATATTGTAAGTAAAAGGAATGTTATGTATGTTTACTGGTGTTTAATCAGGATACTAGGGGAGCTGGCTGCCTGTACTTCAGTCTCAAAGAGATGCACTTCAGGTCCACTAATATAGGCATTGAAAACAGGTTTTTAAATTATTCTTAGCAGCCCCTGTTTTAGTTTTGTAACTTTTGTCCAATAAAGATTTCATGTATATTTGTTGTTGCATTCCAAGAACTATTACATACTTAATTTATATCCTTTCATATGATACATGAGTTACTATAGAGTACTGGTTAAAATACATACCGGTACAAAGTTTCAAGAATAAACTTTGATTAGAACATTTGTTTGTCTATTATTTTCCCTGGGCCGAGTAAAAAATACCTGGGTAGGCTATTCGGTATATATTAAGCAAACCACCCACCAATTTTCATGACAATTTTGAAATGCATGTTGGAATCCCTATAAACTGTACTTCATTTTTATGTAAGTTTGATAATTTGGAAAAATCGATTAAGGGAGAAAATTAACATTGAAAATGATGTGTAAAAAGTCTCCCATAAACGGCGGCCCGCTATGTTATTGTAATTTGCGGCCTAATTTCGTCTGTTAATTAACTTTCTCCTTAATTGGACCCCCTATGAAGTACAACAGATTATGATGACATAAGTGACGGGTGTTTAGAGGGGGCAGAGCTCCCCCTTCAACATATTATGTGTCTCACAGTAACTTCTATTATATAAACAACCCAAGAATTTTCACAAATTTTTAAAATTTAATTTAGGATGTAATATAACCTATACTCCATGTTAAAATAAGTGTCAACCCTCGAAAAATTCTATTAAGGGAGATACAGAACCTAGAACCTGTAACCTGTAACATATTTGTCCAGCGTTTCCCACAGACGCCCCCCCGCTAGGTCAGCCATGTTGATACTATAATTGAGGAGCGCTTTTATCGTAAATATTCGACTATAGCGCCCTCTGCCTTTCTCTATGTGAACTAATGATCAACACGTCACTATGTTTCTGCCATATTATTGGTTATTTTTTTGTATACGTCACCATACGTCATGGTATTGAAGGAGTCACCCAATCATGGATCAATATATGGACAATTACGTCATTTTAGTCAGCCATGAGTGCATTGAACTACAGCCCACCGACAGGCAGCATGGTTTTAAATGTCAGTTGCAGGATGGCCAGTGTCTGTAGTGGTTGTGCACTTACCCCTGAACAATAATTATACAAATTTCTCAAAACAACCAGGCAGCCCTTAAGATACTTACAGACCACGGTATATTGCCTACAAGTGTTGAGTGTCCTAGGTGTGGACATCCTTGCCATTACCGGCCAGATAAAGATCACTGGCGGTGTACACACCATTATTACGAGAAGTCCAGAACACGCCGTCACTGTCCCTTTGTTACATAAGGTTGGTTATTTTATTATTATAGATGTAACAATTTATATAAAGTTTATTTGCACCTATAGTGTTTTTTTTCGGTATTATTCTAGCGTTACTTACACAGCGCACCCATCAATTTCTATGACTTCATTCCTATATATGTCAGTAGCGGCGGAAATGCATTAAAGTAGCGGCGGAAATGCATTAAAGCAATTATAGCTACTGTAAAAAACATAGACGGCACACAACACGACTCGGCGGACCTCTTTCTCCCTGCATTTCAGTCTAATTAACACTAGGAATTGACATAATTTTCTATCCAATGTACTATCCAACCAGCGGGGGTGTGGGGGCAGCAGCCCCCACCCATAATACTAGGTTAGGTTAGGTAAGGTTGGTAGGTTAGGCTAAAATCTTTAATGTTGCTTAATTGTTGGATAATGGATAATGAGCTTACTGGGTAAGTTCATTTTCTATCCCATGTACCATCCAACCAGCGGGGGTGTGGGGGCGGCAGCCCCCACCCATAATACTAGGTTAGGTTAGGTAAGGTAAGGTTGGTAGGTTAGGCTAAAATCTTTAATGTTGGTTAATTGTTGAATAATGGATAATGAGCTTACTGGGTAAGTTCATTTTCTATCCCATGTACCATCCAACCAGCGGGGGTGTGGGGGCGGCAGCCCCCACCATAATACTAGGTTAGGTTAGGTAAGGTTGGCAGGTTAGGCTAATATCTTTAATGTAGCTTAATTGTTGGATAATGGATAATTTGGTTACTGGGTTTTTGGAATAAGTTCTTCAATATTTTTCTTTATTTTCATCTTTTACCCCACAATTTCCCTGATCTTCATAGCCCTCCCCACTATCGGGCAACATAGATGATGATTTCAATTAATCACGGGGGTGGGGGGGGGGGGGGGGGGGGGGGGGGGGGGGGGGGGGGGGGGGCAGAGCTCTCCCACACCCCATCCTGTATCCAATGGCGAAGAGTTGGCTGGCATTTTCTACATTTTCAGCTTTTATGAAGCCTAACAATTGTCCAATCCGAGCCAACTTTTGCCAAAACATGACTGTTTTTTTTCATTTTGGGGTTTTCTTAAGTTGAAAAACAAGAAAACCCGAGCCAACTTCTTTTTTGCACTTACTGTCTTTTATGCAGCTGAAAAAATCTTAAAATCCGAGCCAACTTTTGCCAAAACTTGGCTCGAGTTTTTTCATTTTGGAGTTTTCTCAAGTTGAAAAACAACAAAACCCGAGCCAACTTTCATCATAAAAACCCTTATATCGCCTTTTTATGTCTTTAACCCCACATTTTCCCTGATCTTCATAGCCCTCCCCACTATCGGGCGCCGTGTCTTAAGATCGTTGGATAAAGGGGAAAACGATTTTTGCGGAGGTTGAAACTAATGCCAATCACTATATATTGATGCAAATAAACTAAAACTAAAAAAAAAATAATGAAAATAATTGGTGGGTGGTTTCCTTAATATTTTCCGGCTATTCCCATCTCGGGTTAAGTACAATCAGTAGGAACGTAGAAACTTACTTTAATTTTCACAACTTTAAAAGACTCAAGATTCTGCGAGGCTAATTCCGAAAATATTCAATCAAGTCTCCGTTACCCCCATGAAGTCAGGTTATAGTAATGACAAGACATACCAATAATATATGTTAGTTAGCGGGTGTGTGGACTGTGGGGATAGTGGCAGCCCCCACTTTGGACACTAAGACTAAGTAAAGTTAGGTTAGGGTAAGGTAATGCAAATTATCTACTCATAACATGATAAACAATTGAACAATAAACTACTGTACTATATTCCTTGAAGAAATAAAAACAAACAATTGTACATAAGGCTGCGGAAAGATTCTTTAGTGATACCCAAGTCATGGCCGGGATTCCGGGAAATCTATAAATGCACTGTAGGCGGTAGGCCTAGCTGCTGGCTGTACACTTATTAAATTGTACCGGTAATCTGGCTAAAAAGTTACCGGTATACAAAATGAGAACATAGAGGCAGGGTGCAGATCCCACTTTGGACACTAAGTTTGGACTTTGGTTAGGGTAAGTTATTGCAAATCTTCCACTCATAATATAAACTACAATAAAATAAGATACCAGTAGATAAGATACTACTGTAGCCTATTCTGCCTATAGCCTATACCTTGAAAACAAAAACAAACGGTAAGACTGCGAAAGTATTCTTCAGTGACAGGTCTACCCCTATAGGCCTAATCCCACGGCATGACGGCAAACTGTTATTGTCATAGGCTATAGCCTAGCCAGGGTGTCGAATGACGCTGTTTTTTTGAGTGATACAACTTTCTGTATAATGATAACAAAAAATTAATCCTAGCCTAGGCCTAGCCTACGTATTTTTATATTATTATTTTAAAAGTTAGACATCTAAAATAGGCCTAGGCTTAGGCCTACTGTGTTCCAAAACTCAAGAGTAGCCTAGGCTAGGTTAGCCTAGCCTAGCCTTAGCTACAAAAAAAAAAAAAAAAAAACAGGAATGTTGGTCTAGGCTAAGTTTAATATACACTTCCCAGGTCATTTTAACAGTTCTATTGCTTCTATATATCATATAATACACCATAGAGTAAGTTTTTAATAACTAGAAAAAAAGGTCATCTTCTAAATAATTACCATAATTGAGGACCTTCGCCATTCCCGGGTTAAGAGTGGGCTCTGAGTCTTAGCCTACCAGAACCAGATTCCCAGCTGCCTAGCTAACCTTATTTTGTACTGTCTTTAACCTCAAATCTTCCTTGATCTTCATTAGCCTATCAATACATTATACATAGCCCCACTAGTGGGGGCAGTCCTAAGATTGTTGGATAATGGGTTATCCTAAGCCTAATATGCCTAGCCTCAGCCTAGGCTACTCATTTCTGCTTCAAATCATCATTATCATCATAGGCCTAGGCTAATACAAGTAGGCCTAGGCTTATCTGACAAAATAATATGCTTGGCTACTTACAAAATCGCTGTTTGGTGCTTGCTAGAAGTCAGGTTTATCCAAAGTATCACCTTGAACTTATACCTTATATATAATGAGTTCCCCAAGATTAATATGCACAATTTTAGAATGTGTAGGGCACTCGCACTTCACATGAATTCAATGTTATATTCCAGCCCCTTAATTCACTCTATTTTTCCACAAATATATCGGTAAATAACAGCTAACACATTTCCAAGTGTTCCACAGTTGATTGGCGGCAAGCTAATTTGACGTCATCATTGGATTATTCTCGGAAACACCACAATGGAAAACAGTGCTGATATTCGTTCGTTGTTTTCCATTAATCCAACCAAATATATACCCCTGAAAACCAATAATTCATCATAAAATCGTACTAATTTATAGCTTACCTTATGCCTCAAGGTCTTGCGCTCTTTGTCAAACACATACAATTTATATTCATTCACTATTTTTAAGAAATTAGAGACCCCATAAAATTAGCACATACGAAACAATATCTGTATTTTGTAAGAGTTTAATTAAGATGAAATCTGATCAGAAAATTAACATTCAAACTTAAATTAATATTTTACATTATTCATTTCAGTGAAATTTAGTCAATATATTAAACACATGGAGTAGTTTAGTTAATATATACATAGTTTTAGATAAATACCTATTAT
The DNA here is from genome assembly GCA_032716605.1 of Paralithodes platypus. Taxonomy (NCBI): domain Eukaryota; kingdom Metazoa; phylum Arthropoda; class Malacostraca; order Decapoda; family Lithodidae; genus Paralithodes; species Paralithodes platypus. The sequence continues at coordinate 9,140,926 of CM064521.1, forward strand.
TATCCTTTAATCTACATATTATTGAGCATTCGAGTGCCAATAAAATTACGGTAGTTGTGTTCGTCTTGACTCAGCCTTCGGCGCAATATAACATCGGAGTGTAGGGGTACATTGGTTGTTTGTTTGTTTGTTTGTTTTAGCGGACTCTCCCATCCAGGAGTTCGTTCTATGAACGATGGCTGTTTCCTTATTGTAATATATATTTGTTATATTGGTGCTAAAGTCAGTCACCTCATCCGAACCGAACAAGTTGTGTTTTCACAGTGTAAACAAATCGCTCTCATGACTCGAGCTCTGGATTTATCCGTCTATATTTACATTAGTAGCTGCATTTGGACTTCAATACAGGTGATATATAATAGTTCTAAGATCATAGCCAATGTAGAGTACAGTGTAGAGCAGAGCAACTATCGTTTGATGAGTGTAATGTAGAAATAGAATGGCAGGTTTAGCGGGGCTCCCGGCCGCCCCGGGACAGTCACAGGCTCTTAGCCTATTTCAGTATCAATATTTTTTCAATGTTAGGTTCGGGATCACGAAGAAAATGGGCGAATTTTGGCACACTGCCCGAGGACACAGCCTGAAGCTGGACAAGGTCAGGCACAGAACCACGAAGAGGAACAACTTTTTTAGTGCTAGGATTGTAAACAACTGGAATTATGGAATAGTCTCCCAGAGGAAGTACCGGTAGTTACGAGTCAGAGTGTAATTTTTTTTTAAATAATTAGGCCTAGGCTGAAAGATTGAATCATTGAGAAGAGGCAACCTTTATGAGCATCGACTCCTCTGCCTCTTAAACTATCACTAAGGTAAGAACATAAGAACATAAGAACATAAGAAAATGGGAGTCTGCAGAAAGCCGATTGGCCTAAGCAAGGCAGATCCCTGTCCCACACAACCCCAATTACAAAGCCCAATTATAGGCTCAACACTCTAATACCCTGAGGATCATCTTACCAAAACGGTTAGAGATTAACGCAGGATTACGGGGGTCTGCAGAGCGCTGATTGGCCCAACCCTGCTGATCCCCCTTCACACCCAACCCTTCTCGTCCATATGCTTATCCAATTTTATCTTAAAGCTCCCTATCGTTTTTAATCCCACTATAGCACTTGGTAGTCCATTCCACCCATCTACAACTCTGTTACCAAACCAATATTTGCCTATATCTTTTCTGAAACGAAATTTATCTAATTTGAAACCATTGGTACGAGTTCTTTCGCTATCACTGAGCTTTAGTACATTTGTCATGTCCCCTTTGTTAATCCCACTAACCCACTTGAACACCTCTATCATATCCCCTCTAACTCTGCGTCTCTCTAACGAATGTAAGCCTAATTTCTTCAACCTTTCTTTATACGGAAGATTTCTAATATTATGGATCATTTTTGTCATTCTACGTTGTACTCTCTCCAATGAATCTATGTCCATTCTGTAATAAGGACACCAAAATTGAACAGCATAATCCATATGGGGTCTCACTAATGACAAGTAAAGTTTTAAGATAACATCAGCAGTTCTGTTACTCACACTCCTTGAGATGAACCCGAGAATCCTGTTTGCCTTGTTTCGAACGCTTATACACTGTTGTCTAGGCTTCAAATCATTGCTAACAAACACACCTAGATCTTTCTCACAATTAGAGTTTTCTAATTCCACATTAGCTAGTTTATATTTAACATTTGTATGCATCTTCCCTATCTTTAATACCTTGCATTTGTCAATGTTAAACTTCATCTGCCAATTTACTGACCATTCGTGTAAGGTATCTAGATCCCTTTGGAGGCACTCTATATCTCTATCTGAATCAATTGTTCTCCCCATCTTGGTATCGTCTGCAAATTTACTTATCCTACTAGTTATACCTAAATCAAGGTCATTTATGTATATAACAAACAACAGAGGACCTAATACAGATCCCTGGGGGACACCACTTTTGACTGCTCCCCATTCTGACTTCGTACCATTTATGCTGACTCTCTGCTTCCTACCAATTAGCCATGACCTAATCCATCCCAACAACGCCCCACCTATTCCATGCGCCTCAACCTTTCTCATCAATCTCTCGTGGGGGACTCTGTCGAAAGCTTTACTGAAATCTAAATATATTATATCATATGACTTGTCATTATCTACTGCTTCATATACCTCTGAGAAAAAACTAAGCAAATTAGTAAGGCAAGAACGTCCCTGAGTGAATCCATGCTGAGAAGAATTTATTAAATTAAATGTATCTAAGTGGTTTCTAATTTTACTAGCAATAATTGACTCTAGTAGCTTTCCTATGATTGATGTAAGACTAATGGGACGGTAATTGGATGCTATTGATTTGTCACCTTTTTTGAAGATCGGAACTACGTTTGCAAGCTTCCAAGCTTCTGGAACTATACCTGTCTCCAATGACTTGTTAAATAAAAATGTTAATGGGTAACTTAACTCATCCCTACATTCTTTTAATACTCTAGCATATACCTCATCAGGACCAGGCGATTTATGAGGTTTCAGTCTGTCAATTTCCTTAAGCACATCATTTCTACTTATAGTAACCGTACTTAACCTATTTTCTATACTATCGCTATATACCTTACGGACTTCTGGAAACTGTGCCAAATTTTCATTAGTGAAAACGGAAAGAAATTGACCATTTAATGGTCAATTAGGCTAGGCCTAGTCTAGGCCCTACTTGTTAGAGAAGACAAACATATGCATTTCAGAATTTGGCTTAGGCTAGTCCTAACCTAGACCCAAAATTTAAAAAATTATCGGTAGGCCTACCATTCAGGAAGACTAGGCCTACATCTGCCTTATTTAGGTCTACCGTGTTTTTTGTTTGTCTTCAAGGAATATAGGCCTAGGCTAGGCTAGTGTTTTTTATGGTTTGAGTGGAGGATTTGCATTAACTTACCTAGGCCTATTATCCATCAATCTGAAGATAACGCGTCAAATTGCGATTTTATTGGGTGAATCGCGTCTTTACAGTAGCCTAGGTGAGGGAAATTGTGGGGTAAATTGGATACATCATGGGTTGAGGGCAGGGTGTTAAAAGAAACCTCAGTCCATTATTTTAAGTCTTTATTATTGTGTAGGCCTATGTTAAGATAAAATTGAGGTTTATAGGCCTAGCCTAATTCAAATTGGTAACGTTCAAAAAGGCCTTATTTACCATGTTTTTGTTTTTTTTTCTTCAAGGAATATAGTGTTTCATAGTTGTTTTGCATGGTTTGAGTGGAGAATTTGCATAAACTTACCCATTAGCCTATCTATTAACCCTTCAAACTCGGATGGTACACGTGTGTACCATTAAGTTTTGCCCCGAGGAACCCGGGTGGTACAACATTGTACCAGTGGTTGAAAGCCTGTGACCTTGGTGTGTGAGGCGTCGGTCCGACGCATGTAAACAACAGCCGGCTGGACCGACGCCCCGCATCTCCGGCCACAAGAAGGAGAGCGTCGCTTGTTCGTGTGTGCCTGTATGTTATTAAGTATCGAAAAGTAGTGTAAAGTTGCTGTTTTGGCTATAAAGTTATCTCCAATGAAATCATCATCACAAATCAACCACTTGACTTAGAGAGCTCTACTTAACGCCATTCTACAGGTAAATAACACAGCTACGCTTGGGGATGCGCGGGAATGCGGGAAGCAGTCAGCATAACAATGATACGGTAGCCTAGCCTAGACGTTTTTCGGCCAAAACACCCGCGTTTTGGGCAATATTTATGTAATGCGTAGCCGGGGCTGGAGGGTTAATCTGAAGATACAGCGTCAAATTGCGCCATTTATTGGGTGAATCGGGCTTTTACAGTAGGTGAGGGAAATTGTGGGGTACCGTACATTGGATACACGATGGGTTGAGGGGGGGGATTGCCCCCCCTCACCCCCCCTTGATGTATTGTCATCTCCATATATTTAGATCAGTAAGGCTAATTGGTAGGAAACAGAGTCAGCATAAATGGTACCAAGTCAGAGTGGGGAGCAGTCAAAAGTGGTGTCCCCCAGGGATCGGTATTAGGTCCCCTGTTGTTTCTTATATACATAAATGACCTAGATTTAGGTATAACTAGTAGGATAAGTAAATTCGCAGACGATACTAAAATGGGGAGATCAATTGATTCAGATAGCGATATAGAGTGCCTCCAAAGGGATCTAGATACCTTACATGAATGGTCAGTAAATTGGCAGATGAAGTTTAACATTGACAAATGCAAGGTATTAAAGATAGGAAGATGCAAACAAATGTTAAATATAAACTAGCTAATTTAGAATTAGAAAATTCAGACTGCGAGAAAGATCTAGGTGTGTTTGTTAGCAATGATTTGAAGCCTAGAAAACAGTGTATAGGCGTTCGTAATAAGGCAAACAGGATTCTCGGGTTCATCTCTAGGAGTGTGAGTAACAGAACTGCTGATGTTATCTTAAAACTTTACTTGTCATTAGTGAGACCCCATATGGATTATGCTGTCCAATTTTGGTGTCCTTATTACAGAATGGACATAGATTCATTGGAGAGAGTACAGCGTAGAATGACAAAAATGATCCATAATATTAGAAATCTTCCGTATGAAGAAAGGTTGAAGAAATTAGGTTTACATTCGTTAGAGAGACGCAGAGTTAGAGGGGATATGATAGAGGTGTTCAAGTGGGTTAGTGGGATTAACAAAGGGGACATGACAAATGTACTAAAGCTCAGTGATAGCGAAAGAACTCGTACCAATGGTTTCAAATTAGATAAATTTCGTTTCAGAAAAGATATAGGCAAATATTGGTTTGGTAACAGAGTTGTAGATGGGTGGAATGGACTACCAAGTGCTATAGTGGGATCTAAAACTGTAGGGAGCTTTAAGATAAAATTGGATAAGCATATGGACGAGAAGGGTTGGGTGTGAAGGGGGATCAGCCGGGTTGGGCCAATCAGCGCTCTGCAGACCCCCATAATCCTGCGTTAATCTCTAACCGTTTTGGTAAGATGATCCTCAGGGTATTAGAGTGTTGAGCCTATAATTGGGCTTTGTAATTGATTTGGGGTTGTGTGGGACAGGGATCTGCCTTGCTTAGGCCAATCGGCTTTCTGCAGACTCCCATTTTCTTATGTTCTTATGTTCTTATGTAAGGGGGAAAAACCAGGTTGCCGGTATTTCGTTTTTATGAGTAACGCTCACGCCATTTATTGGGTGAATCGCACCCACCCCATCGTCCAAAACAAGGAGGTAAAGTCGAAGGATTCATTGTGCACAATGCTTTTTTTAGGTCGGGACTTATTATTTTAGTGTTATTTTTCATTGTAATCGGATTTTTTTCAAGTGTCGATAACTAAATTTACTCCATGCGGACTATAATGAGGAAAATATGGCGAGTCTATTGGTTCCTATTTTCCCTAATAAATTGTTTCTAATAGGGCGGATGTAGTGTCCTTGAAGATTATCTTCAAGGTAACGTTCAACAAGACTAAATCGGCCTTATTTACCATGTTTTTTGTTATTTTCTTCAAAGAATATAGTGTTTCATAGTTCTTTTGCATGGTTTGAGTGGAGGATTTGCATAAACTTACCCATTATCTATCAATCTGAAGATACAGCGTCAAATTGTGCCATTTATTGGGTGAATCGCGCTTTTACAGTAGGTAAGGGAAATTGTGATGTACATTGGATACACGATGGGTTGAAGTCCCCACCCCCCCTTGATTTATTGTCATCCTCATATAGGCCTATGTAGATCTGTAAGGGGGCAAAAACAGGTTGCCGGTATTTCGTTTTTGTGAGTAATTCCCAAGCCATTTATTGGGTGAATCGCACTCACCGCATCTTTCAAAACAAGAAGGACGAAGGGTTCATTGTGCGCAATGCTTTGTTTACGGTCAGGACATTATTATTTTAGTGTAATTTTTCGGTATAATCGGGTTTTTTCAAGTGTCGATAACGAAATTCCTCCATGCGGACTATAATGAGAAAAATATGGCGAGTCTATTGGTCCCTGTTTTCCCTAATAAATTGTTTCTAATAAGGTGGATGTAGTGTTCTTGTAGATTATCATAACCCATTAGTACCAACAGAAAAAGACAAAATAGGGGTAGTATAACTGTAGATTTATCATGTCTTTGGAGGTAGGCAAACATAATTGCCAAAGCAATGCTATTTCATGTAATTTTCGTGTATTCCTTCTCATATTCAGTCACGTCTAAACACAAAATTGCTCCGCTTTGACACCTTGGTTGAGGGGAGGCGCTGCCCCCCCCCCCCCCCCCCCCCTTGACATATATGGTAATCTGTAAGGGGGCAAAAACAGCTTTGACACCTTGGTTGAGGGGAGGTGCTGCCCCCCCCCCCCCTCTCACCCCCCCTTGACATACAGTATATGTTAATCTGTAAGGGGGCAAAAACAGGTTGCCACGCTCGCACCATTTATTAGGCGAATCTCGCTTTTGGTGCACCTTACAAAACAAGGTCAATTTAATGGAATGCTTTGTTTATTTATTATTTTCGGTGAAATTGGGTTTTTCAAGTTATTGATAACTAAATTCGGCAAGAATGTTGAGTGCGAGCGTACCACCAGCCTTGGTCACACTACGCGTAGTGGCGTCGGACGTTTGCCATCATGTTCCCGTCTATTTTGACTGCTTTTGGATACAATATTATGTTGAAGGGGGGCTTTGCCCCCCCCCCCCATGACATATTGTCATCGTCATATATATTGCCAGCAGGGGTCAAATTACCGAAAAAATCGCTGTACCACGGCGATCGACAAATGTAAACATGACGGCGGTGGGGGAGGCGTCGAACCTTTGCAATCATTTTCCCGTCTATTTTGAATGCCATTAGATACAATAATATGTTGAGGGGGTGCTTTTCCCCCCCTCACCCCCATGACATATTGTCATCATCATATATATTGCCAGCAGGGGGCAAATAACCGAAAAAATCGCTGTCAAAATAGACGCGAAGTTAACCTCGGCGATCGCCCTATGTAAACATGACGACCGTACGCCCGAACTCTACATCCATCCCCTAAATTCCTCCATGCGAACAATAATGGGAACAAATTAATATGGCGAGTCTATTGGTCCCTATTTTCCCTGATAAATTGTTTCGAATAGCGCCGATGCAGTGTCCTTGAATGTTATAAAAATGGCTTGCATTAGGCCTACTCCATTTTCATTTGGTTATTTTAATGACACTACTGTAGCGTTATGAGAAACAATATATTTGGGAAAATAGGCACCAATAGATTCGCCATATAGTCCGCATGGAGGAATTTCGTTATTGACAAATTGAAAAAATACCCAGTCGCACTTCACAGACAAATACACCAAAAATCAAAGTCAAAGATCTCAAACAGCGGAGGTGTGGGGGCGGCAGCCCCACCCATAATACAATACTAGGATAGGTTAGGTTAGGCTAATGTCCTTTCAAAAAGGTATAGTAAACAACTAAACACTAGGATAGTCTATGCCCGGTCAGAGGTAAGTCCTGCAGTAGTCTCCTTGAATGCTACCCTAATTAGGCCCAACTCACTAACATCATGAGGACCAACCTCGCTTAAACGGTCAGAGGTCAACATAAGAAAACGGGGTTCTGCAGAGTGCCGATTGGACCACACGCAGCAGATCTCCCTCACACCCATCTCTTTCAGCAGCTTGGCAGTCGACAGACTGCAGAGTCCCTAGTCTATACATACATACATAACATTTTAAGACCGAGTGCTCCAAACATACGTGCAGTTTCTCATGTCCTAATGGCGGTGTTCCAGGTAACCCTGTTAAGGGCTGCTTCACTTGTAAACATTTTTTTATTTGAGATCTGCACGTATATATAGTCCGATTCCAGGTCTTCCTCGGTCCACCCTTTGGTGCAGCTCCCTCCACAATCACAGACCTGCATCTTTTCACCCAATTTTGTTCATCCATTCTCTCCATATGTCCATACCATCCCAGTCTATTTGTACGCATCTCCTCGCTAATACTCTTTATACCTAAACGTCTCTTCAGCTCATTATTTATTATTCTATCCTGCAGCCTGGCCCCACACATACATCTCGCCATTCTCATCTCATTACTTTCCATTCTGTTGACATCCTCTACTTTAATGGCCCATGTTTCTGAAGCATACTTCATTGCACTTCTAACACATGAGGCATGCATCTTTCCCTTCAGGGAGAGAGGCATTCTTTTCATAGTCAGAATTGGCATCAGTTCTCTAAACTTCCCCCAGCCACATCTAATTCTAGCGACAGAGGCAGCCTCGGCCCCACCACTGGCAGAGATGGTATCTCCTAGGTAACAAAACTTGTCCACCAGCTCCAATGACTCATTTCCAAAATTTACAGCCACAGGATCATCATTTAACACAAGCTCGCCTTTGCACACTACGTACTCAAATTTCTCTATTAGGCCTATGCATAATTTAGGATTTAGCCAATGATTTTTCTTGAGCCTCGATACCTGCGGATGAAATAAATCTTGCCAGAATTCTCAAAATGTAGAGAAAGGATGATGGTTAACCGTTGACGAGATGAGTCAATGCCATGCTGCCCATGCATAATATTTGTAATTTTTTTCATGCGCTCCAATTTTGGTTAATTTTCCACACTTGGTTGTGAATCTAAAGGTGTCAAACCGGAAAAAATTTGTTTGAAATCTCGAAGGCATACAAGAAAATTAATGTGAAATTGTATTGTTTTGGCCATTTCATCACTTCTAAAGAGATAATTTGAACTATAAAAAAGTTTTACTTTGCGTATACAGTAATAAGCACTATAAACAATTTAGCTTTTTATTAAACTACCAAAGATAGAAATATTGTAAAATTTAGTTTTTACATACGGTACTATATTTTTAAAGTTATCCCATTGAACATATGAAGTTCCAGATAGGTGACTAGGCCTAAGCCTATTTGTATGTTTTTTGGTCAATATTTACGAGTCGCACCACAGCTGGGATCTCATTTCTAATGGTAGTTTTGGGTTCCTATCATTCTATGCTTCATTGCTATAGGCCTATACTTTTTATCCACAGATTTTTTTTTCTTGGCTTATTTTGTTTTGTTTAGCATTAACCTAACCTAACCTAATAGCCCCCAAATACATTTAGGTTAGGTTTTTTGGTTAGGTTTTTTGGTTAGGTTAATGCAAAAATAAATAAAAATAAATAAATAAATAAAAAAATAAAAAAAAATCCCGTGGATAAAAAGTATATAGCAATGAAGCATAGAATGATAGGAACCCAAAACTACCATTAGAAATGAGATCCCAGCTGTGGTGCGACTCGTAAATATTGACCGTTTTTTTTTAACACTAACCATTTGAACATTAACCTAATCTCACTATGATTTCGTTAAGTTATACAGTATATAGGCTACCTGAAATATAATCTTCCTACTACAGTATAGTACATATATTTTTTTATTTTTTTTTCCAGAAAAGGCTCGTACCGTCGACGCTCGTGAGAACGACAATTACATTAGTCTAATTTGAACGTTTTTGCCCCCCCCCTGCCCCCGAAGACTTACAGTATGTTCATCCATCATATACAGTAGGCTACCTGGTGTATTGTCAGCAAGGGGCAAATAACAGCTGGCCATAGGATGGTTTTGGGAAAATATTAGACATGTAACAGTAATTTCCGTGAGCGAGCGAGCCTTTTCTGAATAATTACAATTTTTTGTCTCCCCTTCAATCACTAACATACTGGCCTATTCCCACCACAATCACTAGTCTGTGTAATATCCCACCTCCCCCTCCATCTCCCTCCCTCCCCCATCCATCTCCCTCCCTCCCCCATCCATCTCCCTCCCTCCCCCATCCATTTCCCTCACTTCCCCACTGCATCTCCCTCACTTCCCCACTCCATCTCACCCCTCCCCCTTCTCCTTTCCTCCCCTCCTCTTTTCTTTCCCTCTCCCCTTCATTACACCTTTCCTCCCCTCCCCACCCTACTCCATCTCCTCCCCCCACTCCATCTCCTCCCCCCACCCCACTCCATCTCCTCCCCCCCACCCCACTCCATCTCCTCCCCCCCACCCCACTCCATCTCTCCCCCCCCCACCCCACTCCATCTCCTCCCCCCCACCCCACTCCATCTCCTCCCCCCACCCCACTCAATCTCCTCCCCCCACCCCACTCCATCTCCTTCCCCCCCACCCCACTCCATCTCCTTCCCCCCCACCCCACTCCATCTCCTTCCCCCCCACCCCACTCCATCTCCTTCCCCCCCCCACCCCACTCCATCCCCTCCCCCCCACCCCACTCCATCTCCTCCCCCCACTCCATCTCCCCCCACCCCATCTCCCCCCACCCCACTCCATCTCCCCCCCCACCCTACTCCATCTCCCCCCCCACCCTACTCCATCTCCTCCCCCCCAACCCTACTCCATCTCCTCCCCCTCCCCCCTCCCTATCCTTCCCCCCACCCCACTCCATATCCTCCCCCCCCCCCACTCCCTATCCCCCCCCCCCCCACTCCATATCCTCCCCCACCCCACTCCATATCCTCCCCCACCCCACTCCATATCCTCCCCTCACCCCACTCCATATCCTCCCCTCACCCCACTCCATCTCTTCCCCTCACCCCACTCCATCTCCTCCCTCCACTCCACTCCACTCCATCTCCCCTCACTCCACTCCATCTCCCCTCACTCCACTCCATGTCCCAGCACTCCACTCCATGTCCCCTCACTCCACGTCCCCTCATTCCACTCCATGTCCCCTCATTCCACTCCATGTCCCCTCACTCCACTCCATGTCCCCCCCTCACTCCACTCCATCTCCTCCCCTCACTCCACTCCATCTCCTCCCCTCACTCCACTCCATGTCCTCCCCTCACTCCACTCCATCTCCTCCCCTCACTCCACTCCATCTCCTCCCCTCACTCCACTCCATCTCCTCCCCTCACTCCACTCCATCTCCTCCCCTCACTCCACTCCATCTCCTCCCCTCACTCCACTCCATCTCCTCCCCTCACTCCACTCCATCTCCTCCCCTCACTCCACTCCATCTCCTCCCCTCACTCCACTCCATCTCCTCCCCTCACTCCACTCCATCTCCTCCCCTCACTCCACTCCATCTCCTCCCCTCACTCCACTCCATCTCCTCCCCTCACTCCACTCCATCTCCTCCCCTCACTCCACTCCATCTCCTCCCCTCACTCCACTCCATCTCCTCCCCTCACTCCACTCCATCTCCTCCCCTCACTCCACTCCATCTCCTCCCCTCACTCCACTCCATCTCCTCCCCTCACTCCACTCCATCTCCTCCCCTCACTCCACTCCATCTCCTCCCCTCACTCCACTCCATCTCCTCCCCTCACTCCACTCCACTCCCCTCACTCCACTCCATCTCCCTCACTCCACTCCATCTCCTCCCCTCACTCCACTCCATCTCCTCCCCTCACTCCACTCCACTCCATGTCCTCCCCTCACTCCACTCCACTCCATGTCCTCCCCTCACTCCACTCCATCTCCTCCCCTCACTCCACTCCACTCCATGTCCTCCCCTCACTCCATCTCCTCCCCTCACTCCACTCCCTCTCCTCTCCTCTCCTCTCCTCTCCTCACCCCACTCCATGGAAAATCGCAGAGGGTTTAGTACCAAACCTACATACTCCGATAGTCATGAAATTCAGTGATAGGAGAGGCTGGGAATGCGAAATCCCCCGGATGAATAACAGGGGTGCTATGGGCTCTCTGCGAGAGGGCTGGTTATCACACAGAGGCCCACGTCTCTTCAACAAACTCCCACGGCGAGTAAGCGACATGAGGGACATCTCGTTAGACAACTTCAAGAGAGCCCTAGATGTCGAACTGCAAAAAGTGCCAGACGAGCCCATCCTCGCAAGGGAGCGAGCTGTCGCTTCAAACAGTCTACTGCACCAAATCACCACCCATAACGAGGGGCGTCGCGCTCCTTGGTGCCGCTAGAGGAGCGGCGAACACATCCAAAGGTATCCAAAGGTAAGGTATCTCCTCCCCTCACTCCACTCCATCTCCTCCCCTCACCCCACTCCATCTCCTCCCCTCACCCCACTCCATCTCCTCCCCTCACCCCACTCCATCTCCCCTCACCCCACTCCATCTCCTCCCCTCACCCCACCCCACTCCATTCCATCTCCCCTCACTCTCCTCAAGAAAAATAATAAAATAATTGCAAAATATGAAGGAGCAACAACAGATTTAAACAAAGAGTACTAATTTAACAAGAACAATTAATTATAAAAATCAATAATAACAATAGAAAATATATAAACAAATAATACATAGACAAAAAGTAAGCAGAGGTTATACAAGAATCTTCAAGTTAAAAATGCCAGAGTATATACATACATATATGCCGGTACTAAATATATAGTTAAATTTAAGCTTCATAGTTCTTATATGTTTGTAAAATTTCTGAAGTCAGACATTTTATTCACCGATTTCATAACCCTGGTCAGGTAAATTTCTGTATTAGATATTTCTTAATAAGATTTACAAATTTACTTGCTAGATTAGGAGTGAGGTAATACAATAATAATCTGAAACTTGCTTGCAGGGGTGTTGAAGCAGCTGGTGGCCAAATGTGTCCCCGAAGTGTCGATACGAGATGTCTGCGCGGAGGGGGACAAACTGCTGGAGGAGGAGACTGGGAAAGTGTTCAAGAAGGAGAAGGAGATGAAGAAGGGCATCGCGTTCCCCGTGTGTGCCTCTGTCAACAACTGCATCAATCACTATTCCCCGCTGGCCTCCGAGGGCGACACCATACTGCAGGAGGGTGACATGGTTAAGATCGACATGGGGGCACACATTGATGGATTTATCGCAGTGGCCGGACACACAGTTGTGGTTGGGGCATCCAAAGAAAAGAAGGTTAGCTAACTGCAGTTTTGAGTACAGTATTCAAAATTATCTTTTCTGAAAATAGTTATCCCTTCAAGCTCTTCGTAAAGATCTAGGATCTGCCCGATTCGAGTTTATTTATTTATTTTTAGCATTTTTTCTATTTAATACCACAGTTTTATATACTAAGGACCGTCATATTTTAGTTTTTACCCAATATCCAGCAATCTTTATACATTCCCCCCCCCCCCCACTATTGGGGAGGGATCTGATTTTGGTTGCCATGGGATACAGAATGGCTTGAGGGAAGGCTTTCACCCCATTCAAATCAGCATCTATTTTTGATAGTAGGGGGCCTAGTTAGTTTTACCACCACAATTTTGGCGCCGGGAGAGTTTTTGGCTTTTACAGTGCTTTTATATAGTGCCCATATAATGCATTTGAGACAATAATGGCATATAGCAATGAATTGTGTTATGACAAACCTATAACTATTTTTTAAAACGATGGTTCTCGTATCAGGTTGGTCCTAGACTAGGCTAATACCAAGCTCTTTTTTCAGTCATTTATATTGAAATGTACAGTATATTGAATTTTGTTCTATTTCAAGGTACACTACTTGAAACTAGGCATTTTTGCCTTTTTCATATAAAAAATGTAGGTGTTAGCGTATTATCACATCATATCATTACAGGTTAAAGGGAGGAAAGCAGATGTAGTGCTAGCAGCTTACAACGCAGCGGAAGCAGCCCTCCGTTTGGTCAAGCCTGGCAACCAGAACTTTGCCATTACCGACACAGTAACCAAGATCGCGGAGTGCTTCAAGTGCAAGCCAGTTGAGGGCATGTTATCCTTCCAACTGCAGCAAGGACGCATCGACGGTGAGAAGACCATCATCCAGAACCCCACCGAGGCCCAGAGGAAAGAGGTGGAGAAGCAGGAGTTCCAGACCCACGAAGTGTACGGTGTTGATGTTATAGTGTCCACCGGAGAAGGACAGGTCAGTATGTCGGCATGATTACAATATTTTCACGGAATAGTGCATTGGTTAGCACACTGGGCTCACAACCAAGAGAACTAGAGCTTGATTCCCCAGCAAATCTAGAGAAAGGAATATTAATTAGTCACTTGTAAGACATGAAGAATGATGTAGGCCTACTAGTCACATGTTATTAATTAAAATATAAAACCTGAAAACGAACTCAAAAGTTACTGTCCAAATTAATATAACTAACTCATTAAAATTATAAACTAGAAATATTAGAAGAATAGGCAGTGATAGTAATTTGAAATAAAAGTTTATGAGAATGGTAGTCGGTGAACATTTTCTTATAAATATAATGTGCATAAAGCTGTATTTGGTCACATGATGATAGCACTTGCTAGTCCAATGTGTGGACGAAGCCTGCACCCTGATGATTAACTAAGTGCAAGGGCCATCTGATGACCAAAACCAGTAAGTCTAATAAATACATTGATCTGTAGAAAGTGCTGGATGGTTTCAATCTGGTGTCTTAATGGCTGCATTAATTCTTTCAGGGTAAGGAAATGGAGGCGCGCGTTACAGTGTTCAGGAAAACTGAGGAGTCCTACAGCCTCAAGCTTAAGGCATCCAGGGAGTTCTTCAGTAAGGTATGGAGCCACTTATTTTCGTTTACTTAACACCTTAAGAGCGGCCTATGCGGTTTATTTATATGTACCGCCCAGCGGGGTGTTTTTAGCCAAAATAGGGCTGTTTACGTGATCATTTTCATGCCTAAATAAGACTCAGAACGTAAAACAAGTATCTATCCCTGAAAGGGCATAAACAGAGCTTTCGAATGACACCATAACGATCCTTTTATGATGGCTAGTTTTCTTGCAATAACCGTGCAACGCGAGTGCAAAAAGCATGTAATTAGCCACTTTCCCGATACAATTCCTTATATAGCGAGTGAGAGAGGGAGGAGGGAGCTGGGATTCGTGTCAGTATGTTCGCCGCGGTGGTCTGGAGCAGTCATACGCTCGCTACTCTCCTGCCACCACTTGTCTCTCTCTCTCAGCAACATTACGTGCTGAAATTGCCACTCGACCTATGTCGAGCGCCGCCACATAGTCCAGCTTTATTTAACTCAACTTATGTTGCTCGCCGCTAATTAAGGGTTAAGCTGGCGGCCACCCCAAGAAAAAATAAAATAAAATAGAATTAAATTGAAAATAAAAAATGGGAGAAGTGGGCATTGGGCCTGAGCATATAGATAGATAGATGATAGAAGCTGGCATCACACAAACAAGTTTTATTGGCTACATATATGGGAGCCTTGAGTCGGCTAGAAGATTTCATTGTACATTATTTTGATCAATCATGCTGTTTATTTGTATATTATTTACACTAAACTTGATTAGGAGCTTAACCCTTTCACGTTTTTATGACTCAGATTAGCAATAATAGAGTTCTCTTATAATTACCTCCAAAATTAGTTTTCTGCCTACAGCTAAAGGGGTTATCACACTGGGCCAAATTCTCGTCAATCTCCGTTTTCAGTCAGTAGCGCCAGCAAATTCTATCACACACGCCTAGCGTCCTGGCTGCGTGAGTCTCCGACACAACAATAACAACGTCCGACCTTAGCCTATATTGGTCCGTTTCACCTATACTGTAATGTATAGCAATATGAATTTACATCTACAATTATAATGCAATATGACTCAATCTACACGTTAGTGTAATTTTGTTTTTAATTTGAAGCTTATATGAGGAAATTTATATTTTGAACTTTTTCGATTCATACCAATCGCCGTGGCGTAGGCTATAGAACAGTGGTTTCACTTAAACTGTAAAATAATATGGATTGATATTGACAAACTTTGTGTAATAGGACCCAATCTATACGTTAATGTTGTTGTTGTTGGTTTTCCCCAAGCTGCCTGGCCGAACAGCCCCCAAGGCCCCGAGCAAGGCCAAGGCCATAACCGAGCGCCCCCACAGAACCCTCCCTGCCGACCACAAAGCCTGGGTGACCGAAGCCACTCCATGGCGGGGAGCGGAGGAGGGTGCGGAAATGCCCGGGAAACCAAAGCCCCACCCAGGGGCCTGTGCCCCTCAGCAATTATGAAGAGAAAGTTGAGGGGCAAAGGAAAGATATGACGCTTTGGCTTCCAATCTTGGTAGATTAGGAGGTCAATCCACGCAAGAGACGCCGTCACTTGAGATCTAGAAAATATATAAGTAAAAGGAACAGTCAGAGTAAGCTATGGGTATGGCAGAGATCGCTCAGTTCTCACTCTGATAGACCAGCCCATCACCACATGACTAGAACCCAATCCTCTCAGCATCAGCTAGGAAAGGCCCTAGAAAGCCGCCTTTGGCTGGGGGATAGCTCCCCTATTTCAACCCTTTTCGGGGTTGGGCACCTGCCCAATGTTGCTATGTTTTGCGTGTGAAGCTTATATAAGTAGCTATGAGGAAGTTTTTCGCAAAATATAGGCTATAGCCTGACGGAGCCCCTGTCGTTACCTCGGCACTAAACGATCGTTTATATTGTGCTGTTTCACCAATAATTTAGAGTAATATGGATTTATATCGACACTTATATTTCAATATGACTCAATCTACAAGTTTGCGTGATTAGGTTTTGTATTTGGAGCATATATGAGGAAATATTTTGAACTTTTCGGAGGTTGTAGGCATAATCCTGTGTATGCGGGTAGACCTGTATTTATCTCAATAATTTGGTAATGTTACAATATACTTTTACATTTTACATTCATAAATAGTCCACTAATATACTAGGTTAGGCTAGGTTAAATATATTGTTCAATGATTCTTAGTAAATAGGCATCTGAAAAACAGTTCCTCCTGCTACACAACCGAATGTTTTCGTTTCATACCAATCACCGTGGCGTAGGTATAGGAAGTGGTTATTTAGCTGCAAGTGGTGTAGCTATTTTAGCATTACTTCACTTAGTTTATGTCTATCCGCAGCCCTTCTCACAATCAAAACACACAATTATGTAGCAAAATATATATTTCGACGTCATATACTTGAGATATCAATGAGATTAAATGCGAGCTGTAAAGAGGCTGACACTCTGCCTCCATCAAAAACTGGAGCTTCCCACCCAGTGCGGGAAGCATCCTAGCTCCATCAAAGGGTGAGATTTGTGCTGGAGATTGACGGTAGCTCCACTTTTTGCTGAAGAGTGACGAGAAATGGCCCAGTGTGATAACCCCTTAACTCAAAGACAACTGCAGAGGTTGAAGTAACTAAACTAAAGGTTTCTAAATACCATTGATGGTAACAAAGGCTTTAAAGTATCCCTAATAGGCTCAAAATTGCGTCAAGAACGTGAGAGGGTTAAGATACAAAATAGTCATTATGTATGTATGTACAATTGTACATACAGTACTCAGGCACATACCCTATAGATGGGGATGGCCGACTAGAGACTGAGCCCGAACATAAACTACATTAACCACTCCTGCCCGGGCAGCATTATAAAATGACACCGCGGCAGATGGGTAGGAGCCCGGGTATCATTTAACCCTTCACCCCTGGCTATGTTTTCTATATATATTCCCCGAAATCCGGGGGTTTCGGCCGAAAAACTTCTACGCCTAGGCTACCGCATCTTTGTTATTTTGCTTGCTTCCGCATTCCCGCACATCCCCAAGCGTAAATGTGTTTTGTACCTATAGAATGGCGTTAAGTAGAGCTCTCTAAGTCAGCTGGTTCAGTTGTGATGATGATTTCATTGGAGATAACTTTATGGCAAAAATAGCCACTGTACACTACTTTTCTATACTTAACAATAACATACAGGCACACACGAACAAGCGACGCACTCCTTCTTGTGGCGGGAGATGCGGGGCGTTGGTCCAGCCGGCTGTTGTTTACATGCGTCGGACGGACGCCTCGCACACCAAGCTCACAGGCTTTCAAGCACTGGGGGCCTCAGAGCCCTTCCGGGTTGCTCGGGTGTGTTTTTTATGGGTGTTTAACCCGTATAGCCCCAGCGACGCGTCTGACGCGTCGGCGATGTATGTAACGCACAGCCCCAGAGACGCGCCTGGCGCGTCACCCTAATTGCGCCGACAGTAACCTCAGGTGTAGCCACTCAAGAGGGTTCAGATTTGTATGGGAACTGTGTACGTATCCCACGCAACCGTGCCGATGGTTGAAAACTCTCAAAGTCCACGTGCGCGAGCGCGCAATAACCTGTTTTTTGGGGATAATTGCCTTCAATTTTTTACTCTTGTAAAATCCGTTTTCGGGGGCTCTGTAGGACCATTTTTTAAGCTTTTTGAGCGGTTTTTCCTTCATTCCTAACCCATTCGCTATTGTTTCTGGAATAAAAAAAATTTTTTTAAACCGGCCGGGTTCTGGTGCGCAAACATTACAAAACTAGCCGGGGCTCCACGGGTTAAGAGCCCTTCCGGGTCTAAAGGGTTAAAATCCGTAAGCTAGAAAGCCTATTAAGCGTGGTTTGAAAGCCGTGCGTCGAACCGTATGTAAACAAAGCCGGTCGGAGCGACGCGCACCTTCAAAAAGAAGAAGTCTGACTTTTGTTATTGTTTTGTAGAACTATAACAAGTGTTTATTATTATCCGATATTGCTAAATGCTCTCCACAGAAATCGTCATCACAACTGAACCAGTTGACCGAGAGAGCTCTACTCAACGCCAGTCTACAGATATGAAATAGGGCTATGTTTTGAGATGTGTGAATTTTTAGCAGTTAAAATAACAAAGATAGCGCTAGGCCTATTACAACATTTTTCGGCCAGATCGCCCGGATCTGAAGGCTGTCCTTTGGAAGGCGAGCCCGGGCAAGAAGGGTTAAAAGTTCCAAATATTAGGGTTTGGGACCACTTTAGCGTTCCCGCGCCTCTTTCTCTGTCTCGTCTAGTCTAGTAGGTGAATTTTACAAGGGAAGGAGGATTCCTAGCCTCTTGTCCCCAAGTAGGGTAAGTAGTTCTGTACAGGAGAAGAGACTGACAGAAACAGCTAAGGTTGGGTGGAGGATGCCAAACTTCACTCTGGACAGGACCAACCCTCACCCATATAAAAGCGAGTCATTTATTTGTCTCCATTTTATGTACCGTATTTTTCGGCTTATAGGACGTGATGTTTTATAGGACGGACCCTAAATTATACAAGTAGAATTTGGAAAAAAAAGTATAAAGCCATAAAACCAACCTCGTAATTATGAAGAGCCACTTGCATGCTTAGTTTACATTTTGCCGTCCCTGTTCAGTCAAACAATACGGTGCAGCATCTGTTTTGGTACGCAATACTGTAGCATACTATTGTGGATACTACCAAAGTATTCATAGTTCGTAATATTTTATGGGATAAATATAAAGCAATATCAAAGTGTGTTTTATTTATTACAATAATACCCAATAATACCATAATATATTATGTGGATGCAAATTTGTAGCCTACGAAATAGAAAAAAAAGAAAAGGTGACTATATTGTTACTGTACCGAAAGTTCAGTGTACCGGACCGTTGTACCGTAGCGTCAGGCCAAAACTTAATCATGCAAATGGCTCATAATGCCAAACAATAAGCATTATATTCATTATTGGGCAATTATATTAGCATTGTGTACCATATTGTTTAGTTTAAATGCTACATCTGAGTGTGTGTAGACTCGATACCTGATTTCGGAGCTTTTGGGGTTGGAAAAATGTCAACCTTTGTTTTGTAAGACGCAGGTTGATTTTGGGGGAAAAAAGCGTGCCTTATAAGCCGAAAAATACGGTACTACTGTACTTTACTCTGATACGATCGCTCCAATACGTTCACTGCTAAAGTGCTCGTTTGATGCCAGCTTTATAGGGTACTGTCCTGGGAAAATATCTATTCTACATTATCACTTACTATTCATATACCTTATAAAATTATTTGCATTTCTTCCTCTTACACCTTTGGGATTTGTAGGATGCACCCAGTAGTTATTCTATATCTATATCTATCTATATGCTCAGGCCCGATCCCCACTTTTCCTATTTTAACTATCTAATAACTACTGTTCTTGCTGTCTTGAGGTGGCCAGTAGTTATTTGATAGTTGAAAAACTTGGCAATCTATAATATTAGTAGCAATACCATACCAACAACAAGGGGCGTCACACTCGTCGGTGCTACTAGCTGTGTGGCAAAGACACTAAAGGTAGACAGTTATTAGAGCTTCTGGTATATGATCTTTGTCTGTAAGATCAGTTTGGGAGGTTTAATGGTTTAAATAGGCCCAGTTGGCTTTTGGTTCTCAGAAATAATGCAATGTTACTTTCAGGTCCAGAAGAATCACGGTGCGATGCCCTTCAACATCAGATCGTTTGAGGATGAGAAGAAGGCACGACTGGGAGTTGGGGAGTGTGTGTCTCACAAGTTGGTCGACCCCTACCCGGTTCTCTGGGAAAAGGTACGGGAAAGGGTAGACAGCCATTTTGTTTGTGAGATCTATACTGTAATTATATACTGTATTAATAAAAGACAGCCATAACCCTCCTATTTGATATGCCCATCTTTTTTGTAATGTATAAATTTAATGTTGGAAGGCAGTGATTACCATAAGTCTTATCTGTAACCAATGTGATTAGCTCCATCATGCTTTGCAGTTTTATCCCATGAACTGCTAGAACATGTGCAAAATAAAAGGCCAAGTTGAAGGGGGGAAGGTGTGGAGGATGTGGTATTGATAGATGCCACTACTTTCTATGTGTCACCCAAATTTCAGACATTTCCTGGCATTGTCATGGTTTTTGAAAGGTTATATATTTTTACACCATGGCTTCCGAGAGGACCTTTGCAGTCCATGGCTTAAGCATTCACTGTAAATAAGACTGATCCACTGTACCACTGTCTGCCAGTGCAGATAGGGTTTGAAGGCCATTAGGATAAGCAACAAACACTAATCCAAGAGGGCTCAATCCCGGTCGTCCTGCGTACTAGTTTATTACATAAAAACATACAACTTGATTAACCCCATATGTTACCGGCGACAACTTTTTTTATTGAATTCTTGCTTTATTTAGACTATTTAGTGCAGTATAAGAAGGCTCTTTGGTAGTAAAACGGGTTCAATGAGATAGTTCGAAGCCTGTTAATTGCTGGAGGTCCTTATTAAACCGAATAAAATAGTCAAATAGTAGCCAGAATATAGTTAAATGGACGTCGCCGGTACGGAACGGGTTAATGTATTTAGTGCCAAAATTATGTAGTGTGGTTGGTCAAATGATGATAGCACCTGCTAGTCCAATGTGTGGATGAAGCCTGCACCCTGATGAATAACAAGTGTAAGGGCCATCTGATGACAAAAATATAGGCCTTTGTGTTATGACGTCAATACAGATAGTTCACACAACCACTTGTGATTTTGATAAGTTAATTTGACTTTATATTGTCTTTGTCCCAGTTTTGGTTTGTTTATTTTGCAATTTTTGCATTATATATTCTCTCCAGGACCAGTTCTTCTGCACTATCTTACTAACAACAACTTTCCACAGCCGGGAGAGTTTGTGGCCCAGTTCAAGTTCACGGTACTGCTGATGCCCACTGGACAACACAAGATCACCGGCCTGCCCTTCGAGCCACAGATGTTTGAGTCACAGCACAAGATTGTTGACCTAGAGCTCAAGGTAAATCTTACCACATTTATTTCTTATTCTTTTCCGTGTACTGTATATTCATTATTATTAGTATTTTTTTCACGAGCCGTCACATAGTCAGTAGAACGTCGGCTGCTGATCGAAGGGTCAGCTGATCCAGCCCGCACTGTCAAAAAAAAAAAAAAAAAAAAAAAAAAAAAAGCTGACTGTACCAATGCAGAAAATATTAATGTGCCAGGGATTTAATTATTTAGTTTGCAAGTTTTACATTTTAATTGATAGATGTAAAGCCCGGGTAACTTGACCTAGCGATTTATGACAAACGCTTAATGCTCCTGGCCATCCCTTCTCAGGAATTAAGACATCTGGCAAAAAAACCCAGTATAGTACCGGTAATTTTTATAATTCTATATCATTTTTATAATGATTAACTTTGGGATAAGTTTGGTACCCTTTTTATGTGCAGTGCTGCATCAATGGTACAGTATGGTAATTTGGCATTATATCCCTGTTTTGGATAAACCTGTAATATCCACAGATATGGGGTAATGTTCAGTGTTGTGGAAAATTAGGTTTGTAAGCATTTAATTTTTCGCAGAATATCAAGAAGCCATTTCCTATAGCTATGGCTCATAGGACCAAACAAACTTTATCCAGAAATGACTGAACTTAAATCCCTGTTCAAGCTTGACTTAATATACAGGGAAAAGATTATTTTAGTCTGGCACAAAAAGATACGACTTTATTAATATATTTAGTGCCAAAATTATATAGTATGGTTGGTCAAATGATGATAGCACCTGCTAGTCCAATGTGTGGATGAAGCCTGCACCCTGATGAATAACAAGTGTAAGGGCCATCTGATGACAAAAATATAGGCCATACATTATAAATATACAGTATTACCCGGTTTTTCGTTTGAATTCTATAATATATCGACTGCTTTTCCCCACCAGCAAATTATCACTGCCACGACCAGTAACAAGCCCCCCAAGAAGAAGAAGAAGAAGGCAGAGAAAGAGGCAGCCAACGCGGTAAAGAGCGAAGATTAGCGTCACCTCCGCCTTTCTCGGGCTAACCAACCAGAGACGTCCTCCTCAGGCCCAGGCCTTAGGTGATGGTCTCCAGATGAAGCCCTCAAGGTGATTTTGTCTCCCGATGATATCTTGCAAAGGAAGTTGTTACATTGTGCTTTATTTTAAGATGGTCCTAAGTTTATACCACATGCTACATATTTGTTATGTTTTGCAAGGCTGATCTACTATTTTCTGTAATTTTAAAGTAATCTGGATTTTATTTACCAACATAATAAATTATATACTGTACATAGCAGTTGCATCTGGGCTGTGCATGTATGCTGGTTTAGTACCTGGCGTCTTGAAGTCCTACTTTGGCGGCACAGGATCATTTCCTGCTCAAAGCATGAGAGGTTCCACAGATCACTATGATTGGCTACTCTCCCTTTAACAAAGGGTTAAGAAAATAGTTTGGTTTATAGGTTATCTTGTTACCTCAGTCATACCCTGGCTTACCCAAGGCCTTGACCTGGTTGACCGTCCACTTTGGGACCTTCATGGCTAAATAATACTACCGCATCATTTGTATTCTTCCTTGCTTTACCATTACCTCTGAAACACAGAAGTCATAATTCACAATGATGTAGGGCCATGAATCAATGTGGCATGTTGGATATACTTATGTCTCCAAGTAAAGCATAATGCGTTAAACTCCTTGTGTGTGATGTCTACGATTCTCAGCCGGATGATGAAAGATCTATATTGTAGTGGGTGTGACACTCGGCAACTGTTTCCCCAATCATGTTACATTTTGTTTACATGGTATGCATGTTAGTTGAAAATTACATGATCATGTAAATGAAATTAACAAATTCAAGTCCAATAAGAATATATTAAGATGGATGCGGAGTGCTTGGCCTATGCAGATATTTAAAAATTTTGTAATCCGGCTGAATGTCGCCACTGTCCTAAAAGTTCACCCCCTCACCTGTTCTGTTGATAATTGTATATTAACCCCTTCAACACGAAGGCGTTTTTAAATTTTATTCTGGCTACTATTAAGCAATTTTATATAGCCTAGGAATTACCTCAAGGATTAAAAAAAAAAGAGGGATACAATCGGTATCCAGTAACCGTACAAGTCAAGTTGCGGGTATACGTGCTTGAAGTATTGCCGTGAACGTGATCTCGAATGTTCAAAGTTCCTTTGTCTTGAGCAAGCCCGTAAAAATGTGATTATATCATGATCATAGCATGTCTATTAATGCTTTGGACAATGTTTTAGGGCTTATGTCCATGGCTTGATATTCTTCCTAAGCTGTAAATTAGTCTAATGTTAACCAAAATAAAATGTAGTACAGTAATGGTACTGAAAGGGTTGAAAATAAAGTCACACTCCTGTTGGTGTTGTCGGCACTTGTCAAGTGTCCAGCTGTTGAAAGAGTGATGCAACATTGATATGCTAATTCACTTTTAAGGATTGTTTGCCATTCTTCCCCTCGAGACATGACGATGGCAGTTCTCGGTGCTTCATCACATTCATACACTTCGGCCTTTGTCTTCTACATGTCTGATCGGTTTGGATTAAATCTAGTAGTTCCGTGAATGTAATTGATATCTAATTTGTAGGATCTGCTTTGCTAGTTATTGTATAATTAAATTATGCAGAATAAGGAAATCTGGTAACTGGTCTACGCAGATGACCACAGAATCCATAATAGATCTGTGGTAGGCTACTTGGGGCTTCAGTAAAAAATCTGGAGGAAAGCCGACAAACAGATATCCTTGAGCAGTAACTGAACTGGCTAATTTCATCAAAACTGACTTGTCGAGTCCTTATGCTAGAGAGAGAGAGAGATTGCTAGCCTCACTTCTGTGACTAGTAGTGTTTACGCAAACAAGCTGTATATTTCCACACTAATTTACCCTTTGGTATCCTAAATGGTAGATATATCGGCTCGATTATTGAAGTCCTCTTTAAGTTGTGAGAGGTTAGGTTCAAGATGTCTGACCAAAGTTGTATTGAATAGATTATGATAGAATGGGGGAAGGGGACATCAATCCCTTTCCCAATGGGTAAAACTATTGCCCTTTGCTACTTGGCTGTCATACAGAATGGATTTGCTGATCAAAACAACCTGTTGAATCATACTGGTACTTAACCAATTTTACTTTCTATATATAGACAATTTCAGCATAATCAACCAAGTTTTATTGGTTCCCAACCAAATTTTACTTTATGTTAACAATTTTAACAAAAAACAAGTATCTTCCCGGTAGCTACCAAACCTAATCGGATCTACAATTTCAAGTGAAACCACTATATCTTGCAGACTAGATATCTAACATAATCTGTCAATTTTAGTTTAGCTAATTTTCTCATGGTGAAGGCAGCGTGAGTGGCAGTGTTCAAAGTGTTGAAGCTTCGGTTCCGACTCGTCTTGCTTGGGCGTGAGAATAAGATGCAAAGTTATTTTTTGAGTACATTATTGGTGGTCAGATTAAGTCTTGTACTGCTCTCTTTAGTTCGCTTTATTGTACTTAGTTTTGTATTCTAGCCATCCACTGTAGAGCCTGGTATACATAATCAGTTCGGCCTGTCAAGTTGAGGTACCACGCAGGCCAATATGAGTATGTGTGGGGGTGACTTGACGGTCTCGCAGGCCTTCACAAACCATTAAATCATCTCGCATTAGTGTCAAATTGGCATGTCAATACCCAATAGAGCAATTTGAGCATGGTTAGAGGTGTTTTGGCAGTTTGTGCAGATCTCACAGGCCTGTAAAAACCGTTACTCAATCTCCACACACGCTCAAACTAGCTTATAACTAGACTATATTGTTAGGCCTGGCATGCTGAACTGAGGGTGTGAGTTGGCCTTAATTTTCCTTGTATATTGGGCCCTCTGGCTTAAGTTATTCAAAGCAGAACTTGTCAATAATTTTAATGCATTGTGAGGATGTTTAGTGCAGTATGTTTGTCGGCTTAGTCTGATTTGATGTGAGGATTTTAATACATTAGTGAATGTATATTAATTTTATTTCATTTGGTTGGAACTTTGTGGCATGTGGTACAGTACAGTTTCTTGATGTTTTATTTTGTGAACTCTTTCAGTACGATGGCACCTTCCTTTTATTCTGGTTCTCATTGATTTCATTATTTATGTTTAATTGTAAATTAATTGGTGGGCTGGTGATAATATAAATTAAAGTTTGGGAAGAACAAATGAAAAAGAGTCAGAGGGTTAATTGATTTTTTTTTTTTTTTCCCCAAAGATTTTTCTAAAGCTGAGTAATATCATCTAATGTTAGCCAGAATAAAATTGTATTGAAGGGGTCAATGCTGGAAGGCAGATACGGTACTTTTTCTGGTGTACCCCAACATGCTCAAAAGTTTTGTCCTACTTCCACAATGTCAACTTTGGTCTCTAGTAAAAGTTCTTAATATATGACTAATCTAAGTAAATAATATGATAACTACGCTTTGATATTCAAGCTTTGTTCATTTATCTGTAAAAAACAAATTACCGGTAAAATGTCCATAATAAGTCTGAACAAGTGCTTTCATATTTAAGCTTTGAGTTTGAAGAGTATCCTTTCCTTATATTTTGAGAGTTAAAATTGTTTACAATGTGAAGATTAATCATTACTATTGAGCATGAGTACTGTAAACACAAAGATATCGTGTCTAGCAATTATTAAGCAAGCCATCTGGGATGTGCTCTGTTAACCTTCCTAAAACTGATAGCAAATCTTTACAAGTGGCCTCGCAGAAGGTTTGAGGTTGAAAGTTTTTCTTTTGTTTTGAATGAATGTGACCTTCAATTCTGTTGCAAATCAATGTGTGCGGAATTTTGGTGTGAGTATTATAGTGTAAAACTTGCAAAATAAACAAACCAAAACTGGGACGATCCTAGGTTCGAGTCCTTGGAGTGCCACATGTATTTGTTGATTTCATTTATTGAGTTTAGAAGTAAAGTTGGTTGGTGAAAAAATATGAATTAAACAAAGGATTGTGATGTCTCGTTTGCGTTCGATACTGATTGAAGCGAGTGCGTTGCTATATATGCTCTTGACTACCAAATCCTAACCAACAACAAAGAGGCTACATTTGTTGGTTCCACTAAATGTGACTGATGCTGAGTTGCCCCAACCTTGCCTATTCTAACCTGATTTAACTTGTTTGCAAGATCTAAGGTCAAATTCATACAGAACAGTCATAATGAACATGGAGAAGTGTACCAACTCCCAGATATTTGAGAGGCTACTTGTAAAACACTATCCAACTGACGACCATTCGTAACTGGTAGCCCATCCAGTGTCTTCACCTCAGAGGTTATTTTGTATATCCTTTGTACAAATGTTAGATAAGGGCGCTGGTACACGGGCACTTTTTGTGGCAATTTTTGGGGGCAGTTGTGGCTTGGCAGTGTCTGAATTAGTTTTGTAAGACTTCCAGTCTTCTAATATCATCTACCGACACCAAGGAGAAAATTACCCGAAATAGTCAGAAAGTTCTTGCTCTTTGAGAATTGTTGGAAAAAGCGCTTGTGTGACTCTGCCAAATGATACAAGTCACCCCCACACACCGGCAATAACTCATGCTAAAACTAATAATATTTCTGTGGTTGCCTTTTTCTGGAAGTAAGCTCTGCATTTAAAGTCGGTAGTCACAGTTGTTGCATCAGTTTTTTCTGGAGCTTGATAAAACACTGACATGACGTTTTACTGTGCCACCATAACTAGCCGTTTTTGGGTCTAGTTTCAATTTACTTAAGCTGAGCATAATCGATAAAGCAATATATGACTTTCACATAAATGATCAATGAAGCAAAATATGACATTTAATAAAGGAATGTACTGTATTACTTTTATTGTGGCTACGCAGTACTGTTTATCAAGCTCCAGGACACCAAAACGGACTGTGGGTATGGCCGAGGAACAGGTTATAAGGTATAGTTGCCAATATGTGAACCTGGTACGCATACTGTGAAAGGATGGCAGGATTTTATTGCTCTTGGGTTTGTGTATGCTGTAGTTTGAAGATGAATTTTGAGTTTACCCTTTTGTAATGGTATTAGTGTAAGATCAATTTGAGTTTTCAATTTTGTAATGTTTGTTAGCCAAGATCTATCAATAATATTACTACTGTATACAGTAACCATTATAGTGGATAAATACAGCCAGTTCTCAACAGTATATGCCCCAGGTTCATATCATGGCAACTGTACATACAAAGGTTCAGAGTCCAAGGCCAATTAACCAGAGGGTTGAAAATCCATTTTTTATTATTAACTTGACCTCTATGGTTTTAAGGACTTGCCATACCAGAGATTTTTAACAAACTTTTTCAATATATTATATTTTTTCCATTTCCTTTTGGTTATCATTAGCCTATTTGTCGCTTGTGAAGGGCCTGTAGGATAAATGGGTACGGTAGTATCAAGAGGTCCTTCCTTAGCTGCATAGAAGTTATAAGTTACCCAGACTGTAATGGAAAGGTTATCATATTGAAGGGTTTTATACATAAATGGAATATTTCAACCCTCTACGACTCTGAAGGCCTATTCTTTTTTTCTTTTCTAGTGAGAGTAGGGTGGACTTGACAATTTTTACATTATGGTGTAATTAGTCCTTTGAGTAGATAAAAATACTACCAACAATATGACAAATATAAATGTCCAAAATGCGCCATATTTATTGTGCATTTCGACCTTGACATTACTAAAAGTCCATCCATTATAGGTAGGCTACAAATTGTAACCCCAAACCACTGGAACTCAAAGTGGGCTAGAGTTAATAGGCGATACATTTCTACGCCTCTTCCCTGGTTGACTCCCCAAATGGTAGAAATATTAGCTCGATTACTCTAGCCATTTTTGAGTTATAAGTTAGGATTTCTGGCCTAC
Organism: Paralithodes platypus; assembly: GCA_032716605.1. NCBI lineage: Eukaryota > Metazoa > Arthropoda > Malacostraca > Decapoda > Lithodidae > Paralithodes > Paralithodes platypus. The sequence continues at coordinate 9,169,243 of CM064521.1, forward strand.
CTATAATGAACAGGGTATAATCTATCGACTACTAATTCTTTATGGGTATGCTTTATCGATCTGGTACTAATTGGAACACCATGTACAGTTGGCCGCAGGAATTTGTATCGACTAAGAGATGTTATGTATAGAAGGAAAAGTAGTGTGGTTGAATTAGCGGTGTAGTTTGCTATGCAGTTAATTTGTATGACCAATTGACGCTTTTATAAGAAACCAATCTTGTATATCGCACTAGTTTTGCTTTCATATACTGTATAAGTATAAAATCCTGGGGGCAGCTGTACATAATGGCTAGTGTACCCTTTAAGCCGGTATCACACGACCACTTTTACCCTCCACATTTAACACTGGTCTGGCAGCATAGGTGGTCAACACTTAAAATATTTTGGTTACCTAAATTCATCTACCATCAGCCTAGTTTTCGATACCAGTGCAAAATATTCCAGAAATGTTGCCAGAAATGTTTTGACTATAAAAGCTCTCGTGTTATACCAGCTTTATCCTGGTGGCGTAATATATGATGATTTGATGGTTGTGGTGAGCAAGGCTTGTATTCTGGATGTATAGTTTCTTAGAGGGTTCTCGTATGGACAGCTTTTTTTAGTTTTTACTCTATATACACAAAAAAAACTTTGCTTGGAGTCTTTCTTTTTTTTTCTTTTCTTTTTTAACTTTGCTATGCAAATTTATGGTTTGTTTTAGTTTGTCTAAATTTTCTTTTAGATATGGAACTAGGGGTTATGCAATTAAAAGATGATAGTTTTCCAATTTTAAGCATTTTTGATCAGTCTAAAAATGTTTTTCAAAATTGATTTCCTTTTATTTTGTATTGTATTCCTCCGCACTTTTCTTTTGTATCATCAATACCTTTTAGTTGACGTTATTACTAATAAGTTAATCTGTATGCAAGCAGCATTTTAGTTTTAGTAGTCTATCTACTCTGGCACATACCCCATTTTATTTTGTTTTTATTATTAGTCCAAGATGGTATTGAAGCAGAGTAAATGTTGCTAGTAACTAAACTCTTACGATCCATTGACACCATTTTTAGCTCTATTTTGGATATTTTCAGACAATTTTGCTCAGTTTTGGAAGGACCTTGGAATATAAAGATTGGACTATGACAATTCTCCGAATGAGTGCAAGAAGGGCCAATGTCCAGTAATGCTAAAAACTAGACTGGCTGATATAACCATGTCTAAAGATATATAGCCTACTTTATAGTTATGAAGGGACAATCTTCAATAGTAGCATGAATGCTACTAATGGAGCAAGAAATTGGACCTTTTACCAATAAAAAATACTTATTTAAATATGGTTTTATCAGGTACAGTTGCAGCTGGAGAGATAACCATTCAGCTCTTGACAAATCCCTCCTAAATTAAGTAGAATCATCTGGAGTTGGCTAGATTAAACAAAAATAGCGTCCTCTGGTTCAAAGGATTACCGGTAATTGACGAGACAATTTGTGGTAGAACAGTGTCTCTAGGACACTAAACCTTACAAATGACCCGGCACCCTAAAAGTTTTATCGTATGCGAGGGAATATAAAATGTATTAACAGTGAACATATTTTTTCAGATCTATCAAATGTTTTCTGCTAGAGAAATAGTGTTTATATTTTGGGTGTCACACTGTGTACCACTGACCCCATTGTTTATAATTGGCATAAATTATTAAACTTTTACCAAAGTTGACATGGTTGTATAATGCTTGACCCTTTTTGTCTAAGCTTTATTTTAGCTTTTAAGAATATGTATGTAATTATGTACTCAGGCCCAATCCCCACTTTTCCCTTTTTTTTTGGGGGGGGGGGGGGGGTTGCCGACTCAAGACAGTCTGAATAGGGACAATATAACAGAAAATAATAAACACAAAAAAAATATACAAATTCACACACATCTAGGTCATCCAGGAGAAGACTCAGAGACCAGGGTCCCTCCAGCACTCCCCTGATCACCCGGAGAGGTTCCGATCTCAGAAGGCAGATATGCAGCGAAGCGAAACCACAAGCCCGCTCACCACACTTCTAGGTGCACCCTTCATATAAACTGTCTCCCCGGGCCAGGCGCCTGATGGACTAGTATCTAGTCCAACTTACGCTCGACCCCTTCCCCCAAAGGACCACTTGTTCGCTCATCTATTCACACGAATTCTCCATTCATTCCTGTTTATTACCACTTCCCTTGCCTTATCTATAGTCATTCCTCTATCATCCAAAGCTTGTCTTACAGTCTCTCCATCTCAATGGGGGTCTTTCTGCCCTTCTATATGTTTCAAACGTCCTCCCTTTCCGCTTTTGCTCTTTTCCTCCCTGGCTTTTCCCTCGTCCTTCAGTTTGCCCTTCCATCCTCCCTTGTTCCAAGTCCTCTAGTTCTCCCCTCGTTCTTCGGTCTCGTTTCTTAGATCACCTCTCTCTTCACGCTACAACCACTCCTGTGTTTAATGATGGCTCCAAGACGTCGGTAGGCATTGGGTTTGCCGTCCTTTTTCCCACTTGCTCGTATCAATATTCTTTACCTCCCGTTGCCAGTATTTTAACTGCTGAACTTTATGCTATTTTTATTGCCCTCCGTTTTATGTGTTCCTTCCCCTCCTCGTCCTTTACTTTGTTCTCCGATTCTCTCAGTGCTCTACTTATATTACAGTCCTCCCCTGCTCTACACCCTTTAGTTCTTTCCATTCAGGAATGGCTTTTCCGCCTTTCCGTCCGCAAAAAGCTTGTACATTTTTGCTGGGTTCCCAGTCACGTTGGCGTTTGCGGTAATGAGCGGGTTGATTGCCTTGCTCGTTCTGCTGCCGTGCGGGGTACCCGCTCCTCACTTGCTGTCCCGGCCTCTGATTTCTTCCCTGCCTTGTCCAGGTTTCTTTGGTCGAGGTGGCAGACTCAGTGGTCCACTATCTCCGTTAATAAACTTCGTTCTGTCAAACCGTCCGTTTCTGGGTGGTCTGATCCCTCCCACCGTAAACGCCGATGGGAGACGGCTTTGGCCTGTCTCCGCATTGGCCACACCAGACTTACCCATTCGTTTTTAATGTCCCGTTCTCCTCCGACTCTTTGCTTGCGCTGTACCGTTCAGCTTTCCGTCTCCCATCTTTTCCTCGTTTGCCCCTTATTTTCCGTTGCCCGCACGCGTTTCTTCCCTTTTCTGACTTTCCTCCGCCGGCCCCCCATGTCTTGCTGAATCTCCCTCGTTTTCTATCTCCCGCATTATGTCCTTCCTTCATCATGTTAGAGTTCTCGATAATATTTAGTTAACTTCCTTCCCGTCTTTAAACATTTTGTGCCATATGGCCTTTGTCGCCTGGTGCGTTGACTTGATTAATGTTATGTTATGCCCTTCTATATCCCCTTGTATCTGACTCGCATATTCTCTGTAAGCCTTTCATCTTGCATTCGTTCAACATGACCATATCAGCTCAGCACCCTTCTGTCCACTCTGGCCGACAAATGTTCCTGCAGCCCCACTCCAACGTACCTCTTCATTCCTCAATCTGTCTCGACGAGTAACTCCACACATACTCCTCAAGCAGCTCATCTCCATCACATCCAGCTTTCTTCTCTCCTTTTGCTTCAGAGCCCATGGTTGTATTGCTTGACCTTTTTTGTCAAAGCTTTATTTTTAGCTTTTAAGAATATGCTGGGGACCCCAAATGGGCCTGGGTCTCTGGGTCTTCTGGGCACCTTAGATGTGTGATTTATTTATTTATTTATTTATTTATTTATTTATTTATTTATTTATTTTTTGTTCAGGCTGTCATAAGTCAGCCACCCCCAGCTATGGGGTACGTGCCTGAGTATATAAGTACATGAGGTGGAGACACACTGTTTTAGTATGAATCTGCCCACAGTCAAGGAGGGTTGTCCCTGATACACTAAATAAGGAAAAAAACTAAAAGATAATGATGCAATTGAACAGGGTGATTAGTAAGTTTATTACATTCTTGAAGGGAGAAGCCGTATCCTGCTCGTAATTTCAGTAAACAAAGTCAGATGTGGGCACCAAGCGAGGAAAGCCTCTCTAATCCAAGACCTGTTATTTCAGGACCTTGTTTGAAACTAGCTGAATAGCATCTGCTGCTGTGAGTACAGCAGTGCAATTAATGAAATGGAGAATAAAATAGCAGCTGGGAGCTCCAGCATTGTAGCTTAACGCCTCGGTAGTTGTTCGAATGTGATTGGTTAGTAAATAAGTGCTGTCATGAGGGAAGAAAGAAATCTTGAGATTTGACATGGAATTGTGAGAGCAAATGTATGGAACAGAAATGTTAAATTCATCAGATAGGCTAGGGGGAATTGTAGGTGGCTTGATATGCTTGACCAAGTCTAGAAAGGGTAGCGTTGAATGATCTCTTCAGGTCCCAGTGCTTGGCCTTTGTGGCTAAATTTTATCAATTCATTCAAGTCAAGAAAGTGCGAGTGTGTCTTTGAAGGTATGATTAGGGAAAACCTATATCTAAATGACATCTCGTTATGTTTCATGCTGGGATGTCAAAGTGGATATCCACAAAATGTAACTTAACGAGGTGAGAATGGGGAGATGGAGGTGTGGGGCTAAACTACAAGATGGATTATCTAATGAATAGCTAAGGAGATGGAGTGTAAGTGTCACTAAGTGATGAGATGAATACAAGCAGACTTGGATGGTTTGGGCATGTAGAGAAGATGGATGAACTTAAGTGTGGAAAGATGCAATTCCGTGAATGTACAGGGAGTTGAACCAAGAGGTGGTTGTTGTTGTTGTTGTTGTTGTTCCCTAAGCTGCCTGGCCGAACAGCCCCGAGTCCCTGAGGAAGGCCGTGGCCACGATCGGGCTTTCCCACAGAGCTTTCATTGAGTGTAGATTGTGTTGTTGGCGTAAGTGGTTGTGTGAAATGCAGTCTTCTATGATGTGATTAATGGTATGGGGTGCTGTGTTACATCCCGGGCAGACTTCGATGACGGAGTCATCCAGTCTCTTCTGATAGCTCAGGAGAGCTGGATGGTGTCCGCATCTCAGCCTGGCCAGGTGGACTCTGTCCTCGCGAGGAAGGATGGATTTCGGGAGGTCGTGCTTGCAGCTGCGTGTTGTCTGAGTGAGTGGATGGATCGGCGAGAGATGTGAGTATGGATGTGCTTCTGGAAGTTGGTTCGGGGTGGACAGGGAGGGAGAGAGGATAGTAATTGTGTGTGATACTGTGTGCTGGGTGTTGTTTTGATATTTCTTGGTGTCTGTGGGGGTGTTGCCATGTAGTTTAGTGGGTGGTCCTGGTTCGTGGAGGCTGCTGCCAGGAATTGAGTGCCTCTCATGTCCAGATGGTCTTTGACTTTGAGGATTTTGGTTTCTTGATGTAGGTGATCTGTGGGTGCAGTAGCTGTGCAGCCTGTAATGATCTTTAGGGCTTTGTTTTGAATAGTCTGTAAGGTCTTATGATGTGTTTCATCTAGGTTAGAAGCCCAGGCTGGGCTTGCGTATTCCATCACTGATCTTCTGTATTGTTTATATGCTGTGGAGGTGGTTTCTTTCTATTATTTCTTTCTATTCTTTCTATTCTTTCTATTATTATTATTATTCTTTGTTGTGTCCAAATTTTGTGTGAGCAAGTCACCTGAGGGTGTTCAGTCTGGGTGTCAGTTTCTTTTTAATATTTGTGGTGTGTTGTTTGAATGTCATATGAGTATCATATGTTACTCCTAGGATTTTGGGTGTGTGTATGTGTTAGGGGTGTGTTGTTTATGGTGAGTTGAGGGATGTATTCGTGTTCTGTCCAGCTTGTGAGCAGGTAGACCTAGAAAGACGTGGGCTCAAACTATACGCTCTGATTTTGAACAGGGCTGCCTGAAATGCCCCTATTAGAACGTGAAACTGAAATCACATCTAATGTGGAACACCCGGTCTTTAAATTTATGTATGTATATGTGGCAAGAGAAGTGGTAAGGAATAGGAATGAATGGAAAATTCTTGTGAATAAATAAGTGATACGGTCGTAGGGAGAGGGGGTTGGGCGCCAGTTGGACTAGATAATCGTCTGTCAGACGCCTGGCCCGGGGAGCCAGTCTGTTGTAAAAAGGGCTATGCTTGGAAGTAATGTGGGCTGGTATTGTGGTGGTGAACTTCGCTGCGTGTCGGTCTTCTGAGACTGGAACCTGTAAGACCAGGGGATTGCTGGAGTCTCTTAGTGATCCTTGGCCTCTGGGTCTTCTCCTGGGCGACCTGTCTTAAGTCGGCCACCCCCAGCTATGGGATATGTGTCTGAATATATACATACATATGTGGCATAATCAATGACAAAATTGCCAGGCAGTAAAAAGAGGTTGTTGTTGTTGTTGTTCCCTAAGCTGCCTGGCCGAACAGCCCCGAGTCCCTGAGGAAGGCCATGGCCACAATCGGGCTTTTCCACAGAGCTCTCATTGAGTGTAGGTTGTGTTGTTGGCGTAAGTGGTTGTGTGAAATGCAGTCTTCTATGATGTGTTTAATGGTATGGGGTGCTGTGTTACATCCCGGGCAGGCGTCGACAACGGAGTCATCCAGTCTCTTCTGATAGCTCAGGAGAGCTGGATGGTGTCTGCATCTCAGCCTGGCCAGGTGGACTCTGTCCTCGCGAGGGAGGGAGGATTCGGAAGGATGGATTTCGGGAGGTCGTGCATGCAGCTGCGTGTTGTCTGTGAGTGAGTGGATGGATTGGCGAGAGATATGAGTATGGATGTGCTTCTGGAAGTTGGTTCGGGGTGGGCAGGGAGGGAGAGAGGACAATAATTGTGTGTGATACCGTGTGCTGGGTGTTGTTTTGATATTTCTTGGTGTCTGTGGATGTGTTGCCATGTAGTTTAGTGGGTGGTCGGTTCGTGGAGGCTGCTGCCAGGAATTGAGTGCCTCTCATGTCCAGATGGTCTTTGACTTTGAGGATTTTGGTTTCTTGATGTAGATGATCTGTGGGTGCAGTAGCTGTGCAGCCTGTAATGATCTTCAGGGCTTTGTTTTGAATAGTCTGTAACATCTTATGATGTGTTTCAGCTAGGTTAGAAGCCCAGGCTGGGCTTGCGTATTCCATTACTGATCTTATGTATTGTTTATATACTGTGATGGTAGTTTCTTTGTTGTGTCCAAATTTTGTGTGAGCAAGTGACCTGAGGGCGTTAAGTCTGGGTGTCAGTTTCTTTTTAATGTTTGCGTTGTGCTGTTTGAATGTAAAAAGAGGTATCTGGGTAAAGTTAAGGAGTAGTATTTCATATTTATAAACCTGCAGAAGGCCTTTGATAGTGTGTTAAGGGATATTATGCTTTGAACCATGAGAAAACCTGGTGTAGAAAAGTGGCCGTTTCATGAGATAATGAAGATGTATGAAGGTTAATGGCAATAAGAGTAAAAGGTGTAGGCCTACCAAGCAAACAGTTTACAATAAATGTTAGGAGTCCACCACGGCCCAGTGTTAAGCTCGAGCCTACTATTTGTCATGCTAAAAGAGGTGCTGCCTTGGGATTTCAGAATAGTGGTCTCCCTTTAGAGCTGTTTAATGCAGACATAATCCTTACGGCAGATAGTGCACAAGATGCTGAGGCAAAATTTGATAGTTGGAAGGAGAGCATGGTACATAAGCATTTGGGAGTCCACCTCTCAGCAGACATGAGGTGGAGCACACATGTGAGTAGCATCAGGGCAAAAGCCAATAAAGCCCTGGGGTTCCTAAGGAGGTGCAACGCAGACATCAACATTTTGGCTTTTAAAACACTTGTTCGACCACACATTGAATACTGCGACACCGTTTGGGATCCACACAGGCATACCAGGCAAGCACCGATATATTTGGGTAATAATTTTTTCCCTGCAGCATCCAATAGTGGAATCACCTTCCATCTTGTGTAGTTAACAGTTCCACTCATGATAGTTTTAAAGCTAGGATCACGAAACATTTTTCTCCTAATCCTCATCCGATCATCTGTTATATCTGTTATATAAATCGCCACCTGTAAGTGGCACCGATTAGCATGTCGCCCATCGGTAATTTGTGTAGGTTTTTTTTCCCTAGACAGGTTGCCCGCCAAGGCTATCGAGTCCCATTAATCCTTCCCATTAATTCCATAACTCCATGCACAACCCCCACGTACCATGCTGCCCGTGTAGATTAAAAGTAAATCTTATGCAGCAGAGTTCTGAAAAATTAAAACCTGAGCGGAGCAAAGGTAACCGTAGTCTCTCATCTAAGAGGTTGGGGTTGGAACCCCACTGATAGGTAGTGGATTTATTGACACATTATTGTGTAATTTCGTGGGAGCAGGATCAAATTAATTGTTACCTGCACCCCTGGTTATATGTCTGGGTAAGACCATCTATGACCAAATGAATAGTGGGGTAGATTAAGTCCAACTGTAGCAGTAGGCTACTGCAAGGTTCTGTGATCTTAAAGCCAGAGGGGAACAGAGATAACACCCTGGTCTATCATCTGAAAGGCTGGGGTTCGAATCCCCTCAGGTATAGCTAGTGGAGCCTTGTGAGGCTGAGTAGATCTTGTTAGTTGATTACTTTCCTTTGTAGTTCTTCAGAAATTCTCTTATCAGGCATAATTACTGAAATGCTGGGTGTGAAGGGAATTTTTCTGTCCTGACAACTCCCCAGGCCCACTTAGGGTCAACCTTTCCTGGTGCCTGGCGCGGGGCTCAAACCTCTGAAGGGAGTTTAACCCTCCTAAAAACCCACAGGTTTTGAGATGCCTTGGGTGGGGTTCGAACCCTGGTTAGTGACCATGACCCCCATAGGTCAACCAGGCCCGCGCGCTAACCCACTGTACTACCACGGACGTACAAAAGTATAGTAACCTTAGTCCGATTTGTAAGAACCAGGTGATAGTCTCGTGGTGTTTCACGTGATGAGTTTATTGGACTTCCCATCAACGAATATTTTACACTATACCTGACGTCAACTCGGGTAGTACATTATTGGGGTTGCGGGATATTTTCGAGGGCATTACAATTACAGTCTGTTTGCAAGGAGGAACAGAAATTGGTTACTCAGTTGACTCGGGTGGCGTTTTCCTTTGGGTAACTGAATTCTGCGCCACCCTGTATATTAATGTATGTATGGATATACTCAGGCTGGGGGTGGCCGACTCAAGACAGAGCCCAAACAGAAACCATAAGACGAAAAAATAAATAAAAAGACATCTAGGTTGTCCAGAAGACCCAGAGACCAAGGATCCAGCAACCCTCAGGTCCCAGACCTCTTGGAGAAGTTCCTGTTTCAGCAAGCAGACATGCAGCGGAACCACATCACAATGCCTGCCCACGTAATTACTTCCAGGCATGGCCCTTCATATACAGTATACACTGGCTCCCCAGACCAGGCTCCTGAAAGACTATTATCTAGTCCAAATTTCGCTACAAATGCGTTATCTCATCTATTCACAAGCATTCTCCATTCATTCCTATTCATTACTACTAATCTTGCCTGTTCTTCAGTAATCTTTCTATCTTCCAACCATGGATGTATAATAATTATTATACCTCCTTGCTTCCAACGCTTTTATTAGACCATCTCCTATACACCCAACGGTCATATTGGGCAACCCTTAGTTGCAAAGCTGATACATGTCATATTTAACATATGTTATACCAACATTGTAAAATGTTAAGTAAATACAAATTATTTTTATTAGTAGTACTGTATTACAGTACTGAAGCTTTGACAATCTTATTATGGCACCGTTTCAAAGGCAAGCCCTAGAAAGAGCCTCCGTGTAATGTGAAAATGTGATGGGATTGGGGAAACATTTGCACGGTAGATGGGGGTGCTTAAAAGTAGACAGTGGGCAACTCTAGTACCATGCTTTGTTGTTTTATATGGCGTTTCCCCATCCATTCTTCCAATTGTCCTTCCCTGCATAATGTGCTAATAGGCTAATTAGTTTGTTATAAGTATTATGATAACCAGTGACCTCGTTGTTGTTAGAACTGACTGTGAAGAAGACATCAACGAGCTGATCACCTAGGCTACTGCGTGTCGTCTGCTGTGTTCAACAATAAGGTAAATATGGTATTTATTTTACATTTATTTCCAGGTAATGTGTACAGCTGCCTTCAGTGTTCCCTGTATATTTTACTGGTTTGAAACTCATATTCCTACAATATCCACAATGGTAGCCTATGTCTGATTAAGGAGATATTCGCGTGGGGCTCTTTTTATTTAGGCCTAGGCCTTAGCCTATGTACTAGGCCTAGGCTAGGCCCTAGGCCTCTATTATTATGTTTGGTTTAGGCCTATGTGTAGCGGGGAGACCTGTACTATGCCTAGGCCTATATCTCAATAATTTGGTAGGCCTTAGCCTAATGTTGAAATATATTTTTACATTTTTAGCCTAGGCCTAGGCCTACATTCATAAATAGGCCTGGTCCACTAATACAGAATAGCCTAGGCGGCTAGGCCTACTGTACTAGATTAACCTAGGTTAGGTTTGGTTTGGTTAAAGATATTGTTTAATGATCTTACTCTCAACCATCTGAACAATTTTACCAGCACACCTAAACTTCGTTAGATGCGGGAATAGCCTCACGAAAATATGCCAGGGCCTGGGATTAAACCTGGGACCCCTGGGCTATGAGGCGAACACCTTACCAGTGTCACCAAGAAAGATATCTCACTTGGCAAGGTCGGCTCAACTTATTTCCGCATCCGAGGTCTGTTTAGGCTAACCTATTTTCACTGACTTTACACTACTTCACCTTCCGGGAAGCGAAAGCTCCGAACAGAGAGGAACAAGCTTGAGCCGAATCGACCGAGAGTCCGTCAGAGTCTCAGAGAGATGAACGGGAATGGTGAGTCAACTTCACTGAGCGGTGCACCACACGCACCTACAAACTGCCCAGTTGGCAACTCGCTTGGGCGGCTGGCAACTTCCACAACCCAACCCAAACGCGTCTCACAACACTCCCTGCTCTCTCCTATCCTCTTCCTTGTCCTGTAGGAATCACCTGTAGGAATCGGTTTTTACACCATACCCGGTAACCCGAAAGAGGATTTATGGAGCTCCGATCTTACTCTCAACCATCTGAACAATTTTACCAGCACACCTAAACTTCGTTAGATGCGGGAATAGCCTCACGAAAATATGCCAGGGCCTGGGATTGAACCTGGGACCCCTGGGCTATGAGGCGAACACCTTACCAGTGTCGCCAAGAAAGATACCTCACTTGGCAAGGTCGGCTCAAGTTACTTCCGCATCCGAGGTCTGTTTAGGCTAACCTATTTTCACTGACTTTACAGCTGGCCTAGGCCTACTGTACTAGATTAGCCTAGGTTAGGTTAGGTTTTGGTTTGGTTAAAGATATTGTTCAATGTTTCTTATTCTTAGTAAATAGCCTAGGCACCTGAAAAACATTGGGTATTCTGCAGAACAACACCTCGATTACGGGATTCCTATCTTATGGAATTATTTTGTTTTGCTCTTGCCTTACTGATGCGCGGATAAGTTCTACTTTTCTTATTTTGTCAATTTGATTTTCACACCCCTTTAAAATGTTCCAAGAGTTATTTTTGTACAGCCAGTCCATGACACTTTGTTTACATTCTAGCCTCCTTGGAGGCTCCTCCCCAATGTTCAGTAGCCAATCAGAGTGGAGCTTCACCTACAAGACGTGACAGACGTCAGTACATACTGTATTTATTGGTACTTTCCAAAGTTTCCTGTTATCGACAGACAAAGCTGAAGATTGCGGAGTAAACACTGTAGACTTCATCAACTTTTGTTTTGGTGCCCGTCAATCTTTTATTGTTTTAATACCCAACCAGTGGGGGTGTGGGGGTGGCAACCCCCACCCATAATACTAGGATAGGTTAGGTAAGGTTGTTAAGTTAGGCTAATGTCTTTTCAAAGCTGACTAAATTGATTAAACCCCACATTCCCAAACTCCCCCTAGATTGTTGGGGTATCGGAATTACAATTAACAATGCAAATGCTAATAAAAAAAGTGCTTTCCGCACTTTCTAACAATAATATACACACTTACAAACCATTGCAATATAGCTTAGAAATAAAAAAATAAAAAAAATAAAATAACAGGAGTTGTGGTTCTGCAGAATTACCGTGAGCTGGAGCACGGCAGGCCCCCGCGGACCCGTCCGCAGCCTCTCCGGGACATGATCACATCTGCCGCGGCACTGAGAGTCTCTGACTCGCCCCATGTCTTGCGAGAATCAGCGGCGGCGGTGAGATATAGGCCTATGCATCGATGCCAAAGGCAAATCATGTGCGACATTGGGATTAGGGAATATTGCCGATGTCTGTGGTAGCGCTGCGGGTGAACCCCGGCGCTATTAAGCTCGATCTGGTGTCATTTTAATGCTATTTTCTTTTAGTTTTTTGCTGCATAAATTTCATTTCATTCAGGCACTTGCTTAAGCAATCAGGAGTGCCTGAATGAGCCCTATTATAATATAAACCCGCACTGATTGGGTAAATTGTTAGGGTAAATTTTGTTTTATATCCCACAGCAGTTTTGAGATGGAATTTAACCACTGAACTAGGCTATTAACATTTAGCTAGTATTTTTCCATGATATTTGGGAGCAATATATTTTATTATGAGTTATTGACATTGATCTCGGGAATAGTTTGGAACTTATTCTAACTTCTTTAGCCTAACCTAACCATAGTAACCTAACCTGACAACTTATTTAGATAATATTGAAGGTGAATTTTGGGGCAACATTATCACGCTCGTGGCCATGCCCGTTTCGCGTTTAATTTAGCACAGTAAGCACAGTAGATCCTCTGGAAAAAGGCAAACTAGGCCTGTGTATCCAGCTCAATGCCAGTACTTGCACTGCTGCGGTCGTTCACGGTGTTGGCGGCGGCGGTAGCAGACGCAACATTTTTACTATTCTGTATTTTTGCTTTATAATCAAACTTCAAATCTTGTCTTCCCCATGCTTTATCAAGATTACTTTCAAACTTCCTTATTGATTCGGAATCGACTACATACTGGGGCAGTGCGTTCCACTCATTTACCACTCTTATCACAATTTGATTTTTTTTTTGCAAAAATTATCCCACTGCCAGCAGTTACTTAGTACAAAGGAGTACAAAGGAAATCAAGCAACAACAGATCTAGTGACCCTTCTAGGCTGCTTGTCCTCCAAAACACTGAGGATCAAGTGTCCAAACAGTGGTTTAGAGTGGGTAAGGGAACATTGGAAAGGGAACTACTGCCCTGCCACTAACGTGGCAGGACTAGGAAGTTAGTAGGGGACATATGGGTTAGTAACTGAGGGGAGGATAAAGTTATTCATTTACAAACGCAGTCAGTCGCGGGTTTGATGCGAGATATTTGTCTAGGCGGAATTTAAATGAATCAACGGTGCTGCAGTCTATAACGTCTCGGGGAAGCCCATTCCACAAGTTGACAACTCGATTGAAGAAGAAATTCTTAGATTCGTGCGAGTTAAAAGATTTACCAATAATTTTGCAACCGTTTCCCCGCGTGTAATTAGATTGGTCGATAGTGAAGTACTTACTACAGTTCATATTGTCGATGCCTTTGATGATTTTGAACACTTGAATTAAGTTGCCTCTTAATCTGCGCTGGGTTAAAGGAAATAGATTTAATTCTCTAAGACGCTCTTCGTATGGTTTGTTCTTTAGGCTAGGTATCATTTTGGTAACTCTACGTTGAACTCATTCTAGCTTGTTTATATATTTTTGGTAATAAGGGCACCAGGATTGAACGCAGTATTCCAGAAGAGGGCGGACTAAGGAATTGTAAAGAGTTAGGATAACTTCTTTGGATTTATGCTCAAATGACCTGCCTATAAAGCCAATTATTTTGTTTGCCTTCTTAACCCGGGAACTGCTGGGAGACTCTTAAGAGTTCCCCTGGCGGACTGCTGGGAGACTCTTAAGAGTGAGTGAAAAAAAAAATCAACTTTTGACATCGAAAAAAAAATATTTTGTTTATTTTTATTTTTTTATTTTTGTTTGGCCCCTGGGCCATGCAAAATCTCAGTCCTCTACCACCCCTCCTTCCCCACTTTCCTCCTCTCCTTCAGTTATCACCTATTTTCCCTGTTATTCCCTTATTCTGAGGTATATTTTCGTGCTAACATTAGCGAGTTGCAAGCAGGGTGTTGTCATCACTGATGGCAAGCGAGTGCAAGAGAGAGAGAGAGAGTATCGATCGACTGTGTCTCAGTGGCCTTGGGAGAAATTGGCGGGAAAGCAGCTTGCCTCACCCATACATTATACAACTCGCGGGCTATATCTCCGATTTTGACCATCCAAACGCTGTTTTCACTCGTTTTATTGTTGTTTCAGGTTAATACCTTTATAATCAACCCATAATAGGCGCATATGAATAAGTATTAATGCTATTAATGGTACAATGAATATTTTAGTGACGGAAACACCTCAAATACGTCAGCACAGGGGGACGTTTCCAATTACCCCCATGCGCACTTGTTAGGTTAACAACTTCTGAACATTGTTGACTCGGTTTTAGGTTACTCGATATTGTTACTCCCAGATCAGTTTCTCTGTTTACATTCTTAAGCTGAGTGCCATTCATCGAATAGTTTGCTTTCTCATTTAGGTATCCGACATGTAGTACTTTACATTTATCCGCATTGAAACTCATTTGCCAAATTTGGGCCCAACATGACAATTTATCTAGATTGTGTTGCATATCGTCAACTTGTTCTTTTGAGAGTACGCTATTTGCAATTTTTGTATCGTCAGCAAATTTTGAGATTGTGCAGGTGAGACCCTCATCTATGTCGTTGATGTAAATTAGAAAGAGAATTGGTCCTAGTACCGATCCCTGGGGTACCCCGCTACTTACATTGGTCCATTTAGATGCCTTACCGTTTATGACTACCCTTTGCTTTCTGTTGCTGAGCCAATTTTCTATCCATTTCAACACACCGTCTTGTATTCCATGCGCTTTTAGTTTTAGCAGTAAACGTTTGTGGGGAACTTTGTCAAAGGCCTTTTAAAAATCAAGGTATATAATATCTACAGCTTTACTCTCATCGTAGAGGTTGAGGATATCGTGGAAGAAGTCTAAGAGGTTTGTTAAACAGGAACGTTTTTTACGAAAGCCGTGTTGAGTATCTTTAAGTATGTTATTTTCCTCTAAATGATTTACAAGTCTGTCTCGTATGACCGTTTCTAGCATTTTACATACAACTGAGGTTAAGCTAATTGGACGATAGTTACTGGGTAGGGATTTGCTGCCTTTTTTGAATATCGGTGTTACGTTGGCTAGCTTCCACTGATCAGGCATAGTTCCAGACTGCAAGGATTTATTGAATAGTAATGTCAGTGGTTTGGAGAGCTCATTCTTAGCTTCCTTTAGAACTCTAGGCGAGATTGTATCAGGTCCTGGCGTTTTATTTACCTTGAGTTTATCTAAACAATTCAATACTTCTCTCTCTGTAACGGTGATATTGCTTAGAACATCTGAATTATCAATCTGAATCGGCGATGGTGTAGGGATATCACTGAGGTCTTCTGTTGTAAAAACTGATGCAAAGAATGTATTGAGGGCATTACTCATTTGTACTTCGTCTTTGGTGTATTCTCCTTTTTCATCGACTAACGGTCCAACAGTTGAAGTAACTACTTTTTTCTTTCTGATATAACTATAGAATTCTTTCGGGTTTGTTTTACTTTGATTCGCAATATGTAACTCTAAGGTCTTTTTACTTTGCTTAATTAACTTTTTGGCTTTGCGTCGTAGCTCTACAAATTTCACCGTTCTTCGTCATTTTGTGAGGATTTTAATCTATCATTAGCAAATTTTTTAGCAAGCAGGCAGTTTGAAATATCTTTATTCCACCATTTGGGCTTATTATTATGGCCTGGACGCCGTATTTTCGATGGTATGCAGTCTTGCACTGCTTTTAGGTAAGTGGTTTCGAATAACTTCCAAGATGTATTTATGTCGTTATTGTTAATTAAAAAGCTCCAGTCAGTTTCTTTAAACATAGCTCTAAGTTTATGGAAGTTTGCTTTCTTGAAATTAGGGACTTTTTCGATGCTACTATTTGGTTCGTTACTAGTAAACTTTAAAGTGAAAGTTATCGTACGATGGTCGCTGTTACTGAATTCATCACCAACATTCAAATTCTCTATCAATTCTTCTTTTGTTGCAAGTACAATGTCAAGAACGTTATTACCACGGGTCGGCGTTCGAACAAATTGATAAAGCGAACTCTCTTGCAAGTTCGTATACAAGTCATGTCCGGAGTGTGAAGTAAGAGTATCGCCCCACTTGGTCACAGGTAAATTAAAGTCGCCAAAAATTACGGTATCTTGTGAATTACTTACATCTGCAATTTGTTCGTAAATTTCTCGGTCAGTTTGCACTGATTGAGCTGGAGGTCTGTATATTAACGCAAGTATTATTTTTGTACCTTTATTATTCTTTATTAGCACAAAAGATGTGTCGACGTTCACAATTTGAGGTTTTGACACGAGGGTCGGGTTAAGACTTTCTTTGATATAAAATAAAACGCCACCTCCATTTTTATTTATTCGGCTGTTCTCAAACATTACATAACCGGGAAGTGAATACTCTGCTAAAAAGTCTCTATCTTCTGTATTGAGCCAAGATTCTGTTATGCCAATCACATCATAATTTTCTGTAAACACTAGTTCCTCTAAATCTGAAAATTTATTGCGTATGCTACGAGCGTTTGTATAGAAAACCTTTAAAGTTGCGGTTTTAGAACTCGCAGAACGTTCTTTCATCGAATTTTTGGTTCTGGTCGGATCTACATTTACATTCATGGCTGTCCTCGGTCCTCGGTCGTTATCCCTGACGGTTTTGAATTTGGGTCGTGTTGGTGGAGCTTTATCCAAATTCGCGGTTCTTGACGGATTAGTATTTAATTCCTTTGTAGGTTGCCGTCCTCGCTGTCTTCGGTCCTCCTTCCTGGTTGTCCTGTGCTGAGTCGATTTCTTCTCCGAAAATCCTTCACCGCATCGTTGAGAAGACGCCCAAAACGTGCTGCTCCCACCTGGTTCAGATGAACTCCATCGTCCGAAAACAAATAGTCATCGTAGTAGAAATTGTCCCAGGTGTCGACGAATCCCACGTTCTCCTTCCTGCAGAGGTTTGCTAGACAACGATTTGTGCTGGTGGCTATGTTGTAAAATCGGCTCTCTACACCGAGCCGGGGGACGATTCCTGAGACGATGATCCTTGATGACTTCTCCTTAAATGACTTGATCAGCTGCTGGTACTTTAAAAGCAAATCTTCCGACTGGGTTCGCTGTACATCGTTGGATCCAACGTGGATGACGTACATTGTATTAGCAGGGGCCAGCTTTGATACTTGTCAACTGCTGCAACTACGTCATCCACACCACCACCAGGGATACAAAAACGCTTCCTGGTCTTAGGTGCCCTGGCGCAAAACTCTATGAACTCTACTTGGTGATGAGCGTTCTCTGCCACACCCATAGCTTACTCTAACTGTTCCTTTTACTTATATATTTCCTAGATCTCAAGTGGCGGCGTCTCTTCCGTGGATTGACCTCCCTACTGCCAACTCTCGAGGTTGGCAGATTGGGAGCCAAAGTGTCACTTTCTTCTCTTCATAATTGCTGAGGAGCACAGGGCCTTGGGTGGGGCTTCGGTATCTCGGGCGTTTCCGCGTCCTCCTCGGCTCCTTGCCTGTGAGCGGCTTCGGTCACCCAGGCTTTTTTGTGGTAGGCAGGAAGGGTTCTGTGGGGGCCCTCGGTTATGGCCTTGGCCTTGCTTGGGGCTGTTCGGCCAGGCAGCCTGGGGAAGAGCAACAACAACAACTTGCCCCCTGCTGACAGGGGGCTGTCAAAGCGGATGATATCAACAGAATGGAACGCAATGAGATGAGAATGGTGAGATGGATGTGTGGTGCCAAACTGCAAGATAGGATATCGAGGGAAGAGCTAAGGAGAAGGTTAGGTATCAAGAGTATCAG
This sequence comes from Paralithodes platypus, assembly GCA_032716605.1. Lineage (NCBI taxonomy): Eukaryota > Metazoa > Arthropoda > Malacostraca > Decapoda > Lithodidae > Paralithodes > Paralithodes platypus. Next base: position 9,187,172 of record CM064521.1, read on the forward strand.
TGATGAGATGCGTACTATCAGGCTTGGATGTTTTGGACAAGTGGAGAGGATGGATGAACTAAGCTGGGTGAAAAGATGCAAGTCCATGAATGTGGAGGGAGCTGCACCAAGTGGCAGACCAAAACAAACGTGGGATCGAATTTTGTGGTCTGATCTTAAATCAAAGAACCTGACAAGTCAGGCAGCTCTTAACAGGGTTGCCTGGAACGCCGCGATTAAGATGTGAGACCGGAACTGCGCTTCGTAGGGAGTACTCGGTCATTATATACCGGTATTGTGCAAGAATTTATCACCCCACTGAAATAGGCAGCACAGCATTTGTTATTTGGAGGTAAGGTACGGTAGGTTGAAAGGGGTATTGTGAGGGTAGCTTTGGAAAGAAATTAAGAAGATTCCAGGTGGCTGGGAAGGGTGATATACCGTAGATATTTATTGCATTCAATTCTTATTACAAGCTTAAACTGTTATGCTAGGCTGTTATTTATTAGGAGGATAAATGTAAATCATACACTTACCATCTCTCTTTGGATGCTTGTCGGATGTATTATTACAGTACCATTCTATTTTTTGTTATGTAAATCATGATTGTCACCTAGCTGCCAATAGCTAACACATTGTTATTTCACCGAACAATCAATTGCTAATAAAGGACAATAAAATATAGTTTAAATGTATGTACCGATATGTATTACGGTACCGGTATTATTATTATTATTATTATATACATTTTTGTCATTCATGATTTATAATATACAATGCCCAACAAGCTCACACTTTGGTACAGTACCATACACAAAACAGTTATTGTAAATCTTACTATACAGTATAGGCTATATCATAATTAAATTGATCACCTTACACTCTGATACCGGTACCAAATTTACAAGAAAAGGTACCGTATTGTAGCTATACTGTACACCAATGTAGAAGAGTATCCTATAGTGTATTATAGTATCAGTAACTACTAACTATTGCATTATTACTGATAATGCTGATGCAAAAGAGAACATATGACATCTACATTCAATTTTTTTTTCTTTGTCACCAGTGTGTGTGTGTATGTGTTTTGTCGTCACCAATATGTGTATGTTTTTATTATTTTTTCTTGTATTTCTTCACATGAATATGTTGATTTGTAGCCTCTTTATTTTTGCCTTACTGTCTAACATAAAAGAAAAACAAAATACAAATTCAGGACATATTATATTAGTAGAATTTTACATTACTGGTACAGTTGGGTTCAGAAGTCAAGAAACGCCTCTGTAACTTCGATGGTCTTTTTCGCCAGATTCCCTTAATACTCTTTTGTTTTATATTCTGGCTATCATTACACGATTTTGTATAGTTTAGGAAGTCAATACAATCATGAGCATGTATATTATTACATGAATTCGAATCTTGGAACTTTAATAGCAAAGTTTTGAATCATATAGTAAAGCATTGTTTTGTCTAGTTTACATTCGATACTGATTCAAATGGGTGTGTCGCCATTAATGATCTTGACTGTACCTCTATGAAGTAAAATATTACAAGTTATATCAAAAGTAACCTTATGAATGTAACAGTTAACTTGGCCTACTTCATAAAGTTTACAGTATATAATCGTCAAGATATGCTTACTGATAACTTGAATACAATGCAAACTATCGTCATTGAAATGTAAGGGTCAATGCACGTGATCCTGAACAAGTCTATTTTCCAAGTGCTACGGTACTGGAATGGAGTGAAATCGAATATTATATTGGTAAAGCATATTAATGTTGAATATCTTTCTTAGAATTAAATAAGGACATATCTGTTTGCATGTGTTTTCTCGTGATGTTTTTATAAATTACAGAGCGCTCTTTCTACAGCTACAGACGCTTATCCAAAAGGCAGAATTCACTGGATGTTAAAATGGGAGAGAAGCTTGCCAAACTTGTAAAAGCTGTTTCTTGACTTTTGACTGCCTGTACATTCTTGTTACCTGTACTAATGCAAGCCATAGTTGCTAACCACCCTTTTATCTTCGTTATGCATGTGTAACTACTTGGACTTATAATATGAGTTGAGTGATATCGTAGTCGTTATGCAATCATTATAAGTAGGCCAGATATCTTGACTCTAACCTTTTGTAACTCAGGGCTAGAGCAAATAGGCTTAACATTTCCCTGGCTGACTCTTCCCAAATGGTAGTAATATTAGCCCAATTATTCTATTCGTTTTCTATAGTGTTTGGTTCTATTTTTTTTTTTTTACCTAATTATATTGAATAGACTTTACTATGGTATGAGTTTGGTGATGAATAATATGTACAGGTATAGCAAATTTGACTTACATAAATTCTATATCAATCTTCTTGCACGGTCGAAATCAAAGGGTGGACACGAACTTTAGCTTGCGACTGTGCCTTACTTTATGATTTACACTTTATATCGCGCTAGAGATCCTATAGTAAACAGAGATAGGCCTGTTTAAACTCTCTCTCTCGCTCTCGCTCTTAGGGTTAAGTGCCCCATTAATTACTATTTCCTTTCACCTATGCATAGCCTCCGATAGTGCAGTTGGGATATTGTACATGCTAAGATTGGTATGCAGGATTCGAAACTGCATAATAAATCGTAGGCTTGTGCAGTATTCTTTAACTGTCTTCGTGGTGCAGTGCATAGTGTGTTGATTTTCGGTGTGAGCATCCTAGGTTCGAATCCCCGGACTGCCACATGTGATTGTTAATTTCATTAATCGATTTTAGGAGTAGAGTTGGTTGGTGGAGATAACATAATAATATATATACACTTCTATACAGTATATATATATGTATTACCCTCTCCTTCAAGGCATTCATTCAAGTCCATACCCATGACTACACATTAGGCTATTCTGGTACAGGAAATATAGTTTGGTCTTTGGATATAAATTCTACATGATAATGTTAAAAAAAGAAAAGAAAAAATAGGCCGATCTAATTAGCCTAACTACAGGATCTCTTATTCACACATTACCCATTAGACTTCCTCTTCAAAAGTCCCTAATCCTATTCGGTGTAAAATTTGAGTTGTATTTTTATTTTATCTAGGCTATGACTACCTGGTACATAACAGTAAACAACTACAGAACTATATAATACAAAGGTAATACAAGTTATTAATTCCACACAATTAACGGGGTGGCGAACCGGAGCAATGTTGTTCCAAGACGGACTTAAGGGGACCGACCAGCTTATTTTTTCTTTCTGGGTAGTAGCCATTCGACCCCATTCAGTATACTGTTGTAAGACGTTTATCCTCATTCAGGTGTCGATTTCAAAATTTATTTCAAAATTTATATGTATATATATTTTTGCTTATATATATTGTAATCTAATACTGTAGCCAAACATAATTATTTGGTGTAGCATGGTGAACCAATTAAGGGGGTAGTGCTTGGTTTTTTGTCTATATATATATTTATTAATATATCTGAGTTTCCTCGCTAATATGCTAAACATGAAGGAGAAGGGAGTCCAGAAAAAGCGAGTAGTACCCCTGTAATTACAGCTCGACACACCATCCACTTGATTACTTTTGATATCTCCAATTTGTTTCGTAAGGCACATTTTAGTTTGAAGCCGCTTGGAATGAGTGCTTCGTAAGCTAAGCCGGTATCACACGAGCGCTTTTTCCCTAAACATTTATCCTCAACATTGGTCTGGTAGCTTATGTGGTCAACATAAAAAATATTTCGGTTGCCTAAATTCATCTATCATCAGTCTAGTTTCCGATACCAGTCCAAAATATTCCAGAAATATTGCCAGGAAAATGTTGATCCTCGAATGTTGACTATAAAAGCTCTCGTGTGATACCGGCTTTAGAAGAGCACATTATCTCGGCACTGTGGATATTTACTTGGTTAGGGTAAAAAGTAAATAATCGCTAATAATCACATATAGGTTAATAATTGTTATTAACCAATGTAGTGGGTAGGGCAGCGAATATGTCAATATAAATAAAACAGGCCTTGTGTTCATGTTTGAGGGCATTCATTAAGAACAAGGCAGAGGGATTGGGGAATAATGGGAATCGTATCTTAACTCTTTCATTGCGGGCATTTTGGCACTAATTGAGCTTCATTCCCTGCACATTTTCATGCATAAAAAAAGAGGCAGAACGTATTACAATGATATATCCGTGAAAGAACAGTAATAGAGCTTTCCAATGACACCTGAAATCTTCTCTGTACGACGTCTAGTTGTCTTGCAAAGGTCGGCCAAAATCGCTAAAAATTAGCGGTTTTGAGCTGTGTTTGCTATGTGTAATGCTGAAATCATGTGAGAGACATCTCTGAGTTACATAAGTGCTGGCCCAGACTTGGTGGGCGACGGATGAAGGTGTCCCGCGCTGCCTGCAACAGCTTGCCTTGCTCCCAGGCTATTTAACCCCTAACTGTCGGCGCGCAACTTATGTCGTGTGAAATACATTTGGACTAAGTGGCGGTTCACAACTTATGTCGTGCACCATTTTCAGCACGTAATGTTTGCTGAGAGAGAGAGCTGAGCGGTGTGAGGAGCCTAGCAACTGTATGACCGCTCACCACCACCGCGGTGGACCAACTGAAGTGACTCCCACCCTTCCCTCCCCTCTCACTCGCTACACAGGGAATTATGTAGGGAAATTACCTAATTACAGGATTTTTGCACTCGTGTTGCACGATCGTTACAAGAGAACCAGCGGTCGTACAAGGATGGTTCGGGTGTCATTGGAAAGCTCTGTTTATGCCCTTTCAGGGATAGATACTTGTTATACGATCTGGGTCTTATTTAGGCATGCAAATGATCACGTAAACAACCCTATTTAGGGTAAAAACACCCCGCTGGGCGCTACGGTCCGCTAGACCGCCTAGCCCGCCAATAAGGTGTTAATAAGCGGATTTTGGTGTCCTGGTGACGGGCGCCGCAACTTAGGTGTTAAACAAATTTTATTCACAGTAATTTTTCAAATGAAATTACTATAGTCCCTCAATTTTGTCTTTGTTATTGACAAATTAATATACAGTACCGGTATATATATTTTGTCTTTTTAATGCTGGGTTACAGCAAGGCCTCCTTCATATGCCATAGTATGAGGCAAACCTGACCGCTAGAGGCAATGCTGACCACATCTGACTGTAGACTTCATTCAATCTAATTACATCACAGAAAACAATAGGCATTTGGTTATAATGTCCTCAAATTGTATGAGTCAAATATATACAAATTGTAAACAATATTGATAATTATGTACATTTGTCTAAACTGTTAAGAATTGCCCCTTTCGAAGATACCAACTCTCTGTTTCTCGGTCTTCATTTGATCAAGAGTAGACATACTGTATATCCATCCCACGTGATTAATAATACAACCTTCGCACACATGGTAGAGGGAAGCTGAACAAAATATAAAGAAAGTGTTGTTAACTCGGCAACAAAGCATCTAAATAATCGAATGGTTTAGAGACTCGTGCTGTGTTTTTTTTAACGTTTTGACAGCCCTGCCCTCCTCGTATCATTTGTTTACTAGATATACGGACATAATCTTAAATCCTTTTGGGATATTCGTTGACGTCATCATATCGTGGTGACAAAGCTGCAATCCAAACTGGTGGCCTCGTAATTGTTTCTCCATAGGGTTCAAACTTCAATGCACATCGGACTCATGGACTAAGTGCTGCCATCCATCAAAGAATATGATCCTCACAAGAAGATATAACACATAAATGTTAAAAGAAATTACTCATATCTTGCTAATTCATTAGCATAGAAACGCGTAAGAATAAGGAAATCTCCAAATATTTGCTAGAAGTAGCCGTCTCTTCGGCTCTTCCTAATTATAACTCGGACCGGCCTGCTAACTCACAAACACACAAGCAATATATTTGGCCCACTCTGCATCAAGAAACTTATATGCTAAATTGTAAAATATTTGACTGATAAAACGTTCAAGTCCACCTCAAGTGAATCAGGAGTTTTGACATCTAGAATAAAGCAGTGACTGATTAAAACGTTCCAATCCATATCAAGAGAAACGCTATGAAGAGAAGCCTAAACACTAACTACAAAACAAATGACTGATATAAATGTTTCACTCTGCCTCAAGAGAAACACAATGAAGAGAAGCCTAAGTGCTACATCATTAAGGGAAGATTTTTAGTTTGCTCCCAGGACTTCCATCGAGCTTATAAATATACCCCCACGACACCCCTTCAAGCTAATGTCCCGGCCGAAGGCCGGTTTCTCCCAAAGTGCAGGCTCGCTTTCGCTCGCCAGGAAATAATCGACACCTAGATGGCACGAGAGGTCTTGCAATTGACAGAACTAATAAGGTTAAACAGGAAGGAGAAGGGAGTCCAGAAAGAAACAACATAAGTTAAAATCTCCCTTAAACAAATGGGTGATGAAAGCGCTGCACTCCGCCTCAAGAGAACCCGGAGCGCTTGGTGACCGCTAGATGTGTTGTCTGCCAGGTGCCCAGCTTCCGGTCCCCTCTCTCCAGTGACCCGGTCATGTGGTAGCCCCGCCGGAGATCAGCTGGGGTCAGGGTGGAGGTCAGGACGAGGCGGAAGTCCCCCTCTGGTAGCCCGCGAAAACTGCCTTCCACGACCACCTCGTTTTCCCGCGCTACCGTCACGCGTCCCACTGTTTTGTATCTGTAGAGAAAATTTGTTTAATGATACCGGTAATAATACTACTACTACTACTAATAATAATAATTATAATGATAATAATAATAATTGTAATGATAATAATGATAATAATGATAATAATTATAATAAAGGCATATCCAAAGATGCTGAATACGCTCAGTACATCTAATTTCTCCAGCATAGGCTACATGCATTTTATTTTTACCCTGTTCACTATATATTTAGCGTTACCAAATGAGGGGAGTCTAGCTTAAATATTGAATCAAAATTTATGTGTGTTGGGGTAATAATAATAATAATAATAGTTCTTAAAGCTAGCGTATGCTAAGCCAGCTAAGGATAGCCCAATAAGGCCGATTAGGTGTATTTCCATTGGGGTCCTGTACTACTATCCCATCCCCTTGCTCATGAGGGATGGTAACGACTCAGTGCTTGTGAAAAATCTTTAATGTGCCGAGCGTGGGCGCGATCCCGGGCCTTCTGGGTGGAAGTCCGAGACGCTAGTCACTACACCATGAAGCCCCCCACCCATACAGGGTTAATACAGTCATCACCAAAATGTGCTTGTGAAATCTTTTAACCTAGAGGCTGCGACAATCCTCTCGAGAGGTTTTACTGGTGGACTGCGACGCTCCTCTCAGAAGAAATGTCAAACACGTACCAAAACACTCTAATTGACAAAAACAAAAAGTAACTGTTAGGGCTTAAGAGGTGAGCTTCCAATGACATTTACTACCCCCTCATTTTATCTCCAACCTGCTCCTCCCATTTCCTCTCTCCACCAAACCAATACGCACGGCCGCTCGTCGCCGATTTCGCGCCACATTTTCAACTACAGACCAACGTAACACCTCAACCATGCATCTTTTGGGTATTCATATACAGTCCATCCTCCTACAACGCGAGTTTAGGGGCGGCACTGCGCCTCGTGTTGTAGGTATTTCGCGTTGTAGGAATAACACTTTAAATGGAGATAAGGATGTTGTTTTTGGAGGCAAGAAGATAACATTGCATTGAGGGTGGAGATTTTGCAGGTAGGCAGGATGGCAGGGGGCATTATCCATTCGCAAAATCATCTTAAAATCCAGTGCGCATCGACGTCATTGCGCTGTAGGTGGGGGGGGTCGCGCAGTAAGAGGAGGCACCGGATTTGAAGCACTCGGCAAGGCCATTTCGCGTTAGATGTTTTATTAGGGTAATAACTTTAATTAGTATGGTGATTATCGTGAATACATGTATAGCCTACTGTAAATATATAAACTTAAAGACCGAGTGCTCCACACAAAGTGCGGTTCCGGTCTCGCGTCGTAATGGCTGCGCTCTGTCAAAATGTTATTGGTAAATGCCAAGCCCAGGCAACTTGACCTAGCAATTCGTGACAGACGCCTAATGTTCATGGCCACCGCTTCACGGGATTTACGGCGTCTAGCAAAACAAATAAATAAATAATAATAATAATAATATATGCAGTATATATACCGGTATATATATTTATATGTATGTATATATATATATATATATATATATATATATATATATATATATATATATATATAATTATACTGTATATACCTATTATATAACGTGAGAATCGAGGTAATCTGTAATCATGGGAAAACATTTATAGTTGTGTATAGGGCATTCCTACTTCTAGTATTTATAGGTTAAGTGGTGATTTGTGTTTATTTGTTCATATATGTATTTATATAGTCTATCTATCTATTGCCTGACGCCGCAATCCCCGAAGGGGTGGCCACGAACGAACCGCCCCCATGCACCTCTGTCCCCAGTCAGTCGACACCCCTCCTCCCAACCAGCACCGCCTTCATTCATATACTTCCTCACTCCATCCTTCCACCTCTCCTTCGGTGCTGGCAGTTTAATTTTCTGTAATTTCCTCCCAAGACTTCCATCAACCTTGAAAAAAACAAGACCCTTCTTCGTGATAGATTTGTACATTTTTCGGTAGAAAAATGGCCCCGGCCAAAGGCCGGTTCTTCCTTAATTACAGGCTTACTATCGCTCTCCAGGAAAAAAGTAGGCATCTAAATAGCACAACATTTTAAAAATCGCCAAACTAATGGAATGAACGTCTTAACATGTCAAAACTGATGGGGCTAAACATGTGGGAGAAGGGGGTTCAGAAATCCAAACAAACTTCCCCTTAAGCTGCATGCAAACAATTTAGAATCTCTATATACTATTTTCATATCACTATTTATATTTCCCATCAATCTATCTTTCTATTCATGTCTATCTATATATCGAAACCAAATATTAGTTATATATACGTATTGAGGTCATTCCTGCTTGGAGTATGTTAAAGCTAAGCTGCAGGCAAGCGTTTCACTCTACCTACTGTATAACCTAATATCTATCTTTTTATCTATATCTATTATCTATCTATCTATCTATCTATATTCTCTATCTGCTCTCTCTCTCTCTCTCTCTCTCTCTCTCTCTCTCTCTCTCTCTCTCTCTCTCTCTCTCTCTCTCTCTCTCTCTCCCTATCAGATATTATTGTGATTGTTATATAAATAGCAATGTTGTGAAGTGTTGGTGTTTGTTTACCTGCAGCCACTGTGACCTGTTGTGTGTGTGTGTGTGTGTGTGTGTGTGTGTGTGTGTAATAATAATAATAATAAACGGTTTATTAAAGAATGGCAGCCTCATGAGCTGAAAATACACATTTTACAATTTAGTGGATGAACATGAGATGTACAGATATGAGGATGGTAAGCTTAGTTTACAAACAAAATAAATAAATACACACATTGTGTGTGTGTGTGTGTGTGTGTGTGTGTGTGTGTGTGTGTGTGTGTGTGTGTGTGTGTGTGTGTGTGTGTGTGTGTGTGTGTAAGGGTGGCAGTGGGTGAGACGTGGACATGCCAGCAAAAGTGGTTGGAATTCAGCTTTTATTCGCAGATATTAAGTTCATTGGAGAGAGAGAGAGAGAGAGAGAGAGAGAGCAGGGAGGGGGCGGATGTTTTTCTATATAATGAAAGATTATAATCAGAATAATGGTGTGGAAGGCGACGGACCACCAGGGTATAATATATCCTTTAGAATAAAATAAGATCTATTTTGAAAGCGTATACTGTATATATACAGTATAACTATATACTGTATATATACTGTATGTATATATATATATATATATATATATATATATATATATATATATATATATATATATATATACACAGTATATTATATTATTGCTCTATATAATACAATTGCATTCATAACAAATTGAACCTTTGTGAATGTTTAAGACTTTGATTAGTGATAGACTTACCGGTACTGTACTTGGTATCAGACGTTGAACGTCACGTAACCCTTACCTTACTAGATTGTTCCTAATTTGAGTATAATCCTCTGGCTGTAGCATTATTAACACCTAAAGAGCGGCCTAGGCGGTATATAATATGTAGCCACCAGCGGGGTGTTTTTACCCAAAATAGGGCTGTTTACATGATAATGTTCATGCCTAAATAAGACCCAGAGCGTAAAACAAGTATCTATCTCTGAAAGGGCATAAACAGAGCTTTCCAATGACACCACAACGATCCTTGTATGACCGCTAGTTTTCTTGCAAGAACCGCGTAACACGAGTGCAAAAACCATGTAATTCGGTACTTTCCCCATACAATTCACTATGTAGCGAGTGTGAGAGGGTGGAGGAGGGTGGGATTCATGTCAGTTGGTCCACCGCTGTGGTCTGGAGCAGTCATACGCTCGCTACTCTCCTGCCACCACTTGTCTCTCTCTCTCAGCAACATTACGTGCTGAAATTGCCACACGACCTATGTCGCGCGCCGCCACATAGTCCAAATTTATTTCACTCGACTTATGTTGCGCGCCGCCAGTTAAGGGTTAAAGCTTAACCATTGTCGTCTTGGTGGAAGAAGTTAATACCAATGAAATAAGTGAAGCTTGTTGTACACTATTAGAAGTGTTTGGCATATAATAGTTATATGAAATCGGTGGGTTTATTGATAATGATTTATCTTTCTATATTTGTATTATATGGGTTTATTACTACCAGTACCGTTATACCTTTTCAAGAATTAATATTTATTTACACTGAAATTATTCATTTTCATATTGGTACAGTTTTTAATCCCATAATGTTTGACAAATGAAGGAGGGTCAAGCTTTCGTCTGTACATGCAAGGACGTTGAACCAAATTGTGTAGGAACTTGTTTCGAGGTTAGCTCAAGTAAATAATATAGGGTACCGGTACAGCGATTACTGTTGTTTCTTCGCTTAGTATCTTACAGTTAGTTACAAATTCCTTTTGAAAAGATTTATGAATAATAACATTAAGTGCAACTGTTGTTAACTGGCCAAAGCAAGAAAACACTTGGCCTGATTTTGTTTTTTTAAATTACTCTGTACCGATACTTAAGCGAAACACATGTTTAAAAATACGCCTATTATTCATATTTTATTTCTCTTTGTTATATAAGTCTTCAAAATACAAGCACAAAACTTTCACGTTTCCTGTATTTGTTGGGGGTTGCATTATTTCTACACAACTTAAATGTGGTGTACAACATTATCATATGTGTGTTGTTGTTGTTGTTGCTGTTCCCCAGGCTGTCTGGCCGAGCAGCCCCAAGGTCCCGAGCAAGGCCAAGGCCACAACCGAGCGCCCCCACAGGTCCCTCCCAGCTTACCACTAATAATGCCCTGGTGACCGAAGCCACTCAAAGGCAGGGAGCTGAGGAGGGTGCAGAAACGCTCGGGAAACAAAAGCCCCACCCAAGGCCCTGTGCCCCTCAGCAATTATAAAGGGAAAGTTGAGGGTCAAAGGAAAAATGTGACGCTTTGGCTCCCAATCTGCCAGGGTTGGCAGTAGGGAGGTCAATCCACGGAAAAGACGCCGTCACTTGAGATCTAGAAAATATATAAGTAAAAGGAACAGTCAGAGTAAGCTATGGGTATGGCAGAGAACGCTCAACTCTCATTCTGATAGACCAGCCCATCACCATGTGTGTATGTGTGTAATATATATTATCGTATGTGTTTGAATATATTTATGGTACAGATATGTATGTATATATATCAATAATATCATACAGTAGGCTATCTACCACATTTATATTTCTCGGTGTCTGTTTTATATTAAAAAATGGCAACAGTTCTCAAGATAGAAAACCAGTAACTTGCATGATCATAGTTACAGGCCTGAGGAAGGTTATGTGAACCACCATTTACACCTTGACATAATTAGCCTACATCTTGATAAAGTTAAACATGGCTGGGTCAGACTATAGAGTTTAATCATTTGTATACACCATGTTTATGCATTAAATAAAACAACAACCATTATGATGGCACGTCCTAGGTCCAATTCATGCCGTTGTATTTGGCGCCATACAAAATCAATTTGAACTGGTGCATAGCATTTGACCATGACCTTCACGTGTCATCATCGACACCTACATTTGACAGCGTCAAACATGGGTTGGTCTGACTTTGATTATTAGTGACCTGAAGAAGCTATCTGCAAAACGTTGTCAATAAAGTGCTCCTCCTCATATGGTGTTTAGATTCATTATGATTATTAAGTTACTGTAATTTCTTAACACGGGCAGTGCCGAGTAGCCCTCCTCATATTGTCTACCTCTAACTCCATGCTATCCACATAGCTTACCTCCTAGTGCCCTCAACATGAAGAACATAACAGTGCCTCCTGGACCACCACGGAGTCTTCAGTAGTAGATGACTGTTGCTACAAGCTCTCGCCCATCCCTCCTCTGGGTACAGCCACACCTGGAATAAAGAAAACATGGATACAATCTAGTGTTACGTTCGTGGCGAGCAATACAAATACTTACTGATATCGTGCAATACATATATCCCTAAATTCAATAACTGTGTTTATTGCTTTAAATATGTGGCCGACTGTGTATTTTATAGCTTCTAACTTAACCCATCGCTCACCATTACGGGATATGAGTCCTTTCTAGGATTCTTAAAAGCCTTTTGTGGCCATTAACATTGTTTAAAAACCTTTAGTTTAGTTACTTAAACCTCTGCAGTTGTCTTTGAGCGAGCTGTGGGCTGAAAACTAATGTTGCCTTTTGGAAAGGTAATT
>CM064521.1:9200013-9212513 GCA_032716605.1 Paralithodes platypus
ATGAAATCAACAAATACATGTGGTACTCCAAGGACTCGAACCTAGGAAACTCACACCGAAATCAAGAAATACATGTGGCACTCCAAGGACTCGAACCTAAGAAACTCACACTGAAATTCCGCGCCATGAGATATGTACTGAATAATGAATAAATCAAATCAATATATAAATTATTCTACTACGGTACTCCCGCTGTCTTCCTGATAACGGGCCCAATACACCAGGAAGCCATGAGGACATAATCAACACCCGGAGCAGCGACTGACGGGGCTGTGTGTCTCCTTCATACACTCATTGTTTACATTGATGGCTTACTAATGAGCTTGGTCGTACGTCTGGCACCTAAACTTCGTCCCTGTCCGTCCGGGGAATTGGAGAAACTGTCGTACCGCTTGATTGTTGTTAACCCATTCAGTACCAGGGACGTCTTTTTCCTCATAACTTGGCAACTATAAGACGATTTTATTCAACTTAGGAAGGACCTCTATCAATAATAAGGCTTCAAACTATCTCAACCAACCCTTCTAACTGCCACAGATCCTTCCTAAGCTGCATAATAACGTTTAAATATAGCTAGACTAAAACATAACACACGTCGCTGGTACTGTAAGGGTTAAGTCGAGTCTGAAATTTGACGGAACATTGTGAGATATATTATGTCATATAAAGACTGATTATATATCTATAATAATATATTATATTATAGATATATATATAATATATATATATATATATATTGCTTCCTATACGGTATCCATCAACGGTATACCAAATATACGATATATATATAATATATATATAATATATATATATATATATATAAGTTTGCTTCCTAGACCTCCATCAAGCTTAACAAATATTTCTAAGACCCCCTTCGAAAACATGTGTGCATTGTTGGGTAGAAAAGAACAAAAAAACACAGTTTCTCCAAAATGAATGGCATGCTATCGCTCGCCAAGAAAGAATTGTCACCTAGATGACATGAAAGGTCATAAAATTGACAAAGAAATGGGGTGAAATGACTTAAGATCGCCAAATTATTGGGGTGAACATCTTAACATCTCATATTTACATATGGGAACGTGAGGAAGAAGGGGTACCAGAAATAACACCCCATTAACCTACATACAGTACAATACCTATTCAACCTGAACTACCAGGTCACATGTGACCTTTGGTGACCATTATGGTGCCAAATATCAAATCATACATACGTAGTACATATGCACATGCACTGATGTAATGACATGTAGGCTAACACAAGCTAATAGAGTAACTTGGCTAGGGAGACCACACTGCAATCATTCTCCATCGGGAGAGCCAAAAAACTTTTGCGAATTCTGGGAACTCGAACTTTCAATGTCAACCTGAGCAATGGCACTTTAAAACGCTGGCCCATCCCAATATGTGAGTGTGTGTGTGTGTGTAGGGAATCAATCAGTTAAGAAGCGGTGATGTCATATGTACAAACAGAGCCCCATATGTATCCTGCGCCCCAGCTGGCTACGAACGAGAGGATATATCGACTGTCACACTTGTTTTCGTGGATGAGGTGTGTTGCAGGGTTTGTTGTGTCGCCGAACATCACTCACGCGGCCGAAATACCGCAGGGATGATGGGTGTGTGTGCAGGGAGGTGGCAAAACAACAGGGTGATGGATCTCTCTCTCTCTCTCTCTCTCTCCAATGATCTATATGCAGATATTATATATTGTATCATAATATACAGTATGGATGTGCGTGTGTACAATCGCGCTAATAAGTGATGTCTCGACATCAAGTATGTTTTGATCAATAATTGGTATCAGCAATATCTAAGCTTCATTTCTTCATATGGAGTGAAATATACTCTTATATTCTTATGTTCTTATGTTCATGTTCCTACACTTACCCACCCTATTCAACATCTGACAGACATTAATACAGCACAGAGCAAGCCAAACGTAATGACAGCTGGGACATGACTTATTAGGGCGACCGTACAGTATGAATTATGTACAGTACACCATCATTTCATTTCATTTTTTTCGTGTACCATAAATATGTGTGTGTGTGTGTGTGTGTGTGTGTGTGTGTGTGTGTTTAATGATAGGGTAGTGGTATACAAGAAAACGGAGATACGATGGATATTATTTAGGGTAACTAATGTATATAATAAGAACAGTTAACCACTTTCGAGTTTCGAGCTTAACCCCTTAACCACCATGACGTAATTTCATCATATTCTGATTACCATTAGACGATTTTCTTTAGTTTATAATCTACCTATACGACTCAAATGGGTAAATACGAACTCAATAAACTCTCTTAGTAACATAAGTCCATCTTAAGCTGCATACAATCATATAATTTTAACCAGAATCAGAGGTGAAAAGGCGTCATGGTGTTGAAGGGGTTAAAGGAAGTTGGAGCCGTAAACATCAATATTATATAGAAATACAATAATAATGTTGGTTCTGATGGATACAAAACATATGTTGAATTGGGTTTTATATAATCTATATTTTATTAATTTCACCACAACACCAAACACAATTTTAACAAATGTACTAGAGCCATATTTTGTCTGATAATTCCGCTACATATCAACGTTTATAACTCTAACTTCTTTAGGGGGAGGGATTTTGTTAGGACCCCATTCCCCTCATGTTTAGCCCCTTTATTTTTGTGAATTTTGTACGTTCATCCCATTAGTTTGGCGATTTTTAAACGCATCGCCTCATTTCTTTGTAAATTTTGCCTTTCCGTGCCATTTTGGTGTCGATTGTTTCCTGGCGAGCGATAGCAAGCCTGCAATTAAACTGCAATTGGCCGGGATATTTTTCTACCGAAAAATGTACACATATATATCAAATGTACACATATATATCAAAGGGGGGAGTGGGGGGGGGGATCTTGGGGGCGTTTTTAAGCTTGATGGAGGTCTAGGGAGCAAGCTAAACATCTCCCCTTAACCCCTTCTGTACCGGCGACGTTTTTTAAAGTTTATTCTAGCTCTATTTAGACGATTTTAATGCAGCTTAGGAAGGATCTGTGGTAGTCAAAAGGGTTGATTGAGTTTGTGCTAAGCCTTATAATTGCCAAATATCCTTCCTAAACTGAATAAAATTGATTAGTAGAAGCCAAAATATAATACAAATTATGTTGAGGGTACAGATGGGGTTAAACTATTACCCTTGAGCGAATTTAAGAGGATTTTAAGACCTTTCACCCCGTTTTTTTGTCAATATTAAGACTTCGTGTCATTTAGGTGTCGAGTTTTTTCCTGGTGAGCTATAGTGAGCCTGTAATTAAGGAGGAACCGGGCTGGAACATTTTCTATCGAAAAATGTACAAATTTATCTTAAAAGAGTGTGTGTGTGTGTGTGTGTGTTTTTTGTTTTTGTTTTTTTTTTTTGTTTTTTTAGCTTGATAGAGTTCTAGGGAAGACACTAACACAAACATAATAATAACAAGATACATACATGAGGAAATAAAAAATACGCTCATCCCCCTTTAAAGATTATTTGTTTTTTGTTTTTTTTTGTTTTTTTAAAGAGACAATGAACGGAGGAAGGAAAAACACAGATAAAACAAAAAGGTCCATGTGCCTAAAGGCATCCTCCATTCAAAAGATGTTTTGGTCCAACAACTGGAATTTTAATACATTGTTGTTGCTTGTAAGTTTGTGGAAAAGGCAATTCGAGGAAGTTATTCCAAAGAGTAGTAGCTCTGGGGATAAATGAATTCTGATAAGCAGAAGTTCTGCATTGTGGGAGGAGAAAAGTGTCAAATTCATGGGCGCTCCCTCAGCTGCCCTAGTTCTACGGGGAAAGATGTGGAGAGGCGGCACAATTGAAGCAAGTTCCTTCGGAACAATTGCTGTGAAAATATCTGTAGAATAATGAAAGGGGATGCAACGTTTCTTAGTATGCCTACATGTAGGAAGGTCCTGTGGTGATGTGCAGGGTTATTGATTAATTCTAATATCTTTATTTTGAATTTTGTCCAACTGCCTCAATGCCAACACACTCCACTTCCACCCCACAGAGGTGAACAGTAATCCATCTGAGAACGCACATGACTTTTCATATATATACGGCCAAACTGCTCGGTCAGTGAAGAATTCTCGAACTCTGTAAACAGGAGTCCCGTTTTTTAGAGGCATTCTTAGCAATGCTTCTAACATAAATGTGTCCAGCTCAAGTTTAGTAAGTTAATGTTACACCGAGAAGGTCAATCACTAGTGGCGTGGGCAATATTTACATCATTAAAAAATATATGGGAGTCAGTGAGATTCTGTCGGTTAGAAAATTGAATGTACTTGGTTTATAGAAACTATCCACTCCTTGTAACTCCTGGGTGCATTACCCCCCCCCCCCCCCCCCCCCCCTGTCAGTACACCTGGACGGAGCAGCGCGATAAAAGTGTTGTTGTTGATTGGCACACCTGAACCCTCCCCCCCCCCCCCCCTCCCCCCCCCCCCCCCTGATACACACACCTGCCTAACCATCAACACACACACACACACACACACACAAGAGCACGCGGCACATAACAAACCACATAGTAGGGGCTGAAAACGTTTGGATGAGATAGAGGTGGAAGAGAAGAGGAGAGAGGAGTAAGAGAGAGAGAGAGACAGAGGAGAGAGAGAAGAGAGGAAAGAGTAGAGGGACGGAGGGAGAGACGAGAGGAGGAGGAGAGAGAGAGAGAGAGAGAGAGAGAGAGAGAGAGAGAGAGAGAGAGAGATATTAATGGTTAGATACATATATACAGTAGATAGGTGGATAGATAGATAGATATATAGATGGATGGATTGAGATATATATATATATACTGTAGATAGGCTATATACATAGATAACTATATAGATAGGTGGACAAATAGATGGATAGATAGATAGATAGATAGATAGATAGATAGATAGATAGATAGATGGATTGATAGATGGATAGATAGATATATAAACATATATATAGATAAATAGATAGATAGATAGATATATAGATAGATAGATGGATGGATAGGAGAGAGAGAGAGAGAGAGAGAGAGAGAGAGAGAGAGAGAGAGAGAGAGAGAGAGAGAGCGAGAGCGAGCGGAGGAGGAAGGAGGGCCATGTTTTCACTTGGGCCAATCAAATGTTGTTATGCTTCACACGGACCTGAGTGCCACCAACACACCTCCTGCCTGACGGAGAACACGTGTGAGGACATAGAGAGAAAGGCAGACACACAGACAAGATTATATACATATGATCGATAGTAGATAGATAGACAGATAGATAGATAGATATATAATTTTATATATACTGTATACTTATAGATAATATATATTTATATATTATATATATCAATATATATATGTATAATAATATACGTACGAGATATAGAAGAGAGAGAGAGAGAGAGAGAGAGAGAGAGAGAGAGAGAGAGAGAGAGAGAGAGAGAGAGAGAGAGAGAGGGGTGTTATTGGCACACCTGACACACCTGGCCTGGCAGGCACCCTTACACCCCTGCCTGGCATAACACTGAGATAAGAAAAGAGGCTATTAATAAAAAAAAAAAATACCCTAAATTTGAAGTATATAATAAATTCCGAGAGATGTTCCCAAGTAAAACAATAATAATACATAAATAAAATAAAAATAAAAATAAAATACAAAATAATAATAAAACATAAAATAGCAAAATAATATATATATATATATAATATATATATATTTATATATATTTAGTATTTTATATATTATATATATATACTATATCGATAATTTTATATAAATATACATATATATATATATATATATATATATCTATATATATATATATCTATATATATATATAGATATCTATAGATATATATATATATATAGTATATATATATCTATTTATATATACTATGTACTAAATATATATATAAGAAATACGGGGAAGAGCAAGGTTATGGTCTCGAAAGGGTGAAGTCACAGAGTGTGAGGTGAAGCTGAACGGTCAGCTAGGAGATCGTCACTCTTTTAAGTATCTGGCAGTGTTTGAGTAAAATGGGACTATGGATGAAGAGGTGCGGGAGAGGGTACAACAGGGAAGAGGGTTGTAGAACGCTAAAAGCAGTAACAAGAAATAGGGTGGTCAGTATGGAGTGAAGAAGTCCTTGCATGACATGTGGTAATCCCGACACTGAATTACGGAAAGCGAAGCATGGAGTTGGTTGAGAGACTCAGACAAGAGTGAGAGCAGTGGAAATGTATACTTAAGGAGTGCGTGCGGAGTTACATGGAGGATAGACACTAATGAGGAAGTAAGAAGGAGTGTGGTGTGGAGGTAGATGTGCTGGAAATTGTGAAAAGGAACACTGAGATGTTCGGCCATATGGACCGTATGGAAAGCGAGAGAATGACTAAGAGGTGTATGAGAGCGAGGTGGAGGGACAGAGGGGAGAGGTAGACCGAATATGGGTGAGGAGGAGTGGGAAGTACATGAACGAAGGTGGTGCTGTTTGGGGAGGGCGTCGACTGACTGAGGACAGAGATGCATGGGCGGTTCGTTCGTGGCCACCCCTTCGGAATCACGGCGTCAGGCAATAGATGATAGATAGAGTATATGATATAGATAATAGATATATAGGATATATATATATGCCTATATATACAGTAATTATATTAATAGTTATATATATATATATAGATATATTATATATCATATATCAATTTATATATATAAATAGATAAAATATATTATATAATATATATTCTCCATACATACATACATAATTAGAAAACAATTACTTTTAACGCTTATGTTATATAATATTATTTTCTTTATTTCATCACCATCTTTAATATTATCTTATCATATTCATTGACATTTTCAGATTTAGGAATAATAATGAATAGACCATCATCATCACCACCATCACCACCACCACGACCATCTTTCTATCACCCCCCCCCCCCCCCCCCCCCCCCCCTTAAGGCTTGAGGGTTTACTGGTGGTGTGTGGTATGATTGGTGGGGGTAATTAAGGATTGGCTGCTGCACTAGATTAATTGGAGGGATGGGGGATTACTGTGTCTGTGTAATAATAATAATAATGATACTACTACTTCTACTACTACTACTACTACTACTACTACTACTACTAATAATAATAATAATAATAATAACAATTATTGTCAGTTTATTGTTCACTTGCAACTGTGAGGCTGAAAAACTACAAAATATTATCTTGAACTAGGTACAGTTCAATGCTTATTCTACAGTACTCTAACTACGAGACCACATGCGACCTTTGGCGACCATGAGGTGCCTGGATTCACATCCTAGTACATACACAGATGCACTGGTGAGACCTACGTGTACGCTAAAGCAAGCTGATAGTTGAACAGCTTGGCTAGGCAGGGACCACCCTACAATCCTCTCCATCGGAATGGCCGAAGAAAACTTTAGGATGCTGGTGAACCTGAACCTTCGACCTCGCGGTTACCGTGCAGTGCCTTAAACCACTTGGCCAACCCAATATGAGAGAGAGAGAGAGAGAGAGAGAGAGAGAGAGAGAGAGAGAGAGAGAGAGAGAGAGAGAGAGAGAGAGAGAGAGAGAGAGAGAGAGAGAGAGAGAGAGAGAGAGAGAGAGAGAGAATGTGAGTGTGTGGGTGTCATTATAAGCTGAACAGGTACCACTAAGCAAATAATGATGTTACCACCTATAATAATAACTTAATAGCATTATATTATTTTTATTATTATTACATATTTAATGACAGGGAACGGAGTGGCATCATATTGTCCTTGTAGTTATGGGGAAATTATGTATTTATTTATTTACATATTTACTTATGTATTTATAAGTTTCCTCCCTAGACATCGATCAAGCTTAAAACAAGACCTCCCTTCGAGATAACTTCATGCATTTTTCGGTAGAAAAATGTTCCGGTCAAAGGCCGATTCCTCCTAAATTGCAGGCTCGCTTTAGCTCGTCAGGATAAATTCCACACCTAAATTGGGCGAAAGGTGTTACCATTGCTAAACTAATGGGGCAATTGTTTTAAAATATCATAACTAATGGGGCTAAACATGAGAGAGAATAGGGTCCAGGCTCTCCCCCTTAATAGCATTGCATACATGACATAATTCAGTAACAGGGAACAGAGTTGCAAAATACTGTCCTTGTTAATATTCAATGAAGCAATTATACAAAAAATCATGAAGAGAAGATTATTTAGCAAGACGACCTATATATCTATCACTCTGGCTATCTATCTATCTGTCTAGCTAGCTATCTATCTATCGATAACTTTATGTCGATCTAGCTATCTATATATTTATATATGTGTCAATCTACCTATCTATCTATCTACCTATCTATCTACCTAAAGTAGTGGTAGTAATAGTAATAATAATAACAATATCAATGATAGTGATACTATTAATAACATTAATAATAATAAAACTAGATAATAAAATAATCAACAACAACCAATCTATCACTAACAACTCAGCCAATTACCACCCACTTTCACCTAACAACTAGTAATAAAACTAACAACCAAGGCATTAACTCATTATCGGCGACAAACGCGAAAATACAATTGGACTGAAGAACGGGTTATGCAAATGAGGCGTTTATGCTAATTCAAGGTCATGCCATTACACCCCACACGACTAATTACAAGTGTTATACGTGAATTAGAACTGAGATAGCTAGCTAGCTAGAGAGTACAAAGGAGTACAAAGGAAATCAAGCAACAACAGGTCTAGTGACACTTCTAGGCTGCTTGTCCTCCAAAACACTGAGGATCAAGTGTCCAAACAGTGGTTTAGAGTGGGTAAGGGAACATTGGAAAGGGAACTACTGCCTTGGAACTAATGTCCGTGGCAGGATTAGGAAGTTAGTAGGGAACAGATGGGTTAGTAACTGAGGGGGGGATAAAATAAAGTTATTCATTTACAAACGCAGTCAGTCGCGGGTTTGATGCGAGATATTTGTCTAAGCGGAGTTCAAATGAATCAACGTTGCTGCAGTCTATAACGTCTCGGGGAAGCCCATTCCACAAGTTGACAACTCTATTGAAGAAGAAATTCTTAGATTCGTGTGAGTTAAAAGATTTACCAATAATTTTGCAACCGTTTCCCCGCGTGTAATTAGATTGGTCGATAGTGAAGTACTTACTACAGTTCATATTGTCGATGCCTTTGATGATTTTGAACACTTGAATTAAGTCACCTCTTAATCTGCGCTGGTTTAAAGGAAATATATTTAATTCTCTAAGACGTTCTTCGTATGGTTTGTTCTTTAGGCTAGGTATAATTTTAGTATCTCTACGTTGAACTCGTTCTAGCTTGTTTATATCTTTTTGGTAATAAGGGCACCAGGATTGAACGCAGTATTCCAGAAGAGGGCGGACTAAGGAATTGTAAAGGGTTAGGATAACTTCTTTGGATTTATGCTCAAATGACCTGCCTATAAAGCCAATTATTTTGTTTGCCTTCTTAACAACTTTTGAACATTGTTGACTCGGTTTTAGGTTACTCGATATTGTTACTCCCAGATCGGTTTCTCTGTTTAAATTCTTAAGCTGAGTGCCATTCATCGAATAGTTTGCTTTCTCATTTAGGTATCCGATATGTAGTACTTTACATTTATCCGCATTGAAACTCATTTGCCAAATTTGGGCCCAACATGACAATTTATCTAGATTGTGTTGCATATCGTCAACTTGTTCTTTTGAGAGTATGCTATTTGCAATTTTTGTATCGTCAGCAAATTTTGAGATTGTACAGGTGAGACCCTCATCTATGTCGTTGATGTAAATTAGAAAGAGAATTGGTCCTAGTACCGATCCCTGGGGTACCCCACTACTTACATTGGTCCATTTAGATGCCTTACCGTTTATGACTACTCTTTGCTTTCTGTCGCTGTGCCAATTTTCTATCCATTTCAACACACCGTCTTGTATTCCATGCGCTTTTAGTTTTAGCAGTAAACGTTTGTGGGAAACTTTGTCAAAGGCCTTTTGAAAATCAAGGTATATAATATCTACAGCTTTACTCTCATCGTAGAGGTTGAGGATATCGTGGAAGAAGTCTAAGAGGTTTGTTAAACAGGAACGTTTTTTACGAAAGCCGTGTTGAGTATCTTTAAGTAAGTTATTTGCCTCTAAGTGATTTACGAGTCTGTCTCTTATGACCGTTTCTAGCATTTTACATACAATTGAGGTTAAGCTAATTGGACGATAGTTACTGGGTAGGGATTTGCTGCCTTTTTTAATATCGGTGTTACGTTGGCTAGCTTCCACTGATCAGGCATAGTCCCAGACTTCAAGGATTCATTGAATAGCAATGTCAGTGGTTTGGAGAGCTCATCCTTAGCTTCCTTTAGAACTCTAGGCGAGATTGTATCAGGTCCAGGCGTTTTATTTGCCTTGAGTTTATCTAAACAATTCAATACTTCTCTCTCTGTAATGGTGATATTGCTTAGAACATCTGAATTATCAATCTGAATCGGCGATGGTGTAGGGATATCACTGAGGTCTTCGGTTGTAAAAACTGATGCAAAGAAGGTATTGAGGGCATTACTCATTTGTACTTCGTCTTTGGTGTATTCTCCATTTTCATCGACTAACGGTCCAACAGTTGAAGTAACTACTTTTTTCTTTCTGATATAACTATAGAATTCTTTCGGGTTTGTTTTACTTTGATTCGCAACATGTAACTCCAGGGTCTTTTTACTTTGCTTAATTAACTTTTTGGCTTTGCGTCGTAGCTCTACAAATTTCACCCGTTCTTCGTCATTTTGTGAGGATTTTAATCGTTAGCAAATTTTTTAGCAAGCAGACAGTCTGAAATATCTTTATTCCACCATTTGGGCTTATCATTATGGCCTGGACGCCGTATTTTCGATGGTATGCAGTCTTGCACTGCCTTAAGGTAAGTGGTTGTGAAACACTCCCAAGATGTATTTATGTCGTTATTGTTAGTCAGAAAGCTCCAGTCAGTTTCTTTAAGCTTTGATTTAAGTTTATGAAAATTTGCTTTCTTGAAATTAGGGACTTTCTCAATGCTGCTATTTGATTTGTTACTAGTAAACTTTAAAGTGAAAGTTATCGTACGATGGTCGCTGTTACTGAATTCATCACCAACATTCAAATTCTCTATTAATTCTTCCTTTCCTTTCCAAGGTCAAGCACATTATTACCACGGGTCGGAGATTGTACAAATTGAAAAAGTGAACTCTCTTGCAAGTTAGCATAGAGGTCGTGTCCAGAGTGTGAAGTAAGAATATCGCCCCATTTAGTCACGGGTAAGTTGAAATCGCCAAGAATTACGGTATCTTGTATGTTAGTTATTTCTGCAATTTGTTCATAAATTTCACTGTCAGCTTGCACTGATTGAGCTGGGGGTCTGTATAATAAAGCTAGTGTTATTTTAGTTCCTAGTTTATTATTTAATAGAACGTAAGATATGTCTATATTCGCAATTTGAGGTTTTGACATTAAGACGGGATTAAGACTTTCCTTTATAAAAAACAGAACTCCTCCATTTCTCTTGATCCGACTTTTCTCAAACATTGTATAACCAGGAAGCGTATATTCGGCTAAAAAGTCTCTGTCTTCCGTATTTAACCAAGATTCTGTAATGCCGATTATATCATAATGTTCTGTAAACACGATTTCCTCTAGATCTGAAAATTTATTGCGTATGCTACGAGCATTTACATAAAACACCTTAAGAGTATTAGAGTTGGATGTTACTGATTGTGCATTGTCTGAATTTTCAGTTCGTATTTGACTTACACTACCCTGTCTGGATACCCCCGGTTGACCCCGTTTTTTGAACGGAAATCCTTGACTGCATCGTTCAGCAGACGACCAAGACGTGCAGCTCCTACTTCATTGAGATGTACACCATCTCCTGAAAACAAAGATTTATCATATTAAAAATGATCCCACGCATCGACAAAGCCGATGTCCTCCTCCCTGCAGAGTTTGGCTAGTCGGCGATTTGTACTGGTAGCTATGTTGTAGAATCAGTTTTCTACATCAATCCGGGGAACAATTCCTGAAATTAAGATTCTATTAGATTTTTCCTTGAAGGACCTGATCAGCCGCCGGTACTTGCAAAGTAGTTCCTCTGACCGCGTCCGTTGGACATCGTTAGATCCAACGTGGATGACGTACGTAGTGCTTGCGGGGGCGAGCCTGGAAACCTCTTCCACAGCCGCAACAATGTCGTCCACGCCGCCACCTGGGATACAGAATCGTTTTCTGGTCCTGGGTGCATCTGGCGCAGAACTCGGTTAGTTGGCCACGGACCATGGAGTCGCCCACAAGCCGAACTTCTTCCGTTTCCTCTTCCTCGTCAATAGCAAGAATTTTGAAGCAGTTTTGGCATGTTGTCGGGATGACCTTCCTGGTACTGGTACTGGGATGCACCTTGTTTCTCACTAACTGAAAGTTGTCCTGGGGGGGAGTGAGAGTAGAGTCATTATTATTTTCTGCAACATCTAAGGTAGCTGCTGGAGTGGG
>CM064521.1:9217513-9236950 GCA_032716605.1 Paralithodes platypus
GAAGTAAATAAGAAAATTAATAAACTAGAAGAAATGGTTAAAACTACGAGGAAGACGGGAACGGATATGGCACACCGCTGAGAAGGAAAAGCTTATCATTATGTAAAGTAGGCGAGAGAGAGAGAGAGAGAGAGAGAGAGAGAGAGAGAGAGAGAGAGAGAGAGAGAGAGAGAGAGAGAACATTATGCAATTATATGGCTGTATGTTACATTGTAAGACAAATATAATTATTTATTGCGTTGCGGAATATGTATAATTAAACTAATGACTAGGTTACGAGCGTGTGTGTGTGTGTGTGTGTGTGTGTGGGGATGAGTGTGTGTGTGTGTGTGTGTGTGTGTGTGTGTGTGTGTGTGTGTGTGGGGATGAGTGTGTGTGTGTGTGTGTGACTGTGTGTGTATGTGTGTGAGTGTGCGTGTGGGGGGGGGGGATGAGTGTGTGTGTGTATGTGTGTGACTGTGTATGTGTGTGAATGTGCGTGTGTGTGTGTGTGGCTGTGTGTGTATGTGTGAGTGTGCATGCATGTGTGTGTGTGTGGGGATGAGTGTGTGTGTGCGCGTGTGCGTGTGAGTGTGTGCGACTGTGTGTGTGTATGTGTGTGTGTGTGAGTGTGCGTGTGTGTGGGGGGGGGGGGGGTGAGTGTGTGTGTGTGTGTGTGTGTGTGTGAGTGCACACACACACACACACACACACACACCTTTCTTTACAAAGGGTGAAGATTGGTGGGGTAAATTAAGCGTAAATACCCCAGTAAGGTTAACCTAATGAGGGGGGGCATGCTGGGGGTCAAGGGGCATGTGGTAGTGGGGGGGGGGATGATGCCAGGGGTCAGAGGACATGTGGTAGTGGGTAGTGAGGGGGGGGGGGAGGGGGGGGAGGGGATGCCAGGGGTCAGAGGGCGGTGGGGGGGGGGGGGTTGCCAAGGGTCAGAGGACATGTGGTAGTGGGTAGTGGGGGGGGGGGGGGGGGGGGGGGGGGATGCCAGGGGTCAGAGGGCGTGGGGGGGGGGGGGTTGCCAAGGGTCAGAGGGCATGTGGTAGTGTGTAGTGGGGGGGGGGGGGAGGATGCCAGGGGTCAGAGGGGAGTGGGGGGGGGGGGGTGGTTGCCAAGGGTCAGAGGGCATGTGGTAGTGGGTAGTGGGGGGGGGGGGATGCCAGGGGTCAGAGGGAATGTGGTAGTGAGGGGGGGGGGGGGGAATGCCAGGGGTCAGAAGGCATGTGGTAGTGGGTAGTGAGGTGAGGGGGGGGGGGGGGGATGCCAGGGGTCAGAGGGCATGTGGTAGTGGGTAGTGAGGGGGGGGGGATGCCAGGGGTCAGAGGGCATGTGGTAGTGGGTAGTGAGGGGGGGGGGGATGCCAGGGGTCAGAAGGCATGTGGTAGTGGGTAGTGAGGGGGGGGGGGGATGCCAGGGGTCAGAAGGCATGTGGTAGTGGGTAGTGAGGGGGGGGGGGATGCCAGGGGTCAGAAGGCATGTGGTAGTGGGTTAGTGAGGGGGGGGGGGGGATGCCAGGGGTCAGAAGGCATGTGGTAGTGGGTAGTGAGGGGGGGGGGGTGAATGCCAGGGGTCAGAAGGCATGTGGTAGTGGGTAGTGAGGGGGGGGGGGGGGGGGTGAATGCCAGGGGTCAGAAGGCATGTGGTTGTTGGGTAGTGAGTGGGGGGGGGGGGATGCCAGGGGTCAGAGGGCATGTGGTAGGGGGTAGTGAGGGGGGGGGGGATGCCAGGGGTCAGAGGGCATGTGGTTGTGGGTAGTGAGGGGGGGGGGGATGCCAGGGGTCAGAGGGCATGTGGGTAGGGGGGTAGTGAGGGGGGGGGGATGCCAGGGGTCAGAGGGCATGTGGTAGTGGGTAGTAGTGAGGGGGGGGGGGATGAAGGGGTCAGAGGGCATGTGGTTGTTGGGTAGTGAGGGGGGGGGGGATGCCAGGGGTCAGAGGGCATGTGGTAGTGGGTAGTGAGGGGGGGGGGGGGGATGCCAGGGGTCAGAGGGCATGTGGTAGTGGGTAGTGAGGGGGGGGGGGATGCCAGGGGTCAGAGGGCATGTGGTAGTGGGTAGTGAGGAGAAAGGGAGGGGGTGAGTAGGGTAGGGGAGAGGTAGGCATGGGTATGTGGGGGTGGGGGAATAGAGGGTACGTGGGTATGTGGGGTGGGTAGTAGGTGGGGGAGAGGGGGTAGGTAGGTATGAATAGGTGGTGGAGAGGGGGTAGTACAAAGGAGTACAATGGAAATCAAGCAACAACAGATCCAGCTACCCCTCAAGGCTGCTTGCCCTCCAAAACACTGATGGTCAAGTGTCCAAACAGTAGTTTAGAGTGGGAAAGGGAAGACTGCCCTGGGACAAATGTCCGTGGCAGGATTAGGAGATGTTATTAGGGGACAGTTGTTAGTAATACAGATGTTATTAGGGGACAGTTGTTAGTAATACAGATGTTATTAGGGGACAGTTGTTAGTAATACAGATGTTATTAGGGGACAGTTGTTAGTAATACAGATGTTATTAGGGGACAGTTGTTAGTAATACAGATGTTATTAGGGGACAGTTGTTAGTAATACAGTATAATAGAGGACAAAAAATACTTTATTAATTTACAAATGCAGTCAGTCGTGGATTTAAGTCAAGGTGTTTGACTATGCGAAGTTTAAAGAATCAACTGTGCTGCAGTCTTAAGGGAGGATGGGCTTATTTATTTCCTCATATATTTAATATTTATTTTTTTAGTTTCCTCTCTAGACCTCCATCAAGCTTAAAAAAAAAAAAAAAAAAAAAAAAAAAAAAAAAAACCAAG
Source organism: Paralithodes platypus (assembly GCA_032716605.1). Classification (NCBI taxonomy): domain Eukaryota; kingdom Metazoa; phylum Arthropoda; class Malacostraca; order Decapoda; family Lithodidae; genus Paralithodes; species Paralithodes platypus. The sequence goes on from CM064521.1 coordinate 9,220,294, forward strand.
ACCCTCCATTAAGATAAATTTTTACAATTTTCTACAGAAAACTATCCCGGCCGAAGGCCGGGTTTAGTTTAATTACAGGGTCGCTGTCGCTAGCCAGTAAAAAAGTCAACACCTAAATGACACAAACATAAGAACATAAGAACATAACATAAAAACAACTTAAGTCCGACCCCGATCTTTAAGGGTTAATATTGAACAAAAATTAGCTGAAAAGTCTTAAAATCGCCAAACTACTGGGCCGAACGTCATAAAATCTGAAAACTAATGGGGCTAAACATGAGGAAGAAGGGGAACCAGAAAAACGACCCATCTTCCCTTAATGAGGGTGTGTGTGGGGGGGGGGGGGGGGGGGGGTCACGCTGGGGACAGAGCGCATGTGGCAGGGGTCAACAGGGGACCGAGCGAGCAAGAACATAATTAGGTACTATTTTGTCCAACTCTTTCGTCAGATCTAAGCTTTTTTTAGCTGTGGATTCGAGTATTATTATTATTATTATTATTATTATTATTATTATTATCAGTGGCCTGTTGCTTGTTTATCCACACAAACCCGCACCTCTCTCATATTCGCATTCCACGCAGCCTATAGTCCATTCATAACAGGTAGGCTAGAAATCATGACCTCCTAGTCTCTGTAACTCAAAATTGGATAGAGCAAATGGGCTGTTCGTTTTCACACCTATTCCCTGACTGGTCCATCCTAAGTGGTAGAAATATTAGTTCGATTAATTTAGTTGCTTATGAGTTATAGAGGTTAGGGATCAAGATTATTGGCCTACCAATTCATAGGTAAGCAGGTGGGATGGTTGGGTAAGGCAGGAGGGGGACAGGTGGGTGGGGTAGGTAGGAATGGTTGGGTAAGGCAGGAGGGGTAAAGGTGGGAGGGGTAAGGTAGGGTAGGTGGGATAGTTGGGTGAGGCAGGAGGGGGACAGGGTGGAGTGGAGTAGGTGGGTGGGTAGGTGGTGGGGTATCTGGGTGGCGGCAGTGGTGGGTAGGGAAAGGGAGTAGGTGGGGTGGTTGGGTAGGGCAGGTGAGCGGGGGGGGGGTTGTATCTGGGTGGTAGGTGGGTAGGTATAGGAGGTAGGTGGGATGGTTGGGTAAGGTAGGAGGGACAGATGGGAGGGGTAAGGTGGGATGGTTGGCGCGTGTGTCAGTAATTACCCACTAATAATATTGGTGGCCTCAGGTGGTGGTAGTGGTGTTGTTGTTACTGCTGAGGTGGCCATGACAGCTGACGGTGTGTGTGTGTGTGTTACTCAGTTACTCAGTGTGTGTGTGTGTGTGTGTGTGTGTGTGTGTGTTAGTATTTGTGTGTGCGCGTGTGTGTATGTCTGTGTGTGTGTGTAGGTGTGTGTGTGTGTGTGTGAGTGTAGCTGTGTGTGTGTGTGTGTGTGTACAGTAGGTGTGTGTGTGTGTGTTTGTGTGTATTTACCTATTTGTATTTACCTATTTGTAGTATACAGGAGTTGAGATTTTTAGGCTCGTATTGTCCCGCTTCCTGAGTTACAATTATCTAACTTTGCCTTAAAAATATGAATGTTTTTGGCACACACCACTTCCTCTTCCAACTGATTCCATTTACTTATACTTCTGTAAGGGAAACTATACTTTCTCACATCTCCTTTACATCTTCCTTTCATAAGCTTATATCTATGCCCCCTAGTTCTACCATTATCTTTCACAATATAACCCTTCTTGTCCACCTTTTCGAGTCCTCTCACACATTTGTACATCATAATCATATCGCCTCTCTCCCTCCTATCCATGTGTGTGTGTTGGTGTGTGTCTATGTGTGTGTGTGTGTAGGTGTGTGTGTGTGTGTTGGTATGTGTGTGTGTGTGTGTGTGTGTGTGTGTGTGTGTGTGTGTGTGTGTTGGTGTGTGTGTGTGTGTGTTTGTGCGTGTGTGTGTTAGTGCTAGTTACTTCTGAAGTGGCGTGAGACTCTGACAGTGTATGTGTGAGTGTGTGTATTTACCTATTTGTAGTATACAGGAGTTGAGCTTTTTAGGCTCGTATTGTCCCGCTGTGTGTGTGTGTGTGTGTGTGTGTGTGTGTGCGTATAAGTTGGCAGTATGTGTGTGTGTGGGTATGATAAGGTGTGTGGTTCGTAAGTATAAGATATGTGAATGTATATGTGCGTTCATATGTCCACATCACGCATATGTGTTTGTGTGCGTGTGAAAGGAAACTATCAATGAAAAACGAATTCCAAAAAGATGAATGATAGATTGAAAGGTGTGAGGCAATAAAATCTAGCATGGAATAAAGGGCAAAGGTGAAAATCCATCAGTGAATAGCAGACATGCAAGAGAGAGAGAGAGAGAGAGAGAGAGAGAGAGAGAGAGAGAGAGAGAGAGAGAGAGAGAGAGAGAGAGAGAGAGAGAGAGAGAGAGAGAGAGAGAGAGAGAGAGAGAGAGATAGATAGATAGATAGATAGATAGATAGATAGATAGATAGATATATAGAAAGACAGACAGACAGACAGACAACAAATGGATAAATAGAGAGAACCTAAAATAAACAGCCCAGCAGACAGAGACAGCCGGTTTGAAGTAGACGACAGCCTGGTCTTACAAAACCCCTTCTTGACCAGGTGGACAAGGGCAGGTGGCGGAGACGGGACCAGGGTTATGACGGTATCACACGAGCGCTTTTTCACGCAACATTTATCCTCAACACTAGTCTGGCAGCTTATGAGGTCCACATCTAATATATTTCTGCTACCTAAATTCATCTATCATCAGTCTAGTTTCCGATACCAGTGCAAAATATTCCAAAAATGTTGCCAGAAAAATGTTGATCAACGAATGTTGACTATAAAAGCTCCCGTGTGATACTGGCTTTACCAACACACATAATAACGCTAGATCCTTTAGCAAAAGTCGCTAGAAGGCCGCTAGAGAGTAAATGAACACGCTAGACAGTAAATGAACGCTGACAATCTCTAGAATAATGGTAAGATCTCTACAGTAGAGTATCGCTCAGAATATCTCAAATCTCCTGAATGTCGCTAGCATTCATGTCGCTAGATGTAAACAAGTTGTCACTATACTCTATTTATTTTAACTTGGCGGAAATGTTAGTCCCTGAGCAGCTGATTTCTCGATACTTAATGGAAAAATCATAAATTACTATGTGTCTCCATCATATTATTGACAAATTCTCATAATTTATTGGCTATAAAAACTTTGCAATATTCTAGTAATTTAGATAGGTACAGTCGCGCTAATAAGTGATGTTTCGGCACCAAGCATATTTTGATCAATAATTGGTATCAGCAATATCTAAAACTTGATTTATTCGTTTCGAGTGAGATATACAAACAAGTTACTACATTTACCCACCCTATTCAACATCTGGCAGACATTAATACAGCACAGAGCAAGACAAACGTAATGACAGCTGAGACGTGATTTATTATCGCCACTGTACCACTAAATGTCTCGCCAGCTTAAACAAAAATAGACTATAGATGGAAATAAACACCTCTAGATCTAGCGGGAAATGCGCTAGATTGGTAACAGTGGAGGGCTAGCGGTGTCGCCAGTCCCAAGCTGTTGCTATAAGATGAATGACCAGTCTGACCACACCTTCAGTACCGCTTCCTCCGTCTGTTGTACCTGATACGCGGCTCCACTCGCTAACAGACACACGCACACACACAGACTAATAACACACATAACAAAGCCACTCCAACAGCTTCCTCTCTCTCCAACACCCCTTCTCCCTTCTCTAGACTCTTCAGAAAAATAGGAAAAGTAGAATGTAGATACGAGGTGCCGTTGTAAAGGCTTATCACGCTTTGACACGCTATTCAGCGTGTCAAAGTGAACTTTAGGTAAAAAATTGAACAAAATCCATACATAGATAACTCGTCTATGGATTTTGTAAACTTTAAAATAGGCCTATTGGGCCTAAAAAATTGAAAAAATTAAAAAAATCATATACCGTTGGAATCGTAATGACGAGACAAATCCATATATACCCATGAACAATCAGAGTTCGAAAGTCGCCCGCAAAGTGCAAAAATTTGCCTGGGCTTAATTAATTAAACGCAGGGATTTTGGACCAAAATATTTTCGATTCTGGGCGAATGGCTGGGCGAATATGAAATATAAGACCATATTTAGAAGCAGCTCGGCGAGAAAAATAGAACAGCACCAAGTAGAATTCCCTAGGACGTATAATTTGGGCAACAGAGGACTTTTAAAGTCCAAAAATCGGTCCCCTGGGCCTTCCAGGAAGGCCCTGTCAAAATCGAAATCCTAAACTAATGGCCCAATTTTAATTCTGTTTGCGCTATTCGATTCAGCTTGCCAAAGTGTACTTATGGTATAAATTTAAACAAAATCCGTTCATAAATAACTCGTCTATGGAGTTTTTAAACTTTAAAATAGCCCTAGGGGGCCTAAAAATAGGTCAAAATTAAAAAATAATTATACCGTTCAATCCGCAACGGCGAGACGAATCCAAATATGTAATAATATTGACAAGTCAAATTTCGACCAAAATCACCGATTTCTCTGGGCTTAATTAAACCTAAGTTTCTTTTAGATTTTGTTTTAGATTCTGGGCGAATGGCTGGGCGAAAATGAAATCTAAGACCATGTCTAGAAGCAGCTCGGCGAGAAAAATCGAATGGCACCATGTAGAATTCCCTAGGACGTATAGTTTGGGCTACAGAGGACTTTTAAAGTCCAAAAAACGGTCCCCCTGGGCCCTCCAGGAAGGCCCTGTCAAAATCGAAATCCAAAACTAATGGTCCGATTTTAATTCAGTTTGCGCCATTCGATTCAGCGTGCCAAAGTGTACTTATGGTATAAATTTAAACAAAATCCGTTCATAAATAACTCGTCTATGGAGTTTTTAAACTTTAAAATAGGCCTAGGGGGCCTAAAAATAGGTCAAAATTAAAAAATAATTATACCGTTCAATCCGCAACGGCGAGACGAATCCAAATATGTAATAATATTGACAAGTCAAAATTCGACCAAAATCACCGATTTCCCGATTTCCCGATTTCACCGATTTCACCGAAAACCCAAGTTTTTTTTAGATTTGATTTTCGATTCTGGGGGAATGGCTGGGCGAAAATGAAATCTAAGACCATGTCTAGAAGCAGCTCGGGAAAGAAAAATCGAATGGCACCAAGTAGAATTCCCTAGGACTTATAGTTTGGGCTACAGAGGACTTTTAAAGTCCAAAAAAACGGTCCCCTGGGCCCTCCAGGAAGGCCCTGTCAAAATCGAAATCCTAAACTAATGGCCCGATTTTAATTCTGTTTGCGCCATTCGATTCAGCTTGCCAAAGTGTACTTATGGTGTAAATTTAAACAAAATCCGTTCATAAATAACTCGTCTATGGAGTTTTTAAACTTTAAAATAGGCCTAGGGGGCCTAAAAATAGGTCAAAATTAAAAAATAATTATACCGTTCAATCCGCAACGTCGAGACGAATCCAAATATGTAATAATATTGACAAGTCAAAATTCGACCAAAATCACCGATTTCCCAAGTTTTGTTTAGATTTGATTTTCGATTCTGGGGGAATGGCTGGGCGAAAATGAAATCTAAGACCATGTCTAGAAGCAGCTCGGCGAGAAAAATCGAATGGCACCAAGTAGAATTCCCTAGGACTTATAGTTTGGGATACAGAGGACTTTTAAAGTCCAAAAAACGGTCCCCTGGGCCCTCCAGGAAGGCCCTGTCAAAATCGAAATCCTAAACTAATGGCCCGATTTTAATTCTGGTTCCGCCATTCGATTCAGCTTGCCAAAGTGTACTTATGGTATAAATTTAAACAAAATCCGTTCATAAATAACTCGTCTATGGAGTTTTTAAACTTTAAAATAGGCCTAGAGGGCCTAAAAATAGGTCAAAATTAAAAAATAATTATACCGTTCAATCCGCAACGGCGAGACGAATCCAAATATGTAATAATATTGACAAGTCAAAATTCGACCAAAATCACCGATTTCCCCGGGCTTAATTAAACCCAAGGTTTTTTGAGATTTGATTTTCGATTCTGGGCGAATGGCTGGGCGAAAATGAAATCTAAGACCATGTCTAGAAGCAGCTCGGCGAGAAAAATCGAATTGCACCACGTAGAATTCTCTAGGACGTATAGTTTGGGCTACAGAGGACTTTTAATGTCCAAAAAACGGTCCCCTGGGCCCTCCAGGAAGGCCCTGTCAAAATCAAAATCCTAAACTAATGGTCCGATTTTATTTATGTTTGCGCCATTCGATTCAGCGTGCCAAAGTGTACTTATGGTATAAATTTAAACAAAATCCGTTCATAAATAACTCGTCTATGGAGTTTTTAAACTTTAAAATAGGCCTAGGGGGCCTAAAAATAGGTCAACATTAAACAATAATTATACCGTTCAATCCACAACGGCGAGACGAATCCAAATATGTAATAATATTGACAAGTCAAAATTCGACCAAAATCACCGATTTCCCTGGGCTTAAACCCAAGTTTTTTTTAGATTTTTGTTCTCGATTCTGGGCGAATGGCTGGGCGAAAATGAAATCTAAGACCATGTCTAGAAGCAGCTCGGCGAGAAAAATCGAATGGCACCAAGTAGAATTCTCTAGGACTTATAGTTTGGGCTACAGAGGACTTTTAAAGTCTAAAAAACGGTCCCTGGGCCCTCCAGGAAGGCCCTGTCAAAATCGAAATCCTAAACTAATGGTCCGATTTTAATTATGTTTGCGCCATTCGATTCAGCTTGCCAAAGTGTACATATGGTATAAATTTAAACAAAATCCGTTCATAAATAACTCGTCTATGGAGTTTTTAAACTTTAAAATAGGCCTATGGGGCCTAAAAATAGGTCAACATTAAAAAATAATTATACCGTTCAATCCGCAATGGCGAGACGAATCCAAATATATAATAATATTGACAAGTCAAAATTCGACCAAAATCACCGATTTCCCAAGTTTTTTTTTAGATCTTTTTTTCGATTCTGGGCGAATGGCTGGGCGAAAATGAAATCTAAGACCATGCCTAGAAGCAGCTCGGCGAGAAAAATCGAATGGCACCACGTATAATTCCCTAGGACGTATAGTTTGGGCTACAGAGGACTTTTAATGTCCAAAAACGGACCCCTGGGCCCTCCAGGAAGGCCCTGTCAAAATCGAAATCCTAAACTAATGGTCCGATTTTAATTCTGTTTGCGCTATTCGATTCAGCTTGCCAAAGTGTACTTATGGTATAAATTTAAACAAAATCCGTTCATAAATAACTCGTCTATGGAGTTTTTAAACTTTAAAATAGGCCTAGGGGGCCTAAAAATAGGTCAAAATTAAAAAATAATTATACCGTTCAATCCGCAACGGCGAGACGAATCCAAATATGTAATAATAATGACAAGTCAAAATTCGACCAAAATCACCGATTTCCCTGGGCTTAGAGTTTTTGATTTTTTTTTAGATCTTTTTTTTCGATTCTGGGCGAATGGCTGGGCGAAAATGAAATCTAAGACCATGTCTAGAAGCAGCTCGGCGAGAAAAATCGAATGGCACCACGTAGAATTCCCTAGGACGTATAGTTTGGGCTACAGAGGACTTTTAATGTCCAAAAAACGGTCCCCTGGGCCCTCCAGGAAGGCCCTGTCAAAATCGAAATCCTAAACTAATGGTCCGATTTTAATTATGTTTGCGCCATTCGATTCAGCTTGCCAAAGTGTACTTATGGTATAAATTTAAACAAAATCCGTTCATAAATAACTCGTCTATGGAGTTTTTAAACTTTAAAATAGGCCTAGGGGGCCTAAAAATAGGTCAAAATTAAAAAATAATTATACCGTTCAATCCGCAACGGCGAGACGAATCCAAATATGTAATAATATTGACAAGTCAAAATTCGACCAAAATCACCGATTTCCCTGGGCCCAAGTTTCTTTTAGATTTTGTTTTAGATTCTGGGCGAATGGCTGGGCGAAAATGAAATCTAAGACCATGTCTAGAAGCAGCTCGGCGAGAAAAATCGAATGGCACCACGTAGAATTCCCTAGGACGTATAGTTTGGGCTACAGAGGACTTTTAAAGTCCAAAAAACGGTCCCCTGGGCCCTCCAGGAAGGCCCTGTCAAAATCGAAATCCTAAACTAATGGTCCGATTTTAATTATGTTTGCGCCATTCGATTCAGCGTGCCAAAGTGTACTTATGGTATAAATTTAAACAAAATCCGTTCATAAATAACTCGTCTATGGAGTTTTTAAACTTTAAAATAGGCCTAGGGGGCCTAAAAATAGGTCAACATTAAAAAATAATTATACCGTTCAATCCACAACGGCGAGACGAATCCAAATATGTAATAATATTGACAAGTCAAAATTCGACCAAAATCACCGATTTCCCTGGGCTTAAACCCAAGTATTTTTTAGATTTTTGTTCTCGATTCTGGGCGAATGGCTGGGCGAAAATGAAATCTAAGACCATGTCTAGAAGCAGCTCGGCAAAGAAAAATCGAATGGCACCAAGTAGAATTCTCTAGGACTTATAGTTTGGGCTACAGAGGACTTTTAAAGTCTAAAAAACGGTCCCTGGGCCCTCCAGGAAGGCCCTGTCAAAATCGAAATCCTAAACTAATGGTCCGATTTTAATTCTGTTTGCGCCATTCGATTCAGCTTGCCAAAGTGTACTTATGGTATAAATTTAAACAAAATCCGTTCATAAATAACTCGTCTATGGAGTTTTTAAACTTTAAAATAGGCCTAGGGGGCCTAAAAATAGGTCAACATTAAAAAATAATTATACCGTTCAATCCGCAACGGCGAGACGAATCCAAATATGTAATAATATTGACAAGTCAAAATTCGACCAAAATCACCGATTTCCCTGGGCCCAAGTTTTTTTTAGATCTTTTTTCGATTCTGGGCGAATGGCTGGGCGAAAATGAAATCTAAGACCATGTCTAGAAGCAGCTCGGCGAGAAAAATCGAATGGCACCACGTAGAATTCCCTAGGACGTATAGTTTGGGCTACAGAGGACTTTTAATGTCCAAAAAACGGTCCCCTGGGCCCTCCAGGAAGGCCCTGTCAAAATCGAAATCCTAAACTAATGGTCCGATTTTAATTCTGTTTGCGCCATTCGATTCAGCTTGCCAAAGTGTACTTATGGTATAAATTTAAACAAAATCCGTTCATAAATAACTCGTCTATGGAGTTTTTAAACTTTAAAATAGGCCTAGGGGGCCTAAAAATAGGTCAACATTAAAAAATAATTATACCGTTCAATCCGCAACGGCGAGACGAATCCAAATATGTAATAATATTGACAAGTCAAAATTCGACCAAAATCACCGATTTCCCTGGGCTTAAACCCAAGTTTTTTTTAGATTTTGTTTTCGATTCTGGGCGAATGGCTGGGCGAAAATGAAATCTAAGACCATGTCTAGAAGCAGCTCGGCGAGAAAAATCGAATGGCACCAAGTAGAATTCCCTAGGACGTATAGTTTGGGCTACAGAGGACTTTTAAAGTCCAAAAAACGGTCCCCTGGGCCCTCCAGGAAGGCCCTGTCAAAATCGAAATCCTAAACTAATGGTCCGATTTTAATTCTGTTTGCGCCATTCGATTCAGCTTGCCAAAGTGTACTTATGGTATAAATTTAAACAAAATCCGTTCATAAATAACTCGTCTATGGAGTTTTTAAACTTTAAAATAGGCCTAGGGGGCCTAAAAATAGGTCAAAATTAAAAAATAATTATACCGTTCAATCCGCAACGGCGAGACGAATCCAAATATGTAATAATATTGACAAGTCAAAATTCGACCAAAATCACCGATTTGCCTGGACCGAATCACCCAAGTTTTTTTTAGATTTTGTTTTAGATTCTGGGCGAATGGCTTGGCGAAAATGAAATCTAAGACCATGTCTAGAAGCAGCTCGGCGAGAAAAATCGAATGGCACCACGTAGAATTCCCTAGGACTTATAGTTTGGGCTACAGAGGACTTTTAAAGTCCAAAAAACGGTCCCCTGGGCCCTCCAGGAAGGCCCTGTCAAAATCGAAATCCTAAACTAATGGTCCGATTTTAATTCTGTTTGCGCTATTCGATTCAGCTTGCCAAAGTGTACTTATGGTATAAATTTAAACAAAATCCGTTCATAAATAACTCGTCTATGGAGTTTTAAACTTTAAAATAGGCCTAGGGGGCCTAAAAATAGGTCAACTTAAAAAATAATTATACCGTTCAATCCGCAACGGCGAGACGAATCCAAATATGTAATAATATTGACAAGTCAAAATTCGACCAAAATCACCGATTTCCCTGGTTGAAACCCAAGTTTTTTTTAGATTTTGTTTTAGATTCTGGGCGAATGGCTTGGCGAAAATGAAATCTAAGACCATGTCTAGAAGCAGCTCGGCGAGAAAAATCGAATGGCACCACGTAGAATTCCCTAGGACTTATAGTTTGGGCTACAGAGGACTTTTAAAGTCCAAAAAACGGTTCCCTGGGCCCTCCAGGAAGGCCCTGTCAAAATCGAAATCCTAAACTAATGGTCCGATTTTAATTCTGTTTGCGCTATTCGATTCAGCTTGCCAAAGTGTACTTATGGTATAAATTTAAACAAAATCCGTTCATAAATAACTCGTCTATGGAGTTTTTAAACTTTAAAATAGCCCTATGGGGCCTAAAAATAGGTCAACATTAAAAAATAATTATACCGTTCAATCCGCAACGGCGAGACGAATCCAAATATGTAATAATATTGACAAGTCAAAATTCGACCAAAATCACCGATTTGCCTTGGCTTAAACCCAAGTTTTTTTTAGATTTTGTTTTAGATTCTGGGCGAATGGCTTGGCGAAAATGAAATCTAAGACCATGTCTAGAAGCAGCTCGGCGAGAAAAATCGAATGGCACCAAGTAGAATTCCCTAGGACTTATAGTTTGGGCTACAGAGGACTTTTAAAGTCCAAAAAACGGTCCCCTGGGCCCTCCAGGAAGGCCCTGTCAAAATCGAAATCCTAAACTAATGGTCCGATTTTAATTCAGTTTGCGCCATTCGATTCAGCTTGCCAAAGTGTACTTATGGTATAAATTTAAACAAAATCCGTTCATAAATAACTCGTCTATGGAGTTTTTAAACTTTAAAATACGCCTAGGGGGCCTAAAAATAGGTCAACATTAAAAAATAATTATACCGTTCAATCCGCAACGGCGAGACGAATCCAAATATGTAATAATATTGACAAGTCAAAATTCGACCAAAATCACCGATTTCCCTGGGCTTAATTAAACCCAAGTTTTTTTTAGATTTTGTTTTAGATTCTGGGCGAATGGCTGGGCGAAAATGAAATCTAAGACCATGTCTAGAAGCAGCTCGGCGAGAAAAATCGAATGGCACCAAGTAGAATTCCCTAGGACTTATAGTTTGGGCTACAGAGGACTTTTAAAGTCCAAAAAAACGGTCCCCTGGGCCCTCCAGGAAGGCCCTGTCAAAATCGAAATCCTAAACTAATGGTCCGATTTTAATTATGTTTGCGCCATTCGATTCAGATTGCCAAAGTGTACTTATGGTATAAATTTAAACAAAATCCGTTCATAAATAACTCGTCTATGGAGTTTTTAAACTTTAAAATAGGCCTAGGGGGCCTAAAAATAGGTCAAAATTAAAAAATAATTATACCGTTCAATCCGCAACGGCGAGACGAATCCAAATATGTAATAATATTGACAAGTCAAAATTCGACCAAAATCACCGATTTGCCTGGGCTTAAACCCAAGTTTTTAATAGATTTTGTTTTAGATTCTGGGCGAATGGCTTGGCGAAAATGAAATCTAAGACCATGTCTAGAAGCAGCTCGGCGAGAAAAATCGAATGGCACCAAGTAGAATTCCCTAGGACTTATAGTTTGGGCTACAGAGGACTTTTAAAGTCCAAAAAACGGTCCCCTGGGCCCTCCAGGAAGGCCCTGTCAAAATCGAAATCCTAAACTAATGGTCCGATTTTAATTCTGTTTGCGCCATTCGATTCAGCTTGCCAAAGTGTACTTATGGTATAAATTTAAACAAAATCCGTTCATAAATAACTCGTCTATGGAGTTTTTAAACTTTAAAATAGGCCTAGGGGGCCTAAAAATAGGTCAACATTAAAAAATAATTATACCGTTCAATCCGCAACGGCGAGACGAATCCAAATATGTAATAATATTGACAAGTCAAAATTCGACCAAAATCACCGATTTCCCTGGGCTTAATTAAACCCAAGTTTTTTTTAGATTTTGTTTTAGATTCTGGGCGAATGGCTTGGCGAAAATGAAATCTAAGACCATGTCTAGAAGCAGCTCGGCGAGAAAAATCGAATGGCACCAAGTAGAATTCCCTAGGACTTATAGTTTGGGCTACAGAGGACTTTTAAAGTCCAAAAAACGGTCCCCTGGGCCCTCCAGGAAGGCCCTGTCAAAATCGAAATCCTAAACTAATGGTCCGATTTTAATTCAGTTTGCGCCATTCGATTCAGATTGCCAAAGTGTACTTATGGTATAAATTTAAACAAAATCCGTTCATAAATAACTCGTCTATGGAGTTTTTAAACTTTAAAATACGCCTAGGGGGCCTAAAAATAGGTCAAAATTTAAAAATAATTATACCGTTCAATCCGCAACGGCGAGACGAATCCAAATATGTAATAATATTGACAAGTCAAAATTCGACCAAAATCACCGATTTGCCTGGGCTTAAACCCAAGTTTTTAATAGATTTTGTTTTAGATTCTGGGCGAATGGCTTGGCGAAAATGAAATCTAAGACCATGTCTAGAAGCAGCTCGGCGAGAAAAATCGAATGGCACCAAGTAGAATTCCCTAGGACTTATAGTTTGGGCTACAGAGGAATTTTAAAGTCCAAAAAACGGTCCCCTGGGCCCTCCAGGAAGGCCCTGTCAAAATCGAAATCCTAAACTAATGGTCCGATTTTAATTCTGTTTGCGCCATTCGATTCAGCTTGCCAAAGTGTACTTATGGTATAAATTTAAACAAAATCCGTTCATAAATAACTCGTCTATGGAGTTTTTAAACTTTAAAATAGGCCTAGGGGGCCTAAAAATAGGTCAACATTAAAAAATAATTATACCGTTCAATCCGCAACGGCGAGACGAATCCAAATATGTAATAATATTGACAAGTCAAAATTCGACCAAAATCACCGATTTCCCTGGGCTAAAATTTAAACCCAATTTTTTTTTAGATTTTGTTTTAGATTCTGGGCGAATGGCTTGGCGAAAATGAAATCTAAGACCATGTCTAGAAGCAGCTCGGCGAGAAAAATCGAATGGCACCAAGTAGAATTCCCTAGGACTTATAGTTTGGGCTACAGAGGACTTTTAAAGTCCAAAAAACGGTCCCCTGGGCCCTCCAGGAAGGCCCTGTCAAAATCGAAATCCTAAACTAATGGTCCGATTTTAATTCTGTTTGCGCCATTCGATTCAGCTTGCCAAAGTGTACTTATGGTATAAATTTAAACAAAATCCGTTCATAAATAACTCGTCTATGGAGTTTTTAAACTTTAAAATAGGCCTAGGGGGCCTAAAAATAGGTCAACATTAAAAAATAATTATACCGTTCAATCCGCAACGGCGAGACGAATCCAAATATGTAATAATATTGACAAGTCAAAATTCGACCAAAATCACCGATTTCCCTGGGCTAAAATTTAAACCCAATTTTTTTTAGATTTTGTTTTAGATTCTGGGCGAATGGCTTGGCGAAAATGAAATCTAAGACCATGTCTAGAAGCAGCTCGGCGAGAAAAATCGAATGGCACCAAGTAGAATTCCCTAGGACTTATAGTTTGGGCTACAGAGGACTTTTAAAGTCCAAAAAACGGTCCCCTGGGCCCTCCAGGAAGGCCCTGTCAAAATCGAAATCCTAAACTAATGGTCCGATTTTAATTCAGTTTGCGCCATTCGATTCAGATTGCCAAAGTGTACTTATGGTATAAATTTAAACAAAATCCGTTCATAAATAACTCGTCTATGGAGTTTTTAAACTTTAAAATACGCCTAGGGGGCCTAAAAATAGGTCAAAATTAAAAAATAATTATACCGTTCAATCCGCAACGGCGAGACGAATCCAAATATGTAATAATATTGACAAGTCAAAATTCGACCAAAATCACCGATTTGCCTGGGCCCTCCAGGCCCAGGAACCCAAGTTTTTATTAGATTTTGTTTTAGATTCTGGGCGAATGGCTTGGCGAAAATGAAATCTAAGACCATGTCTAGAAGCAGCTCGGCGAGAAAAATCGAATGGCACCAAGTAGAATTCCCTAGGACTTATAGTTTGGGCTACAGAGGAATTTTAAAGTCCAAAAAACGGTCCCCTGGGCCCTCCAGGAAGGCCCTGTCAAAATCGAAATCCTAAACTAATGGTCCGATTTTAATTCTGTTTGCGCCATTCGATTCAGCTTGCCAAAGTGTACTTATGGTATAAATTTAAACAAAATCCGTTCATAAATAACTCGTCTATGGAGTTTTTAAACTTTAAAATAGGCCTAGGGGGCCTAAAAATAGGTCAACATTAAAAAATAATTATACCGTTCAATCCGCAACGGCGAGACGACCCAAGTTTTTTTTAGATCTTTTTTTAGATTCTGGGCGAATGGCTGGGCGAAAATGAAATCTAAGACCATGTCTAGAAGCAGCTCGGCGAGAAAAATCGAATGGCACCACGTAGAATTCCCTAGGACGTATAGTTTGGGCTACAGAGGACTTTTAATGTCCAAAAAACGGTCCCCTGGGCCCTCCAGGAAGGCCCTGTCAAAATCGAAATCCTAAACTAATGGTCCGATTTTAATTATGTTTGCGCCATTCGATTCAGCTTGCCAAAGTGTACTTATGGTATAAATTTAAACAAAATCCGTTCATAAATAACTCGTCTATGGAGTTTTTAAACTTTAAAATAGGCCTAGGGGGCCTAAAAATAGGTCAAAATTAAAAAATAATTATACCGTTCAATCCGCAACGGCGAGACGAATCCAAATATGTAATAATATTGACAAGTCAAAATTCGACCAAAATCACCGATTTGCCTGGGCAAAACCCAAGTTTTTTTTAGATTTTGTTTTAGATTCTGGGCGAATGGCTTGGCGAAAATGAAATCTAAGACCATGTCTAGAAGCAGCTCGGCGAGAAAAATCGAATGGCACCAAGTAGAATTCCCTAGGACTTATAGTTTGGGCTACAGAGGACTTTTAAAGTCCAAAAAACGGTCCCCTGGGCCCTCCAGGAAGGCCCTGTCAAAATCGAAATCCTAAACTAATGGTCCGATTTTAATTCTGTTTGCGCCATTCGATTCAGCTTGCCAAAGTGTACTTATGGTATAAATTTAAACAAAATCCGTTCATAAATAACTCGTCTATGGAGTTTTTAAACTTTAAAATACGCCTAGGGGGCCTAAAAATAGGTCAAAATTAAAAAATAATTATACCGTTCAATCCGCAACGGCGAGACGAATCCAAATATGTAATAATATTGACAAGTCAAAATTCGACCAAAATCACCGATTTGCCTGGACCGAATCACCCAAGTTTTTTTTAGATTTTGTTTTAGATTCTGGGCGAATGGCAGGGCGAAAATGAAATCTAAGACCATGTCTAGAAGCAGCTCGGCGAGAAAAATCGAATGGCACCAAGTAGAATTCCCTAGGACTTATAGTTTGGGCTACAGAGGACTTTTAAAGTCCAAAAAACGGTCCCCTGGGCCCTCCAGGAAGGCCCTGTCAAAATCGAAATCCTAAACTAATGGTCCGATTTTAATTCAGTTTGCGCCATTCGATTCAGATTGCCAAAGTGTACTTATGGTATAAATTTAAACAAAATCCGTTCATAAATAACTCGTCTATGGAGTTTTAAACTTTAAAATACGCCTAGGGGGCCTAAAAATAGGTCAAAATTAAAAAATAATTATACCGTTCAATCCGCAACGGCGAGACGAATCCAAATATGTAATAATATTGACAAGTCAAAATTCGACCAAAATCACCGATTTGCCTGGGCTTAAACCCAAGTTTTTTTTAGATTTTGTTTTAGATTCTGGGCGAATGGCTTGGCGAAAATGAAATCTAAGACCATGTCTAGAAGCAGCTCGGCGAGAAAAATCGAATGGCACCAAGTAGAATTCCCTAGGACTTATAGTTTGGGCTACAGAGGAATTTTAAAGTCCAAAAAACGGTCCCCTGGGCCCTCCAGGAAGGCCCTGTCAAAATCGAAATCCTAAACTAATGGTCCGATTTTAATTCTGTTTGCGCCATTCGATTCAGCTTGCCAAAGTGTACTTATGGTATAAATTTAAACAAAATCCGTTCATAAATAACTCGTCTATGGAGTTTTTAAACTTTAAAATAGGCCTAGGGGGCCTAAAAATAGGTCAACATTAAAAAATAATTATACCGTTCAATCCGCAACGGCGAGACGAATCCAAATATGTAATAATATTGACAAGTCAAAATTCGACCAAAATCACCGATTTCCCTGGGCTAAAATTTAAACCCAATTTTTTTTTAGATTTTGTTTTAGATTCTGGGCGAATGGCTTGGCGAAAATGAAATCTAAGACCATGTCTAGAAGCAGCTCGGCGAGAAAAATCGAATGGCACCAAGTAGAATTCCCTAGGACTTATAGTTTGGGCTACAGAGGACTTTTA
>CM064521.1:9237050-9586213 GCA_032716605.1 Paralithodes platypus
GGTGTGTGTGAGAGTGAGTGAGAGAAAGAGAGAGAGAGAGAGAGAGAGTATTAGTGTATGTGTGTTTGTGTAGTCATAGCCCCATTTTGATTAAACAGACCTAATTAGTAGATTTGTTTATATTATGAAAATATAACATTCCTAGTATACAGAAACCTAGTATTGTCATATTTTAACTTGCCTATCGATAAATCAGTAAGTATGGGGTTAAATTTTCCTGGCGGTGAAATAAATTGGACTATATTAAAAGTCGATTAATTTTGACGAGTCTACAAATTGCAACCCTTCACCACTCTTAAGGGGATTGTTTTCCTCCATAAAGCTTTAAAAAATAACCCCAAGACCCCCTTCGAGATGAATTTGTAAATTTTTCCGTAGAAAAAATGTTCTGGCCAAATGCCGTGCAAAATTATTGGTAAATCTTTTAACTCGCACGAATCTAAGAATTTCTTCTTCAATCGAGTTGTCAACTTGTGGAATGGGCTTCCCCGAGACGTTATAGACTGCAGCACCGTTGATTCATTTAAATTCCGCCAGGGACAAATATCTCGACATCAAAACCCGCGACTGACTTGCGTTTGTAAGGAATGAATAAATTTATCAACTCCCCTCCAGTTACGGAAACCCATATGTCCCCTACTAACTTCCTAGTCCTGCCACATTAGTGGCAGGGCAGTAGTTCCCTTTCCAATGTTCCCTTACCCACTCTAAACCACTGTTTGGACACTTGATCCTCAGTGTTTTGGAGGACAAGCAGCCTAGAAGGGTCAATAGAATCGTTTTTTTTTTTTTTTCTTTTTTGTTGCTTGATTTCCTTTGTACTCCTTTGTACCTTTGTACTCCTCCTAAACTAATGGGGCGAATGCCTTGAAATTTCAAAACTAATTGGGCTAAAAATGAAGGCGAAGGGGCCCAGAAAAAAACACACTCCCTTAACTCAACATTATTTGAGCAGTAGAGTTCATATTTCTACCATTTGGGAAGAAGCAACTATATGGTCTGTTTCTTTTCATCTGACGATCAATTGAATCCCTTAGCAGCTAGTTTCTCGATACTTCATGGATAAATATGAAACTACTGTCTCTGCATCATAGTAAGACCAAGTTTATATAATTAGCACCACATTTCACTACAAAATCTTCAAACTAACTGATAAATCTTGATAGGAACTTTGCAATTTACCGTCAGTTGAAAATAAACAGACTACAGTATAGTAAATAGGTGTGGCCATCTACCGCCCGTTTGTTCCAGCCCTCCCTGAGTTACAAGAGGCTGGCGGTCATAATTTAAATATAAACTCTTTGAAATAAATACACTGTAAATAAAATGGGTTTAAAGAATGTAGGAAAAGTGTAATAAAGGGGAGATTTTTCTGGATCCCCTTCTCCATTGTGTTTAGCCCCATTTTTTGAGATTTTAAGACGTTTGCCCCATTATCTTGGCTATTTTAAGACCTTTCGCCCATTTCTTCGTCAATTCTAAGAACTAGCGTGACACTCAGATGTCAATTTTTTTCTTGCGAGCTTGCCATTTATGAGGAACTTTTTCTACCGAAAATTGCACAATTTTATCTCGAAGGGGGTATTGGAAGTATTTTCTTAAGCTTCATAGAGGTCTAGAGAGGAAACTAAAATTTTGTATATATACATATATACCGGTATATATATATATATATATATATATATATATATATATATATATATATATATATATGATAAAGCACGTAGGAACGTAGAGAGAGAGAGAGAGACAGAAAATTAAATGAAAAATCTCTCCTTGTTATGTATTTATAAGAATAATGTATCTCTTGCTGAAGGTCTGTTAGGCTATCTGTCCTCCTGTAATAATAATCTCTGAGGTAATCGGTAGGCTATCCTTGCTCACTTTACTATAGTCGGTACAAATTTCAGCTGGTAGTAAAGTAAATCCCTTAACCTTTAAAAGGCGAGCTGTATGTAGTGAACACCCTACTACTGGGCGGCCATATTAGGCTTCATTCCCGCCTAGAATTGTCATTTTACGATAAATATCGTTATTACTTATTCATATGCGTCTATTTTACGTTTAATATGAAAATATTAACATGTAACAGCAATAAAACAAGTGGGAATAGTGTTTGGAAGGTGAAAATCGCTGAGGAAATTTTTTGCCCAGACCCCCGTTCCATTCATGAAATGAGGGCAGGCGAAGGCCGACGTACCACCCTCCCTCTCCCAAAGCCGAAAGGCCCTACCACCACAGGGACTGAGACAAGATAAGCAGAGACTGAGTCTCTCTCTCACACTCTCTCACACCACGCACTCGGTAGGCTCATGACCACGCCTTAAAACCGGATTGGAGATGTTGGCACGGTAAATAAACCGTTAAACAAGGGAATAAGAGGAAAAATAGGTGATAATTGAAGGGGGGGAAGGAGGGGGTTTTGACATATGTGGAGGGGTGATAGGAGGTATGGAGGGGAATTATCTCACTTAATCAATTATTCTTTTGTTTAAGTGCTACTGGGGCCTTTTAAAAGGCTTTTTTTTAGGCCTTACCCTTAAGAGGATCGTCGCCTTTGCCCACCAAAACCTCTTAAGAGTGTTCTCGCCGTTCCCAGGTTAACAACTGATTTTGGGATTCTTAACACATTCTGTACCAGCGCCGTTTTATAGATAATAGTCAAGCGATATTTAGACGACTTTGTGCAGTTTAACCCTTGTCTAGCGGGCCCTCTGTGGCCGTTTTGGGCCTTTTCAGGCCGTTCTGACTGCTATATAGCAAACCCATCAGTCTGAACGGATATGTTATTGAGCCGGAATAAAAAACTTAGGTGGAAATCGCTACACGATTAAGTCACATAAGATAGTTCGTAGCACTAGTTGATTGCTGGAGGGTACCCAACCCAGAAGACTGGAAGAGTAAAAAGGATTTAAGTGAGATTGCTCTCAAAGCCAAAACTATTGGTTTCATCTGTCTGGAGGCACAAGAGGGATCTTGTGTCGTAGTAAAAGGTGGGAAGTGAGATAGGTTCGAAGCTGTTGATTGCTCGGGAGGCACACAGATGTCGGATTCGTATGGACATTAACTATCCACACCCATTTTCATCTCGATTTCCACCCCCTTTTACCGTTTTTTTGCCTGAGTTTTTTAAAACTCGACTTATGTTTGACGCGCCAGCTATGTAAGGGTAAGAGGATCGTAGTAGAGAAAAGGGATTTTTTACATTTTAGTGAGATAGTTCGAAGCCTGTTGATTGCTGGAGGCCCATTTTAAGCTGAATATAATCGTCTAATAGTAGCCAGAATAAAGTTAAAATGACGTAGACGGTACAGAAGGGGTTAAGGGGTAAATGTGAATCTACAGGGTCTCTGCCTCGTATTAATGCCAAGTTTTCATAGTCAACAACACCCTTCGCCTCTCTCTCTCTCTCTCTCTCTCTCTCTCTCTCTCTCTCTCTCTCTCTCTCTCTCTCTCTCTCTCTCTCTCTCCTCTCTCTCTCTCTCTCTCTCTCTCTCTCTCTCTCTCTCTCTCTCTCTCTCTCTCTCTCTCTCTCTCTCTCTCTCTCTCTCTCTCTCTCTCTTTTTAAGTCTACGTAATAACTGAGTAATCAAGACAGTAACATTGCAAGTCACCATCAGCAGGGAAAAAAATGGACTCTATCATCTATTACGTAATCTTGTTTACGTAACGTTGAAGCCGGTATCACACGAGAGCTTTTATAGTCAACATTCGATGATGATTTTTTTTTTTTTTTTTTGGCAACGTTTCTGGAATGTTTTGCTCCGGTATCGAAAGCTAGACTGATAATGGATGAATTTAGGTGACAGAAATATAGAAAATGTTTTCCTCATAAGTGCCAGACCAGTGTTGAGGATAAATGTTGAGGGAAAAAGCGCTCGTGTGATACCTGCTTGAGAGTGCGGTATGTCGGCCGCAGGGATTCCTAACCCTTTCCGTACGGGTGACGTCTTGTTTGTTATATTCGAGCTATATAGAAACGATATTATGCATCTTAGGAAGGATCTGTGGTAGTTAAAAGGGTTAATCAATATAGTTTGTCATCTTTTAATTGCTAGAGGCCCTTCCTAAGCTTAAATTAAATCGTCCAATAGTAGTCGCAATAAACTGAAGAAGACATCACCCGGACTGAACAGGTTAACCTGGTGATGAAACTGTAATGTTAACCCTTTCAGCAGCATAGCATATTTCTTGCTATATTCATGCTTGCATGTAGGCTAATGTAAATGTAAATGTAAATGGTAAATATAACTAACTAGCAGGGGTACCCGGCGTTGCCCGGGTAATCACCATAATCACCATCACTACTACCACCACTACTACTACCATAATCACCATCATCAATCACTACTACCACACCGGCCTCGACCTCCCTGTGCCTCATTAAACGGCGACCTCGATTTCGGCCGCTAAATGACCTCCGATTTTGGATCTGACCTCATCCGTACCCCCATTTTGGGGGGCTGCGAACAACTTTCGTTCCATACACCTTTTCGATCGGAGGCCGCCTCCTGCCCCAAACGGCCCTTTTTCCGATTTCGCGTCCATTTTCTCTGTCCCTTTCAGCCTGGGGAATTCTATTTTTTCACTAAAACCTGCCTAGGGACCCCCTTACTATGCATACCAAGTATGAACGCTCTAGCTTAAAAACTGCGGCCGCCTATAAAGAACAGACAGACAGACAATCGAAATTATTATGTAGATTCTGTCAGAATTTAAGCTTTTTCTTTTTGTTTGCATAGGCGGGCTTTTCAAAAACATCAATGGCGCACTCCTCGGGTTAAGAACATTCTCACATTAGTTCCAGGCCTCCCAGAATCAAATGAAAGAATGTTCACTGTATTTTCAATACTATTTTGTATGCTGAAGGTTACCTATATAATAATTGAATATACCATAACAGTTAAATGATAATGAAACAAAAATAATATAAAATCATTACAAAATTAATAATAACTATAAAAACATGATAGTAGGCCTTGCCCCCCAAACGTCGGAGCAACTAATGTTTGATAATTGTCATAAAACGTACTCGTGTGACACCGCCTGTTATCTGCTTCAGCTGGTCTTACATTCCCTTCAGAGTGACCGATGGGAATTATTCTTAACTAGTGCTAAGTGTTTAATTCCTTGCTAGACTATACTGTATTGTTAAGGGGCCTCATGTGTTGCTCGTTATGACGCACACACACTTACTCATTCTCACACACACACACTCATGCACTTATACACATACACACACTCACTCGTTCTCACACACACACTCATGCACTTATACACACACACACTCACTCACTCATTCTCTCACACACACACACACACAGTCATTCACTGTCATTCTCACACACACACACACACACACACACACACACACACACACACACACACTGGTACAAGGCGAGATGGGTATCATATGGTTCACCTAAGCTGATTGCTACCTAAACCTTCGGGCGAGACGGTACCGTCTATAGTGAGAATGGTACCATACAGATCCACCCTAAGCCTTCGTTTTCGATGTCGCCAATTGGCTAAAATACAGACTACACACACATCCACAGCCATTCCAACAATACATAAAACACTTAACATGCATTTCACGCAATACATTCCCAGTTAAGGAGGCGCGATAATAATGAGCTTAGCTCGCATTGCGTGGATTCCCCTTGACGAACAAGTAACTGAGTGAGTAACACACACACACACTTAGTACAGTGTATTGGAAGGGCTAGCTCTGGTGTCGGGGGTTCGATCCCACGCACCGGCAGGGGAAGTTCTCTCAAAAACTTTCCCTGGCCGTGAAGGCAAGGTCTGGACGGACGTCTCGGGGGGCCCACTCTTGCTAGTGGCACCGAGGAGCGCTTCGCCCTTCGTTGTTTGAAAATTGGTGCAGCAGACTGTTCGAAAGATTATTATTATTATTAATTAGTATACCCTTTCTCTGTTATCTTAGTTCTATGTTATCACTTTCTTGTGGTGAATTATAAACGATTAAAGGGGGATGGACGTATTTATTTGCTCATTTATGTATCTTTATATTAGTTTATAAGTTTCCTCCCTAGACCTCCATCAAGCGGGTTGATAGGAAGGGTATTTAGGGAGATAAGGGAGCCGATTAAATACTACTGATGAATAATGATAGGTTACTGATATGTGTTTAACCCCTAACTGGCGGCGCGCAACATTTGTCAAATTAAATCAATCTGGCCTAAGTGGCGGCGCGCGACATCTGTCGAGCGCCATTTTCAGCACGTAATGTTGCTGAGAGAGAGAGCTGAGCGGTGGGACGAGCGTAGCAACCCTATGACCGCTCCCCACGACCACCGTGGACATACTGAACTGTATTCTACTTTCCCCCCTCCTTTCTCACTCGCTACACAGGGAATTATGTAAGGAAATTACCTTATTTCAGGGTTTTTGCACTCGTGTTGCACGATTGTTGCATGAGAACCAGTGGTCGTACAAGGCTGGTTCGGGTGTCATTGGAAAGCTCTGTTTACGCCCTTTCAGGGATAGATACTTGTTTTATGTTCTGGGTCTTATTTAGGCATGAAAATGAGCACAGAAACAACTCTATTTAGGGTAAAAAAAAAACCCGCTGGGCGCTACGGTCAAATAGACCACCTAGCCCGCTAAATAAGGGTTAAAGTGGCTGTATATGTAGTGCGAGTGGGTGTGTGTGTAAGAGTGAGAGAGTGAGTGAGTGTTGTGTGTCATATGTATGTGTGTGTGTGAAGATGGGTGTATGTGTGTGTGTGTGTATGTGTCGGTGTAGGTGTTTGTGTGAGAAATAGTATCTGTGAATGTGTGTCAGTATGTGTGTTTGTATGTGAGAGACAGTGAGATTGAGTGTGTGTGTGTGTGTGTGTGTGTGTATTCGGTGTACATGCTATACCATTACTCGAGAAACCCCTTATCATTATCTGCACAAGGTCAGAACCCTTTTTAAGGGAAGATGGGTTGTTTTTCTGGTCCCCCTTCTCCCACATGTTTAGCCCCATTAGTGTTCAGATTTTAAGACGTTCGCCCCATTAGTTTGTCGGTTTAAAAAAAATCGTCCCATTTCTATATCAATATCAAGACCTTTCGTTCCATTTAGGTGTCGATTTTTTTCTGGCGAGCGAAAGCGAGCCTGTAATTTTAGGAGAAATTGGCCTTCGGCCGGGACATTTTTATATCGAAAAATATACAAATTTATCTTGAAAGGGGGTCTAGGTTTTTTTTTCTAAGCTTGATGGAGGTCTACCAAGGAAACTAAAAGATAATTGAATACATGAATTAATAGACCAAACAAACCGGCCACTAGCCCCTTAAGATAGTTAGGCAGTTCAGTCCAGTCAGTTAGTTAGTTAGTCAGTCAGTCAGTCAGTCAGTCAGTCAGTCAGTCAGTCAGTCAGGCTACTCAGTCGTTCAGTCCAGTCAGTTCAGTCAGTAGTCATTCAGTCTAGTCAGTCAGGCAGTATAGTCAGTCAGGAAGTATAGTCAGTCCAATCAGTTACTCAGTCCAGTCAGTTACTCAGTCATTCAGTCCAGTCAGTCAGTTACTCATTAATTCAGTCCACTCAGTAAAACAGTCAATCATTCAGACCAGTCAGTTAGTCATATGAGTCAATCAGTTCATCCAGTATGTTTGATTAGGTCAGTAATTCCGTCTAGTCAATCAAGCATCAGACCAGTCAGTTAGTCAGATAAGTCAGTTCATCCAGTATGGTAGGTTAGTTCAGTAATTTAATCTAGTTAGTCAGTTACTCAATCCAGTCAGTTAGTAAGTCAATTAGTTCAGTCAGTTAGTCAATCAATCAGTCAGTCCAGTCAGTCAGTTACTCAATTAGTTCTGTCAGTTAGTCAATCAATCAAATCAGTTAGTCAGTTAGTTAGTCATGTAAGTCAATCAGTTCAGTCAAGAGAGAGAGAGAGAGTATTGCATCATAAACTTGGCAGTGGCATCTCACGTCTCTCTCTCTCTCTCTCTCTCTCTCTCTCTCTCTCTCCTTCTCTGCTCTCTCCTCTCCTCTCTATCTCTTATCTCTCTCTCTCTCTCGCTCTATCTCTCTCTCTCTCTCTCTCTCTCTCTCTCTCTCTCTCTCTCTCTCTCTCTCTCTCTCTCTCTCTCTCTCTCTCTCTCTCTCTCTCCTTGCATATATTATGCACTCGTCACTGGCAGTTTTGCCTTTTGTCTCCTTTATCCACATATAATATATATATATATATATATATATATATATATATATATATATATATATATATATATATATATATATATATATATATATATATATATATAATACTGTATATACTGTATATAGCCTACACATCTTTTTTTATCAGTATTCCCGAATGTGTATTATGGGTAAAGAGATATTGGATTGTTATGCCATGCTTTTATAGAATCGAGGCATATTCTGGTATATTCAGATATGCGGCAAGGATCTTCCGGAATTACGTGTAACACTGGTGTATATGTAATGGACAATGTCATATCTATATCTCCTCTTCAGGGGGTCGCGGGAGCCTAGACCCGAGGAAGTATATATACGCAAAGCCGGTGTGAGATAGGTGTTTTGTGTTCCCCAACAAGCGGGGTAATGGTGGCAAACAAAAGGTTACGAAGTTACAAAGAGTCACTTCGATTATTACGAAATTGAACGCAGAGTCCTGGCACATCTAAGTCTCCTGTAAATACACTGGTGTCTTCCCTCTAACCACAACACGAGTCACTTAATTTGGACAGGGGGCAGGAGCACGGGGGGCGAAGAACACACTGGACACTGGCTGGCGTTGAGGAGGTGGAAGTACTGTACCGTCTTCTTGTCACGGCTCATTAGAGCAGGCCCTTCATAAGACTCGAAGTGGTCTAGTCTAACTTCCGAACTATGTTTCTCTAGTTGCGGCTTCTTCACTACTCCAAGTCTGGGCCGAAGAGTTCCAAGAGCCGCCGGATGTTGGGGATCCTCCACACTGGTCCAGGGAGCTTCGGGTGCCTGGTATCTTCTCGTGGCCGCCGTCTCGTAACACTCGAGCTGTGGGAGGAATGGGCTGTCGAACCGACACACTCAAGTCGCTATTGGGAATGAGAGGCGAGAGGGTGACTGTTCAGTGAGCCAAAGTTGTTTGCTCTCACGGCCTGTGTGTTACGTTGGGACTCTGCGGTTAGGAGTGGCAGCTGAGTCACTGGGGTAGCAGCACTAAGTGTGTCCGGCTCGAACGTAGGGGCCTCGCCATCCGAAGAAAGCACCGAATTTAGACCAAGATAGCGAGTATTAAAACAAGCATACCATGATCCCCGGCCGGTCACTAAGTTCACATCTAATACCGTGTCCTCTTGGCAAGTACTACAACTTACACAGTCTAGACTTGGGTTATAACTCGAGCAGCAAGTACTAGAACTTACTTGACCTAGTCTCCAGTTGGTATTACGACTAACCTTCGTCACTTTAGGCTTCTGGTCCTCTCTATCACAAGGATGTCTAGGATCTGTCGTGAAGCAACCTAAAAAGGTTTTGCTTAAGCCAGCAGGCTGAATGCTTGTCGATGGTCTGGCTGGCTAAATGCTTGTCGATGGTCTGGCTAGCTGAAGTAGTGTCTCTTTTGGTAACATTGTCTTGGCTGAAACATCTCCGGGCAGGAAGGGCACATCGGTGGGCCGGGGTAGACTCTCCGTCGACTGGGATGTCCGGGTGGCTGTGTATCCGGGCATCAAGGGCATGCCGGGAGTAGTCTATCTTGAGGATGTGTTGTTCGAGCTTGTGGAACCTTTGGCAATGGCTGCTTCTGGTAATTGTTGAGGCTTGTTAGGTTGTGCATGTTTTGGAACTAGTTCTGGGGGGTTCTGGGACGTGGACGGAATATTTTGAGGGTTTAAACTGGTGCGTGTGTCCACGTGTTCCTCCCCCGTATTTCTACCTTGGTGGTGATGGGAAATAGGCCGTGGAGAGGCTTGGGAGCATATTCCTAGGGTGCACGCTGTGGATGGTAGTATTCGTGGGCACTTTGGAGGTTGTTGGAGGCGTTTGCAGTTTTTGGTGGCAGAGTTGGTGACTGAAGCTGTGGGCACATGTGGACGCGTTTGGGCGGATTATTTGTTGTCACCCCTTTTTCTGTCTTCTATGGCGGAGGGTGCAATTCCATGGCTTCTCGGAGCACGATTCTGGATAAGGGGAACTCTGGTGTTTTATGGTGGCGATGCGAGCCCAGGTCGTTGCGTTTACGTTGTTATGCAACTGTGGAGCTGGTACTGGTTTCTGAGGCTGCATATCATGGATATTGGAGTGTAAAGAGAAGAAAATATCACAAGTGGCACCAAGATGGCGAAGATTTGCTAATCTGTTACATACAGTATAGGCTCTCTAGAACAGGTTGACCCCACTGAACTAGTTCAGTGGATGACCCTGCGGTAAACATTAATTCTGAAGAGCGGAGGTATTGTTTTGTGATTAATTCTTGTTAGTATCCCATTATTCTGCACTGTCACTTATAGCGTAATATAGCCTAGTTAGTGCGCGGAATTTCTGTACCACATGTATTCATTAGTTTCATTAATTTCACTTATTAGGTTTATTTGTAAGTTAATTGGTGGGTTGGTGATAATATGAATTTAGTCCATTCATTATTAGTAAGCCAAAAATCGTGACCCAGAATCTCTGTAACTCAAAAAGGGGCTAGAGAAAATGGGCTGTAAATTTCCACACCTATTCCCTAGCTGACCCTTCCCAAATGGTAGAAGTATTAGTTCGATTGCCACACCTATTCCCTGGCTGACTCGTCCCAAATGGTAGAATTATTAGTTCGAGTAGTAGTTGTTCTGCAGAATACCCATTAGTTCGATTACCACACCTATTCCCTGGCTGGCCCTTCCCAAATGATAGAAGTATTAGTTCGATTACCACACCTATTCACTGGCTGACTCTTCCCAAATGGTGGAAGTATTAGTTTGAGAGGTCACAAGCTATCATCTGTGTTATCAAATTACACCTGATAAGTGGAACCTCCAGCGCGGCCAATCCTTGGCCAGACTTCAGAAAATGGTTTGATTATAGTAGGCTAACTCACCTCTCCCGACCAGTCTCTCTGACGAACTCACGGTTGTTTCGGCTCAGGCTTTGTTCCTCTCTGGTCATTCAGTGCCTTCGCTACCCGGACGGTGAAGTGATGTGAAGTCAGTGAAAAAAGGTTAGCCTAAACTGAACAACATGCGGAAATACACTTAGACTACCAGGCTAAGTGGGGTACATATATTATTCTCGTGGTAACGTTTCTGCCTCGTAACTCAAGGGTCCTGGGTTTGATTCCCACCCTGGGTGCAGATTTTCGGGAGGCTATTTCAGCATCAAACGAAGGTTAGATGTGTTGGTAAAATTGTCAAGATGGTTAAAAGTAAGATCGGAGATCCATAACCCTCCTTTCGGACATGGTGTAAAAACCAAATCCTACATCCCTTCCACCATCTGTTTCTCCTATAGGTATGGGCGTCCTTGGCGGCGTCCATGGGGTTGTTGGCCGCGGGCTCCGTCAACGGATGGACCGCCACCACATTACCCAAACTGGACCAGGACCCAGCGATGATCATGGGGCCCTCACAGAACGCATGGATGGGTATGTACAATCGACTGCAGTGAAAGGTGGTACAGTACAAATTTGACTCTACATTTCTGACACGCCAAGGAAATATTTTGAAACATTCCCATTAAACACATACCGGCAAGAATGTAGTTACCGGGTGTACCGCCCGCGGCCCGTCTTGTTTACACTACGCGGACGCTCACCATCATGTTCCCGTCTATTTTGACTGCCTTTGGATACAAAAATACATTACCCTAACCAAACAACCTAACCTAACCTAACTTAGTATTATAGATTTATAAGTATTTATTTTATTATAAGTATTTATAGATGATTTATGTTGTATGTCGGTAGTGGTACACCCGGTAACTACATCCATCCCCACATACCTGCAGGGTTGAATATAAAAAACAGCCTGCCTGGGTTTTATTGATAAAATACCGGGCTTTTCAGTTAAAACCCGGGTCTGCTGGGGAGTATTGTAACTCATTAGAATATAATTATGCTGTAAAAATGAGTTCATTTCATGATAACTCTTATCATATTTATCTGTAGGCACCAACACAGTTTGAATAGCAGGCAGTCACTAGAGTACTGTACTGTACTAGACAATATGTGATGATGAGTAATCAACAACTCAATAAGGATCAGGCCAACTTCTAACATATTGAAGGAGCATTATGTCACAATAATGTTATTGGTAAATAATACCATACTTTCCTCCTTATTTTAAATGTTGTGTATTCTGTATGAGCTAATTCAATATAGAACGTGAGTTAATGAGACGAAAGGCTTTCTTTTCTACTTTGTCAAAAAGTGCTGTGTGAGAGGATCCTCCCCATACATGTGAACAATACTCAATACCTGTACATGGATACACTGTGCCCCTGTAGCCTACAGAGCAAGAAGCTGTGCAGGAGTGAAGAACCTCCGTAGGCGGTTGAGCGCACCCAGCTTTTGGGAAGCTGTTTTAATTAACAAGGATGGTAATATGGTCTTGTAAAGTCAGTAAAAATAGGTTATCCTAAACAGAACCAGATGCGGAAATAACTTGAGCCGACCAGGTCAAGTGAGATATCTCTATTGATCTAACTGGTAGAGTGCCTGCCTCATAACCCAAGCATCCCGAGTTCAATTCCCGGCCAGGGAGTATATTTTCGGGAGGCTATTTCAACATCTAACGAAGTTTAGGTGTGTTGGTAAAATTGTTAAGATGGTTGAGAGTAAGATCGGAGCTCCATAAATCCTCTTTCGGGTATGATGTAAAAACCTATTCCTACAAGACAAGGAAGAGCATAGGAGAGAACAGGGAGTGTAGTGAGACTCTCAAACAAAAGCTTTGGTTGGGAAGTTGCCAGCGCTACCGCGAGTTGCCAACTGGGCCATTAATTGTATGTGTGTAGCACAAGGTGCGTGGTAGCACTGCGCAGGTGGCTGACTCACCACTCCCGATCGTCTCTGACGGACTCACAGTCGTTTCGGCTCAGGCTTGTTCCTCTCTGTTCGTTCGGAGCCTTCACTTCCCGGACGGTGAAGTAGTGTAAAGTCAGTAAAAATAGGTTAGCCTAAACAGAACCAGATGCGGAAATAACTTGAGCCGACCAGGTCAAGTAAGATATCTCTATTGGTCTAACTGGTAGAGTGCCTGCCTCATAACCCAAGGGTCCCGAGTTCAATTCCCGGCCAGGGAGTATATTTTCGGGAGGCTATTTCAACATCTAACAAAGTTTAGGTGTGTTGGTAAAATTGTTAAGATGGTTGAGAGTAAGATCGGAGCTCCATAAATTCTCTTTCAGGTATGGTGTAAAAACCTATTCCTACAGTCTTTCCAAGTGAGATCAGGAGAAAAAGAGACACCTAGAATACTGAGAGAAGATGAAGGGTTGATTTGTGTATTGTTGAAGTATAAGGAATAGTCCTGTGAGAGTTATTTACGAGTAGATAAATGGAGCAATTGGGTTTTGTAAACATTGAAAGCAACAAGATTTTTTCTGCCCCAATTGGAAATGGTTGATAAGTCAGAAGATAAGTGTTTTATGAATGCTAGTAATTTTGTTTTCCTCCTCTCTTCCTTTGCTCCTCTCTTCCTCTCCCTTTCTATCTTTCTATTCCTTTCTCTCTCTTCTTAACTTCCGATGCTAGTAATATGTTATGCATTGTAGATTGAGACGAGGCAATGTGGAAAAGAGCGGTGCATACCCATGTGCAGTGTGTGGAAAGGGAGTGGGCGTTAACGCGATTCAATGTAGCATCTGTCGATGTTGGGTACACCATGGGAGTAAGCGCTGCAGTAGAATAAAGGGACCCCTGCCGAAGGATAAGTCAGAAATAGAGAAATTTGAGTGCGTAGTGTGCAAAGGCGAGCTAATTGTGTTAAGTGATGATACTGTGGCTGTGAATTTTGGAAATGAGTCATTGGGGCTGGTGAACAAGTTTTGTTACCTAGGAGATACCATCTCTGCCGGTGGTGGGGCCGAGGCTGCCACTATTGCTAGTATTAGGTGTGGCTGGGGGAAGTTCAGAGAACTGCTGCCAATCCTGACCATGAAAAGAATGCCTCTCCCCCTGAAGGGAAAGGTGTATGCCTCATGTGTTAGAAGTGCAATGACGTATGCCTCAGAAACATGGGCCGTTAAAGTAGAGGATGTCAACAGAATGGAACGTAATGAGATGAGAATGGTGAGATGGATGTGTGGGGCCAGGCTACAGGATAGAATAACAAATGTTGAGCTGAGGAGATGTTTAGGTATAAAGAGTATTAGCGAGGTGATGCGTACAAGTAGACTGGGATGGTATGGACATATGGAGAGAATGGATGAACAAAATTGGGTAAATAAATGCAGGTCTGTGATTGTGGAGGGAGATGCACCAAGGGGTGGACCGAGGAAGACCTGGGATCGGACTATACGTGCCGATCTCAAATCCAAGAACTTGACAAGTGAAGCAGCCCTTAACAGGGTTGCCTGGAACGCTGCCATTAGGACAAGAGACTGAAACTGCACGTATGTGTGGAACACTCAGTCTTAAAATTTTATGTATGTATGTATTTGATCTTAGCTGGACTAATTGCCCTGGGAGCCATTGTGGAGAGCCCTATGGCGGCACGAGTGTCTAATCATGTGGGACGACTCAGAACCATTCTTTTTTGTCTTTTATGTTTATATTTATCCTTATTGTGTCTTATATACACTATTCATCTTATCAACATCTTTATTTTATTAGTCTATCTTCTTTCTTTCGAGTAATATATATGTGGTTTCAGCTGGAATAATTGCCCTGGGTGCCATTGTGGGGAGCCCTATGGCGGCACGTGTGTTAGACCGCGTGGGACGACGCAAGACTATCCTCTGCGTGACCCCACTACTCACCGTGGGCTGGGTCATCATGGCTCTCGCTCCGGTCTTGTGGGTCCTACTTTTGGGCCGGATCGTTTGCGGACTTGCCACGGCTTTCCTCTTCTCTGCTGTGCCTGTAAGTAGCGTACTGCAAGATTTTACTGGGATGTCATGAACACTAAAGTCGGTGTCACCCGAGCACCTGTATTCCATAATCTGTATCAGGGTCTGGTAAATGCAATAATTTGATATCCTATTTTTGAGTATTTAAGTAAAGTGATTATGTTTCATAGCGCTTGTTCCTGATTTTTAGCTACAAACTTCAGAATAATGTGAAAAGGAAAGGAGCATATGGGTCAAATATCAACCTTTACTTTTGTAAGTTTTTTATTTAATAAAGTGACTCCGAGCCTAGTATTTTAATAGAGCTAAAACTGGTGTCAGGTATTGAATGTAAAACTCACTTGACTGAAATCATTCAGACAAGTAGGGTACCTCTATTTCCTCAATGGGTCGAGTGTTGGTTTGGTAACTAAGTAGTCCCGACTTCAATCCCCAGTAGTATGTATGTATGTACAGTATATACTCAGATACATACCCCATAGCTGGGGGTGGCCGACTCGAGACAGAGCCCGAACAGGGACAACACAACATAACATAAAAAACAAAACACAAACTCACACACATCTAGGTTGCCCAGAAGAAGACCCTGAGACCAAGGATCAGAGTAAGGACCTCCAGTACTCCCCCGGCCCCAGACCCCCTGGAGAGGTTCTGGTCTCAGCAGGCAGACATGCAGTGGAGCACACTACAATGCCCACCCACCTCGCATCCAGGCATGACCCTTCATATACACCGGCTCCTCGGGCCAGCGCCTGACAGACTATTATCTAGTCCAACTGGCGCCCGACCCCCTCTCCCAACGACCTCGTTATCACTCACAATCTATTCACAAGCATTCTCCATTTATTTCTATTCATTACCACTTCTCTTGCCTGTTCTACAGTCATCCCTCTACCTTCAAACGCTTTTACTACACAATCTCTCCATCTCAACTGAGGTCTTCCTATCCCTTTACCTCCCCTTGTATCGGACTCATATACAGTACTCTCTTTGTAAGCCTTTCATCTCCCATTCGCTCAACATGTCCATACCAGCTCAGCACCCTTCTGTCCACTCTGGCTGACAAGGGTTCCTGCTGTCCCACTCTCCTATGTACCTCTTCATTCCTCAATCTGTCTCTATACGTCATTTTACACAAACTCCTCAAGCAATTCATCTCCATCACATCCAACTTTCTTTTCTCTTGTGCCTACAGAGCCCATATCTCAGTCTCATACATCACTGTTGGTACAACTATCCCTTGATACTTTGCACTTTCAGCTTTCATTCCGAGATTCCTCACCTACATACTTCCCATTGCTCAAAAAAAAATCTTTCCTTCACATACTCTCTGTCTTCCCTCCATTTCCACACCTGCATCCCTGCTTATCACTCCTCCCAGATATTAAGAACACAACATTTGTTCCAGTAATTCCTCATCCAGCCGTACATATAAATTTATCCTACGAGTGTGGTTACAGTCTCACATCCTACATGGCCGCATTCCAGGCAAGGGCTGCCTCTGTTGTTAAGTTCTTTTTACTGAGATTGGACCGAAGTACCTGATCCCATGCCTACCCCTTTGCGCAGCTCCCTCCACGTCCACAATCCGGCATTTCTTCACCCAGTGCTGATCATCCATTCTCTCGCCGTGTCTAAACCAACCAAGTCGTCTTGTGCACATCATTTCACTGATACAGTACTCGTAATGCCCAGACGCCTTCTTAGTTCCGCACTCGATACCCCATCCCTGAGGTTAACCCCACATATCCATCTCGCCATTCTCTTCTCATTCCGTTCTATTCTATTGATATCCTCTGCTTTAACCGGCCACGTCTCAGAGGCATAGGTCATCGCACTCCTAGAACAACAAGTTATACACCTTCCCTTTAAGGTGAAGTGGGAGTCCTCTCATGGTCATGATAAACAATGATAAACTTGATAAACATGTTAAACAATATTATTAATCTAATATTGTAACAAGTACATGTGTGCAATATTTACAGGTCTACAATAGTGAAGCACCCGAGGCACGGATACGAGGTCGCTTGAGCACACTCGGCACATTCTTCCTCACCCTCGGAGTAGTCCTGTCCTATATAGCTGGTTCACTGAGCTCCTGGCGTATCAGCTGTTATATCTGTGCGGCTCCTTGTATTGTCAGCTTCCTGGCTCTATTATCAGTGCCCGAGACTCCCTACTGGCTCATGCTCAAGGGCAAGAAGAAGGAGGCAGAAGCATCTCTGACATGGCTCAGAGGCCCAAAGATTGAATTGAAAAATGAAATAGATGCCATTGAAGCCAAGATCCTAGAGGTGGGGAGGAAGCTAGAGTACAGAGAGCTGCTCAAACCGCGCACCCGTGCTCCGTTCCTAATCTCCCTGTTCATGATGACACTACAGCAGATCAGCGGAGGCCAGATCCTCATGGTGTACACGGGGCCCATCTTCATATCAGCTGGGATCGTCAACTACAACATGGCCACATTTTATACCGGCCTGGTCCAGATTGTAGGGACCATAGTGTCTGTGGTGCTAGTGGACAACGCAGGACGTCGGCCCATTATTATCACCTCAACGTTTGTCATGGGTTTGTGTACCTCCATGCTCGGGGTGTGGTACTACATGAACGACGTGGTGGAGGCGTCATGGCCGTCGTGGGTGCCGCTGGTAACCGTCCTGGGTGCGGTGTTTGGATACTGTCTCGGGTGCCGCACCATACCCTGGCTCACAGCTTCAGAACTCTTCAACACCACCATCAGAGCCACTGCCAACTCTGTCTGCTTCTTCTACAATAGATCCCTCAATTTTATCATGATTCAGGTAAGCTGTTCAAGTTTATTTCTCCTTAGGCTAGATTATTTTTAAATGGTGTGCTCGTCCTATGAGAATGGAGGTCAGTTTACCTTGCCTTCCTCTGCTTACTGTCTCAATCTATTTTTGTTTTCTTTTATTAATTGTTATGTTTCTATATTATATTTTCTATTCCTAGACTATAAATAGTTTATATATTTTAAAACTTGTTATGTATATAACCCTATCAGTATGATGAAGCCCTCTTTAGTTTATTCAGACAAGTAGCATTTTGATTTCTTGTAGTCAAGGATATAAAAATTATCTTGAGTACCGGTAAATTCCCAAGTACAGTACAGTACAAGTATTCTTTATCAGGTTCTGGCAATCACTACATTCATGCATACCAGTACATACATACATACACTTTAACCCCTTCAGCACGGTAATGCCATTCTACCTTTGATTATGGTCAGAGGATTAGGATTTTGCAAATTTATAGAAAAGTGTAGGGAATAACAAATTAATTAATTAATTAATATGGATAAATTTTTCCGCAGGTGTTCCCTATCTTGGTGGAAGCCGTTGGTATCTACACGGTGTTTATCATCCACGGGTCGCTCTGCCTCCTCTGCTGCCTCGTGGCCTTCCTCTTCCTCCCTGAGACCAAGGGCAAGAGTCTCGAGCAGATCCAGCAGTACTTCCAAGACCAGGCCGACAAAAAGTCTTCCAAGTCCAAAGTGGTGGTGGTTGAGTTGGGGGAAGGGGGTGGTGAGGGTGATAGGGCAACGAGGGAGAGTGGAGAGGATGATGAATCTAAGCTTGCTATAAAATCAGAAAGTAGGCTAATAACTGACTTGGCCGACCCTAAGCCTTTCTCTACAAACTATGGAGAAGGGGATGATGGGACGAAGGATGGTGGCACTAATTCTGGACCAGCTACAAATTTAGGAAGTAGGCTAATAAACGGCTCTCCCAATTCTAATCTATTCCCCACAACCCCAACGCATCATGCTGTTCAGGGACAGCCTTCTGAGATTTCCCTTATGAACGAGGTAACTAATAATACCAATGAGGATATTGATGATGGTTCTAGGTTAGCTAAAAAATCAGACATTAAACAAATATGCAGTTCTGCCAATCCTAATAATTTCCCCACTAGGTCTGCACAAAATCATGCTGCCCAGGAACATCCCTCTGCAGATACCCTAACGTACAAAGTAACTAATGATGCCAATGTGACGAGTGGTGTTGGTAATAATGGCGTTGGAGTAGAGGTGAGAAGTGGAGATACCGAGATACAAACAAATGAGAAAGACGACCTAATGAGTGAAGGAAGTAGAGCATTGAAGGAAGATAAAGGAAGTGAAAAAGATGGTCTAATGGACACGAGAAGGACCGAAATGGAGAAAGATAGAGCGGTAAGTGAGAAATCTTGCCTGGTGGCCGGAGGGTGTAGTGGGGTGACGGAGAGTTATGATGCTGGGGTGATGGTGGCTGGTCGGGAGGTGAGAAGGCTATCATTAAGGGGATCTACCGGTATTTAACCCAACTCGCAGTATAATGGTTCAATTTAAATGAGATTTGGCACACGTTTACGGGACGTTTTTTGCCAATTAAATTTCTTTAAAATTCTTCTTTACTTATCACTCTTTTTTTTTTAAGTTTTAACCTCTCTAGCCCGGGAACTATTTCCAAAGGATCATAGGAGCGCACATCGCGCTGCCCGGGCGTCATAATGAAAGGATCCTCTCTTAAAACCGATCTATAACCACTTAAAACCTCGCGAGAGACAGCTTTGTTGTCATAATAACATACCCTTTCAGTCAGTCTGCCTGGGACACTGCTGGTATGTTGCAAGCACAGCCCAAGCTAATAGGTTGATAATTTTCTGGTGTCCGAATCGATGCACGCAAGCACTATTAAGTGACATAAGATTTGTTACAGTGGTGAAATATATAAAATATCAATATTCAATATAATAAATAATAATCCATAATCAATAGCTGCAAGAATATTCAGAAGGCAAAGCCATGTGCCGGCCGAACGTTAAAACAAAAGATGACACGTAAGCAAAAGCCGTCAAAGCTAGTGATCCTATTTTCACCATCAAACGAAAACCACTTGGCGTACAATATTTAAGTTTTCACCCATCACAAGATAACAGTGTGTACCATCTCCTGATATACAGTATATATATATATATATATATATATATATCCTAAGTTAGGCTATTTCTTTATGGAGATATGAGTAGCCTAAATGACACAATGCAGGGACTTCCTGTGTTTACGCCAGAAATGCGTGAAAAATCGGCAAACTCGCCTTACTTCTTCCATCCTCAAAAGTGAATCACTTGGTGTAGAGAGTTCAAGTTTTTACCATTCGTAAAATAACGGCGAGCCCTGCCTCCTGATATATATATATATATAGCCTAGATAGGCCATTTTATTGCATAGATATGTGTAGCCGCAAATCGTGTGATTCACTCAAAACACTGATTCTGAATCCCGCAAAAATACAAAACGTCTCCGGGCTACATGGATTAAAGTAAAAAAAAGGGTAAATTCGATAACATGATTAAAAAATATATATTATCCTACAAGTGGCGGTAAGTGGCCAGTAAAGGCAGTGAGTGGAGACAAAGGGTGGAGTAGATCTGCTCTCAGCCATAGCTCTCACTCCAGTGCATGTGTCCACCTCCCTAAGTTTCTTGGCTAGCAGGAGAGAAAGGGTTTACTACATGACACATCATAATATGACATTGTGGTGTAAATATTGCGAATAAACTACTGTACATGTACAGTATACATATTTATTTATTTTTTATATACAGTATACGGCATGCGGCGCACTACGTACTGGCGCACTTTGATGTGTGGCGCCAACCAGGTCGATTTTAATATACAGTACTGTACATAGAAGCATTTTTCGGCATTTCCCTTGCACAGCCATATTGAGGGATTTTGGATTGTGACTTCCCGGGCAGAAGAAAAAAATATATGCCCTAAAAAATTATAGATCCCCTTAAAGTGAGATAGATGTTAGTAGTAGTAGTGATCTTGGGGCAAAGTACTTGAATAGAGGGGTTGCAAGGAGCTGTGCATCATGGAAAGAAGCCATCAAGTTATAACCACTTACTTGTATACTGTACAGTAAAAAATCAATAGTTCACCTGCATCCTTGTAAACTACAGCCATATCCCACCTGAGCAAGGTGGTCTACAGATGCTGAAAATGCTGAGAAGAGAAATATGTATGTACAGTATATACCCAGGCACATACCCCATAGTCGGCCACCCCCATAGCTGGGGGTGGCCGACTCGAGACTGAGCAAGAACGGAAACAATATTTAAAGAGAAAATAAAAGAGAAATATGAACAAAACAAAAAGGACATTCACTCTCTTTTGCTCACATTCCGTACTCATTTTCTTGCCGTTTGGAATACCAATACAGTAGTAATTACCAACACATTTTAATGTAAATGACCCTGTAGCTTATATAATTTTGTATATATTATATATCTGTAGAGGACAATAATTTGTTTATATAACAGTAGCTAGTAAGTATTTTGTTTGTTCATATCCATCTAGTATGTACAGTACTAGGATAGAGTAAGTCCAAAATATAAATTTTTACTGGTACCGGTATTCTATATATGTACAGTATATACACAGGCACATACCCCATAGCTGGGGGTGGCCGACTCGAGACAGAGCCCAAACAGGGACAACACAACACAACACAACACAACACAAAAAACAAAAGTTCACACACATCTAGGTTGCCCAGGCTAAGACCAGAGACCCAGGCCCATTTGGGGTCTCTCCCTCCAGCAAAGGATTCCCAGGTCCCAGGCCTCCCGGAGAGGTTCCCATCTCAGCAGGCAGACACGCAGCGAAGCTTTACCACCACAATGCCCGCCCACCTCACATCCAGGCATGACCCTTCATATACTGTATACCGGCTCCCCAGGCCAGGTGCCTGACGGACTATTATCCTGTCCAACTGGCGCCTGACCCCTTCTCCCAAACGACCGCGTTATCACTAATCTATTCACAAGCAATCTCAAGTCATTCCTATTTCTTAGCACTTCTCTTGCCTGATCTATAGTCATTCTTCTATCTACCAACGCTTGTACTACACAATCTCTCCATCTCACTGGAGATTTTCTTACCACTCTGTCTCCCCTTGTATCTGACTCACTTATTCTCTTTGTAAGCCTTTCATCTTCCATTCGCTCAACATGTCCATACCAGTACAGCACCCTTCTGTCCACTCTGGCCGACAAAGGTTCCTGCTGCTCCACTCTCCTATGTATCTCTTCATTCCTCAATCTGTCTCTACGAGTCACTCCACACATACTCCTCAAGCAGCTCATCTCCATCACATCCAGCTTTCTTCTCTCCTTTGCCTTTAGAGCCCATGTCTCAGCCCCATACATCACCGTTGGCACAACAATTCCTTGATAATTTCACTTTTAGCTTCCATTGCTCTGATAACTTTACTTCCTTCATATACTCTCTGATTTACTTCCATTTCCATACCTGCATCCCTGCTTATCATTCCTCCTAGGTAGATATTTACAACACTCCACTTGTTCCAGTATTTCCCCATCCAGCCGCACATCTAGATTCATCCTCCGAGGAGCCTCTATCAATAGAATGTATCATAACAAAATGAGAATTGACAAGATGGATGTGTGAGGACAAACTGCAAGATAGAATAAGATAGAATATGTAATGAAGAGTTGAAGAGACGGTTAGGTATGAAGATTATCACTGATGAGATACGTACAAGCAGGCATGGATGGTTTCGCCATGTACAGATGGATGAATGAACGGCGGCTGCACACGAGCCACTTTTAGTGGCAGCCACTAAAACAGTGGCTACTAAAACAGTGGTGATGGGCTGGTCTATCAGAGTGAGAACTGAGCGATCTCTGCCATACCCATAGCTTACTCTGACTGTTCCTTTTACTTATGTATTTTCTAGATCTCAAGTGACGGCGTCTCTTGCGTGGATTGACCTCCTAATCTGCCAAGATTGGAAGCCAAAGCGTCACATCTTTCCTTTGCCCCTCAACTTTCTCTTCATAATTGCTGAGGGGCACAGAGCCCTGGGTGGGGCTTTGGTTTCCCGGGCGTTTCCGCACCCTCCTCAGCTCCCCGCCGTGGAGTGGCTTCGGTCACCCAGGCTTTATTGTGGTCGGCGGGGAGGGTTCTGTGGGGGCGCTCGGTTGTGGCCTTGGCCTTGCTCGGGGCCTTGGGGCTGTTCGGCCAGGCAGCTTGGGGAAAAACAACAACAACAACAACAGTGGCTACTACATTATAATCGTACAGAACTGGTCTTTTCTCAATTTTAGTTACAAGTCTCCCTCACTATCTGATGCCCCAATTTATGATATTATAGGATTTTATGTGTTTGTATTGAGTTTTGGCTGGTCCGAGAATGCATCCCCATTTACCGCATTATTGCTAGGGTTTGCTATATGATTTTTCTATTTAAGATCGGGTTTTCAGGAATGTAACCCAATCGTATATCGAGGGAGACCTGTATTAATATTTCAGTCAATCCCATGATCTTTACCAGCCATGGCAAACAATATGTCTGATGCCTCTGCCTACAGATTGAATAATGAGTGTTTCAACCACATAAAAGTGGCTTTTGTGGGCGCTCTGTTTTGAAATAAATGGTTTTATTGCCGGTTCACCAGTGTGGGTCACTGTGGTGTTGCTGAGAAAAGGGACCCGTTCGCCAATATTTCAGTCGCCGCCACAAATAGTCGCTCGTGTGCTGTCTTTCATGCAATTTTTTTTTCTTTTTTTTTTCCCTAAGTGAGTGAGGGAGACAAAAGGCAGAACTGCCTGTAGCAGGTGACTCCCCCATAGTTGAAACAGTGACAGGGCCAAAATCAAGGGATGTTCGAGTCAAAATGCCTGGATCCACAGATTTTGAAGCAATTTAAGTCATAGGAGGAGGGAAAGATAGATTCTGGGAGAGAGTTCCCGAGCTCAGCTGTTGAATAGAAGAAAGTCTGAGAGTAACGTTTCACTCTTGGGTTGGAGAGTTGCAAAGAGTAGGGATGGGATTGTGTTGCAAGACAGGTACCACGTACCTCATGTAGAGGAGCTGGTATACACTGGGAGAGCTCTGAGGAGCACTAATTATTGTAGTAGCGATAGAATAGCGAGAGAGATGCAACATTGTGGCGAAGAGAGAGAGGTGGTGAGTGGGCAGGAATTAATGATACGACCCCTTCCTTTCTACTTTGTCTAGAAGTACGGTGTGAGAGGATCCTCCCTACTACTGTTTGTTATATTTATCAACGACTTACCTGAAGTTATAACCAATGGAAGTGAGATATACCTGTATGACACTAAGCTGTATAGAAGAGTGAGGAGTAAGGAAGATGTGGGTTTGCTTCAGGGAGATGTGGAGGGCATGAAGGGATGGTCTGAACATTGGTTAATGCCTTTTCATCCAAAAAAATGCAAGTACATGCGGATTGGGACTAGCAAGATAGACAAGGTAGGATACAGTATGTATGAAGCGATGGAGGAAGTGAACGCAGAAAAGGATATAGGAGTAGTGATAGACAATAAGTTAAATTTCTCAGAACATTTAGCGGAAAAGATAAACAAAGCCAATAGAATTGTAGGGCTGATAAGGAGGACATTTGTGTCACTTGACGAAGAAATATTCAGGAATCTCTATACAGCGCTGGTTAGGCCGCACCTGGAATATGCGAACCAGGCGTGGGCTCCATATATGGTAAAGGATATAGAAGCAGTGGAGAAAGTGCAGAGGAGAGCTAGCAAGCTAGTACCAACATTGAAGAACGCGGGCTATGAGCAGAGGTTGAGGACACTGGGACTTCCGACACTGGCATATAGGAGAAAGAGGGGATATGATAGAGACTTTTAAGATAGTGTCAGGAAATTATGATGAGGATGTGTGTGAAGGTATCTTCTTGATGCGGGAGGGAACAAGAACGAGAGGACACTCTAAGAAAATTTACAAAGAAAGAAATAGGCTTGAAAAGGCAAAGAACTCATTTTGTGATAGAGTGGTAAATGCGTGGAACGCACTGCCCCAGTATGTAGTCGATTCCGAATCAATAAGGAAGTTTGAAAGTAATCTTGATAAAGCATGGGG
Source organism: Paralithodes platypus (assembly GCA_032716605.1). NCBI lineage: Eukaryota > Metazoa > Arthropoda > Malacostraca > Decapoda > Lithodidae > Paralithodes > Paralithodes platypus. The sequence continues at coordinate 9,261,994 of CM064521.1, forward strand.
AAGACAAGATTTGAAGTTTGATTATAAAGCAAAAATACAGAATAGTAAAAATGTTGCGTCTGCTGCCGCCGCCGCCAACACAGTGAACGACCGCAGTAGTGCAAGTACTGGCACTGAGCTGGATACACAGGCCTAGTTTGCCTTTTTCCAGAGGATCTACTGTAAGAAACTGTAAGAAACAATACATGTGAACAATACTCAATACAAGGATGCACTGTGCCCCTGTTATTCAGTTATTCAGATACTTGTTCATCAAGGGGAATCCACGCAATGCGAGCTAAGCCCATTATTATCGCGCCTCCTTAACTGGGAATGTATTGCGTGAAATGCATGTTAAGTGTTTATGTATCGTTGGAATGGCTGTGGATGTGTGTGTAGTCTGTATTTTAGCCAATTGGCGACATCTGGATACGAAGACTTAGGGTTAACCTGTACGGTACCATTCTCACTACGGTACCAGTCTCACCCGAAGGCTTAGGTTGACCAGTAGCTTAGGTTGACCAATACGATACCCATCTCACCTTGTAACCGATCACCAACCCCAGATGGGACGTCACAACTTCGTCCACTTATACCAGGTTCCTATTTATACTGCTAGGTGAACAGAGGCTACACCGTTAGGAGACTTGCCCAAATGTCTCTTCCCCGCCCGGGTCTCGAACCTGGGACCTTCTGGTTGTGAGCCAGACGCGCTATCAGTTACGCCACGGGGAGGTGTAGAGAGCAAGAAGCTGTGCAGGGGTAAAGAACCCCCTGAGGCGGTTGAGCACACCCAGTAAAGGTTTCCCTCACTATCAGATACCCCTATTTACGTTATTATTTTAGGTGTTTGGGTTTGGGTTTTGGCTGGTCCGAGAACGTATCCCCGTTTATCCCATTAATTTTAGGGTTTGCTATACGAGTTTCCTATTTAAGACCGGGTTTTCAGGAACGTAACCCAATCGTATATCGAAGGAGACCTGTACTGTATTTAATTTTTTGTCAGAAAATAGTGGCAGCCACTGCCACTAAAAAGTGGCTTGTGCACGGGGGCCCTAAACTGGGTATAATGAAGCAAGTCCCAGAATGTGGAAGGACCAAGGGGCAGACATTGAAAGACACGAGATCAGACCATACTCTCTGATCTGAATGTTATTAATATGACAAGTGAGGTAGCTTTGACTAGGGCTGGAACGCTGCTATTAGGATGTGAAACTGAACCTCTTGTGGACCACTCAATTTATATAATTATATTTGTATATGCAATATTATGTACAGTATATTTTTATTATGAATGAACCTAGGTTAGGCCATTTTATTGCATATTTATAAGCGCGCCAAAATCACAAGAATTAAATTTTTTCAGCCGTATCAGGAGTCGCGGGAAGGTTTTAACATGGCGAACATGGAGGGTTAATATTATAACCAAAATTTTCTTCTCGATCTAGGTTCCGGAACCCATCCTCAATTTAATCACGTCTTCCTTGGTGCATATCCTATCTGCCCACCAAATTTTTTGAAAATCGGTTTATAACTTTGTGAGATATGTCCACCAAATTTTGTGAAAATCTCTGGATCGCCTCCTAAATTGAATCACTTCTTCCTTGGTGCATATCCCATCTGCTTATCAAATTTTGTGAAAATTGGTTCATAACTTGAGAAATAAATGGAGGCGAAAACATAACCTCCGTCCACTTTCTTTGGTGGAGGAAATTATAGATCTGTTTTATCTTTAATATTATTTAAAGTAATATTTGTATGTACTGTACAGTATAATACTGTACTTTTGTATTACAAAGAGAATAAAGGCCTTTATATTTAATTTAATCTAATTTAATGTTTTGTCTTCCATATTTTGTGTGAGTCTACAACAAATAAATAAATATTTCTCGACTGTTTGGGCAAAAAACCTCGAATAGTACAAACAAAAAATTGAACTTTGTCGAGAAATCGGCACAAATGGCATTATACGTTAGTAGATTATGCTTCAAGTTAACCCTATTGGTATTTGATGATACTATTTTCCTTTTATTCTACCTATCATAAGTTGATGAGAGTTTATTCAACTTAGGAAGAGATTATGAGTCAGAATGTTAATCGAGACTGACATTCCCCCTTTCATTCCTAGAGGACCTTCTAAAGTTGAATAAAATAGTCTAATGTTAGCCAGAATAATGTAGAGATAGTCTAATATTTGCCAGAAAAATATAGAGAAGGCATCATAATACCAAAATGGTTTATATCAAGAATCTATGTACTGTATGTATATACAGTGCACTCCCGTTATCCGCGATCCTTGCTATTCGCGGACACCCCTAAATATCCCATTACTCGTCATCCGCGCAAAAAAACAGCAAAATACCAGCTATTCACGGATTTGAATCGGGCGGGTCGGTGCGCATCCCGATTCTTGTTTTGGTCGGCCATCTTGCATTCTTGCGTGACGTCAACACAGCGTCCCAGCTGAAGAAGGAGCTCACAGCCCAGTGTTGGAAAAGTTGAAAACCACCTGTTTACAAGCTTTTTTGGTATGATTAGGAGTAGTGGGCGTACACATTATTTCCATTATGTGTATTGTAATTCCATATTTAACCCCAGTAGCTTGTAGTTTGAAAGATTGTCTACACCTTGATATACAATTAAGTATGTGGCAGAATATGTATAAGTTTACATATACCTGTAAATACAGTCCTCTACCACTCTTCTCTTCGCCAACATGTAAACAAACCCAGAGTCGCTATACGCTTCAAGTCGCTGTGCAGACATCCGAACACAGGGTTTATCGTGACGTCGTCTAGAATATAAGCGCTACTATGTGAATAATATCTATAGTCACGGTTTGCGCATTTGAGTGATTATTATTGATGTTCTTTTGTTTGCCAATCCTGCTCATCATAGCATACAGTAATTTATTATTTTTTGGTCAGTTCAAGTTGGTTGCCATCTTGAACGAGTGTGGAATAGGTGTGTTAAGGTTATTGTCTTACGATTCACAAAGTTATTGTATTTTCTGAAGACATCAACTCACACAACATTTGGTAAAGGTTAGTAGCTGTTAGATATAGGTGGCAGCCCCCACCTATAATACTAGGATAGGATAGGTTAGGTAAGGTTGCTAGGTTGCTAAAGTAGCTTACTATGAATCCGCTGTACCTGGCATGCAAGGGCTAGTTTAGTATGCCACGTACTGAGTACTATGAATCCACTCTACCTGGCATGCAAGTGCTAGTTTAGTATGCCACGTACTGAGTACTATGAATCCGCTCTACCTGGCATGCAAGGGCTAGTTTAGTATGCCACGTACTGCCGCTTTGCGCAGTGGCAGTATCGTAACCAATGAGGTTTAGAGGTCCTGTCATCTGCGTATAAGTACGGTATTGGTTAAAGTCTTGCTAAAACGCACCTCTGTAGCTTACCGTGACTAGTTACGGTAAGTAAGTCCTACCCCGCCTTCTCGAGGTAGCCTCGTTATTACACCGTCCTTATTTTAATCCTCCCTTTTAAATTTCTAACATTTTTATTTTTGCTTGACGGTGGAACTAAAGGGGAGGGCGGGTGTGCTATTTTCTTCAGCAGCACACTTTGTTTTTAATTTTAAATCCTCTTTTAATTTCCACTATAAAAATTATCCCCCTTGTAACTATATTATTTCTGTTGTCCCCTGTATATTTTTGTTCTCCCTATCTTCTTAATATTTTAATTTTTACTGTGTTGTATGTTTTTTTACTGATGTTGGTATCAGTTTTTAGTTTTTCTTTTAGTATACTTTTGACAATCCGGCACCCTGTTTGGAGGCATTATGTCCAGGCCCCAAGTCCTCCTGGGAAACAACTGTGCTCGGTATGCTGCCGGCCAGGACCCCCTCGGGGGTGGAGGAACAAAGCAGAAAAGTGGTGGAAGCGTCGTTCGGGTGAAGGAAAGCGTGCTCCGTGTCTGTGCCTTCAATGCCAATGGCATAAATGATTTTAGCAAGAGAGAGTGTCTGATGCGAGAGCTTAAAGATGGATGTGTGGATGTGTGTGGGGTAGGTGAGACGCACCTGTTGGGTTCTGGAGTGTGGGATGGTGAGAATGAGCATGATTTGTGGGATGGGGAAGGATGGGTTGTCTGGTCTGGATTGGATGCAGGATATAAACGTAAGAAAAAGGAAGGGGTAGCAGTAATTTTGTCAGAAAGGTTGAGGAAGTGTGTGAAAAACTATGGATGCGTGGACTCAAGAATTGTATGGTGTGAGTGCAAGATTGGGATAGATAGGTATACTTTTATGTGTGTCTATGCGCCAGTCAACCAAGAAACTGGGAAAGGTGCAGAAGAAAATCGAAAATTTTGGAATAAAGTCAATAAATGTATAAGAGAAAGGCAAGAGTGTACACAAGTAATATTAGTAGGCGACATGAATGGTAGAGTTGGAAACGAGGAGATAGAAGGTATAGTGGGTAAATGGGGTGTGGAGGGTAGGAATATGAATGGTGACTTCCTTTTAGAAGTATGTGCGGAGAGAGAGATGTTTCTGGCTAACAAATTTTTTGAACATCGTCACATTCATAGATATACATGGCACAGAGGTGAAGGTGAGCAGGAACAGAAATCTCTAATTGACTACGCCATGATGGACTCCGGACTAAAAGGAAGAATTTTAGATTCAAAAGCTGTAAGAGGTATGCTGACGGGATCAGACCACTATACAGTGCTGACAAAAGTGAGGATAAGGAAAGAGTGGAAATATGAGAGGAAAGAGAGAAAACTGACAGTAGAGAGAATAAATGTGAGAAAATTAAATGAAGAATGTAATGCAACAAAATACAAGGACATCCTGAAAGAGACTATAAAGGACATGGATGTTATGATAGATCTGGGAAATACTGTAGACGAAGTATGGAAAGGTACAAGAGACTCCATGATTAAAGCAGCTGAGAAAGTATGTGGGAAGAAAACCTTTAAAATGTGGAAGAAGAAAGGTAACGCATGGTTTAGTAAAGAGATAGAAGAAATAGTGAAAAAGAAGAAAGAGTTCAGAAAGAGTATGCTGCAAAAGAATATACCTAGAGAAACTAGAGATGCGAGGAAAGAAGAATATAAAAATTTGAAACAAAGAGTGAAGAGGGCGATACAAGACGCTAAAAGGAAGACAGATGAGGCATATGGGAGAAAGATGAGTGAACAGTTTCTGAATGACAGGAAAGCATACTACAGAGCTGTGAAAGAAGCCAGAGGGAAGAAGACTGAGAGTGTCTCAGGTGGTAGGATGAGGGACATGAATGGGGAAGTGGTAGAGGGTGATGGTGTGGTGAAAGTATGGAAAGATCATTTTAGTAGCTTAGCTGTAAAGAGTAGGGGGAAGGCAAAGATCTCATCCATAGGAATGGAGAGAGGTAGAATAAACAGGGTAGTTGAAAGCCAGATAAGCAGAGAAGAAGTAAAAGAAGCAATCAATAGACTTAAAATGGGCAAAGCTGCTGGAGTAGATAACATCCCAGGTGAAATGCTGAGATATGGAGGAGAAGAAGCTGTTGACATAATGCATAGGTTATGTAAATTAGCATGGGAAAAGGAAAGTGTACCAGAGGACTGGAGGAAAGCAGTGATAGTACCCTTGTACAAAGGGAAGGGTTGTAAAGAAGAGTGTAAGAATTATAGGGGAATTAGCTTGCTTAGCATACCTGGAAAGGTACACGCAAGAGTAGTAACACAGAGGCTACAGAAGATAACGGATGACAAAATAGGCGAGGAACAGGGAGGTTTCAGAAAGGGCAGGGGCTGCGTTGACCAGATAGCCTCAATGCGATTGTTGGTAGAGAAGTATCTGGCCAAAAACAGAAAACTCTATGCAGCATTCATGGATTTGGAAAAAGCCTACGACAAAGTAGACTGGGAGGGCCTGTGGGATGTGTTAACAGTATATGGTGTGGGAGGAAAGTTGCTAATGGCAGTAAAATCTTTTTATAGGAATGCAATGGCAAATGTGAAGGTAGGGGATAAGTTAAGTGAAAGTTTTGAGGTCAATGTAGGTGTAAGACAGGGATGTGTCATGTCAGCTTGGTTGTTCAATATATACATGGATGGAGTGATTAGGGAATGTAGGGCTGTATCAATGGGTGTGGGAGCTAGACTGGAATCAGAGGGAAGAACATGGAAGATTTTAACATGCCTATATGCGGACGATGCAGTCCTGTTGGCGGAAAATGCTGAAGAACTTCAGAGAGTGGTCACTGACTTTGACAGGGTATGTGAAAAGAGAAAGTTAAAGGTCAATGTAGGGAAATGTAAGGTAATGGTGTTTGAGAGAAGAATGCATGAAACTATAGATTTTAAGGACAAATATAGAATCAAGAAAGAACACAAGAAAAGTTGTAAAATAAAATTGAAAAATGAAGTACTAGAAGAGGTTGAAAGTTTCAAGTATTTGGGAGCTGTACTATGCAAATATGGTAAAATGGAGAGTGAGATAAAAGAGAGAAAAATGCAAGGGAGAAAAATTATTGGAGAACTTGATAGTATTCTCAAAGGAAGAATGGTTAGCCAGGAAGTCAAAAAGTCACTGAGAAACAGTGTGCTGCTCCCAACACTCTCGTATGGAAGCGAGACATGGATGGCAAGTGACGAGGACCTCTTCAAACTAAGAGCTGTGGAGATGAGCTTTTTCAGAATGGCAGCTGGCATGAATAGGCTAGATGGGCCAAGTAATAGGGAAGTGTACGAGTCCTTTGGAATGGAAGAGCAGGCTTTGGGCATTGATTGTGGTGTGGTTGAGTGGATAAAGAGAAGTACTTTGAGGTGGTATGGTCATGTTCAGAGAATGGATGAAGACAGAATGCCAAGAAAGATATATGGGGAGTCAGGTGAGTGGAACCGCTAGTAGTGGAAGACCACCTATGGTATGGGAAAAGAAAGTGGAAAAATATATTGAAGAAAAACTTCCACGTAGTGGAAGGGGCATTGTGGCACGGGCAAAGGAGGCATGTCTTGACAAAGTAGCTTGGAGACGTTTCTGTCATGGCCATCCTCTAGTGGGGGTTTCCCAGGGGGAAGCAAGGCGTCGGAGATGATGATGATGATGATGACGTACTGAGTACTATGAATCCGCTCTACCTGGCATGCAAGGGCTAGTTTAGTATCCCACATACTGGGTCTAGGTTAGGTTGGGTTGTTTGGTTAGGTTAATATACTAGGTCTCAGAAACAACAATCGTAGTAGCGGTAGTAAACTTCAAATAGGCTAGCGGTCGCACCACTATTAACAGCACACATATAGTAATGTATGCACTATTTTGAGTTTTCACTGGCATTTCCCATTAATTTTCTTTGTTACAAGTGGGTTTTGCCTTCACATTATTGTTTGCCTCAACAATATCAAACTCGGTAGGTGATCAGGGTTATTTAAATACGCCCGCCACTCATAGTGGGCGTGATGTCACGATACTCATTCCTTTCAGCCAATCACAGACGCTCTCTCGACAGCGCACTGATGTTAGTTACTTATTTACTTTTTACTGGTTCCTTGTTGGCACTTCATATCAATAAGTAATAAGTAAATAGTTTTAGTTACATTTTACGTATTCATGATACAGATCCAATACGTAAAAACAGCTAGATTTTACCGGTTCAGGATAGGGCCTACAACTCCAATACGTAAAAACTAAAAATCAGATTTTTTTTCGCAGAGTGATGAACAAACATAATTTTCTGACCTAGTTTAAGATACAAATCCAATACCGGTATGTAAAAACAGCAAGCATAAGTAATAAGTAACTAGTTTTAATCACATTTTACGTCTTCAAAATACAAATCCAATACGTAACATCAGCTAGAATAAGTAATAAGTAAATAGTTTTAGTTACATTTTACATATTCAAGATACAGATCCAATACGTAAAAACAGCTAGAATAAAAGTTGGCACTTCATATCAATAAGTACTAAGTAATAAGTAAATAGTTTTAGTTACGTTTTACGTATTCAAGATACAAATCCAATACGTAAAAACAGATAGATATTACCGATTAAAATGACAGCTCTCTGGCTGAGTATCGATCTTTAGAATCTCCTGCTGAGGTCACCTCTTTTCTCAGCGTCTTGGCGGTGGTGTGGCTGAGCATCAGAAAGGCGCCTAGGGGTAGGGTTGTTGTTGTTGTTGTTCCCCAAGCTGCCTGGCCGAACAGCCCCTAGGCCCCGAGCAAGACTAAGGCCATAACCGAGCGCCCCCACAGAACCCTCCCAGCCGACCACAATAAAGCATGGGTGACCGAAGCCACTCCATGGCGGGGAGCTGAGGAGGGCGACAGAAATGCCCGGGAAACCAAAGCCCCACCCAGGGCCCTATGCCCCTCAGCAATTATGAAGAGAAAGCTGAGGGGCAAAGGAAAAAATGTGACGCTTTGGCTTCCAATCTTGGTAGATTGGGAGGTCAATCCGCGGAAGAGACGCCGTCACTTGAGATCTAGAAAATATATAAGTAAAAGGAACAGTCAGAGTAAGCTATGGGTATGGCAGAGATCGCTCAGTTCTCACTCTGATAGACCAGCCCATCACCACATGACTAGAACCCAATCCTCTCAGCATCAGCTAGGAAAGACCCTAGAAAGCCACCTTTGGCGGGGGGATAGCTCCAGCTCCCCTATTTCAACCCCTTTCGGGGTTGGGCACCCGCCCAAGGGGTAGGGTATTGTAGGGCGGTTGAGTCCGTGTGGCCTGGAGGTGGGGTGACATCTGTATATTTCGGCTTCTCTGGTCATGGCAGCGAGGCGGTTGCGCTCTAGAGTGGCGTGGGCCCGGGATGTCTGCGTGTTTATGGTGCTATTCCTTGGTTGATTTCTCCTCTTCGCTCTTCTTGTTCTGCTGGACTTTGGGAGTGATTATGGTGATGAATAAGTCTTTCCCTGGTGTTGGAGGACGTGTCATCTCGATGGCAGTAACTCGAGTGTTGGGGTGGTGGTTGTTCCCTTGTAGCTCTGGGGTGGTGTTATTCTTATCTTCATAAATGCGATGTGAGAGAAGAAGAAAGAAGAAGAAGGTGGCTATCTTGGGCTTTGGTAAGTTATATATTTGTCCTGGTTTGTTCTGGAGCTGCTTAAGGTGGTTTGTAGGCTGCAGGTAGATGGCGTGGACAGTGTTTGCAAGTTTGTAGGTTTGGGATGTTGCAGGAGGAGTGTAATCGGCGAGAAACTGATCGCATGTTCTCTATATAATTGTTTGCCCTCGAGTGGTTTTCTTTGATGATTATAGGGAAACTGGCTTGGTGGTGGTGAATGCTTGGTTAACTGTCTTATTTCATAATCCAATTAGTGCGGTATACAAGTAATCCAATTAGACTAAATTAGTTTAGTATAAGTAATCCAGTCGTCGGTAGAGGTGGTGGTGGTGAGAAGTTAGGTGGTGATCTTGGTATGTTGGCTGTGGTGGTGGTGTGGCAACATTGTTGGTGGAGGTAAGGGTGGGGATCTCGGTATATTGGTTGTGGTGGTGAGAATGCTTTTCTGTTATTTCAGTAAGAAAATTAGCATAACATAGCATAATTTTGGCCATTTCCAAAACACATGTACAAACCATAGACTCCTTTAACCCTTTCGTTGCGGGTGACGTTCCGGAACGTCCTGGCAAGTTACAGCAATTTCCAGGCTTTAAAAGCCTGTAAAAACCGTAAAAATCGAGTGTCAGTGGGCGGGAGCGTGAGGGGCCCATCTCCGACCCTCAGAGCACCGAGCGGCTCACTGATGTTGACTGTGTCTCGCGCGAGTCTCTCTCTGTGTCTCCCAGCAGTGTAGCCAAGCGAGCGAGTGTTACATACTAGCGGGTTTCCCGCGTTTCACTGGCACCACTGCGGGTGAACCAGACCACGTACGGGGCCCGTTCTGGTGTCATTTTGAAGCTATTCTCGCCTAGTTTTCGGCAGAATACACTTCATTTAATGCAGATGCTTGATTTATCATTCAGGAGTGCCTGAATAAGCCCTAAATAGCCCAAACATAGCTGCAGCCAAAGGGTTAAAGGAGTCTATGGTTAAGTGGGAGGGGATGTACGCAGCCGGATACCTTACACTCTACGCATGCGCGAAAATGTAAGCCTCCCTTGGCCCCGCCCCCCGTTCCCCGCGTTTAAATAAACCCTTCAAACCGTTCCTGCCAGCTCGCTCTGTAGTACAGTCACTAGAGCTCCCGCCTGGCATTCAGAAATCCAGTGTTCGATCCCACTCGAAGTTTAGTATATTTTTATATGTTTATTTTGTTATTTGTGTTATGTTATATTATATTATATATTAGGGTTAGGTTAGGTTAGGTTAGGTTAAGTTAGGTTAGGTTAATAATATAATATTTGTACATTTTCGGCAGTGGGCGGGGCCTGGGGTAAGGTATCCGGCTGCGTACAGACCCTCCCGGTTAAATTTAGTGAGATAGTTCGAAGCCTGTTGATTGCTGGGTGCCATTTTTAGACTGAATACAATCGTCTAATAGTATAGCCAGAATAAAGTTAAAAAGACAGTAAAGACAGAAAGGGTTAAACCTATAATATTATAAGTTTATGTTAGGGTTTAAAACTAGGACAGTAAAGTGGAAAGCTCTCTATCCCCACTCAAAGAGAGAGAGAGAGAGAGAGCGTGGGGGGGGAGAGGGAGAGAGAGTGGGAAGGGGAAGAAGAGAGAGAGTGAGTTAAGCTAGGTAGATATTTGGAGAGAGGGGAAGGGGGAAGAAGAAAAAGAGAAGAGGGGTGGATAGATAGATAGAGACACAGTGACAGTATGTAGCCGCACTCACTCTCCGACTCCACTCCTGGGGATCCTCCCGGGTGAGACCCCAGGCATCATCCTGAACCATGTCAAGTATCTTGGCGCATGATTGGCCGACTAGCCTCAGCCATGAGTCAGGCCAGGTCAGGTGAAGGTATTGAAGGAATCTAGCCTTTACAACGGCACCTCGCATCTACATTCCACTTGTCCTATTTTTCTGAAGCGTGTAGAGAGGGGAGAAGGGGTGTTGGAGAGAGAGGAAGCTGTTGGAGTGGCTTTGTTATGTGTGTTATTAGCCTGTATACATCGTCATGGTGTCCCCCGACTGGGTGCAAGCATGTGATACATGCTATAGTCTATTCGCTGTAAGTAGGCGAGACATCATGACCTCTAACCTCTGTAACTCAAAAACATCTAGAGTAATGGAGCTAATATTTTACCATTTGGGAAGAGTCAGTCAAGGAATAGATGTGGAAATTTACAGCCAATTTGTTGTTGCTCTTTATAAGTTACAGAGAGTAGAGGTAATGATTTCTCGCCTACTTACAGCGAATAGACTATAGGACGTACTACAACACCCACTAAATGTCCGCCTGGGCTGGGATCGAGTTCCATGGTCACCCCCCTAGACCTCCTTCACTCAGGGTAATAATCTGTATAGACCACCTGGTGAGCAGGGTAGGCTTCAGGGGAGGCACTTTGTTTTTCTGGTCCCCCTTCCTCGTGTTTAGTCCCATTCGTTTTCAGATTTTAAGATGTTTGGCCCATTAGTTTGGCGATTTTAAGAACTTTCACCCCATGTCTTTGTCAATATTAAGACTTGTAATTTAGGTGTCTATGTTTTCCTGGCGAGCGATATAGCGAGCCTGTAATTTAAGAGGAACTTTTTCTATCGAAAAATTTACAACTTTATGTTGAAGGGGGGGGTCTTACTTGATTTACTTGATGAAGTTCAGGGGTCCTGCGCCTCACAGCCATGGTGATCCACCGCTGCTCCCATAACCTGCATCTCTTCTTAGTAGGTGCAGTTGGTCCGGTATAGAGTTTGATGCCGCTCGACATTGTGAGGTGTACCCTGGTACTGGCGGCTTGTCAGGCACACTTCTCAGAAACTTGTTCAGCTGAGTTTTGAGCTTCTCTGTGGGACAGTCTGTGATGGTCCTGATGTTTCTAGGGAGGCAGTTGAAGAGTTGAGGTCCTCTGTGTGTCAGGCTGGATGCGAGGAGCGTCCTTACTTTCCCTGGTGCTTGTGTGGGGAGTGCTCTTCTACACATTCTTCCTGCCCTTGGACTTTCATACCTCTCTATTTCTGAGCCGGAGGCAGAGGGGTCTGGTACTAACTCCTCCAGGACTTTCCAGATGTATATAATTCTGTATCTCTCCCTCCGCCTTTGCTGGGAATATAGTCCTAGTTTTTCTAGTCTTTCCCAGTAATTTAGTCCCTTTGCCTCCCACATTTGAGCTGTGAAGGACCGTTGTACTGATTCCATGGCTTGGATGTCCATGGCTTGGGTCTTGGGATTTTTTTTTTTTTTTTAAGCTTGATTATATGGAGGTCTACTGAGGAAACTTATGAAAAAAAAGTACATAAATGAGAAAATACATACGCCCATCCCGCCTTAATTAAGGAAGGTCGGTCAGTGTTTTACAAGGCTAATGTGAAGGAGGAATTTTGACCCCTAACCCCTTCTATCTTAAAAATGGGCTGGAGAAAACGGGCTGTAAATGTGTATAAAATTTGGCTTAGGGCTGGGGCTATTCAGAGTGAGATTTGGCATCCTCTACCCAACTTCAGCCCTTTCTGTCTGTCTCTTTTACTGTCCTAGTTTTCCTTCTGGGGGCAGGAGGCTAGGAATCTTCCTCCACTTGTGAAATTGACCTACAAGACAAAACAGAGTAAGGAGTGAGGGAACACGAAAGTGGTCCCAGACCCTAAGAATTGGAACTTTAAATGTTGTTTCGTTCGGGCTCTGTCTCGAGTCGGCCACCCCCAGCTATGGGGTATTTGTCAAGAGTATATACATACATACATACATGCATACATTTCCTGGCGCAAGCGGCGTCACATCAGCGGAATTTTCTATGAGCAAGTTCTTTCTCTTACTAATTTGAGACTTTCGCAATGGAATCGAAAACTAGATCGAAGGTTTAGGTTGTGTTAGAGAGTTTAAGGGGAGATGGTTCACTTTTTGGGCGATTTGTGCATGTATTCAATATTTTTCTAGTTTCCTTCCTAGACCTCCATCAAATTAAAAAAAAAACATCTATTAGATCCCCCTTCTAGATTAATTTGTACATTTTTCGGTAGAAAAATGTCCCTTCCAACATTACAGGCTCACTATCGTTCGCCAGGGAAAAAATCGACACCTATATAGCACGAAAGGTCTAAATATTGACAAAGAAATGGGGCGAAAGGTCTTAAAATCGACTAACTAATGGGGCAAACATCATAACATCTGAAAACTAATGGGGCTAAACATGAGGGAGAAAATGGTCCAGAAAACCTGCCCATCCCTCCTTAACCCGGGAACTGCCGGAAGACTCTTAAGAGTTCCCCCGGCGGACTGCGGGAAGACTCTTAAGAGTCAGAGAAAAAAAAAATCAACTTTAAACATCGAAAACATTTTTTTTTTTTTTTTTTTTTTTTTGGGGCCCCTGGGCCATGCAAAATATCACTCCTCTACCTCCCCTCCTTCCTCACTTTCCTCCCCTCCTTCAGTTATCACCTATTTTCCCTGTTATTCCCTTATTCTGAGGTATATTTTCGTGCTAACATTAGCGAGTTGCAAGCAGGGCATTGTCATCTCTGTTAGCAAGCGAGTGCAAGAGAGAGAGAGAGAGTATCGATCGACTGTGTCTCAGTGGCCTTGGGGGAAATTGGCGGGAAAGCAGGTTGCCTCACCCATACATTATATAACTCGCGGCCTTTATCTCCGATTTTGACCATCCAAACGCTGTTTTCACTTGTGTTATTGTTGTTTCAGGTTAATACCTTTATAATCAACCCATAATAGGCACGTATGGATAAGTATTAATGCTATTTATGGTAAAATGAATATTTTAGTGATGGAAACAGCTCAAATACGTCAGCACAGGGGGATGTTTCTAATTACCCCCATGCGCACTTCTTAGGTTAAGGGGTCAATATTATTGTCAAGTTCGTTGGCACTACCTATAGTTGAAAGGATCAAATAGCAAATTGCTGGAACTTGGAAGACATTGCCCAAAACTGCGGGAAATGTGATAGTGAAACCGTTTTCTCTCTCTCTCTCTCCCCCCTCCCTTCTTCCCCCCCCCCCCCCTCCTTCCTTCCTTCCCTCTGCCTCGCCCCCTCCTTCCTTCCTTCCCTCTCCCTCGCCCCCTCCTTCCTTTCTCCCTCCCCCTCCCCTCCACCTCCACCTCCACCCCCTCCCTCCCACCCCCTCCATCCCTTCTTCCTCCCACCCTCCCTCCCTCCCCTCCCCCTGTATTTATACGAACTTAATAAAATAATCAACTCAAATCAAATCCCTTCCCCCACCCTCTCTACTGTATATCTCACACCCTTCCCTCCACCCCACCCCATCACACACACACACACACACACACACACACAGTCCCATATACCCCCCCCCCCCTCTCTCTCTCTCTCTCTCTCTCTCTATGAGGACTGGTTGAGAGCTCTTCCCGTTGGAGACCCGCAGACTACGAGGTCAGCTCATTGAAGTTTTTAAAATACTTAATGGGTTTGACAATGTGGATTATAGCAAAATGGTTAGCCTCTATGAATACAACACGCAACCATGGCTGGAAATTAGAATTGAAAAGGTTCAGCACTTAGAGTATCTGTGGAAACTTGTTCACATATAAGATCTGTTCTACCTGGAACAAACTTACCTCCGAAGTTGTAAATAGATCTTCAGTAGAGCAGTTCAAGAAGAGAGTATATAGTATTTTGCACAGTCTCTCTCCTTCCACTTCGAGTATCTCCTCGGAATGGACTGCAAGGTCTCTACGATTCTAACTATTCCTTGTAACACTCTCTCTCTCTCTCTCTCTCTCTCATATATCTGTTTATCACAAGACTCGACCACGATGTCAGCATCTATGAGCGCGCCTATTAAGGGGGGGAGGGGGGGGCTTTCTGGACCCCTTCTCTCTCATGTTTAGCCCCATTACTGTTGAAGTTTTAAGACATTCGCCACATTAGTTAGCGATTTTAAGACCTCTCGTGCCATTTAGTCTATTTTTTTTTTTGGTGGGGGCGAGCGATACCTATACACTTCCAAATAAGTAGAATCTTGAACATTAATCTCTATAACTCACAAACGACTACAGTAATAGAGCTATAGTAAGATCAAATTAAGATAAAATTAGATAGGCATATGGACGAGATGGGTTGGGTGTGAGGGGGATCTGTCGGGTGTGGGCCAATCGGCGCTCTGCAGACCCCCGTTTTCTGACCTCTGACAGTTTCGGTGAGGTCAGCCCTAATGGTGTTAGTGAGCTGGGCTTATAATTAGGGTTAGGTGTGAGAGGGATCTGCCTTGCTTGGGCCAATCGGCTTTCTGCAGACTCCCATGTTCTTATATGTTCTTATGTTATAGTATACTCGCTGTAAGTAGGTGAGCAATCATTACCTCTATCCTCTGTAACTCAAAAAGGGGTAGAGCAAACTGGCTGTAAATTTCCACATCTATTCCTTGACTCTCTTCCCAAATGGTAGAAATGTTAGCTCGATTACTCTAGCCATGTTTGAGTTACAGAGGTTAGAGGCCATGATTTCTCGCCGACTTACAGCGAATAGACTATAGTAACTACTAACTAAAGAACCTATGGGAGACAGAGAGATAACCGAGATTCTTCACCCATTTCATTCCTAGAGGTCTTTCCTAAGCTGAGAAATATTGTCTAATAGAAGCCAATTTACGTACACTGACGAATTTTCTAGATATTCTGACTATCATTAAACGATTTTAATCAGTTTCCAAAGTACCTATGCCAGTCCGAGGGTTAATTGATATACTTGACGTATTTTTATGCCTATCGAGCCTTTCTAAGCTGAGAAAAGTTGTTAATTGACCACTCGTTCTATAAGGAAGTTGGAGTTGTTGTTGTTGTTGTTCCCTAAGCTGCCTGGCCGAACAGCCCCGAGTCCCTAAGGAAGGCCATGGCCACGGTCGGACTTCCCGACAGAGCTCTCCAAGAGTGTAAGTTGTGTTGTTGGCATAAGTGGTTGTGTGAAATGCAGTCTTCTATATGATGTGTTTAATGGTATGGGGAGCTGTGTTACAACCCGGGCAGGTGTCGACGACGGAGTCATCCAGTCTCTTCTGATAGCTCAGATGAGCTGGATGGTGTCCGCATCTCAGCCTGGCCAGGTGGACTCTGTCCTCGCGAGGAAGGGAGGATTCAGAAGGATGAATTTCGGGAGGTCGTGCTTGCAGCTGCGTGTTGTCTATGAGTGAGTGGATGGAACGGCGAGTGATATGAGTATGGATGTGCTTCCGGAAGTTGGTTTGGGGTGGGCAGGGAGGGAGAGAAGACAGTATTTGTGTGTGATAGCGTGTGCTGGGTGTTGTTTTGATATTTCTTGGTGTCTGTGGGTGTGTTGCCATGTAGTGTAGTGGGTGGTGTTGATTCGTGGAGGCTGCTGCCAGGAATTGAGTGCCTCTCATGTCTAGATGATCTTTGACTTTGAGGACTTTGGTTTCTTGGTGTAGGTGATCTGTGGGTGTAGTAGCTGTGCATCCTGTGATGATTTTCAGGGCTTTATTTTGAATAGTCTGTAAGGTCTTATGATGTGTTTCAGCTAGGTTAGAAGCCCAGGCCGGGCTTGCGTATTCCATAACTGATCTTATGTATTGTTTGTAGACTGTGGTGGTGGTTTCTTTGTTGTGTCCAAATTTTGTGTGGGCAAGTGATCTGAGGGCGTTAAGTCTGGGTGTCAGTTTCTTTTTCGTGTTTGTGATGTGCTGTTTGAATGTCATTTGGGTGTCGTATGTTACTCCTAGGATTTTGGGTGTGAAGGAGTCTTGTTGCTGTGTCTGGGTTTTGGTGCGTGCTTGTTGTGAGTGTTATGTCGTCTGTGTAGGAGGCTATGGTTATTTGGGGTGAATTTGGTGTATTTATATCATGCATGTACAGATTGAAGAGTGCGGGCGACAGGACGGATCCTTGCGGGACTCCGTTTGGGAAATTTCTAATGCTAGATGACGCCGGCAAAAGATACGTGTGCACATCTGCCTGCTAAGAAGTTGGCCAGCCATCTTTTTGTGTTGTTGTGCATGTTTGTGTTGTAGATTTTGTTCGTTAGGTTGTGGCAGGGGATGGCATCGAAGGCTTTACTAATGTCGAGTGTGGCAAGTACTGATCTGTGTGGTGGTCTAGCCGAGTTGATGCCGTCAAAAGCTCTGTGTGTTCTTTGTCTGTAAGAAGAGTGTTTGTGAAGTGCAGTGGCCTGAAGCCGTGTTGTGTTGGAGAAAGGGGTAAGTCAGGTGTCATCAGTTTTAGTACAAGGTGCTCAATGACTTTGGAGGGGGTGCAAAGGAGTGTGATAGGGCGGTGTGAGGAGGGTAGCGTGGGGCCTTTGTTAGATTTGGGAAATGTGATGATGATACCATGCTTCCAGATGTCTGGTATTGTGTTGTGTGAGTAGCTGTAGTTTGATATGTTAGTGAGTGCTTGTATGCCTTGTGGTCCCAGGTGTCTGAGGTGAATGTTGCTTATGTTGTCTAGGCCACAGGCGGGTGAGAGCTTGAGATTGTTGATGATATGCTTTGTCTGGTTGTTGGTGAAGGGTGTATAGTTAGGGTCTGGGGCGAATTGTCTTTTTCGTCGGATGACACGTCGGCCGTCTTTGTGGGGCTTTAGGTGACTGACATGAGAGAAGTGATTGATGAGAGTGTTTGCTTGTTGTTTACGTGAAGGAGTAGAGTCTGTTGTTGTGATTGCAGAATGAGATTGTGCTGTGTTGCTGTTGGAAAGTGTGATGCCGTTTAGTGTTTTCTAGAGTTTTTTGGGGTTTGTTTTGTGATCGAGTGTTTGTAGGAAGTTATTCCAATTTAGTGTTTGTTGTTCTTGTATTTTGTTGTTAATCTGGATGTTGAGTGCTTGAATTTGTTGATTGATGTCTTGTGTGTGGGGTGCTGAGGAGTGTTTCAGTAAAAAGGAGTACAAAGGAAATCAAGCAACAACAGCTCTAGTGACCCTTCTAGGCTGCTTGTCCTCCAAAACACTGAGGATCAAGTGTCCAAACAGTGGTTTAGAGTGGGTAAGGGAACATTGGAAAGGGAACTACTACCCTGCCACTAACGTGGCAGGACTAGGAAGTTAGTAGGGGACATATGGGTTAGTAACTGAGGGGAGGATAAAATAAAGTTATTAATTTACAAACGCAGTCAGTCGCGGGTTTGATGCGAGGTATTTGTCTAGGCGGAATTTAAATGAATCAACGGTGCTGCAGTTTATAACGTCTCGGGGAAGCCCATTCCACAAGTTGACAACTCGATTGAAGAAGAAATTCTTAGATTCGTGTGAGTTAAAAGATTTACCAATAATTTTGCAACCGTTTCCCCGCGTGTAATTAGATTGGTCGATAGTGAAGTACTTACTACAGTTCATATTGTCGATGCCTTTGATGATTTTGAACACTTGAATTAAGTCACCTCTTAATCTGTGCTGGGTTAAAGGAAATAGATTTAATTCTCTAAGACGCTCTTCGTATGGTTTGTTCTTTAGGCTAGGTATCATTTTGGTAACTCTACGTTGAACTTGTTCTAGCTTGTTTATGTCTTTTTGGTAATAAGGGCACCAGCATTGAACGCAGTATTCCAGAAGAGGGCGGACTAAGGAATTGTAAAGGGTTAGGATAACGTCTTTGGATTTATGCTCAAATGATCTGCCTATAAAGCCAATTATTTTGTTTGCCTTCTTAACAACTTCTGAACATTGTTGACTCGGTTTTAGGTTACTCGATATTGTTACTCCCAGATCGGTTTCTCTGTTTACATTCTTAAGCTGAGTGCCATTCATCGAATAGTTTGCTTTCTCATTTAGGTATTCGATATGTAGTACTTACATTTATCCGCATTGAAACTCATTTGCCAAATTTGGGCCCAATGTGACAATTTATCTAGATTGTGTTGCATATCGTCAACTTGATCTTTTGAGAGTACGCTATTTGCAATTTTTGTATCGTCAGCAAATTTTGAGATTGTACAGGTGAGACCCTCATCTATGTCGTTGATGTAAATTAGAAAGATAATTGGTCCTAGTACCGATCCCTGGGGTACCCCGCTACTTACATTGGTCCATTTAGATGCCTTACCGTTTATGACTACTCTTTGCTTTCTGTCGCTGAGCCAATTTTCTATCCATTTCAACACACCGTCTTGTATTCCATGCGCTTTTAGTTTTAGCAGTAAACGTTTGTGGGGAACTTTGTCAAAGGCCTTTTGAAAATCAAGGTATATAATATCTACAGCTTTACTCTCATCGTAGAGGTTGAGGATATCGTGGAAGAAGTCTAAGAGGTTTGTTAAACAGGAACGTTTTTTACGAAAGCCGTGTTGAGTATCTTTAAGTATGTTATTTTCCTCTAAGTGATTTACGAGTCTGTCTCTTATGACCGTTTCTAGCATTTTACATACAACTGAGGTTAAGCTAATTGGACGATAGTTACTGGGTAGGGATTTGCTGCCTTTTTTGAATATCGGTGTTACGTTGGCTATCTTCCACTGATCAGGCATAGTTCCAGACTGCAAGGATTTATTGAATAGTAATGTCAGTGGTTTGGAGAGCTCATCCTTAGTGTTCCTTTAGAACTCTAGTCGAGATTGTATCAGGTCCAGGCGTTTTATTTACCTTGAGTTTATCTAAACAATTCAATACTTCTCTCTCTGTAACGGTGATATTGCTTAGAACATCTGAATTATCAATCTGAATCGGCGATGGTGTAGGGATATCACAGGTCTTCTGTTGTAAAAACTGATGCAAAGAAGGTAAAGGTGTCGCGTTGTATGAGGTTTTTAATTTCTGGTGAGAAGTTGGGGTTGTGTTTTTTTATGTTACCTCTTGGAATGTGTTTCTTGGCGTTTTGGATAGTCGTGTTGAATGTGTGTACAGCATTGTTGATGTTAGTGATGGGTGCACTGTTTAAGGTTTCAAAGTGTTGTTCTGTCTCATTTGTGAAAGCTTCCTAGTTAGCTCTTTTATAAATAGTGTAGTGTGTCTGTGGCTAGCTGGGGTGTGTCTTGTTTTGGTGGTGATAATGATCGGGAGGTGGTCTGAGCCTAAGGTTCTGACCACCCTCCAGGATGTTGTGGGGGCGAGTTCAGGGGAGCAAAAGGTGATATCAGGAGATGATGGGGTGTAGAGGGCTTGGTGGGGAGTATGGGTATGCTGATGAATGTTATTGAGGATATATAGGTTGTCTGTTTGGTGTTGTAATACCAGCCCTCTTTCTGTGTCGGGGTTGTCGACAAACCAGGCCGACGTCTGCATTGAAATCACCACCCAGGATGATGTGTGGGGTGTTTGTGATGTGTTGTATTTGTGGTCTGTAATCATTTGGTACTGTAGGGGATGTTTGGGGAGGGATGTATGTGTTTATGATGGTAATGTTGGATCTGTTGCCAGTGCGTATTTTAATTGATTGTATTTCTGTTGTGTTATCGTTTGGGGGGAGGAGGGATTTGGTATGTGCACTGGTGTCTATATATGTTATATCTTTGTGTACCAGGGTGATGAGTCCACTGCCAATGCCGACGGCCCGGTCTTGTCGTATGGTGGTGAAATTGTGAAATGTAGGTGTTTTTTTGTGTTGTACAGAGTTTTGTTTGTTGTAAGATGGCAATGTGTATGTTGTGTTGTTTGATGAAGTGTGTGAGTTCGTGTTTCTTTGTGTTGATGCCATCTATGTTTAGTTGAAGGATGTTAATGTTGTGTGTGCGGTGCTGCTGCACGAGGATGGGGTGGGGGTGGGGGAGGGGGGAGGGGGTGATGGTGGGGGGGGGGGGGGGGATTGGGGTGCAGGAGATGAGGGTAGGAATGGATTAGGTTGGGGTGTGGATGGGCTGGGTGGGTTGGGGAGGAGAGGTGGACGGGTTTTAGGAGTGGGAGTGGATGTTATGGGCAGGTTATGTGGGTTGGGGAGGAGAGGTGGACGGGTTTTAGGAGAGGGAGTGGATGGTATGGTAAGGTTATGTGGGTTGGGGAGGAGAGGTGGATGGGCTTTAGGGGAGGGATTTGACTGGGAGAGGGAGGGGCATGAGGAACATGTCCAGGTGTTTGTGTAGTATTTCATGGAGGCAAGTGTTGTGCAGGTGAAATGGGTCCAGTTCCCGCATGAGTTGCAGAGAACTGAACCCTTAGTTTGGCGGCTCGAAGTAATGGGTTTTGAGCAAGTTGGACATGTGTATTTGTAGGTGGGTCCTGGGTTGCTCTCAATGTCTCCGGCTAGAAGGGGTCTTCGAGAAATGACAGCTGGAGAGTCATTTCTCGGTGTAGGAAAAACTGTGTATTGTGTGTGTGTGTGTGTGGTGTGAGAGGTGTGAGAATTGCCCGGCGCGACCGCAGCCGCTCCAAGGACGCGTGCCCCCAGGGAGGGGGCAGGGGATAGTTGTGGCGGTTTGGCTACCGGAAACTGCTCCCCACGGTCGGCAGCCTGCTGTCCTCCACTGTCGGTGATCTTGTCCCCGGACGGGAGAGTTGGCAGCCATCCATGGTCGGCAGTTCCGGGAGGTGGTCCCACGGCGTAGACGCCGCCACTCGAGGACCAGTGGAAGTTGGAGTTGTTGACATCGGTAGTAAACATAAATACAATAATAATGTAGGTTTCTGATGGCTAAAGGTATGTTGAATTGGATTTTATGTATTTATATATGTTTTAGCTGTAAACTCTGTTAAATATCGTTGTCTACAGCTCCAACTTCCTTATAGAACGAAACTCGCAAGTGGTCAAATACCTATCAAGCCTTCCTAAGCTGAGAAAAGTTGTTTAATGTCAGCTAGAATAAAACAACAAGGCTTATTTTATTTTGTACATGTTCTAGCCATTATTATATAATATTAATCAGATTCTGAAGAATCTATGAGAGTCAGGGTTAATTGAGATAATGTGTACGATTCTGCTTTCTATAGAGCCTTTCTAAGCTGAGAAAATTATTTTAACATTGACTAGAATACATTTGAAAGTGGCGCTCTTTCGAAAGCCACAAAACAAAGGAAACAAAATATTCCTGCTTAATTTTGAGATGCTTGGTTAAATTCATTTATATTTAAATACAATAATGATTATACAAAGATATCATGCACAAAATGTTCCTTAGTATGTGTTAAGAAATACGAAAACATTAGGCCTAGCCTCCCAAGAAGCATGGGTAGTGATGCATGCCGGTGGTGTGGTCAGCCGGAGACTATTGAGTACTATGTGTTGAGATGTCCTCGCTTCTACATGGAGCGGTCTATCCTCGCTGGCCGCCTTCGACTCCTCGGCATCACCTCGCTCTCCCTGCCAACGATCCTCGGAGGCCGGGGGGGTCCCTGCGGGGATGACGTGCCATGATTCTCCGCTTCTGCAGCTTCCTCACAGCGACTGGGCGCCTGACGCGCTTGTAGTCAATGGCCTCTCCGCGCCTACGAAGGAAGGGCTGGAGCGGGTGCTCGAGTGGCCCTGTAACTCCAACAACAACAATAATTTTGATTTGGTAAGTAGGCTAGGTCCTATTTTTCGTTGTTTTATGCAAGATATGGTGAAGTAATCTTAACAATATTTGTAATTTATAACTCATGGTTGTTAAGGATCTTCTTAAACTAGGCAATTCTATATAAATATAATTAGCCACTTGCGAGTTTCGGTCATGGCTAGGCCTATAAGGAAGTTCAAGGTGTAGCCTATATCCTAGACATTGATAGGCCTAGGCCTATTTGGGATTTTTTTATTTTAATAGGCCTAGGCCTACCACGAATTTTCCGAGTGTTTTTTATAAACAAAAAAAAATCATTTAGGCCTAGGCTACATCAATATAGCCTAGGCCTAGTCTAGGTCCTAGTGTTTGTAATTAATTGGAAATCTCGGGAAAACCTATTTTCGAATGCTAGACTACTCGGCCCACGGCGAGATAGGCCTAGCTCGGCCCAGTAAAAACGAGACAGCTTGGCCCCGTGTTAATTACGAGACAACTCTTAATTAACCTAACCTAACCTAACCTAACCTAACCTACACATTATGAATCGAGAGAACTAGCCTATGACATAATTATACAATAGCCTAAACGAACATTTCGCCCACATTACACACACGCCATAAACGGGAGGCCATGTATGCAGCACCAAATCCTGAAAATCCTGTCCTCTGCGCATGCGTGACAATCTTAGGCCCCTTGGCACGATTTTGTTTTCCTTTATAGGCCTAGGCCTACTATTGTTTTATCTTAACCTAACCTAAATTAACCTAACAGTTGAGCCTAAATAACATAATAAAAATATTAGGGAAAAGGCCGCACATACGCAGAGGACAGGATTTGGTGCTGCATACATGGCCTCACCCATAAACCCTCCACTTAGCTCTCCCCATCCTAATCCTGACTCAGACTGGTCTCGTCAAATTGCCCCATAGCAAAACATGGGGCCGAGCTGTCTCAAATAATGGGCCGAGTTGTCTCGCCGTCGTGGCCGAGTTGTCCAAAAGTGGGCCGAGCTGTCCGAGCCGAGTTGTCCCATGAGCCGAGTCGTCCAGTCACCAAAGATCATATGAAAATGTGTTAAACCCTCGGAAAAACCTAATATAAAAGTATGGTAGCCTACTACAGGGTGTAAAACTACGCCGATTATCGTAATGCTACTCAACTTTACTTTACAATTAGTGCTAGCCTACCCATAACAGAAAATATTTGTTCGTTAAATTGACGGTTGATTAATCGATAGGCTTGGCTATCACTTACCGGTACTTAGACTAGATTAAACTAGATAATAAGATTAGCCTAGGCCTATCTGAAAAGACTGAATAGAATTAACACAAAATAGCCTAGACCTAGGCCTACACAAAATTTAATTAGCCTAGACCTGACTGACAGTTACAAAGTACTGTACAGTACGGTATTATTGCCGTTTTGGTGCCATAGCCGGCAAGATGCCGCCATCATGGGCATTCATGGTAGCCAATTGTCTAAATGGCCACCATCCCATCTAGGCTAGACCTATTCTTCGATAAAATTGCAAATCTGCATATTTAGCTTAGGTGCTCGCCATTCATCCAAGCATTAATGCTACTGGGTTCAGGAAAATAGGCTAGTGCTACTCAATTCAGAGTTATTTGCTTTGACACCCTGGCCTACTAAAATTTAATTTTCGTAACAAGGTTGTCAATACGGTACTTTCCCATTATCAATGTAGGGATGGATGTAGAGTTCGGGCGTACGGTCGTCATTGTTTACATAGGGCGATCGCCGCGGTCGCACTTATGTTCCCGTCTATTTCGACGCTATATTTTCTGCTATTTGCCCCCTGTCATTATTACATGAATACTAGGTTAGGTTAAAATAGACGGGAACATGATGGGAAAGGTCCGACGCCACTACGCGTAATGTAAACAAAGATGGCGGTACGCCCGCTCACTACATCCTACCCTCAATGTACAATCAAAGCTGAAGATTGCAGAGTAAACACCGTAGACTTCATCGACTTTTCTTTCACCTTCGTATAATCGACAGCCATATATTATTATTTTTTTTATTTAGCCTAGGACTACTAAGGGATTAGGGTAACATTCAACATGATTCAAGGAGACTACTGCAGGACTCTTCTTCTTCTTACCTCCCCCCCCCCCCCCCCCCCCCTTCCAAAGGTGTCCAGTACAGAGCTGACCCCCAAGTGCCCCCCCCTCAACCACCACCACCACCACTACCACCACCACACCAGGGGAACGAGCCCCCCAGCCACCCACTACCACCACCACCACCACCACACCAGGGGAACGAGCCCAAGTCACAAGTTCTGCTGGGCCACCTAACTTCACACAGGTACATTAATTATAAAATTGTTACTGTATCTTTTGCTGGGGACACCAAATAGGCCTGGGTCTCTGGATATTTCTCCTGGATGACCTAGATGTGTGTGATTTAGTGTTTTGTTTTCCTGATGTGTTGTGATGTCCCTGTTCGGGCTCTGTCTCGAGTCGGCCACCCCCATAAAAAAAAAGGAAAACTGGGGCAAGTGCCAGAGTATTTTCATACATACAGTACATACATTTCCTCACTTTAATTTGTTTTATTCTTGAAAAAAAAACAGGTACTGTCAGCAAATCAACCTTTATTATGTTTTTCTGTAAAATGTCTTGCTATTATGCAATTTTTATTCTCAACTTGTTAATGAAAAATAGATACTTAACCCGGGAACTGCAGGGAGACTCTTAAGAGTTCCCCCGGCAGACTGCGGGAAGACTCTTAAGAGTAAGGGAAAACAAAAAATCCATTTAAAACACCCAAAAAAAAAAATGTTTGTTTTTGTTTTCATTTTTTTTTTTGCCCCTGGGCCATGCCAAATATCACTCCGCCACCTCCCCTCCTTCCCCACTTTCCTCCCCTCCTTCAGTTATCACCTATTTTCCCTGTTATTCCCTTATTCTGTGGTTTATTTTCGTGCTAACATTAGCGAGTTGGTAGCAGGGCGTTGTCATCACTGTTACCAAGCGTGGGAAAGAGCGAGAGAGAGACTATTGCAGAACAGTGTCTCTCCAGACAAGGGGAGGGGTGGAGGGCAGGGAGGTTTCCTCAGCCATACATTATGTAACTCCCGGCCTGTATCGCCGATTTTGACCATCCAAACACTGTTTCCACTTGTGTTATTGTTGTAACAGGTTAATACCTTTATAATCAACCTATAATAGGTGTGGCGATGGGCTGGTCTATCAGAGTGAGACCTGAGCGTTCTCTGCCATACCCATAGCTTACTCTGACTGTTCCTTTTACTTATATATTTTCTAGATCTCAAGTGACGGCGTCTCTTCCGTGGATTGACCTCCCAATCTACCAAGATTGGAAGCTAAAGCGTCACATTTTTCCTTTGCCACTCAACTTTCTCTTCATAATTGCTGAGGGGCACAGGGCCCTGGGTGGGGCTTTGGTTTCCCGGGCGTTTACGCACCCTCTCAGCTCCCCGCCATGGAGTGGCTTCGGTCACCCAGGCTTTTTGTGGTCGGCAGGGAGGGTTCTGTGGGGGCGCTCGTTTATGGCCTTGGCCTTACTCGGGGCCTTGGGGCTGTTCGGCCAGGCAGCTTAGGGAACAACAACAACAACAACAACCTATAATAGGTGCATATGGATAAGTATTAATGCTATTTATGGTAAAATAACGATGTTAGTGATGGGAACAGCTCAAATACGTCAGCACAGGAGTGTGGTGTCTCATACCCCCCATGCGCACTTCTTAGGTTAAGTACCATAGTGATAGCGTAATACAGAAATAGATACTTAAGTACCATAGTTTTCCCCAATTATTGAACAGTGTAATAATGAAACTAATGAAATTATAAAGTAAAACTTGCAAAATAAACAAACCAAAACAGGGACGACACAATATAAAGGCAAAAGAACTTGTCAAAATCTATCTAAATATCTATATAAATCGCTATGTGCAAATAACGCTTTGGGTGTGAGTATCCTAGGTTCGAGTTCTTGGAGTGGCACATGTATTTGTTCTATCTATCTATTGCCGGACGCCTTACTCCCCTTACGAGGGTGGCCATACACAGAATGCCCCCAAGCGGACCTATTCCCTGTGAGAGGGGCAACCCAAGCCAGTTTTGTGAAGGACTTACAGGATTGACCAGTCAATTTAAGATCCGTCCGTCTCCGAGGCCCTCTGTGTATCTTGTTAGCACTATTTTTCTACAATGGTGTTCGGCTAATCCATCCACTAACCTTCCTTACCCTTAGGTAAGCAGTACGGATTTGTATCAGGTTTATTCCCCTAGACAGGTTGCCAACCAAGGATGACGAGTCCCATCCACCCGGATTTGTATAAGGTTGTCTCCCCTAGATGAGTTGCCGACCAAGGCTAACGAGTCCCATCCACCCAAATGTATTTGTTGATTTCATTGTATTCATGTATTTGTTTATTTCATTAATTGAGTTTAGAAGTATAGTTGGTTGGTGAAAAAATATCTATCTATATATCTATTTACTCAGGCCCAATCCCCACCCTTCCTATTTTTTGTTTTTTCCTTTCTTTTTCCCTCTTGTGTGTGTGTTTTTTTTTTTTTTTTTTTTTTTGGGGGGGGGGGGACTCAAGACAGAGCAAGAACAGGGAAAACATAAAACAACGAACACACACAGACAAAGCACAAATGCACACACATCTAGGTCACCCAGGAGAAAAAATATGATATAGTAAAATATAATTTTGAAATAAAAGAACACAAATCCACCACATAGGGTGTACATCACTACATGAGCAAGTGAATTTGTTTCTCAGACAAATTAATCGCACATACAGTACTGTATTCATATTTTTTCAGCAACCAATCGTTCCATAGCCGCGGTTGTGGACGGCCATTGTTCACTTCCTCACCCTATAAACTCTGGTGTTCCTCAGGGCTCTGTTCTATCTCCTATTCTCTTTTCTAATTTTTATAAATTATCTCCTCAACTGTACCTCAATTCCCATCCATTCATACGCAGACGACTCAACCTTACACTACTGTACTCCATTAGTTTTTCAGAACGCCCCAGCCAGCAATTCCTCAACGACAAACGTAATGAAGCCATAGAACTCTTAAATTCTGATCTAAATACTATCTCCAATTGGGGCATAGAAAAGCTTGTTGTTGTTGTTGTTGTTCCCTAAGCTGCCTGGCCGAACAGCCCTGAGTCCCTGAGAAAGGCCATGGCCACGATCGGGCTTTCCCACAGAGCTCTCATTGAGTGTAGATTGTGTTGTTGGCGTAAGTGGTTGTGTGAAATGCAGTCTTCTATGATGTGTTTAATGGTATGGGGTGCTGTGTTACATCCCGGGCAGGTGTCGACAACGGAGTCATCCAGTCTCTTCTGATAGCTCAGGAGAGCTGGATGGTGTCCGCATCTCAGCCTGGCCAGGTGGACTCTGTCCTCGCGAGGAAGGGAGGATTCGGAAGGATGGATTTCGGGAGGTCGTGCATGCAGCTGCGTGTTGTCTGTGAGTGAGTGAGTGGATGGATCGGTGAGAGATATGAGTATGGATGTGCTTCTGGAAGTTGGTTCGGGGTGGGCAGGGAGGGAGAGAGGACAATAATTGTGTGTGATACCGTGTGCTGGGTGTTGTTTTGATATTTCTTGGTGTCTGTGGGTGTGTTGCCATGTAGTTTAGTGGGTGGTCTTGGTTCGTGGAGGCTGCTGCCAGGAATTGAGTGCCTCTCATGTCCAGATGGTCTTTGACTTTGAGGATTTTGGTTTCTTGATGTAGGTGATCTGTGGGTGCAGTAGCTGTGCAGCCTGTAATGATCTTCAGGGCTTTGTTTTGAATAGTCTGTAAGGTCTTATGATGTGTTTCAGCTAGGTTAGAAGCCCAGGCTGGGCTTGCGTATTCCATCACTGATCTTATGTATTGTTTATATACTGTGGTGGTAGTTTCTTTGTTGTGTCCAAATTTTGTGTGAGCAAGTGACCTGAGGGCGTTAAGTCTGGGTGTCAGTTTCTTTTTAATGTTTGTGGTGTGCTGTTTGAATGTCATATGAGTATCATATGTTACTCCTAGGATTTTGGGTGTGTGTGTATGTGTTAGGGGTGTGTTGTTTATGGTGAGTTGAGGGATGTATTCGTGTTCTCCTGTCCAACTTGTGAGCAGGGTTGCGGTGGATTTGGCTGGGGCTAGATTAAGTCTGTTTGTAGTGCACCAGCCATGTAGTGTGTTGAGATAGGGTTGAAGGAGATCTGTTGCTCTTTTTGGGTCATGGTGTGTGCATGTGAGTGTTATGTCATCTGCATAGGAGGCTAAGTTTATTTGGGGCGTATTGGGTGTAGTTATATCGTGCATGTACAGATTGAAGAGTGCGGGCGATAGGACGGATCCTTGTGGGACTCCGTTTGGAAAGTTTCTGATTTTAGATGACTGACCGGCAAAGGATACGTGTGCACATCTGCCTGCTAGGAAGTTGGCCAGCCACCGTTTTGTGTTGTTGTGCATGTTTGTGTTGTAGATTTTGTTTGTTAAGTTGTGGCGGGGGATGGCATCAAAGGCTTTACTAATGTCGAGTGTGGCTAATAGTGATCTGTGTGGTGGTCTAGCTGAATTGATGCCGTCGAAAGCTCTTTGTGTAAGGTCTGTGAGAAGAGTGTTTGTGGAGTGCAGTGGCCTAAAGCCATGTTGTGTTGGAGCTAGGGGTAGGTCAGGTGTAATTAGTTGTAATACTAGGCGTTCCATGACTTTGGAGGGGGAGCAAAGGAGTGTGATGGGGCGGTGCGAGGAGGGTAGCGTGGGGTCTTTGTTGGGTTTGGGGAATGTGATGATGATACCATGCTTCCAAATGTCTGGTATTGTGTTGTGTGAATAGCTGTTGTTGTTGTTGTTGTTGTTCCCTAAGCTGCCTGGCCGAACAGCCCCGAGTCCCTGAGAAAGGCCATGGCCACGATCGGGCTTTCCCACAGAGCTCTCATTGAGTGTAGATTGTGTTGTTGGCGTAAGTGGTTGTGTGAAATGCAGTCTTCTATGATGTGTTTAATGGTATGGGGTGCTGTGTTACATCCCGGGCAGGCGTCGACAACGGAGTCATCCAGTCTCTTCTGATAGCTCAGGAGAGCTGGATGGTGTCCGCATCTCAGCCTGGCCAGGTGGACTCTGTCCTCGCGAGGAAGGGAGGATTCGGAAGGATGGATTTCGGGAGGTCGTGCATGCAGCTGCGTGTTGTCTGTGAGTGAGTGGATGGATCGGTGAGAGATATGAGTATGGATGTGCTTCTGGAAGTTGGTTCGGGGTGGGCAGGGAGGGAGAGAGGACAATAATTGTGTGTGATACCGTGTGCTGGGTGTTGTTTTGATATTTCTTGGTGTCTGTGGGTGTGTTGCCATGTAGTTTAGTGGGTGGTCTTGGTTCGTGGAGGCTGCTGCCAGGAATTGAGTGCCTCTCATGTCCAGATGGTCTTTGACTTTGAGAATTTTGGTTTCTTGATGTAGGTGATCTGTGGGTGAAGTAGCTGTGCAGCCTGTAATGATCTTCAGGGCTTTGTTTTGAATAGTCTGTAAGGTCTTATGATGTGTTTCAGCTAGGTTAGAAGCCCAGGCTGGGCTTGCGTATTCCATCACTGATCTTATGTATTGTTTATATACTGTGGTGGTAGTTTCTTTGTTGTGTCCAAATTTTGTGTGAGCAAGTGACCTGAGGGCGTTAAGTCTGGGTGTCAGTTTCTTTTTAATGTTTGTGGTGTGCTGTTTGAATGTCATATGAGTATCATATGTTACTCCTAGGATTTTGGGTGTGTGTGTATGTGTTAGGGGTGTGTTGTTTATGGTGAGTTGAGGGATGTATTCGTGTTCTCCTGTCCAACTTGTGAGCAGGGTTGCGGTGGATTTGGCTGGGGCTAGATTAAGTCTGTTTGTAGTGCACCAACCATGTAGTGTGTTGAGATAGGGTTGAAGGAGATCTGTTGCTCTTTTTGGGTCATGGTGTGTGCATGTGAGTGTTATGTCATCTGCATAGGAGGCTAAGTTTATTTGGGGCGTATTGGGTGTAGTTATATCGTGCATGTACAGATTGAAGAGTGCGGGCGATAGGACGGATCCTTGTGGGACTCCGTTTGGAAAGTTTCTGATTTTAGATGACTGACCGGCGAAAGATACGTGTGCACATCTGCCTGCTAGGAAGTTGGCCAGCCACCTTTTTGTGTTGTTGTGCATGTTTGTGTTGTAGATTTTGTTTGTTAGGTTGTGGCGGGGGATGGCATCGAAGGCTTTACTAATGTCGAGTGTGGCTAATAGTGATCTGTGTGGTGGTCTAGCTGAGTTGATGCCGTCGAAAGCTCTTTGTGTAAGGTCTGTGAGAAGAGTGTTTGTGGAATGCAGTGGCCTAAAGCCATGTTGTGTTGGAGCTAGGGGTAGGTCAGGTGTAATTAGTTGTAATACTAGGCGTTCCATGACTTTGGAGGGGGAGCAAAGAAGTGTGATGGGGCGGTGCGAGGAGGGTAGCGTGGGGTCTTTGTTGGGTTTGGGGAATGTGATGATGATACCATGCTTCCAAATGTCTGGTATTGTGTTGTGTGAATAGCTGTAGTTTGATATGTTAGTGAGTGCTTGTATGCCTTGTGGTCCCAGGTGTCTGAGGTGTATGTTGCTTATGTTGTCTAGGCCACAGGCGGGTGAGTGCTTGAGATTGTTGATGATATGCTTTGTCTGGTGATTGGTGAAGGGTGTATAGTCAGGGTCTGTGGGGAATTGTCTCTTACGTCGGATGACACGTCGGTCGTCTTTGTGAGGTTTTAGGTGGCTGACATGTGAAAAGTGATTGATGAGAGTGTTTGCTTGTTGTTTACATGAAGGAGTAGAGTCTGTTGTTGTGATTGCAGCATGTGATTGTGTTGTGTTGCTGTTGGAAAGTGTGATGCTGTTTAGTGTTTTGTAGAGTTTTTTGGGTTTGTTTTGTGATCAAGTGTTTGTAGGAAGTTATTCCAATTTAGTTTTTGTTGTTCTTGTATTTTGTTGTTAGTTTGGGTGTTGAGTGCTTGAATTTGTTGTGTGATGTCTTGTGTGTGGGGTGCTGGGGAGTGTTTCAGTATGTCGCGTTGTCTGATGAGGTTTTGAATTTCTGGTGTGAAGTTGGGGTTGTGTCTTTTTCTGTTACCTCTTGGAATGTGTTTCTTGTCAGCGTTTTGGATCGTTTTATTGAGTATGTGTACAGCATTGTTGATGTTAGTGATGGGTGTACTGTTTAGAGTTTAGAGTTGTGAAGTGTTGTTCTGTCTCATTTGTGAATGCTTCCCAGTTAGCTCTTTTATAATTGGTGTATGTGTGTTTGTGGCTAGCTGGGGTGAGTCTGGTTTTGGTGGTGATAATGATCGGGAGGTGGTCAGAGCCTAAGGTTCTGACCACCCTCCAGGATGTTGTGGGGGCGAGTTCTGGGGAGCAAAAGGTGATGTCAGGAGATGATGGGTTATAGAGGGCTTGGTGAGGAATATGGGTATGTTGATGGATGTCGTTAAGGATGATGAGGTTATCGGTTTGGTTTTGTAGTACCAGCCCTCTGTCTGTGTCGGGGTTGTCGACAAACCTGTGAATAGCTGTAGTTTGATATGTTAGTGAGTGCTTGTATGCCTTGTGGTCCCAGGTGTCTGAGGTGTATGTTGCTTATGTTGTCTAGGCCACAGGCGGGTGAGAAAAGCTTGTTACCTTTAATGCTTCCAAAACCCAATTTCTCCATCTTTCTACCCGTAAGGAACTCCCAGCGGACTATCCCTTATTCTTCAACAATACAAAAATCAATCCTTCATCTTCTCTCAATATTCTTGGTGTCTCTTTTTCTTCTGCTCTCAGTTGGAAAGACCATATTACCAGTCTTGCTAAGGCAGCCTCCCAGAAGCTGGGTGTGCTCAACCGCCTTAGGGGGTTCTTTTTCCCTGCACAGCTTCTTGCTCTGTACAGGGGCATAGTGCGTCCTTGTATAGAGTATTGTTCACATGTGTGGGGAGGTTCCTCTCACACCACTCTCCTAGACAAAATTGAAAGGAAGGCCTTTCGTATCATTAACTCCCGTCCACTCACCAACTCTCTGCAATCTCTCTCTCTCTCCGCCGCAATGTTGCATCTCTCGCTATTCTATCGCTACTATAATAATCAGTGTTCCTCAGAGCTTTCCCAGTGTATACCACCTCCTTTACGCAGGGCACGTGGTACCCGTCTTGCAACTCAATCCCACCCCTACTCTGTGCAACTCTCCAACCCGAGAGTGAAACGTTACTCTTAGTCTTTCTTCTACTCAACAGCTGAGCTCTGGAACTCTCTCCCAGAATCAGTCTTTCCCTCTTCCTATGACTTAAATTGCTTCAAACTCCGTGTGTCCAGGCACTTTGGCTCGAACGTCCCTTGATTTTGGCCCTGTCACTCTTTCAACTATGGGGGAGGCACTCGCTATAGGCAGTTCTGCCTTTTGCCTCCCTCAATCACATAAAAAAAAAAAAAAAAAAAAAGTAGTAAGTTTACTTCTAAATGCAATTAATGAAATCAACAAATACATGTGGCACTCCAAGGACTCGAACCTAGGATACTCACATCGAAATTCCGCGCATTTCTGTATTACGCTATCACTCGTCATGTTCAAGGAATTAGTCAATTTGGAAAGTTCAGGACGTTCTGGTAAAATTATTAAATTTGTGCATAATTAAAGACACTGCAATTTGTCAAAATTTTCTATTTAAACAAAAATAAAATTTTGAAAAGATATTAACCCTTTCAGGTCCAGGGGTTGCAGTTTAGTTTCCATTCTTTTATTTCATAAATTTATTTGATTTTAGTAAGGGTTATTTCCACATAGCGATTTTGAGAAGTTATTTTACCTTTATCTTGTATCGTCCCAGTTTTGATTTGTTTAGTTTGCAAGTTTTACATTTTAATTCAGAAATATAATACTCTTAATTACCTCACCAAAATTAGTTTTCTGGCCACAACTCGATCAAAGACAACTGCAGAGGTTGAAGTAATTAAACTAAAGGTTTCTAACACCCCTGTGGGTCAGAAAGGCTTTAAAGTAACCCTGTCAGGACGCAATCGTGTTCTGGTGTGCGTAAGGGTTAACAGTAGTACAGTACTTAACCCGTACAGCCCCAGCGACGCGTCTGACGCGTCTGCGATGTATGTAACACACAGCCCCAGCGACGCGTCTGACGAGTCACCCTAATTGCTCCGACCGTAACCTCAGGTGTAGCCACTCGAGAGGGCTCAGATTTGTATGGGAACTGTGTACGTATCCCACACAACCGTGCCGATAGGTGAAAACTCTCAGAGTCCACGTGCGTGAGCGCGCAATAACCTGGTTTTTTGGGGTAATTGCCTTAAATTTTTTACTCTTGTAAAATACGTTTTTGGGGGCTCTGTAGGACCATTTTTTAAGCTTTTTGAGCGGTTTTTCGTGGTTTTTCCTTCATTCCTAACCCATTCGCTATTAATTCTGGAATAAAACAATTTTTTGAAAACCGGCCGGGTTCTGGTGAACAAACATTACAAAACTAGTCGGGGCTCCACGGGTTAATACAGTCAGCTCTCCTAATACAGTAGGCGCTTTCCTAATACGTGCCTGGGGGTTGGAAAAAACAAAAAATTCTCAATAAGTGTCTACGGTTCCTAAGATGCGTTTCGGGAGACCAAAAATGGCCAAATCTGCGCTTTTTACCTAATACACGTGGACACCCATCATTTCGCGTGGCACCAGATACCATCATAAGTGCGCGGAGTTTCAGTGTGAGTGTCCTAGGTTCGAGTCCTTGGTTCGAGTCCTTGGAGTGCCACAGGTATTTGTTGATTTCATTAATTGAGTTTAGAAGTGAAGTTGGTTGGTGAAAAATATAATTATGAGGATATTACTTACCACATAAACCTTATTTGAAAGCATAGTCATATTTAGCATAGCCTAACTACAGTATCGTCATGTTTCCGCGGCTTTCGTCAGACACGGCACTTGACTTAACTCTGTTTTGATGGTCCCGGGCATTCAATTCCTTCATTATTACCACCAGGCCCACTGTCCCTATCACTGATTGCACTAGAGGCCATAATAAACGTGAGAGATACAAGGTTCAGGATTGTGTTCTTTTATTTTATAACATTTTTATTTTAGTAAGCGTTATTTCCACATACCGATTTTGAAAAGTTATTTGGCTTTTATATTGTCTTTGTCCAAGTTTTGGTTTGTTTAGTTTGCAAGTTTTACATTTTAATTAACAAATAAGCAAGTAAAAGGCGGATGGACTTAGAGCGCTTTGGCTAGTGTTGACGACATTAAAGATGGCGGCCGTAACTTGCGCAAGTGACTCTCGGATTTCGGAGTCACTCAGATTTCGCCCCCAAGCAACAAAGACCTTGACAATGGCAGTTTATAATAATAATAATAATACTAATAATATTTATTATTTATTATTCCTAGATATGTGTGAATTTGTGTTTCGATTTTGTGTGTTCATTGTTTTTTGTTGTTTTGTGTTGTCCCTGTTCTTGCTCTGTCTTGAGTCGGCCACCCCCATCCCTGTTCTTGCTCTGTCTTGAGAGTTTTTGTGTTATTTAAGTGTCAATTTTGTCCTGGCGAGCAATAGCGAGCCTGTAATTTAAGAGGAACCGGTCGTTTTTCTATCGAAAAATTTACAATTATATCTTGAAGGAGGGTCTTAGGTTGGGTGTTTTTTAAGCTTGATTGAGGTCTAGGGAGGAAACTAATAAAAGAATATAAAGATACTGTACATAAATAAGCCAATAAAGAATATAAAGATACTGTACATAAATAAGCCAATAAAGAATATAAAGATACTGTACATAAATAAGCCAATAAAGAATATAAAGATACTGTACATAAATAAGCCAATAAAGAATATAAAGATACTGTACATAAATAAGCCAATAAAGAATATAAAGATACTGTACATAAATAAGCCAATAAAGAATATAAAGATACTGTACATAAATAAGCCAATAAAGAATATAAAGATACTGTACATAAATAAGCCAATAAAAGAATAAAGATACTGTACATAAATAAGCCAATAAAGAATATAAAGATACTGTACATAAATAAGCCAATAAAGAATATAAAGATACTGTACATAAATAAGCCAATAAAGAATATAAAGATACTGTACATAAATAAGCCAATAAAAGCGACCCATCTCCCCTTAAGCTAACAACATTATAACTTTTACAGATTGGTGGTGGGTGGGTCAGAAGTACAGGACATGCGTTTGGAGGACCACAATAGGACACCTTCCACTACCGGGGCCATCGGATACAACTGTTTGACCAACGACAACAAAATAATGTGAGTCTTTAAAAATTTAATCTATATTTTTACTGTTCTTTTGATGATAATGTAGTACCAGTATTTATGTTTACTGTTATTTAGTAAAATTTACCAGAACGACCCGTACTTCCCAAACTGACTAATTCCTTGAACATGACGATAGTGCATTGTTATGTGTGCGATTAGTTTGCTTGGGAAATAAATTAACTTGCGCATGTAGTGATGTACACCCTATGTGGTGGATTGTGTTCTTTTATTTAAAAATTTGATTTTTATTAAGCGTTATTTCCACATAGCGATTTTGATTAGTTCCTTTGCGTTTATCTTGTGTCGTCCCAGTTCTAGTTTGTTTATTTTGCAAGTTTTACATTATAATTCCTTCTCATATTAATTTGAGTCTTTAAACAAAATTGCTCCAGTTTGACATCCTCTTTATTATTACTGTTACTTGTTGAGTCTTGCTGAGGCATTGGGAATTTTGTTTTAGTTTTGTGTTATCGTATGATATGCTGCATTCGAAACTGCATAATAAATCGTAGGCTTGTGCATATTTCTTTAACTGTCTTGATAGCGTAGTACATAAGTTCGCGGAATTTAGATGCGAGTATACATCCTATTGGTTAGAGTCCTTGGAGTGCCACATGTATTTGTTGATTTAATTAATTGGTTTTAGAGGTGAAGTTGGTTGGTGTTAAAAACATAATAATTATATTGATATTATAAGTTTGTTGTTTTCAAAGCATAATTTCTGATAAATTTAAATGCATTTTTCCACATAAAGATTTTGTTTAGTGTATTGTCGTATCACTATTTTTTATTGTAATGAGTTTGTTATATTAATTTGATCAGTAACTTTTGAGTTCGTTTTCAAGTTTTATATTTTAATTTCATTACAGTATATTGTTTTGCTAAATGTACGATGCGTTATTTCGACATAGTGAATTTGAGTTATTATATTTTGTTCCTCTATACTGTATATTATCCGATTTTTATTTGATATTTTTGTATTTTTTGGAAGTAACTGTGTTGGTGGTGCAACGGATTAGGTGCTTATGTTCTGGGTGTTGTGTCCCGAGTTGGAAGCCCGGTAGGACCATATGCTTTCATTAGTTTATTCAAGTACATTTGGGTTTGTGATTGATGATTCATGTTAAGAACAGGGTGTTACTTAATTATATATAAATTACACTCCAACTGCCAAAAAGCAAGCCTGTCTGAGCCGGTACAATATATGTCATAGAAAACGATGCTAAACAATGACATGTATGTATGTACACTCGGATACCATATAGTCTGTAGCCCACTCTGAAATATGACGATAGTGCGTTGTTATATATGTGCGATTAGTTTGCTTGGGAAACAGATTAACTTGCTCATGTAGTGATGTACACCCTATGTGGTGGATTGTGTTCTTTTATTTAAATATTTTATTTTGCTAAAGCGTTGTTTCCACTTAGCGATTATGATTAGTTCTTTTGCCTTTATATTCTGTTATCCTCGTTTTGGTTTGTTTATTTTGAAAGATTTACATTTTAATTCATGGAGTTTACCTATTTCTAATTATATAAGTATATCTCTGGAAACAAAATTAATTAATAGTAGTATAATTTTCTACAGTATACATCAACTACAAAAGTCTACAAAACTCTTCTTTTATTTAAAGAATTTATTTTGCTAAAGCGTTATTTCCACATAGCGATTTTGATTAGTTCTTTTGCCTTTACATTGTCTTGTCCTGGTTTTGGTTTGTTTATTTTGCAAGTTTTACATTATAATTTATTGAGAAGCAAGTTGTATCTTAAAATCAATGTAGGTAATTATAAATACATAAAGACAAACATATTGGTCCAGGAATTGTTATGAGAGGGCTATAGAGAGATTGGTAGCCTATCTGAATGTACAGTATATATTGTGGGAAACCAACCTACTGTCTCGTGTAGTTGTTGTTGTTGGTGTTGTTCCCTAAGCTGCCTGGGCGAACAGCCCCGAGTCCCTGAGGAAGGCCATGGCCACGATCGGGCTTTCCCACAGAGCTCGCATTGAGTGTAGATTGTGTTGTTGGCGTAAGTGGTTGTGTGAAATGCAGTCTTCTATGATGTGTTTAATGGTATGGGGTGCTGTGTTACATCCCGGGCAGGTGTCGACAACGGAGTCATCCAGTCTCTTCTGATAGCACAGGAGAGCTGGATGGTGTCCGCATCTCAGCCTGGCCAGGTGGACTCTGTCCTCGCGAGGAAGGGAGGATTCGGAAGGATGGATTTCGGGAGGTCGTGCTTGCAGCTGCGTGTTGTCTGTGAGTGAGTGGATGAATCGGCGAGAGATATGAGTATGGATGTGCTTCTGGAAGTTGGCTCGTGTAGTGGTATACAGATATGTGGATATTATAAGTGTTATTTTCAAAGTTTAAATTTTGATAAATTTAAAAGTATTTTTCCACATATAGACTTTGTTTAGTGTGTAGTCGTTTCGATAGTTTTAAATTTTAATACTCATGTAGTGATGTGCACCCTTATGTGGTGGATTGTGTGTTTTTATTTCATAATTTAATATTGCTTAAGCGTTATATCCACATAGCGATTTTGATTAGTTCTTTTGTCTTTATATTGTCTTTGTCCCTGTTTTGGTTTGTTTGTTTAGCAAATTTTACAATGTAATTAATATTAATTTGAACAGCAACTTTTGAGTTTGTGTTCAATTAGTATATATTGTATGCATTTGTTATAATTACAATGAGAGTACTGTACTGTGATTATGTTTCAGTAAAAGCCGGTATCACACGAGTGCTTTTATAGTCAATATTCCACGATCAACATTTTTCTGGCAATAAATGCGCAGAATTGCGACGTGAGTATCCTAGGTTCGAGTCCTTGGAGTGCCACATGTATTTGTTGATTTCATTAATTGAGTTTAGAAGTAAAGTTGCGTTGGTGAAAAAATATAATAATTTACTCTGGCATCGGAAACAAGACTAATGATAGATGAATTTGGGTGAGGAAAATGTTTTAATTGTTGACCTCATAAGCTGCCAGTCCAGTGTTAAGGATAAATATTGGAAAAAGCGCTCGTGTGATACCGGCTTAACTTTCATTGTAGTTACATAGATAGTCTGTTTCTGTTTAAGTGACGGTAAATTGCAAAGTTCCCATCAAGATTTCTCAGTTATTTTGAAGATTTTGATTTGATATACAGTATGGTGGTAAATATATAAACTTGATCTTATTATGTGGATATTATAAGTTTGTTATTTTCAAAAAGTTTAATTTCCGATAAATTTAAATGCATTTTTCCACATATACATTTTGTTTAGTGTGTTGTCGTTTCGATAGTGTTGTTTTATTTCCTAAAAAATCAAATCTATTTTAGTAAGCGTTATTTCCACATAGCGATTTTGCCAAGTTATTTTGCCTTTATATTGCCTTTGTCCAAGTTTTGGTTTATTTAGTTTGCAAGTTTTACATTTTAATTTTGATGAGTTCATGAAATTGATTTTTTCAGTAACCTTTTAGTTTGTTTTAAAGTTTTATATTTTAATTATGATACAGAGACATGGTACTTTCATATTTTTGCATTAAGTATTGAGAAATTAGCTGCTAAGGGACTAAATTTATCTTCAGCTGAAAAGAAACCGGGTATAGCATAATAATATTGTAACTGGTTAGTATGTATGTATGTTTAATTTATATATAAGTGTTTTATTTAATTATTTTGTTTATTACAGTACAGGTAGTTTAAATGTATGTACAGTATATACTGAGGCACATACCCCATAGCTGGGGGTGGCCGACTCCAGACAGAGCCTGGTTAGTAATATGTAGGACAAAAGTACAGTTGTTGTTGTTGTTGCTGTTCCTCAGGCTGTCTGGCCGAGCAGCCCCAAGGTCCCGAGCAAGGCCAAGGCCATAACTGAGCGCCCCCACAGAACCCTCCCAGCTTACCACTAATAATGCCCAGGTGACCGAAGCCACTCAAAGGCGGGGAGCTTAGGAGGGTGCGGAAACGCCTGGGAAACAAAAGCCCCACCCAAGGCCCTGTGCCCCTCAGCAATTATAAAGGGAAAGTTGAGGGGCAAAGGAAAATGTGACGCTTTGGCTCCCAATCTGCCAGGGTTGGCAGTAGGGAGGTCAATCCACGGAAAAGACGCCGTCACTTGAGATCTAGAAAATATGTAAGTAAAAGGAACAGTCAGAGTAAGCTATGGGTATGGCAGAGAACGCTCAACTCTCATTCTGATAGACCAGCCCATCACCACCAAAAGTACAGTACAGTACAGTAGTTACAAGAAACCAAAAAATGGCTTGTCTTGGAAAATGCTGCAAATACAGTAATGCAGTTATTAACACTGCTTACTGTCTCGATTGACAGGGCTATACTCTTGTCTCGATAGCGTAATGCTTAGTGCACGGAATTTTGGTGGGAGTATCCTAGGTTTGAGTCTTTGGAGTACCATATGTATTCATTACTTTCATTGATTTCATTACTTAGATTTATTTGTAAATTAATTGGTGAGTTGGTGAAAACTAATATGAATAGCCTAATGGTTAGTGTGCTGAATTTCGGTGTGAGTATCCTAGGTTCGAGTCCTTGGAGTATCACATGTATTCATTACCACATGTATTCATTACTTGCATTGATTTCATTAGTGGTGTTTGATTTGTTTTGGTGGTGTAATGGTTTAGGTGCTTACGTTCTTTTTAAAGTTGATTTTAATTTGGTATCTCGACATCCTGATTACTCGACTATTAGCAAGATTTTGTAGCGAAATGGGTTGTTCTTTTGTTTCATGATTTTATTTTGCTAAGGCGTTTATCCACATAGCGATTTTGATAAGTTATTTTACCTTTATCTTGTATCGTCCCAGTTTTGGTTTGTTTATTTTACAAGTTTTACATTATAATTACCAAGATTTTGTAGCGAAATAGGTTGTTTTTTTCTTTCAGGATTTTATTTTGCTAAAGTGTTTTTCCACATATAGATTATGTTTAGTGTTGTCTTTTCGATAGTTTTTAATATGAATGCGTTCGTTATATAAATTTGAACAGTAAGCTTTGAGGGAGTTTTCAAGTTTTATATTTGATGTCTTGATACCGTAATGGATAAATGTGTGGAATTTTAGTGCGAGTATCCTAGGTTCGAGTCCTTGGAGTGCCACATGTATTAAAATGTAAAACTTGCAAACTAAACAAACCAAAATTGGGACAAGGACAATATAAAGTCAAATTAAATTATCAAAATCGCTATGTGGAAACAACGCTTACTAAAATGAAATCTATGAAATAAAAGAACACAATCCACCACATAGGGTGTACACTACTACATGAGCAAGTTAATCTGTTTCCCAAGCAAACTAATCGCACTCATAACAACGCACTATCGTCACGTTCAAGGAATTAGTCACATTTGGGAAGTCTGGGACATTCTGGTAAATTTGACTAAACTCTGCATGAATAAAGAAAGTACATGTTAAATGTCAAAATATTCATTTAAAATAAAATTTGCAACATGACAAGACATTAACAATAGTACAAAATACAAATATTGATAAGATATCTATATTATTACAAAATAATATATAAAATACAGTACAGCACTCACTAACGATAGTGCTATCGGGTAGGTACCTGTAACTTCTGTAAGCATAGCATGCCTCAAGTGACCTCTATCAATAACTACCCTACAAATAACCTACATTTATCGCACAAATAAACTAAGGCAATCGCAAAAGCAAGCAATTGATACTATCGACAATGAATACATATAATATAAAGACAAATAATTGCAATATATGAAGTAACAACAGATTTAAACAAAGAGTACTCTTTTAACAAGAACAATCAATTTAAAAAAATCATCAATATTAATAATAGAAAAAGAAAAAGATAAACAATAAATACAGACAAAAAGTAAGCAGAGGTTATACAAGAACTTCAAGTTAAAAATGCTTGATTAAAATTATTGATGTCAAATTTTAGAATACAGTCACAATAATTGACCCTAAAAAGATTAAATTTATGGAACAATTTACTTGCCTCAAAACCTCTGTCTACTAAGAGTCTGTATAGTAACCTAGCTCTAGCCCAAAAGTCATCTACTTTAGTGCAAATTTTACAAAATCTTATTAACTGGGAATAAAAACAATTATAAGTTATTTTACTATCGATATTACTACTAGGGAAAGGAAAGTTTATTACGTTAAAATTAAAATCATCAACTTTGTGATATACTTTAAGAATGCACTGTTCATTAACAATCTATATTTATATCAAGAAAATTTTCAACTTTATAATTTACATTACATTGTGTGAGGGGAATAGAATTAGGGTAAATAAGTTTAGCAACTTTATTAAAATTTAACAAATTGCAAACGAGAATATCATCAATATATCTACTATTATTACTTAACAATTTAGCAAGTGCTAATTTTTCTGGGATTTTATTTTTCTTGCTACTGTCAACTAAGTCTTTTATATATTTAAATTCTAAAGCAAGCACCCATAGGAATTCCTAATATTTGTTTGAAAATGTACGGCCCGAATCTAACATAAGTATTGAAAAGGAGGAATTTAAGGGCATCTTTAAGTTTAGTTCTATCAAAATATACAGAACTAGTGGGAGTAGAGCTAAGTGATGCATTATTAAAATATGTATAAACATTTATGAAATAATTACCATCCCTAACGAACCTGTCAAAGTGCAAATCTATAATAAAGCAAAGCTCTGAATATACTAAATCTAAAGGTATTTGTTGATTTCATTAATTGAGTTTAGAGGTGAAGTTGGTTGGTGGAAAAATCATAATATTTCATAATTTGATTTTGCTAAAGCGTTTTTCCACATAGCGATTTTGTTTAGT
The DNA here is from genome assembly GCA_032716605.1 of Paralithodes platypus. Taxonomy (NCBI): domain Eukaryota; kingdom Metazoa; phylum Arthropoda; class Malacostraca; order Decapoda; family Lithodidae; genus Paralithodes; species Paralithodes platypus. The sequence goes on from CM064521.1 coordinate 9,304,479, forward strand.
GTGATGTCGTTTCGATAGTTTTATATTTTAATGAGTTCGTTATATTAATTTGAACAGTAACTTTTGAGTTAGTTTTAAAGTTTTATATTTTGATTAACTTGCTCATTGCTCATGTAGTAATGTCCACCCTATGTGCTGGATTGTGTTCTTTTATTTATAAATTATTATTATTTTGCTTAAGCGTTGTTTCCACATAGCGATTTTGATCAGTTTGTCTTTTTACTGTGTTCGTCCAAGTTTTGGTTTGTTTATTTTGCAAGTTTTACATTATAATTCCACATAGCGATTTTGATTGGTTCTTTTGTATTTACAGTCAGTTCCCCGTATCCGCGCTCCATACATTCGCGATGCCGCTTATCCACGGACACCCCTAAATATCCCATTACTCGTCATCCGCGCAAAAAAACAGCAAAATACCAGCTATTCACGGATTTGAATCGGGCGGGTCGGTGCGCATCCCGATTCTTGCTTTGGTCGGCCAGCTTGCATTCTTGCGTGACGTCAACACAGCGTCCCAGCTGAGGCAGCAGTTCACAGACCAGTGTTGGAAAAGTTGAAAACCACTTGTTTACAAGCTTTTTTCTGCACGAACCTCTTATCTCCCGCATTTATTAGGGCCTTTAGAGCATTCAGTGATAGGGACAGTGGGCCTGATGGTAATCATGATGGAAATAAATGCCCGAGACCATCAAAACAGAGAGCAAGCGTACCGACGCTGTCTGACGAAAGCAGGCAAATTATGGCGATGCGTAAGGCTAGCCTAGGCCTAATGACTTATTTCAAATAAAGTTTGTGTGGTAAGTTATCTCCTCATAATATGTATTAATAATTATTCTCCTCAAATAATATGTAGGTCAAAATAATGGTTTGAGGGTCCAAGATGGCCGGGTCAGGTACGAGCTAAGCCTATTTCCCATTGAAACCTATGGTAAATACACTCCGCGTTTTCAAGTATCTGCGGACCACAGTCGGTACCAGTAAGGCGCGGATACAGGGAACCGACTGTGCATTGTCTGGTCCCAGTTTTGATTTGTTTATTTTGCAAGTTTAACATTTGAATTATGATAAGTTGTCCATAATGCAGACACATAGCAGTATCATATATTTCCACCACGAATCGAGAAATCAAGCGCTAAAGGATTCAATTTACCATCAGCTGGAAGAAAAGTAATTATATGTTTATTTTGAAAGTTTGACAAATTGTGTTTTACAATTGTGTTCTTTTATTTAACTGTCTTGATAGCATAATAGTTAGTGCGCCGAATGTGGGTGTGAGTATCCTAGGTTTGAGTCCTTGGAGTACCATGTGTATTTGTTGATTTCATTAATTGAGTTTAGAAGTAAAGTTGGTCGGTGAAAAGCTATGAAAAAATTTAATTATTTTATTTTGCTAAGGTGTTGTTTCCACATCCACATAGCAATTTTGATGAGTTCTTTCGCCTTTATATTGGCTTAGTCCCAGTTTTAGTTTGTTTATTTTGCAAGTCACAATTTACTAGATTAACTTGTTCATGTAGTAATGTACGGTACACCCTATGTGGTGGATTGTGTTCTTTTATTTCATTAATTTTGTTTTAGTAAGCGTTGTTTCCACAGCGATTTTGATAAGTTAATTTGACTTTATATTGTCTTTGTCCCAGTTTTGGTTTGCTTTGTTTGCAAGTTTTACATTTTAATTAATCCTTTAAGCTACCATATATATCTTTCCTAAGCTGAAATCAAATGAAAAATGCGTTGCCGGTACCGTATGGGTTTAGCTGTATAGGACGCCTCAGTGGTTGCATAGGGGATAAGTAATAGGGCTGGCTCTAGTGCCGGCTTAGCTATGTTCTAATATCTGTTGCCTTCTAGAGGACGCTGACAGTCGAGCAAACCTCGCAACCAAAATTAACTTATACAGCCTTGGGAAGTTGAATTTCTCACTTCTGTCTTGATAGCGTAATGCATAAATGCGCGGAATTTCGGTGTGAGCATCCTAGGTTCGAGTCCTTGGAGTGCCACATGTATTTGTTGATTGCATTAATTGAGTTTAGAAGTAAAGTTGGTTGCCTGAATTGTGTTAGTTAAACCTTTTCATTACTGGTATCGTATAAATACGATAGAATATGACTCTTTTGTGATCTTGTATGTCTCTGTGACGTCACGATCTCTCCTACAGCACGACGTAGGATGAGTAGATCGAATATTATAAGATTGTAAATAAGTTAAGTTATAAAAGGCCTAATATGCTATTAAGCAATATTGCCATGGTCTTATGTAGTATATATGAATTTATCGTATATATTAATATAATTTATCGTATAGAGCAACCTAAATGCGGTACGATAATTTGGGCTCCTGGCGGTTTGCCAAGGCAGCAAGGTGTGCTTTTGAGGTACGTCAGAGCCTTCACGAACACCAACCAGTTAACATCTAATTTTCCGCCCTCAGTTGATCGTGCTTTTGTGCCTCTAATCACAATACACATACAGCAATACACACAGCTACACCATCACGACGCTCTCATCGACATCATGACTGACTGATAGATAAGCATAATATTCATGTCCATTCCCATGTAATCATTTATTCTTTCTTTAACTTGACTCGTGTCGGGACCGAAGTCTCGTTCCCCATTGTCCACCACCATATTGGGTAAAACGTTCTCCCTTGCCTCATTGCCACGTGGAACTATTGGTGAGTTAATTCCTGGCTAATATTAACCCTTATAACCTTACCCTATAATTATATACATTTATTATGTGAGACCTTTGGATATAAATTAGCTTGTTTCAGATTGAATTCAATTTAGATATAGAGTATTCATTTAGATTGATTTTATTTGATTCATTATAGCTTAGTAATATTTAACTTCCATTGATAGTTTACCACAACTGGTGCCGTGCTTTTAACTTTATTGTAGCTACCAATAGACCATTTTAATCAGTTCAAAATGGGCCTCCAGCAATTAATAAGCTTGATAGTATCTCTAACTATTTATAGTATCACAGATCCTTCTTAAACTTCAAAAAATCATTTAAATATAGATAGAATATAATTATAGACATAGAGAGTACAGAAGGGGTTAGGATGTTATAAAGGCCAAAGGTCCGACTATCATAGATGTGCTACAAATACCACACGATGCAGGGTATGCTGTCAGGATCACAACAGGGAACACTGTACTGTAGTAAAAAAAAAAAAAAAAAAAAAATGGGAGAAGAAACCTCCGAGAAATGTGACAACTGCAAAGAAGGCCACTGGGCATGCTAGCAAAATGTACGGACAAACTCTAAGTCATATTAAAAACCCAGAGAACCAGCAAATAATGAGTTTTTCCGTACATTTTGGAAGCTTGCCCAGTAGCCTTCTTTGCAGTTGTCACATTTCTCGGAGGTTTCTTCTCCCATTTTGTGTTTTTTTTACTACAGTGTTCCCTGTTGTGATCGTGACAGCATACCCTGCATCGTGTGGTGTTTGTAGCACATCTATGATAGTCAGACCTTTGGCCTTTATGACATCTTAACCTCTTCTTTAATCTCTATGTCTATAATTTTATTCTATCTATATTTTGACATCTTTTTTAAGTTTAAGAAGGAGCTGTGATACTAAAAATATTTAAATAGTTTGAAGCTTGTTAATTGCTGGAGGTCCTTTTTCAACTGATTAAAATAGTCTATTAGTAGCCGCAGTAAAGTTTAAAGCACGGCACAGTACTGAAAATGTTAACTAGAAACGCTATAGTATATTAATAAAAACTAGGCCAAACCTCTTGAATACTAACCTCTAGACCTGATCACGTTCTAAGGAGAACTCCCAAGAAAAAATGACCTACCGTATGCAGCGTTGGGAACTTCTCACCGAGACGCTATGAACTCCATGTCATAGCGTCTCGGTGAGAAGTTCCCAACGCTGCATACGGTAGGTCATTTTTTCTTGGGAGTTCTCCTTAGAAAGTGATCAGGTCTAGAGGTTTGGCCGACTTGAATAAACAATAGCGTTTCCAGCATTTATTATGCGTGTTTTATGTTTATCGAAAGTCTGTACAGCCATTCTTGACTTAGTCGCCTGAATGTAATGTTTTTAATGATTACACTTCATAAATTAGTGAACGAAATTCACTCTGCTTCAAAATTCCTCACTTGACCCCTTCACCGCCATTGTTATTTTCACCGTATTCTGGATTTATGTATGTTTATCGAAAGTCTGTACAGCCATTCTTGACTTAGTCGCCTGAATGTAATGTTTTTAATGATTCTATCTATCGCCTGACGCCGTGATCCCCGAAGGGGTGGCCACGAACGAACCGCCCCCATGCACCTCTGTCCCCAGTCAGTCGACGCCCCTCCCCCCAACCAGCACCGCCTTCGTTCATGTAGTTCCTCACTCCATCAATAGTTCCTCACTCCATTTAATGATTACACTTCATAAATTAGTGAACGAAATTCACTCTGCTTCAAAATCCCTCACTTGACCCCTTCACCGCCATTGTTATTTTCACCGTATTCTGGATTTATGTATGTACACTCGGTCCAAAAAGTATCTGCACCCCTACGCTGATCATCAGGTGTGTACAGCTCGATAGGGTTGGTACCTCTGCCTGCAACTATATCCGATCGTCTCTTGACACACGGATATAGTTGCAGGCAGAGGTACAACCCTATCGAGTTGTACACACTTGATCATCAGCGTAGGGGTGCAGATACTTTTTTGACCGAGTGTACATACATAAATCCAGAATACGATGAAAATAATTATGGCGGTGAAGGGGTTAAGTGAGGAATTTCTGTTTTGTGTATTATGTTTCATATTTGTTTTTGCTAAATATTTTTGTCCACATACTGTATTGACTTTGATTAGTTGAACTGGTCGCCGACATGATAGTGGATATCACTCTAAATATGTGGGGCACAGGGAAAACACATCCTCCTTCAACGGTTTATTTCTCCGTAATAACAACAAAGCTTACAAGAATGGCCGCTAGGGGCAATACAGAAAATGGAACTAAATAATGGCAAACTAATTTATCCTTTGGAAAGTAACTCCTTATATATTTATTCTGAGTAACTTGAGTTTATATCTTAACATCCCCTCTTAAACTTAAGTTATTCCCCTGACAACACTGAACTTATTCAATTTGTACTTTGATACTGGCTTTGTAAATAAATCTGCAATGTTATCTTCAGAAGGTACATAAGCTAAATCAACAATCTTGCTTTCCACTTCTGACCTGATAAAATGGTATCTAATATCAATGTGCTTAGATCTTTGATGGTGTACAGGGTTGTTGGCTAATGCTATAGCTCCTTGATTGTCTACATTCAAAGTTACAGTGTCTCTTTCACAACCTGTCATATCAGAATACAATTGTCGCAAGAAATTAGTTTCTTGCATAGCACAAGTCATGGCCATATATTCTGCTTCACATGTAGATAAAGCTACTACTCTTTGTTTTTTACTTTTCCAAGAGATCAATGGGCCTTGTTTACTCAGTTGAAAACTATAGCCTGTCGTACTACGTCTATCTTCTGATGCTCCCCAGTCTGAATCACAGTAACCAGTTAATTTCAATTGACTATCTGACTTCTGAAAATTTAAACAATAATTCAATGTCCCTTTAATATACTTCAGTACGTGTTTAGCTAAGCCTAGATGGGCCTTAGTGGGCTTGGACATAAACTGGGACAACTTTGTTACTACATAACTTAAATCAGGCCTTGTTCCTGTCATAACATAATTAAACTCCCAACAATTTCTCTGTACAATCTTGGATCAGCCAAATCAGTAGAATGATCAGAAATCAACTTACTTACAGTCGGATTACATGGAATGGCTTTTGGGTTACAGTCCTTCATATGAAATTTCTCAAGAATTCTCTTACAATATTTTCTTTGGTTCATACTAACACTCCCCTCTAAACCAAAAGTGAATTCAATTCCAAGAAATCATGACAATATTCCCATGTCTTTCATTTTGAATCTATCTTTGAGGGATTTCTTTATGGCATGAAGTGCTTCATCATTACTGGCTGCTATAATTATATCATCTACCCATATTAGAGTCATTGTTACTGTATCACCTTCAAACTTTGTATACAAACAAGGGTCAGCAACAGATCGGGTGAAATTCTGATCAGTTAGAAAATTATGTAACATATTATTCCAGTTCCGTCCACTTTGTTTCAATCCATACAAAGATTTTTTCAGTTTGCATACAAGTTTTTCACCTTTTTAATTTTTCTTGGTAAAACCTTCAGGCTGCTCTAGGTAAATTTCACAATCTATCTCCGCATTTAGATAAGCTGTTTTTACATCCATTTGATGAACCTTCATTTCTTCTTGAGCTGCTAGCTGCATCATCATACGAATGGAAGTGTGGCATGCTGTTGGTGAAAATGTCTCTTCATAGTCTACATTCTTGACTTGCGAATATCCCTTTGCTACTTATCTTGCCTTGAATTTTTCTTCGTTGTTCGGACATAGTTTTACGGCGTACACCCATTTTCCACCAACAACTGATCGGTCTTCAGGGAGTGGTGTTAACTCATAAGTGTCGTTTTCATCCAAAGCGTTGATTTCTTCTTTCATTGCTTCATGCCACTGATGAGACTCTGATGATGAGAGATCCTCCTGATATGTACTTGGGATGTCAGCAACACGATAGCAGTAATCAATCGAACATTTCGCAACATTTGATAAATCTTCATCATCCATGACATACTCTTTCAAGTGCTTGGGTAAGTTCCGATTTCTTTGGGGGTATCTTCTTCCTTCAGCTTCATTTTCATTCTCCTCCGTCTTGAGCTGTGTGGTTTCTTGCTCAGAGTCTTGGAGTGGTAATGTGGTGTTTTTTTCTGATTCACAAGTCTTGGGTCTTGTATATTCTGTGTACCCACATTTTTCTTCGAATTTTTCATTGAATTTCACACATCTCACTCTCTTCACGTCATTTTGCTCCGAGAAGTACACAAGATAGGCTGGACTCTGTGTATCATAGCCTAGAAATACTCCTCGGTCACAGCGGTTATCCAATTTCTTCTTGTTTTGGACATATGCATAACATACAGTTCCAAAGATATGCATATTCTTCAAGTTTGGCTTTAATCCTGTCATCATTTCATATGGTGTTTTTCCAGTTCTCGGGTTGTAGCACCGGTTCCTAATGTAAGCGGATGTCTTCACTGCATTTGTCCAAAGTTCCTTCGGCAAGCTAGCTTCCAATAGTAAACATCTGGCCATCTCAAAAAGGGTTCTCCAGGATCGTTCAGCTGTGCCATTCTGGTGGGGAGAATATGGTGCAGAAAACTCATGCTTGATATGATTTTTCACTAGGAATGATCTGAACTCTGCAGAAGTAAATTCTCCGCCATTATCTGTCCTGATTCACTTGACAGAACCACTGTCTGCTAAAAATCTCTCCATAGCTGCTACTGTATCACTTTTGTTCTTCAGAAAATACACCATAATGACACCAGAGTAATCATCTACAAACGAAATTGCATACCTAAATCCCTCTCTTGCAGGAGGGTCAATGGGGCCTGCTAGATCACAATGTATTAGCTCAAGTTTTTCATTAGCTTTCTTGTCTTGCTCCCTATACCTGTATTGTGTCATTTTCCCTTTTGTACAAGTTTCACAATCAAAGTTCATCTTGCCGGAAATGTGCATACCTTCAACGACATCTTCGAGTTTCATCACATCTTTCACATTACAATGGCCTAAAATTCTATGCCACTCTTCCAAGGTGTGGGTGCCACTTTTGTCAACATTTACATTATTGAGAAAATATAGCTTTTGGCATGTCTGGATTTCAAATTCTGTGCCATCTGGAGCTTTTAATTCTGCATGGTCAGGGGTAAATGTTACCGGTACTGTTGCTCCCCTTTCAGTCGCTGCTTTAACACTAAATATGTCTTGTTTGTAGGATGGCACATACAAGGAATTCTTTAACTCATGTTTCCTTTGGTGTCACACAGCTCCACACTTGCTACACCTCTACCCGACACAATACCTGAAGTCCTGCTACCATCTGCAAGTTCAATAGTGTGACTCACAGGTTCAAAACGTTCATCAAATTTTACAAATTTGGATTTGTCTGTAATGATGTGTGTTGTAGCACCACAATCTACCAATAACCTGTCATTGCTGGTAGGACTAACAAGATTAGTATAGCTTGCCTTTGCTTTGAATGCAAAATAATGAGAACTGTCACTGTGTGTAGGCCTACTCACTGCACTTACATTTTCTGTTTCTTCTCTGTCACTCACAACTTTAACATAATTCTTCTTTCTACAGTCATTTGTGTCATGTGTAGGGGACTGGCAATTTTCACACCAGCGGCTTGGTCTTCTGTAGGCTTCCTTTTTTTCTTTATTCTTTGTTGGACATTGGAAAGATTTGTGTCCCATTTTCCCACATACATAACACTTGAAACTGGTTTCCCCTGATTTGGCATTCATAACCCTATCTTCTCTGGATTTATGTGGCTTGTGGACTTTTTCAGATTCTTCAAAACTCCTCAACTGAACTTTAAAATCTATGAAACTCCACATTTGTTCTCTCTGAGTCACGACAGTGGAAAAAGTTTTATAATCAAGGGGTAAGCCTTTCAACACCATAGCCACAAGTAAACTGTCACTGATAGTTTCTTTCGCATTCTTCAAGGAAGTTGCTGCCTTCTCTGCCCTAATCATGTAGTCGGTTACACTCTCATCCTCTGCCATCTTGAGTGTTGTCAGCTCGGTGTACAAAGAAATAATCCTGGGTTTGCTTGTTCCTAAGTAATGTTCACGAAGTATTGCTAGGGCCTTCTTACCATCATCCTGGGCATCTCGGATCACCAGGGCTAAACTTGTGTCATCTAGCAGTTGTACAAGCTCGGCATACACTTCAGCATTCTTATCAGCATCAGGGGTGGGTGTTGCCAGGACACTATGAAGTTTTTGAATTCTTAAATGTGCTAAAAACTTCACTTCCCACAATTCGTATTTTTCTTCATCACCATCGAATACTAGGCGATGCCTGGGCCCATAACCTGTTGAACTGGTCGCCGACATGATAGTGGATATCACTCTAAATATGTGGGGCACAGGGAAAACACATCCTCCTTCAACGGTTTATTTCTCCGTAATAACAACAAAGCTTACAAGAATGGCCGCTAGGGGCAATACAGAAAATGGAACTAAATAATGGCAAACTAATTTATCCTTTGGAAAGTAACTCCTTATATATTTATTCTGAGTAACTTGAGTTTATATCTTAACAGTCCCAGTTTTGGATGATATTAAAATTGGCTACTGACTAACTTTAGGAATAAAATGCAAATTGTTACATATATTTTCTTATCTTTTTAGGTCAAGTGTTCCCATGATGTTTTTTTTTTTTTCTATATTCCAACTTACTTCCTCTCGGGCATAGGCTGAGAGCCTTAACATTCACCGCTTTACAATGAACAGTGAAGCCCGTGAGGTCTTGTTCCAGTCTAGGGAGTGAGACATGTGAAGCACGTAGAGTACAACGAGCACCTGCCATCTTGCCTTCACATGAGGCACGGTGCTCACTCATGGCCCGAAACAACCCCATCTCTGAAGCCACCTTGTTCCCGTGCTTCACTGTCTCACCCACTACACTCGGACTCTCACACTTACACACACACAACGCCACCTGTTGACCAGATAACTCATCAGGCATTGCACCCCTATAGCATATTTTGAATATGGGAATATTCATACAGTGCTATTTAATCAGGGAACAATGAGGGTATTTTATTGACGTTTCGGTGGGCTTGTGGTAATGCACTGATACCAGGTACAGCACAAATTCCATCCCAATAATATCTTCCCATTGATACATCGGGATTTGAACCCGGGACCTTTGGATTCCCAGGCCAGTGGCAAGACCACTCCACCACACCTCCCCTAACAATCTGTTGGCTGTTGCCTTGGTGGTATGGCTGCCTGGTCCCGGCCTCTACTGCTTTAAGAAATGTAAGTACTGTATATTCATAATCGTTTTGTTTTTGGTTGCTTAGTTTATCATAATGTATGTTCCATCAATTGCGTCTATTCAATCAACTTCCAGTTACTTAAGCAGTTGACTTGTGTTGATGCTTTTAATAAACCAGTGAAGTCGCACCTATTTCTGAAGGCTTATGATACTGCGGATCATAGAGTTACTGTACTGATGACTATAAACATATATTTTTTGTTTGAAAATTGAAGTTAATGCGAGCGCTCGTGAATCATCTTTGAGAATTGGCGCTCGTACAATACAGTACCAGCCTATTATTATTATTATTATTATTATTATTATTATTATTATTATTATTATTATTATTATTATTATTAGCTACGGGGAACCCCTATTGTAATCATTAAACCCGGGTTTTCATCCAAATTCTTCTTACGCGCCGGTTTCGACGCAATAACTCCAGAACCGCTTTTTGGATCGGGATCAAACTTTCACAAGAGGTGCGTTTTTGTATTGGGCAACTTTTGATATGCTAAACATCCGGCATGGCGGCCAAACAGGTCCGTGGCAGCCGATTTCTCGAAAAACTTGACGCCTAAATACCGTCTCTCCCACTCACAGGAAACGATTGGGCTTTGGCATACGCACTCCCCTAATAATGCTCCGCAAATGTTATAGAGAAGGTTTTGCTTTTGCACGTGGGGTTTTTTTCCGGCAATCTTGAAAAAACCTCAAATTCCACATCTTGAAAACTACGCCGATGATCAAAGCCATGCTTGCGTAGTTGGGTGAGGCTCGCGATTCCGAACGTTTTGATAACAAAAGAATATAAATGGGTGGAATAGTTTGGCCGCAGCATTGAAAACTGTCTATTCTTAAATGACTTTAAAACTGCATTCGCTACCCACACAAAGTTTACTGTCTACAGTCTATAGGCTTCCACGCATCCCCCAGTTTTGCTTAATAACATAATCTCTTTATTATTCAGATCTATTATTTTGTTTGTATTTAACTCTCTCAAAACAGTTTAGAGTCCCTACGAATTCCAGCAATTATTTAGCCAACCTACCTATACATACCTACCCTACCAAATAATAATGATAATTCAAATTTAGTTTTGGTGAATAACAGAGTATTGGCTAAGTTTTTTAACAATTCCTCCCTTTGCCTAATGCTTAGTTTAATAACAATGATATGGACCTTTAAAGTTTTGGCAATTGCCTGTGTGACTCGTATTTTAACCCTCCTAAGTGTTACCACAAAATACCGCTAGATCCTTTCTCAAAAGTCGCTAGCATGTTGCTACATAATCAAACAATGTTAGAATAATGCTGCAATTTCTAAAGAGTTTTGGTTTGTTTGTTTTGCAAATTTTACAATGTAGTATGACTAGAATGTCTGAAATTTTCAAATTATCCCTAGTAAATGTCTCTAGATATAAAAGAAATGGCTGCTAGATTGAAGTAAATAGCTCACATTTAGTGGTAATATGTAGCTTTACAACTGGCAACACTGCAACCACCACCTCCCTCCCACCCTCCCAGTATGTCTCCACAAAATACCGCTAGATCCTTTCTCAAAAGTCGCTAGCATGTTGCTACATAGTCAAACAATGTTAGAATAATGCTGCAATTTCTAAAGAGTTTTGGTTTGTTTGTTTTGCAAATTTTACAATGTAATATGACTAGAATGTCTGAAATTTTCAAATTATCCCTAGTAAATCTCTCTAGATATGAAAAAATGGCTGCTAAATTGAAGTAAATAGCTCTACATCTAGCGGTAATATGTAGCGGTACAACTGGCAACACTGCCTACAACCACCCTCTCATCGCCAGATGATTATGCTCTGAGGTTTGTATTTGCTTATCTTATCCTGTGTATAAATGTAACCCTTACACATGTTTCTATTAAATAATGACATTAAACAGGATTCATGATTTAAATACAAGGCTAGATATTTATCGGAAGTACGTATTTACCTTCGGAAAGCTAATATATAATGTTTACACATGGGATAGGGAGGAGGGAGGGAGGTATAAGAGGTGGACCGATGGAAGGGAAGAGAACCCCGATATACGAGATACATAGGTTCATACAGAAGTAGCAGGACACATATGTCAAGAGTGAACACCAATAACTTAATCCATACACAGTAAAAAAGACGGAAATAATATCGTACATACGAAGTGATGGAATGGGTATGGGGGGAGTGTATGATATGTAAACAGGACAGTTCGTCGCTAGATAGGTGTGTGTGCTTGTGTGATGGTCTTGTGTAGCTATGTGTGTGCTTGTTTGAGTGTTGCTATAGGCTACGCATTAGTTATCTCTCTCTCATTTATCGCTGTCTTCCTTACGATTACGGCATACTGTACTAGTGCATGAGAACAGGAAATAGGGAGCCTCGCTCTCTCTCTCACAAATGAGAACATAAGTAAACAGGAGTCTGCAGAGAGCCGATTGGTTATAGGACTCGGTAGCCTATTCCACATATCTACAACTGTTACTAAACTAATAGAGGCAGATCCCTTACACACCCAGTCTCTCTCTGTCGCTCGTTTGCTTGCACACCGATACAAATGAGGCAGATCCCTTACAAGATGAACATGGGAATCTGCAGAGAGACAAGTGGCCCACAAAAAGCAGATCCCTTTCACATCCAACCCATTTCGTCCATATGACTATCTGATTTTATCTTGAAATTCTCTATTGTTCTTGATCCCACTATAGCACTAGGTAGCCTATTTCACATATCTACGACTCTGTTACGAGAGAGGCAGATCCCTTACACAGCCAATCTCTCTTATTTGCACACTGGTACAAAGGAGGCAGATCCTTACACATGCTACCAAGATGAAAATGGGAGTCTGCAGAGAGCCGATTGGCCCACACACGGCAGATCCCTTTCACACCCAATTTATCTCGTCTTATCAAATTTTATGTTGAAGCTCTATTGTTATTGATCCCACTATAGCACTTGGTAGCCTATTCCACATATCTACAACTCTTTTACCAAGCGAATAGAGGAAGATCCCTTACACAGCCAATCTGTCTCTTTCGCTCTTGTTTGTTTGCACACCGGTACAAATGAGGCAGATCCCTTACACATGCAACCAAGATGAAAATGGGAGTCTGCAGAGAGCCAAGTGGCCCACATAAGGCAGGTCCCTTTCACACTCAACCCATCTCATAAACATTACCTGTTATTTACACTACTTACTATACACCCATGTTATCATATACCTGCAACAAAAACACAATTGTAAGAAATAGGAACATAAGAAAATGGGAGTCTGTAGAGAGCCAATTGGCCCACACAAGACAGATCCTTTTCACACCCAACCCATCTCATAAAAACTCATTTATCTTTGTCTTCCTTACATTTATGACATCCTAGTCTCTCTCTCTCTCACAAATGAGAACATAAGAAAACCGGAGTCTGCAGAGAGCCGATTGGCCCACACATGTCAGATCCCTTTCACACCCAACCCATCCCGCGCTCTCTCTCTCTCTCTCTTTCTCATATTTATCGCTATCTTCCTTACGTTTACGACATCCTATTCTTTCGCCATACTCCCTCTCTCTCCTTCACAAATGAGAAAATAACAAAAATAAGAAAATGGAAGTCTCCAGAGCCGATTGACCTACACATGGCAGATCCCTTTCACACCCAACCCATCTCGTTCTATCTAATTTCAAGTTGTAGCTCTATTGTTCTTGATCCCATTATAGCACTCGGTAGCCTATTCCACATATCTACAACTCTGTTACTAAACGGATAGAGGCAGATCCCTTTTACAGCCAATCTCTCCCTCTCTCGCTCTTGTTTGTTTGGCACAATCTGCTCCTTCTGTAGTTTTTCCATGCCCGATAAGTTAAATGATCTTCTGATATCTGTGACACAGCATTTGTATTCAACACAATACCCTGCTTGCAAAACCGTCGAACCCCGGACAACGTTGCTTGCAACTTTAATTATTATTATTATTATTATCTACAGTTGTTGGCTTTGTTGTACTTTGTTGTGTACGGTGGGTCTAATAAGTCATGTCCCAGCTGTCATTACGTTTGGCTCGCTTTGTGCTGTATTAATGTCTGTCAGATGTTGAATAGGGTCGGTAAGTGTAGGAACATGTTTGTATATACCACTTGATATGAAGAAATGAAGCTTGGGTATTGCTGATACCAATTATTGATCAAAATATACTTGGTGCTGAGACATGACTTATTAGCGCCACTGTACTTTGTCGTGTACTATTATGTATTTCTATGGTTGATGTATACTTGTGAATATTTTGATTGTATTGTTCTTTGCTTGGGTACTTTATATATTGGTTAGACACTTATGTTTTTCAGTATGGCTTGATTTGAGTGGTTTGCTGTATCATTGGAACTGTCTCCCAAAATCAGTATTTCCCTGTTCTTATGACTTGAATTGCTCCGGGTGTCCTGGCATTTTGGTTCGAACGCCCCTTGATTTTGGCCCTGTCACTCTTTCAACTCTGAGGAAGACACTCGCTACAGGCAGTTTTGCTTTTTGTCTCCCTCACTCACATAGAAAAAAAATAATAGATTTTGCTTGTGTATGGGTATATATTTAATGGGTTCTTGTTTGCTTGAATAGTTTACTTTGATATTTTCTCTACTTGTGAAATGCCTCCTGTTGTTGCTCCTTTTTCTTTGGTAGTCAGTCTGCTGTTGCTAGTTTCTTTGTGCTTATATCAATTGTCTTGTTTGGATATTATGTTAATTTCCCGAATGTTTAGCGTTATGTTGCTTTAGTTGTTTATCTTATATTGTTTGCTTAACCCCTTCATGATTGACACATTTTGACAGTACAGTAACTCGGCTATAATTTTACATTGTTTTTGTCCGTTAACCCTTTGAGTACCAGCGATGTGTGCTAGATTTGTATTGTGGCTATATTTTGACGATTGGTGGTTGTTGTTGTTGTTCCTCAAGCTGCCTGGTTAAAAGGGTTGGTCGAAATATTATTGAAGCCTTATTTTTGGCTAGAGGTCCTTCCTAAGGTGAATAAAGTGGTTGAAAAGAGTTGGTTGAGATATATTGAAGCCTTATTTTTTGCTAGAGGTCCTTCTTAAGCTGAATAAAGTGGTTAAAAGTTGGTTGAGATATACTGTATTGAAGCCTTATTTTTTCTATAGATCCTTCCTAAGCTGAATAGTGGTTGAAAAGAGTTGGTAGAGATGTATTGAAGCCTTATTTTTTGCTAGAGGTCCTTCCTAAGCTGAATAGGGTAAAGTACAGGTATACCCAAATTTCAAAAACTTATGATGGGGAGACTAATTAAAAACTATTAGAATTTTAATATGAATTACTACCACTGAAATCTGGGTTTACTTTACCCTAGACTTATATAATAGTTAAAAAATATGGTTATATATTTTATTTAAAATTATAATAGGCTCTCATTATAATTATATATTATATATAAGTCTAGCGTAAAGTAAACTCAGATTTCAGTGGTAGTAATTTATATTAAAAGTCAAATAGTTTTTAATTAGTCTCCCCATTATAAGTGTTTGAAATTTGGGTATACTTTGCCCTAGCCTTACAGTATGATTACACTAATTTAATTGTTAAGAACTTTAAAATTATAATAAGCTCCCATTTCTACAAAAATGAATATATTTAAAAACGGATTGCGCCATTGGATTCAATGCGTCCTGAGGAATCCAAACATATACCCACATGTCCAAATCTATTTTTTTCAAAAAAGTTGTTCTATTTTAACTTGTGACCATATCGTTGGAATCCTCTCGAAGCGGAGAGTTCCCAAAAATTAATTCAGGTGATTCCGACCTATTATAACCCCACACACCACAAAACACATTTTTGTCAAATTCCTTGTATAGTATTGTACAATCTTAAAACAGCTCCCAAGGCCACACAAATGGGCGGAATTAAAATCGGTTTGTGCCATTGGATTTTTCACGTCGAGAAGAATCCGAATATACCGCTAAAAATATGAAAATCGAAAATGTTCGGTCAACCTCCAAAAAACACCAAGGCAAATCGGTGATTTTGGTCGAATTTTGACTTGTCAATATTATTACATATTTGGATTCGTCTCGCCGTTGCAGATTCAACGGTATAATTATTTTTTATTTTTGACATATTTTTAAGGCCCCCTAGGCTTATTTTAAAGTTTAAAAACTCCATAGACGAGTTATTTATGAACGGATTTTGTTTAAATTTATACCATAAGTACACTTTGGCAAGCTGAATCGAATGGCGCAAACAGAATTAAAATCGGATCATTAGTTTAGGATTTCGATTTTGACAGGGCCTTCCTGGAGGGCCCAGGGGACCGTTTTTTGGACTTTAAAAGTCCTAGAGAATTCTACTTGGTGCCTTTCGATTTTTCTCGCCGAGCTGCTTCTAGACATGGTCTTAGATTTCATTTTTACCCGGCCATTCGCCCAGAATCGAAAACAAAATATAAAAAAAACTTGGGCCCAGGCAAATCGGTGATTTTGGTCGAATTTTGACTTGTCAATATTATTACATATCTAGATTCGTCTCGCCGTTGCGGATTCAACGGTATAATTATTTTTTAATTTTGACCTATTTTTTAAGGCCCCCTAGGCCTATTTTAAAGTTTAAAAACTCCATAGACGAGTTATTTATGAACGGATTTTGTTTAAATTTATACCATAAGTACACTTTGGCAAGCTGAATCGAATGGCGCAAACAAAATTAAAATTGGACCATTAGTTTAGGATTTCGATTTTGCCAGGGGACCGTTTTTTGGACTTTAAAAGTCCTCTGTAGCCCAAACTATAAGTCCTAGGGAATTCTACTTGGTGTCATTCGCTTTTTATCGCCGAGCTGCTTCTAGACCTTAAATTTCATTTTTGCCCAGCCATTCGCCCAGAATCGAAACAAAAATCTCAAAAAAACTTGGGTTTAGCCCAGGCAAATCGGTGATTTTGGTCGAATTTTAACTTGTCAATATTATTACATATTTGGATTCGTCTCGCCGTTGCGGATTCAACGGTATAATTATTTTTTTAATTTTGACCTATTTTAAAGTTTAAAAACTCCATAGAAGTTATTTATGAACGGATTTTGTTTAAATTTATACCATAAGTACACTTTGGCAAGCTGAATCGAATGGCGCAAACAGAATTAAAATCGGACCATTAGTTTAGGATTTCGATGGGCCTTCCTGGAAGGCCCAGGAGACAGTTTTTTGGACTTTATTAGTCATCAGATACCCGTTGATGCTTGATTTCCCTTTAATTTTGTTGCTCAAGCAGTTTCCACAATGTTGATAAGTTCTTTTGTCTTTATATAGTTTGTTTATTGTGCAAGTTTTACATTATAATAATTAGTTTTGATTATGGTAATATTTGTCTGATGAATGATATAATGCTCAGGAGGTCCTTACTATGTTGTATTTCTAATTACCAATAATTGATGACTTATATAATATCAGTATATGCTCAGGCACATTCACTTTTATTTATCTTTACCCAGTTTAATGAGAATGTACACTGATGCCAGTCTCTAAGCCACTCAGACATTTATATTCTTGTTAACTCCATGAAGTTTGGAATTTTATTGGTTTTAGTTTGTTTATTTTGAAAGTTTTAAATTATAATATGGCAAAGCCAAATGTTACAAGGTTTATTGAGAAACATAAGTATACCAAGTCAATTTTATTAGACAGAAATAACAATAAGTGTTAAAGGTTGTTCATTATAATCAGTCACAAAAAATATCCAGTACAATCTTTTAGTAACCGTCTAGTTTCATAGTTATTTTGCATGTCCAATGACTTTAGTCAATGCTGCTTTATAAAGTTTTATCATAAGTTGTATAGTAATCAATTGAAAGTATATCATTGTCACCACCGATGCTTTAAAAATGTGATCAAATGTTATCTATTTAAAACGGCAGACTTTAGTTGTTGATAATCCCAAAGCCAAATGTTTGTAAGAGGATATCACAACTAACAGTCTTGTAATATTTGAATACTGTACCATAATATCTTTTATAGTTTTATTATAATACATGTTGTTGTTGTTGTTCCCTAAGCTGCCTGGCCGAACAGCCCCGAGTCCCTGAGGAAGGCCATGGCCACGATCGGGATTTCCCACAGAGCTCTCATTGAGTGTAGGTTGTGTTGTTGGCGTAAGTGGTTGTGTGAAATGCAGTCTTCTATAATGTGTTTAATGGTATGGGGTGCTGTGTTACATCCCGGGCAGGCGTCGACAACGGAGTCATCCAGTCTCTTCGGATAGCTCAGGAGAGCTGGATGGTGTCCGCATCTCAGCCTGGCCAGGTGGACTCTGTCCTCGGGAGGGAGGTAAGGATGGATTTCGGGAGGTCGTGCATGCAGCTGCGTGTTGTCTGTGAGTGAGTGGATGGATTGGCGAGAGATATGAGTATGGATGTGCTTCTGGAAGTTGGTTCGGGGTTGGCAGGGAGGGAGAGAGGACAATAATTGTGTGATACCGTGTGCTGGGTGTTTTGATATTTCTTGGTGTCTGTGGGTGTGTTGCCATGTAGTTTAGTGGGTGGTCTTGGAGGCTGCTGCCAGGAATTGAGTGCCTCTCATGTCCAGATGGTCTTTGACTTTGAGGATTTTTGTTTCTTGATGTAGATGATCTGTGGGTGTAGTAGCTGTGCAGCCTGTAATGATCTTCAGGGCTTTGTTTTGAATAGTCTGTAAGGTCTTATGATATGTTTCAGCTAGGTTAGAAGCCCAGGCTGGGCTTGCGTATTCCAAATTTTGTGTGAGCAAGTGACCTGAGGGCGTTAAGTCTGGGTGTCAGTTTCTTTTTAAAGTTTGTGGTGTGGTGTGCTGTTTGAATGTCATATGAGTATCATATGTTACTCCTAGGATTTTGGGTGTGTGTGTGTGTATGTGTTAGGGGTGTGTTGTTTATGGTGAGTTGAGGGATGTATTCGTGTTCACCTGTCCAGCTTGTGAGCAGGGTTGCGGTGGATTTGGCTGGGGCTAGATTAAGTCTGTTTGTAGTGCACCAGCCATGTAGTGTGTTGAGATAGGGTTGAAGGAGATCTGTTGCTCTTCTTGGGGTCATGGTGTGTGCATGTGAGTGTTATGTCATCTGCATAGGAGGCTAAGTTTATTTGGAGAGTATTGGGTGTAGTTATATCGTGCATGTACAGATTGAAGAGTGCGGGCGATAGGACGGATCCTTGTGGGACTCCGTTTGGAAAGTTTCTGATTTTAGAGGACTGACCGGCAAAAGATACGTGTGCACATCTGCCTGCTAGGAAGTTGGCCAGCCACCTTTTTGTGTATGTTTGTGTTGTAGATTTTGTTTGTTAGGTTGTGGCGTGGGATGGCATCGAAGGCTTTACTAATGTCGAGTGTGGCTAATAGTGATCTGTGTGGTGGTCTAGCTGAGTTGATGCCGTCAAAAGCTCTTTGTGTAAGGTCTGTGAGAAGAGTGTTTGTGGAGTGCAGTGGCCTAAAGCCATGTTGTGTTGGAGCTAGGGGTAGGTCGGGTGTAATTAGTTGTAATACTAGGCATTCCATGACTTTGGAGGGGGAGCAAAGGAGTGTGATGGGGCGGTGCGAAGAGGGTAGCGTGGGGTCTTTGTTGGGTTTGGGGAATGTGATGATGATACCATGCTTCCAAAATGTCTGGTATTGTGTTGTGTGAATAGCTGTAGTTTGATATGTTAGTGAGTGTTTGTATGCTTTGTGGTCCCAGGTGTCTGAGGTGTATGTTGTCTAGGCCACAGGCGGGTGAGTGCTTGAGATTGTTGATGATATGCTTTGTCTGGTAATTGGTGAAGGGTGTATAGTCAGGGTCTGTGGGGAATTGTCTCTTACGTCGGATGACACGTCGGTCGTCTTTGTGATGTTTTAGGTGGCTGACATGTGAGAAGTGATTGATGAGTGTTTGCTTGTTGTTTACATGAAGGAGTAGTCTGTTGTTGTGATTGCAGCATGTGATTGTGTTGTTGTTTAGTTTTTTGGGGGTTTGTTTTGTGATCAAGTGTTTGTAGGAAGTTATTCCAATTTAGTTTTTGTTGTTCTTGTATTTTGTTGTTAGTTTGGGTGTTGAGTGCTTGAATTTGTTGTGTGATGTCTTGTGTGTGGGGTGCTGGGGAGTGTTTCAGTGTGTCGCGTTGTCTGATGAGGTTTTGAATTTCTGGTGTGAAGTTGGGGTTGTGTCTTTTTCGGTTACCTCTTGGAATGTGTTTCTTGTCAGCGTTTTGGATAGTTTTATTGAGTATGTGTACAGCATTGTTGATGTTAGTGATGGGTGTACTGTTTAGAGTTGTGAAGTGTTGTTATGTGTTTGTGGCTAGCTGGGGTGAGTCTGGTTTTGGTGGTGATAATGATCGGGAGGTGGTCAGAGCCTAAGGTTCTGACCACCCTCCAGGATGTTGTGGGGGCGAGTTCTGGGGAGCAAAAGGTGATGTCTGGAGATGATGGGTTATAATACATGTAATAGGATACAGTTTACCTTAGGTTCATACCAAAGGCTGGACTCTGAATATCTAAATCCCATTCAGTAAAGTATACCAAAGGCTGGACTCTGAATATCTATAATCCCAATATCTATAATCCCATTCAGTATAAGTATACTAAAAACAATGAATGGAATTTATAATTCAGTTAGCTTTGTCAGTCAGAGCTCCGAACATATCAGAACTGTGGACATGCAAAATTTTCCAGTCCAAACCACCAAATTTTTTCAGTCATTGGTTTGGACTTTGGAAAATTCAGTTCAGATATGTTCGGGCAAAATTTTTCAAAGTGGAACTCAAAAAACATTCAGTGGTGTAAACTTGGGAAAATTTCACAAGTCCAGTCTGATGATGATCAGAACTAGACTTGTGAAATGTTCCAAAGTTTACACCACTGAAATTTTTCTAAGTTCCACTGGACTTAGCAAATTTCTGGGGGTGACTGAAGTCCAGCCTCAGCAAAAGTCTATGGGGGGAAACCCAAACATTTCGTACCACAAAAAACTTTTCTATCTCTAGATTCTTGCTGGCAATTTGTGGAGATTGGTCCAGCACCTCTGTGCATTTCAAACCTAACCTCACATAGCCAGTCTTGTCATAGGCTCCATTAACCCTTTCAGTACTTATTCTGGCTAGCCTCAGAAGATGCTTAGTAGAGGTCCTTTCTAAGCTGATTAAAATCATCTGAGGCTAGCCAGATATAGTGACAGTACCAAAAGGGTTAATAGAACTCATGACAAGCATGGGCTATGGAAGTTTAGTTTGAAATGCACTAAGAACACATGCAACCCAGAAAAATCAGTACACAACTAACTGTCAGAGAAACATTCATTACTTGCAATCTTAAGAAACTTTAAGACCAGACAAATAATGAGGGCTCTGAACTCTATCATTATGCTTCTAGAACATTCAACCACATTACTTAAAAGAACTTTGGTTTAGCACTTTCAGTAATGATGGTTGAACATATCCAGAGTTCATAATGATCCTTTGGTTATCAAACTGCTCATTCTAGGTTGCTAAACTTTATATCATGAGTGTAGTATATAAATATGGTAAACTATCACATAACAGCCAAAGAAACTTTTAATGATTTATAACAAGTCTAAACAAATCTTAGTAAAATATCTGTATATGGTATCAAATGTATTACTTTTATTATGCATGTTATTTATGAAAATAATGTTACTTTCTTTGCATGTTAAGTGATATTTTCACTTATCATGCAAACAAAGTATGTATTTTCATAAATCGCATATGCATCGTAAAATAATATATTTTTACCAATTTAAATACTTTACATCAACCAGTTGATGTAAAGGAAAGTTGAGGGAGTGGTGGGAGGATGGGGGGTACCATCAGAGGTGAATGGGAATGGTAGTGCACTTGTGGACGTATGTGTGGGGAGGAGGCTGTGGATAGCCAACACCTTCTTCCGACACAGAATGATCCACAGGTACACGTGGAAACGGATGTTGACGATGAAAGATAAGACAGTGGTGGAACGAAAGTCATTGTTTGATTATGTATGTGTGGATGAACGAATGAAGAAATCTGTGATGGATGCTAGGGTGTATAGGGGTATTGGAGGGGGTCTGTCTGATCATTATGTAGTGGTAGCTAAGGTTAGGCTTTATGGCTAAAGAGTATCTCAACAGAATAAATGTTAGAATGTGCAAACTTTTAGTGATGTCAAGTAGACTGTCTTTGACAACATCTACTAAAGTATATAGAGTAAAATAATTTCTACTTCATATATTTTAATTTTTGTATATTTATTAAATTTAATTTAAGTATCGATTTGTTTAAGTCCCCAATCATCAGGACACCCACCCTACCCTAGCTCTTGAGCAAGGAGTGTATGGTGGTAAAAACTGAATAATTTTGAAAGCATATATAATTTTCCTCTTAAATATACCATGACTTATATTTTCAGAGAATTAGTCTTCAAACATATACCAAATAATGCACATTCTAAAACATCATTCCATTAAAGATTTCATTACTGTATTATGCAGTTGTAGAAAAATATGCATAACTTCTATATCCAGTATTAATAAAGACAACTTTGAGTCGACATAATAGATTTTTTTTTAAATGTTGCAAAATTTCTAGTACTTTTTTATTTTTTTTAGGAAAATTGCAATTGGGCCTGAGTATATAGATACAATTTTTCCTGCTGTCTCAAGTTGGCCAACCCCACCTATGGGGTATGTGCCGGAGTATATACAAATTCCCAAATTAATTACTTTAAATGCAAAGTATTTTGACAAACACTAAGATTTAATTAAATGTTAATTTCCATTTGGGCTCTGTCTTAAGTCTGCCAAACCCAGCTATGGGGCCCGAGTATATACATAAATACCCAATTTCATTACTTTAAATTTTCAGTCTTTGGACAAATGCTCAAATATTCCAAAAATGATATTTAAATGTTAAACTCCCTGTGCGGGCTCAGTCTCAAGTCGGCAAACCCAAACTATGGGGTATATACCAGAGTATAGATTTAATTACTTTAATTTCCAAGTCTATTTTGCAAACAATATTTTTTTATGAATTTCTTTCTATTGAAGTCTCAAGTTGTCAATATTAAAACTCAATCAGAATAATTATGAATCATCACTGCATCTCGAAAAAGTAAACTTTAATCATCTATACAAACAGAACTTGCACCTTTAACTTTCAGTATACAATTACTTCCTTTATTCTAGCTAATGGATATTTTATTCATCTTCGGTAGGGGCTGTGAGAGTTAGAAGGTTGATCTAGTCATTGCCCTTTAGACTCTCCAAGGTCCCTCTTAAACTGCTCAAACTTGTCAAAAAGCCAGAATATGGAAAATATATTGCATTCCAAAAGGATTAATACACCATGGGTTAGTGAAATTTTTAGCTCCATGTTAAACAGACAATAATATATAAATCATAAATATAACAAATAAGCCCTTTACAAATTTAGTAATAATTTTATAAAACTATGTATGAACTAAACCTATACCAATCCTACTAATCATTTAATAAAACAGCTAACTAAAAGCCTATTAATTATACCTAATGTAGTAGTAATTCTATAAAACTATGAACTAAAAGCCTATTGATTATACCTATTAAAATGTAAAACTTGCAAACTAAACAAACCAAAATTGGGACAAGGACAATATAAAGTCAAATTAAATTATCAAAATCGCTATGTGGAAACAACGCTTACTAAAATGAAAATTATTAAATAAAAGAACACAATCCACCACATAACTAAAAATCTAAATCCAACTAAAATCTAACTTTCATACTGTACTATAGACCAAGGCATCACTATCTCCATCAGTCTTCCCTAGTACCATAAAAGATAATCCTTATTACCATATATACTGTAGGTGCAGTACTGTATTAATAACTACTCTCCTCATAACCTATAACCAAGTTTGAGCCATAAGCAAAAATAACACAAATGTAACCTTCCGATTAAAAGTATTTTAAAGATATATACCGTAACATTTATCACTATTTTTCAATCCTCACCCCTAAATGCAGCTATATATCCCATATATATATTCCCAATTAGAGTTTACGGAAATCTACAATAATCCGACCACAAATTTACTTTCAGATAACTGGTACTGTACTAGAGTAATAAAGATAATATTTCTAGCATTTGGGAAGAGTCAGTCAGGGTATCTTATTTTATAGGCAAATTCCTCAGAGCATCAAAGTAACATTTTCAGCCCCAATTATATAGATTACACTATTCTTAGACTTCACTAGACTTAATATAAATGACCAACAGTTACTTTCTTCAGGCTAACATTTGTTAAAGAATTCTTAACCTTCCAGCCTATTAAACTACTTTTCAAAATGTATAGAGACCATTAATCTACTTTACTCACCTTAGGAAGGATCTAAAGTTATAAATGGACAATTAAGGTTTGCTTCCATTCCCGTAGTATTTTTTAATTATTTCAGGTAATTTACTCTTTACACTATTAGGTAAATCTTTTACTTATACATTTAATTTATAATTTACAAGTTCTATACCAACACTTCACTTAGGGATACTGCATTTGCAACTATAATATATAGTACTGTATATTCTTGAAGAGCGTACCAGATCAAATAAAAAAATTGACTGCAAACTTATTTCAGTTATTTGCCATTACAGTAGTCTCACAAACTAGAATTGAGTTTAACTTACGCCAAAATTGCTCTTGCTTTAGACTATTTCAAACTTTATTGCTAATTGCTATTTTGACAAGTACTTAGTCTTTATATAGTAATTTGTGTTTTGGTTTCTTTTGCAAGTTTTACTTTCAAATTTCTAACTAAGCTGCCAGACTAATTAAAAAAACATTAAAGACTACAGTATATAGAACCAATCATTATCAGATCTTTTACCAAACTTATTCCTAGCATATTTTACTATTTATAACTAGTCACTACTACAACTAGGTACTTCTATTTTCAGCCTAACCCTATCCATTGAACAATACAGCATATCAAAATGTATAATGGGCTTAGATGGTATATATACAATTCACATCTCATATTTTTCTTTATTTACCAATGGAGCAAAAAATGTCAAAAACTTACAATAGTGCATTAAAATCAGCGTCGGTAAAATAAATTAGGTTAAAGCTTGGATACTGCACATAAAGTCCTTTCCTTAACTTAGGAGAGTTAACGAAAGCAACTCTAATCAGTAACCATAGCTCTCCCATTCACTTTTACCTTGCCAAGTTCGGTTTGTATAAATTTACTCAGTTAGCAATGTTTAGAGAATCCTTACAAACTTAAAATATTTCCAAAACACCAGGATGGAAATTCTTTTTAAGTTAATAAACACCTTCAGGATTAGGAAGCGTTCAGTTTATTCGATCATTACATGATTTTATTCACCTTAGGAAGGATCTATGGATTCATATTTTTTCACCAACCAACTTTACTTCTAAACTCAATGAAAAATACATGAGACACTCCAAGGACTCTAACCAAGGATATTACTAAACTAAATTTAATTAAAAATACTGTACATGTGGCACTCCAAGGACTTGAACCTAGGAGACAGAAATTCTGCACATTTATGCATTACGCTATAAAGACCGTTAAAGAATTATGCACAAGGCTACGATATATTGGCTAGATTTGAGTTGCCAAAGACCTTCCTAAAACACAAATGATATAAAGATCGAATAAACTTTATGCGCATCTTAATACCGAGGGAGCCAAGACTCTCCAAACATTGCTTCCGAAGGAATATAAATGATACCAGTGGAACAATTAATACCCCGAAGCTAAGCCTACATAAACAAACTCTCGCTCTCTCCGTTCATCCCTATATCCCGGGCACCTCGGGGGCGGGACCTGACGTTCGGAATCAGTACTTGTTGACTACCTTGTTGCTTGCGAGCAGGAGACAGGTTCGTGACCTTACTAGTTTTCAGGCTGCAGTCGTGGGCCCGGAATATACTCAAAAAACAAATAAAATAAAAGTTCTACAACTAAAAACATTAAATTTAAAGTTACCCTTCCTAGCATAATCCCACCCCCTATCTCCCAGAATATACTAACAAAACAATAAAAATAAAGGTAATAAATCTAATAAGTACCACCCCATTTAAATTAAAGTTATAAATCTAATAAGTAACACCCCATTCTTATCAATTACAAACTCAAATTTACTTTAATAAAACTGATGAAAGCATATGGTCCTCCCGGGATTCGAACCCGGGACACCACACCCAGAACATAAGCACCTTAAGCCATTACACCAACAACTTTACTTCTAAACTCAATGAAATCAACAAATACACGTGGCACTCCAAAGACTCTAAAGTTAATCCCCCCACCCAAAACTATTCTCCCCCGCCCGAGAGATATGCTCCGCGGTTCCAATATTCAATATGTGAACTAACTTACTGCATTCAATCCCCATATCAGGGTAGCAGTACTGTACAAGGGGCAGATCCCTTCTAGCACTCCTCCATTCACATTCTGGATTAGTAGATAGGTTACAGGATTCAATTTTTGGCAAGATTCGGATATCATCTAAAATAACTAATTTTACTTTCATCCCAGCTACCCTTAGACAGTTTTATTAAGCTTAGGAAACATCAGTACGAATCAAATACGCTTTGATGCCATAGACCCTTCATAAACTGAATAAAATTTAAGGAAAACTACAATAAAGCAGGAATTACAGTGGATTTAAATTTAGTAAACACTTTTCTATACATTTCTGATAACCATTCACTGAAGTCCCCGATCATTAGGGCACCCACCCTAACCCAGCAATACGTCAGCAGGGAGTACATGGTGGTAAAAACTGCATCAAATATAATACTTAGCAATTTTTATTAGTAGTCTTGTCTTTTTACTGCGTTCCTCTAAGTAGTTTGTTTATTTTGCAAGTTTTCCATTATAATTTAAGATAAAAAGATAGTTCAACTTTCTTACATTCGCCCCATTTGTGTGGCAATTTTAAAACTTTTTAGGTAATTTAGAAGAAATCGGCCTTTGGCCGAGCCATTTTCTACTGAAAAATGCACAAATTTATTTGGAGTGTCTTCAGTATATATTAAAGCTTTGAGGTCAAAGGAATTTTTTATTAATTTAGATCTTTTCACCAAAACTTTACTTCTAAACTCAATGAAATTAACAAATGCATGAGACTCTCCAAGGACTCTAACCTAGGATACTCACACCAATATTCCGCACATTTATGCATTATGCCATCAAGAAAATTAACATGAAAGCTCATCGTTTAAGCATTACGCTATCAAATCATGCCAAAATATTACAATCCTTCGTAACCGTACCGATTCTTCCATCACTATCACACCGTTAATAAACTATCCTAATTGTTCACTAGTATCATTTTGTAAAGTTTACCCTGTAAGCATATCATTTGGCTACATTCATGTTTATAGAGGATATATCACGTTAGGCTAGATTTAGAGGTTGTAATAGAAATGGGGGAGGGGGAGGATTCAGGGCGCCACGGGACAGACCGTCACTTTCAACGTCAATAATCATATCCGCCGCGCTCCCTTCAAGGTCCGGTATTAACGGCGGATACTTTCTCGAACTTGTACTTAGACAGTCTTCAATCAAAATATGTACGAAGGGTACTTTTTAAGCTTGATTGAAGTCTATAGCAAACCAAATGTTTTCTATCTAAAAAAAAAAAATTTTTTTTTGTAAAGTTGGATTGAAAGTCTACAGAGCAAACCAAGACATTTTCCTATTGAAAAATGCACAAGGGGTGCTTTATTTTAAGCTTGATTGAGGTCTAGAGA
The DNA here is from genome assembly GCA_032716605.1 of Paralithodes platypus. Lineage (NCBI taxonomy): Eukaryota > Metazoa > Arthropoda > Malacostraca > Decapoda > Lithodidae > Paralithodes > Paralithodes platypus. Next base: position 9,332,193 of record CM064521.1, read on the forward strand.
GCAAACAAAGTAATAACAAATAAATAAGCAATTAAATACGCCGCCCTATAGATAATATTTCTTAAATTTTATTTTATTTTAAGCCGTGAGTCTTGTTCTAGACTCAGTGGTCTGGTTAAACAAACTTTTAATTAATTTTAGAAGCATTTTTTCCACAGCGATTTTGAAGTTATTTTGACTTTACAGTATATCGACTGTCAAAGTTTTGGTTCGTTTAGTTTGCAAGTTTTACATTTTAATAAGTAAATAAGCAAATAAATAAGCCGTTCTATAGATATTAATAATAAATACAATGGGGAAGGTGACCGAGTATATAGATAAAGATTAAGTACTGTGGGACAAGGTATTACTTTTAACCGTTAATTTGCTAATGCAATAGCGAACATTTAGGTAACCGATTGTAAAATCAATATATTCTAATTCAGTGCACGCTCATTTTATTTAACTATTTAATAGCTTTGTAGTTTTAAGTTTAATTTCCTATAAATTTAATAGTTTTACCACAGTATATAAGGTGGGGGTTTCTATTATTTATTAAAATGTAAAACTTGCAAACTAAACAAACCAAAATTGGGACAAGGACAATATAAAGTCAAATTAAATTATCAAAATCGCTATGTGGAAACAACGCTTACTAATATGAAAATTATTAAATAAAAGAACACAATCCACCAATTTTAAATTTTAAAGTTATATTAACCCTCCCCGACATATGACGCAATTTTGAGCCTATTGGGGATACTTTAAAGCCTTTGCTACCATCAGGGGTATTAAGAAACCTTTAGTTTAGTTACTTCAACCTCTGCAGTTGTCTTTGAGTTAGCTGTGGCCAGAAAACTAATTTTGGAGAGGTAATTATAACAGAACTATTTCTTATTGCTAATCTGGCAACCTCCGAGTCATAAATGCGTGAAAGGGTTGAGTACTGTGGGACCAGGTATTATTTTAAACCGTGAATTTGCTAATGCAATAGCGAAAATTTAGGTAACCGATTTTAAAAGCAATATATTCTAATTCAGTGCACGCTCATTTTATTTTATTATTTTATAGCTTCGTAGTTTTAAAAGTTAATTCCGATAAATTTTAATGCGTTTTTCCACATATAGAAGGTGGGGTTTCTATTATTTTAAATTTTAAAGTTATATTATTTTGAACAGTACGGTAACTTTTAAAGTTTTATATATACAATTTACTTGCTAATGCAATACCAAAGATTTAAAAGGAACATTGTAATTCAGTCCAGTCATTTTATTTCACATTAGAAGTTTGTGGTTTTCAGTTTAAATTCTGATAATTTTAAATTAATTTTTACAAAGTTTTGTTAGTGCACTTCGATAATTTTAGATTTTAAAGTTACTTTTATTAATATGAACAGTACTTAGTTTCAAAGTTAAGCTCCATATTTTAATTGCTGTACAAAGTATCCATACTTAAAGTTTGCTGGATTGCCCACTTTAGATAGATTAATTATATTGTCGAGTTTTACTTTGCCAGAAACAAGTCCAATTTTATACAAAACTATCCAGCAATTTTAATATTACTTTAGTGAACATTTACTCGTAATTTCATAGATTAATTTATAGTTTTAATTTTCCATTTTATATTTAGCGTGATTTCTATAGCAATTTCTATTAATAATTTTTACTTTAATTTCAATTTGTCCCAGTTTTAGTTTGATTATTTTTAAAGTTTTAAAATTAATTATCTATATATTTACCTATACAGTATTGTTACTTAGTTTATTAACCCTCTCACATCCTTATGAGGCAGAGGTTGCCAGATTAGCAATGAGAAATAGATTACCCTCACTCTTATAATTACCTCTCCTAAATTAGTTTTCTGCCCACAGCTAACTCAAAGACAACTGCAAAGGTTGAAGTAAATAAATTAAAGGTTTATAAATACCCCGGACGGTAACAAAGGCTTTAAAGTATCCCTAATAGGCTCAAAAATTGCGTCAGGACATGAGAGGGTTAAGGGGGAAGAGGGGAGGGGGGAGCAGGTCATTCTTAACCAACATAGACTAATTTCAACAAGGGACGTTAATTTACAACCAACAAATCCAACATAACAAATATATCCTATCTAACTTCACGAACCTTATTGAACAGAAGCGATGTGTGTGGAGAGTTGAAGTAGAGGATTGAAGATAGACTATTGGAGATCCTAGCGACGTTAATCTTCAGACGTTGAGCTTGAAATAATCTTGAGACGTTGGGAAGCTCTTGGTCGGCTGTACGATCGTTGTGCTATAAAGCATAGACAAAGGTTAGTGGATTCCATGCTATACAGATGTGGATATACATGCATCAAATTTTAAGACCAAATGTTCCACATTTGTGCAGTTTAAGGCTCTTGTCCTAATGGCGGCGTTCCAGGCAACCCTGTTAAGGGCTGCTCTACTTTTCAATTTTTTGGATTTGAGATCGGTACGTATAGTCTGATCACAAGTTTGTTTTAAAATAATAATTTCCGATCAATTTAAATGCATGTTTTTCACTTATTTTGTTTAGGGCGTTTCGATAATTATTAATTTTAAAGTCTTAAAATTAACAGATAGCTCAAAAGTTATCGTTCAAATTAAAGAAAAAAAAATCCTACCCAAAACTTTTACCTGTACTCTAAAATAATGATTTTCATTAAAAGTGACTCCTAATTCTTTACCATCAACATCTATAGCTCCAAAACAATAAGTCAAATTATACCGGTAGCTATAATAACCTATTATTATGTTCTCTCCACCAACCAACTCTACTCCTAAAATCGGTGATGGGTTGCTCTATCAGTGAGAACTGAGCGATCTCTGCCATACCCATAACTTACTCTGACTGTTCCTTTTACTTATATATTTTCTAGATCTCAAGTGACTGCGTCTCTTCCGTGGATTGACCTCCCAATCTACCAAAATTGGAAGCCAAAGCATCACATTTTTCCTTTGCCCCTCAACTTTCTCTTTATAATTGCTGAGGGGCACAGGGCCCTGGGTGGAGCTTTGGTTTCCTGGGCGTTTCCGCACCCTCCTCGGCTCCCAGCCATGGAGTGGCTTCGGTCACCCAGGCTTTATTGTGGTCAGCAGGGAGGGTTCTGTGGGGGCGCTCGGTTATGGCCTTGGCCTTGCTCGGGACCGTTCGGCCAGGCAGCTTGGGGAACAACAACTCCTAAAATCGATTAATGAAATTAACAGACACATACCGGATTCCAAACAACTATGCAGAACATCTTTAACATTAACATCTATAATTATAGGCTACTATTAGCTCATTTGCTCTAGCCCTTTTTGAATTACAGACAATACAACTCTCAATAAAACTAAAATAATTATAGAATAGATAGAAGGGGAATGGTACAGTAACTAGATAGATAAAACAATTTCTAGCATACCTATAATAAACAGGGTACCGGTATAGATTACTATTATTTATCGAGAGGACTTCCCTAGTGGTTAAGGCCCCATTAATTGCTCTTTCCATTCACATATGCATAGCCTACGTGAATTGCAGTTGGGATGTGTGTACATGCTTAGATTGATATGCAGGATTCGAAGTTGCATAATAAATCGTAGGCAGTGTCCACCATTCTTTAACTGTCTTCGTGGTGCGATGCATAAGGTGTTGATTTTCGGTGTGAGCATCCTGGATTCGAATCCACGGACTGCCACATGTGTTTGTAAAATTTCATTAATCGATTTTAGGAGTATAGTTGGTTGTTGGAAGGAACATAATGATTATAAGACTAAATACTATCTACTAAACTCCATGTATTAAAAAAAAAAAAAAAAACAAAAAAAAAAAAAAAAAAAAATCCCAACTTTAGAATTTAGACTCCTTTCTCCCTCATGAATAGCCCCATTACTTTGGCAATTTTAAGACCTTTTACCCCATAGTCAACATTACGACTCATTGTGCCATTTAGCCAGCTTCCCTGTCGGCCAATAGGGACTTTTAGGGGGAACCGGCCATATATACAGTCGGTTCCCTGTATCCGCGCCTTACTGGTACCGACTGCGGTCCGCGGATACTTGAAAACGCGGATACGTGGAGTGTATTTAACATAGGTTTCAATGGGAAATAGGCTTAGCTCGTACCTGACCCGGCCATCTTGGACCCTCAAACCATTATTTTTACCTACATATTATTTGAGGAAAATACTTATTAATACATATTATGAAGAGATAACTTAACACACAAACTTTATTTGAAATCAGTCATTAGGCCTAGGCTAGCCTTACGCATCGCCATAATTTGCCTGCTTTCGTCCGACAGCGTCGGTACGCTTGCTCTCTGTTTTGATGGTCCCGGGCATTTATTTCCATCATGATTACCATCAGGCCCACTGTCTCTATCACTGAATGCTCTAAAGGCCCTAATAAATTCGGGAGATAAGAGGTTCGTGCAGAAAAAAGCTTGTAAACAAGTGGTTTTCAACTTTTCCAACACTGGTCTGTGAACTGCTGCCTCAACTGGGACGCTGTGTTGACTTCACGCAAGAATGCAAGATGGCCGACCAAAGCAAGAATCGGGATGCGCACCAACCCGCCCGATTCAAATCTGTGAATAGCTGGTATTTTGTTGTTTTTTTGCGCGGATGACGAGTAATGGGATATTTAGGGGTGTCCGTGGATAAGCGGCATCGCGAATGTATGGAGCGCGGATACGGGAACTGACTGTACATAGAAACAATTAAAAAAAATTTTTGTAGGAAGAGTCTTAGGGTGTATTTTTAAGTTTCAAGGTCTAGGGAGCAAACTATATATATTTTTTCTTAACCCTCTCAGACATGAGACGCAATTTTGAGCCTATTAGGGATACTTTAAAGCCTTTATTACCATCAGGGGTATTTAGAAACCTTTAGTTTAGTTACTTCACCCTCTGCAGTTGTCTGAGTTAGCTGTGGCCAGAAAATTAATTTTAGAGGTAATTATAAGAGCGAGAGAACTATTTCTTATTGCTAATCTGGCAACCTCTGCGTCATGAGTCACAAGGGGTTAATAAACATTTAAAACTACGATGAAGCCAAATATTAATCAAACTTTAATACGTTTACTTTCACTGAAACTTTCTATTTTACATAAACTAACAACTCAATTTACAATAGTTTGTACAGTTGCCCAAATAACTTCTGGTCCTATGTGATCTTATACATTGAAATTTTATGTGCACATTAAGATTTATTATGCAGTACAGTAGTTAACTCTGAAGATTACTCAACTCTTTATTCATATTTTTTCACCAACCAACTTGTGGCACTCCAAGGATTCGAACCTAGGATACTCTCGCCAAAATTCCGCGTAAATAGTAATAGTAATACAGTAATAGTAAGTAATGAATTGTAAACTGATAATTTCTTTAATAATTCACTCCAACACCAAACACCTCCCAAAGAAATTAATGAAACCAAGCATGTGATCCACCAGGATTCGAACCTAGGTTACCACAAATTTTAAACACTATCCATCACACCATCAAGACTCAAAAACATCACTAGGAATAACTTTGATGGACAACTGTACAAAGACAGCTAAACTTAAAATAAACAAAATACTAACCGTATAGTAGTATTGTAGGGAAGTAGTGTTAGTTTAGTCCATTGAAGCGTAGTCCACTGCAGAGAATATTAGTCCAGTCTTGTAGTAGTACCAGTCCATGTTGTTGTTGTTGTTGTTCCCCAAGCTGCCTGGCCGAACAGCCCCAAGGCCCCAAGCAAGGCCAAGGCCATAACCGAGCGCCCCCAAAGAACCCTCCCTGCCGACCACAATAAAGCCTGGGTGACCGAAGCCACTCCATGGCGGGGGGCTCAGGAGGGTGCGGAAACGCCCGGGAAACCAAAGCCCCATCCAGGACCCTGTGCCCCTCAGCAATTATGAAGAGAAAGTTGAGGGGCAAAGGAAAAAAATGTGACGCTTTGGCTTCCAATCTTGGTAGATTGGGAGGTTAATCCACAGAAAAGACGCCGTCACTTGAGATCTAGAAAACATATAAGTAAAAGGAACAGTCAGAGTAAGCTATGGGTATGGCAGAGATCGCTCAGTTCTCACTCTGATAGACCAGCCCATCACCACATGACTAGAGCCCAATCCTCTCAGCATCAGCTAGGAAAGGCCCTAGAATGCCGCCTTTGGCGGGGGGATAGCTCCCCTATTTCAACCCCTTTCAGGGTTGGGCACCCGCCAGTACCAGTCCATTGAAGAGAATGGTAGTCTTGTCTAGTAGTAGTAGTACCGGGTAGTCCATAGAATATCATCTTCAATCTAGGTACGATCCTCCTTGGTCTTCTTGCGCTGTAATAAAAGTAGAAAAAATATATTAGTTATATGGATTCAGTGCCATTTCCTAGCCTAAGATTTTATACTCCAAATTGTTGCTCATGTTGTTGTTCCCCAAGCTGCCTGGCCAAACAGCCCCAAGCAAGGCCAAGGCCATAACCGTGCGCCCCCACAGAACCCTCACTGCCGACCACAATAAAGCCTGGGTGACCGAAGCCACTCCATGGCGGGGAGCTGAAGAGGGTGCGGAAACGCCCGGAAACCAAAGCCCTGTGCCCCTCAGCAATTATGAAGAGAAAGTTGAGGGGCAAAGGAATTTTTTTTTTTTTTTTTGCTAATTAAAATGTAAAACTTGCAAACTAAACAAACCAAAATTGGGACAAGGACAATATAAAGTCAAATTAAATTATCAAAATCGCTATGTGGAAACAACGCTTACTAAAATGAAAATTATTAAATAAAAGAACACAATCCACCACATAGGGTGTACATCACTACATGAGCAAGTTAATCTGTGTACGGTCGCGCTAATAAGTCATGCCACAGCTGTCCTTAACTTTAGCTTGCTCTGTACTGTATTAATGGGTCAGATGTTAAATAGGGTGGGTCTGACCCAAATAGGGTGGGTAAGTGTAGGAACATTTGTATATTTCACTCTACATGACAAAATGAAGCTTAGATATTGCAGATACCACTTGTTGATCAAAACATACCTGGTGCCGAGACATCACTTACTAGCGCGACTGTACTAAGTGGTGGATTGTGTTTTTATTTATAAATTTTGCGCAAGCGTCTTTCACATCGCGATTTAGTGAAGTGCTTTTGTCTATCCAAATAGGGTGTAAATTACTACTCAATGCACTTATTTTACAATCTTATAAAAGATCATAACGAGGAACATAACTTATGTGGGCAACTGTATAAGAATCACCTAAGTTAACCCTCTCAGACATAAGACTCAATTTTGATCCTATTGGGGATACTTTAAAGCCTTTGTTACCATCAGGGGTATTTAGAAACTTTAGTTACTTCAACCTCTGCAGTTGTCTTTGAGTTAGCTGTGGCCAGAAAACTAATTTTAGAGAGTTTATTATAAGAGTGAGAGAACTATTTCTTATTGCTAATCTGGCAACCTCTGCGTCATATATGCGTGAAAGGGTTAAAATACCAAACTCATCAAAATACTAACCGATTAGTTTTCCTGTACAGCGGTACATCAGGGGGTCCACATAGAGTCCGAATACCATGTATGCCCTACGCTGTATCCAAAACAAAGAGGCTCCTTCCGTAACTCCACCACCATTCCAGACGATCCATACAAAACATGTCAGGCCACAACGCTCCTTCAGTCAGGCACCAACGCTCTGCCTCTTCTCAATTGAAGATAAGATTGCCAAGGTCACCGTACTCTGCAAGAAGAGTAACAAAAAGAATTAAGTTACTTCCAAGGATTATGGCATTTGGATTTATATTTTTACAATTTAAAACTTTTAAAATAAACTAATCAAAACTTATACGAACACAGCAAAAAGACAAAACAACTAATCAAAATCGCTATGTGGAAACTACGCTTAAAATATTTTATAAATATGAGGAATAAGACTTATGCACAGTTTTGCAGATACCTTACTTCTTTTTCATCAATTTGGTCTACTTTTAAAGTACTGTACTGCTCAACATTATGGAATTTCGTATGCCAAGCTTTTACTGTGTATTATATTTGCCTATTCAGGCATTTTGAGCCAATTTCTTTACCACAAACTTCCAAAACTCAAAAATTGGTTAAACTTAAAACAAACACTTCAACATACTAACCGAATATTAGTCCTGTAGAGTGGTTCATCGGAAACGTTAGTCGCCATCACCGACGCTCCATCAGGCCAGAACTGCGTCCACCACACACCAGGCCACAACTCTGCGTCCACCACACCACTGCATCCACCACCAGGCCAAAAACCATGCATCCACCACACCACCATCGGGCCAAATCTGTGTCCACCACACAACACTGCGTCGTCCACCACACCAGTCCACAACTCTGCATCCATCAGGCCACAACTGCGTCCACCACACAACACTGCATCTTCCACCACCACTGCATCCACCACACAATACCAGGCCACAACTCTGCGTCCACCACCAGGCCAAAACTCTGCATCCACCACACCATCAGGCCACAACTACGTCCACCACTGCATCCACCACACTACACCAGGCCACAACTCTGCGTCCACCACACCACAACACTGCATCCACCACCAGGCCAAAACTCTGCATCCACCACACCATCAGGCCACAACTGCGTCCACCACACAACACTGCGTCTTCCACCACACTACACCAGGCCACAACACTGGATGCACCACCAGGCCAAACTCTGCGTCCACCACACCATCAGGTCAAAACTGCGTCCACCACACAACACTGCATCCACCACCAGGCCACAACTGCATCCACCACACAACACTGCATTCACCACCAGGCCAAAACTCTGCGACCACCAGGCCAAAACTCTGCATCCACCACACCATCAGGCCACAACTGCGTCCACTACACAACACTGCATCGTCCACCACACAACACTGCATCGTCCACCACCACACCACACCACCATCAGGCCACAACTGCGTCCACCACACAACACTGCATCGTCCACCACACTACACCAGGCCACAACTCTGCGTCCACCACACCACCATCAGGCCACAACTCTGCGTCCACCACACTACACCAGGCCACAACTCTGCATCCACCACACCACCATCAGGCCACAACTGCATCCACTACACAACACTGCATCGTCCACCACCACTGCATCCACCACACTACACCAGGCCACAACTCTGCGTCCATACACCACAACACTGCATCCACCACCAGGCCAAAACTCAGCGTCCACCACACAATATTTTTTTTCTTTCTAGACTTCCTTATCCCGAATTAGAATTTAAAACTTTCAAAATAAAGAAACCAAAACTTTGACAAACTCAGTAAAATGACAAAACTTTATATCAAAATAGATGTTGAAACTATAATATTTAGCTCCATTAGTTTAGAGATTTAAAAGTATCTGCCCCAGAACTACGGCGACTTTGAGACCTTTTGTGCAATAGCGACTGCAATTTAGGAGGAACCTGCCCTAATATGGGGCATTTTTCTAATGAAAATTGCACAAGTTCACCTTTAAGGGAGTCTTTGGAGAATTTTTAAAGCTTTATGGAGAGTTAGCAAAGAAAAATAAAGAACATTTATATACACAGAAATATCAAAGTTTTTTCAACTGAATGTGGAAAATTACAAATTGACAACTTACAACTTGAGGGTGCACCACTTGAGGGCAGAGTCAGACGTAGGGCAGATTCAGACACAGGGGCAGAGTCCATCAACACAAGTCTCAGCCAACACACCACCGGAGAAGAGCCGACCGACAGGATCGGTACATTGAGGCGATTCATTCGTGGCCACCACCTCAGGGAATCTGGCAATAGATAGAAGTGGCGCACTTAAGCTGTTCCCCACACATACTTTTCAAGAAAAATAGAAACAAATTATATAAAAAATGTGGAATGGGCCGGAGTAGATAAAACAGACATATATTATTATTCAAGCAGACTTAAAAAATAATGCGATACGCTTATATGTCCGGGTTTTAAGCGACCAGAATAGGTTACTTGCATTGTATACCACCTGTACCTTCCATTTAAGTTTTATGCGGCAGATGCGTAATAAGCAATATATACATAAAAAAGGTTGGTTAAGGTTTAGAGTTTTATCCTACATACTACAGATACATGGTAAGCGATACTACATGTTAAGCCAAGGTTAGTCTTTTCACACATGTACTGTATGCTAAAGATTACGTAGCCTACCACCTAATAAGGAAGAGTTAGTTTAGTATCCCATGTACAGTACCGGTACATGGGATACATACTAGCTGGTAGGTACGGGTTAGTTTTGTATCCAACGTACTGTACTAAAGTTCATTCCAGCCGACTAAATTGTTTTCAAAGTTTAATTTCCGATAAATTTAAATTCATTTTTCCAAAAAAAATTTAGGGTGTTTTAGTTTCAATATTTTTTTTAATCTTTAGTTATTGATTTGAACAGAAACTTTTGAGTTTGTTATAAAGTTTCATATTTTAATTACAATCTTAACCCTTTCACGCACATATGACGCAGAGGTTGCCAGATTAGCAATAAGAAATAGAGTTCTCTCATTCTTATAATTACCTCTCCAAAATTAGTTTTCTACCCACAGCTAACTCAAAAACAACTGCAGAGGTTGAAGTAACCAAACTAAAGGTTTCTAAATACCCCTGATGGTAACAAAGGCTTTAAAGTATCCCCAATAGGCTCAAAATTGAGTCATATGTCTGAGAGGGTTAAATACTTCGCTATTATGAAGATTTGTTCAATTAAATCATGAAAACTATGAAAGATCATATTTATCCATTAATTAAGTACTGTACAGTATCAAAATTATCTACTAAAGGATTATATTTGCCGTCAGCTGAAAAGAAACTATAGGTCTAAGTGTGTTAGGTTAATGCCTTACATATACATACTATACTACTAATCTTAATACGCATCTACATTCTCAAACTTTAACTGGTAGTAAACAATGCAACTAATCGATTAAGATAGATAAAACACCGCTCAAAATTCAGACCTAAAAGATATATTTACCAATGAAAAAAGTAAAAATTATACATACAAATCAAAAACAAAATAATAATGGGAAAACTGGGGAATGGGGGTAAATACCAATAATAATTAAAGTTTGTAGGCTCTCATATACAGTACACAAACTAGCATTTAAAAAAAAAAAAAAAAAAAAAAAAAAAAAAAAAAAAAAAAAAAATCTATATAGGCCTATACAAAAAATAGGATAAGTGGGGAGCATCAGCATAGATATAGATGGCATAAATATTTTTACCAATGACAAAAAAATATGAAAAATACAGTTTGTAGGCTTTTTCTTTACATACACAAACTAGGATAAATATATTACTGTACCAATGACAAAAATAAAATAAAAATAAAAATTAATAAAAATAAAGTTTGAAGACTTTTTCATTATATACATACAATTAAACTAGCATTAAATATAACTCACCCGGTGGAAGTGTGAAGATTGTCCACTTGCATCAGCTTCTGAAGGATCTCTCACAAGATTGTACCGGTACCGGGTTCTCCGACACATCCATGGTGTAGCATAGTCTCTCCTTCACTGCTGGGAGTAGGTAGTGGTAAAGGACAAATCTATAATACATTTTGTAATAATTTCACTACACCACCAAACACCTCCAATGAAATTAATGAAAGCATATGCGAAATAATAAATAATTAATAGAACACTAATAAACTACTAGCAATTTCCGACTATAAAGTAATAAAGCAGTTGGAGCTGTAGACACCAAAGTTTAGTAAACAATATTGTCAAAATACGGTTGTGGTGGAAAAATATATAAGTAACACCCCGTTCTTAACTTATCAATTACAAACCCCAATGTACTTTGAACTAATGAAAGCATATAGTCCTCCCCAGATTATAACCCGGGACACCACACCCAGAACAAAACCACAACCATTACACCACTAACCCAGATCAAAATAAGTAAATTTAGCCATAATCTCTTTTAGACTTAATTTCAATCTAGTCCCAATTACTTAATCATACTTTATAAGCAATGACAAATACAAAATATATTGGGATTAATAATAAATTTCCAGGTTGCATATGAAGTGCCATTGCTCGGTTTTCCCTATTCGGGCTCTGTTTCTAGTCTGTCGCCCCCAGAAACAAATTTAATAATGGGAAATGGGCCTCAATAAATATATTAATTTAGTAATTTTATATAGCAAGGATCATTGCATTAGTGTTGCCATTGGATACAGGATGGGTTGAGGGGGGCGACTTTTTAAATTTAGGTTTGGGGTACGGTCGCACTAACAAGTCATGTCCCAGCTGTCATTAAGTCTGGCTTTCTGTGCTGTATTAATGTCAGTCAGTTGAATAGGGTGGTTAAGAGTTGGAAAAAGTTTGTATATTTCACTCTAGGCTATAATTATGAAGAAATTAAGCTTACATATTGCAGATACCAATTATGGATCAAAACATACTTTGAGAAATCACTTATTAGCGCGACTGTACACTAATGACTATAAAGACAGTGGCGCGGGCCTAGGCTAGACTGAATTTTAGTGCGAAACATCTCCCGAAATTTGACGGCCCCTAAGCTAGGCTAAATTGGGAAAGTTGGCAATTTGTTTTTTCTAGCCTTAGGCTAGCCTATAATAGCCTATTTTGCTAAAGTATTTTTTTCACATAGCGATTTTGATACGGTAAGTACTTCTAGTTTGTTTATTATGCAAATTTTATATAGGCCTACAATAGGCCAAGCCATTCGCGACGCTCTACGCATATCCAACACTGAAGTAGGCTATATTAACTTTGTATAACAAAACTTGTAAATATTGATGGCTCTGGAGGCCGGGTAACATCTATATCTATTGCCGGATGCCTGATTCCCCTTACGAGGGTGGCCATACACAGAATGCCCCCAAGCGGACCTATTCCCTGTGAGAGGGACAACCCGAGCCAGTTTAGTGAAGGACTTACAGGATTGACCACTCGATTTACGATCCGTCCGACTCAGAGGCCCTCTGTGTATCTTGTTAGCACTATTTGTCTACAGTGGTGTTCGGCTATACACTTCGGCCGGGTAACACTGGACATAAAATACATAGGCTAGGCTAGGCTAGCCTAGGCTATAAAACAATGAAATGAAATGCAATAAATAAACAAATTGGTTATACTGATGTTTTGGACCGACAGTTAGCCCATCAATCTGTTTAGGCCTAATAGGTCCGGTAGAGCATATACATCATTGCTATATATGGCATTAAGAGCTGAAATGTATTATAAGGGAGAAAAAAACAAAAACTCTAAAATACATGTATAGGCCTAGGCTACTGTAAAACAATAAGTTTTTCAGCCAGTACCCAACCAGCGGTGGTGTGTGGGCGGCAGCCCCCACCCATATACTAGGTTAGGTTGTTAACCCGTGGAGCCCCGGCTAGTTTTGTAATGTTTGTTCACCAGAACCCGGCCGGTTTTCAAAAAATAGTTTTATTCCAGAAACAATAGCGAATGGGTTAGGAATGAAGGAAAAACCACGAAAAATCGCTCAAAAAGCTTAAAGAATGGTCCTACAGAGCCCCCGAAAATGTATTTTACAAGAGTAAAAAATTGAAGGCAATTACCCCAAAAACCAGGTTATTGCGCGCTCACGCGCACGCACGTGGACTTTGAGAGTTTTCAACCATCGGCACGGTTGCGTGGGATACGTACACAGTTCCCATACAAATCTGAGCCCTCTTGAGTGGCTACACCTGAGGTTACGGTCGGCGCAATTAGGGTGACGCGTCAGACGCGTCTCTGGGGCTGTGCGTTACATACATCGCCGACGCGTCGCTGGGGCTGTACGGGTTGTTAGGCTAAAAAAAAAAAAAAAAAAAAAAAAAAAAAAAAAAATAAGTAACCCAACCAGCGGGGGTGTGGGGGCAGCAGCCCCCACCCATATACTAGGTTAGGTTAGGTAAGGTTGTTAGGTTAGGCTAATAGCCTAGAACATTATAAAAAAAAAAAAAAAAAAAAAAAAAAAAAAAAAAAATCGAACCCAACCAGCGGGGGTGGTGGCAGCCCCCACCCATAATACTAGGATAGGTTAGGTAAGGTTGTTAGGTTAGGCTAATGTCTTCCCAAAGTTGACTATTTTTATAACATGAAATATTAGGCTACCCACTCCACCCCGTGAAATCCGAGCCAGTTTCGTCAAAAGTTGGCTCGGGTATTCACAAAATTGGGTTGTATGGGTTTGCAATTTGGGAAAACCCGAGCCAAGTTTTGATACAAAACGCTATATTATTGTATTTTTACGCTTTTAACCCCTCATTTTGGTTATACTGATGTTTTGGACCGACAGTTAGCCCATCGATCTGTTCAGGCCTAATAGGTCCGGTAGAGCATATACATCATTGCTATATATGGCATTAAGAGCGGAAATGTATTAGCCTACAAGGGAGAACAAAAAAAACGCTAAAATACATGTATAGGCCTAGGCTACTGTAAAACAATAAGTTTTTCAGCCAGTAACCAACCAGCGGGGGTGTGGGGGCGGCAGCCCCCACCCATATACTAGGTTAGGTTAGGTTAGGTTAGGTTAGGTTGTTAAGTTAGGCTAATAGCCTAGAAACATTAAAAAAAACAAAAAAATAGTCTAATAGGGGCGTGTTTTTAGATTGTTGGATAGCCTAATGGGTAAATACTAATTTCCGCTCCTCTTCAGTATAAAACAACTAGTCCTAGGCCTATATCTGAAGGAAAAAATACAAAAAAACAAAATAAAACTTACTGAAATCGCTGTCGGTCCAAAAAGTCAGGTTTACCCTCATTTTCCCTGAACTTCATAGCCCTCCCCACTAAGCTGGGGGACGTGTTTTTAGATTGTTGGATAATGGGTAAATACTCATTTCCGCTCCTCTTTAGTATAAAACAACACTAGCCTAGCCTATATCTGAAGGAAATATTACAAAAAACAAAATAAAACTTACTGAAATCGCTGTCGGTCCAAAAAGTCAGGTTTAGGCTACCAAAAAATTAATTAAATTAACTAGGCCTAGCCAATAACGATACCGGTTTGGCCAAAAAAAAAAAAAAAAAATACACATGGCCTAGCCTAGCCTATTAAGGAGAAGCCTCTTATCGTCTGGCCTTTTTTTATGTTACTTAACGGGCTCTATAATAAGTCTACATATAATTTACTGGCCACCAGTGAATATATATAGACTTCGCTGGTTAGTGAAGCATATTGATGAATGAAAGGACAGGTGAATGTTATGGATGGGTGTTCGGGGCTAAGGTAGACATGTTTTACAGTCTCTCATGTTAATTCACAGGCTTTTATAATAGTTATATATGTTAATGGCCACCAGTGAATATAGATACACTTAACTAGTTAATGAAGCATGTTGATAAAACACAGGTGCTAGGATGGTAAAGATATGGCACAACAGGTGGAGGTGATGGCGGCGGCCATTGTTAGCCTATGGAGAAACTAATGTACCGTCTCGCCTTTTATGTAAATTCACAGGTTCTCAGAATAGGCCTAGTTACATATAAATGAATGGCCACCAGTGAATATATATATACACTTAGCTAGTTAATGGAGCATGTTGATTAATGACAGGTGCGTTGGAAGAGCGAGGCGACTGAGGCCCTTTATAGGTAATTTTCTTCGAACCTCGCCTCGGTAACAAATGAACCTTCGACATGCGCAATAATTCTTGATCCAGATTACATTAATTAACATGTCAAATAGTACTTTATACCTATTCAAAAACTAATTAACTTCTAGAAATTCGGATAGTTACAGTAATCAAATTATATTAAATTACAATAACACTTCAGGTGATCAAACAATTATTTAAGCCAGCACACCGTAATCGAAACAGTCAGGAATAGCCGTTTTCCGAAAAAAATAAACCGTATAAATTAACCATGTAAAGAACGCGCACATACGTTAAAATAAGCCTTCAGAGGGTATTATTATTTAGGATTATTAAGCCAAGCACACCGTAAGTAAAGAATAGTCAGAAATAGAGGCCCCTTTAAAGATTAAAAATTCCTGAGTAGGCCTATAAAATAATTAAATAACTATAAAAATCGCACACATACGTTAAAATCGGATATTATTTTGGATTATTAAATCAAAATAGTTAAACATTGCAAGTTAATTTAAAATAGGACTTCAGAGTGTCAAGACTTACGATCGTATAGTGGATATTGGTATATTTCTATATATTTACCCAGGCACATTCCCTTGTTGTTTTCTTAACCCGGGAGCTGCGGGGAGACTCTTAAGAGTTCCCCCGGCGCACTGCGGGGAGACTCTTAAGAGTCAGAGAAAACAAAAATCAACTTTTGACATCGAAAAAAAAAAAAAATTTTATATTTTTTTTTTTTTATTTTTATTTTTTTTTTTGGCCCCTGGGCCATGCAAAATCTCAGTCCTCTACCTCCCCTCCTTCCCCACTTTCCTCCTCTCCTTCAGTTATCACCTATTTTCCCTGTTATTCCCTTATTCTGAGGTATATTTTCGTGCTAACATTAGAAATCCGATTGGAGGGTGTGGTCATCACTGATAGCAAGCGAGTGCAAGAGAGAGAGAGAGAGTATCGATCGACTGTGTCTCAGTGCCTTGGGGGAAATTGGCGGGAAAGCAGATTGCCTCACCCATACATTATACAACTCGCGGGCTATATCTCCGATTTTGACCATCCAAACGCTGTTTTCACTCGTTTTATTGTTGTTTCAGGTTAATACCCTTATAATCAACCCATAATAGGCGCATATGGATAAGTATTAATGCTATTAATGGCACAATGAATATTTTAGTGACGGAAACACCTCAAATACGTCAGCACAGGGGGACGTTTCCAATTACCCCCATGCGCACTTCAGAGGTTAAAGACAGTAAAGCTTGTTTCATTATTAGCCTAGGCCCTAAGGAGAAGCCTCGTATCGTCTGGTCTTTGTTTATGTTAATTCACAAGCTGTATGATAGCCAACATCTATTTTAAATGACAACCAGTGAATCGACTTAGCTGTTTAATTGAGCACGTTGATGAAAGACAGGTGCTGGGATGGTGAAAATATAGCGCGCTAAATATGGCACAGGCACAACAGGTGAAACTGATGTCCCTGAGTAAAAAATAATTAAATAAACTCATCAAAATCGCGGACACATACGAGAAGACTTCACGGGCTATTATGATCCTGGATTAAGCAAGCACACCGTAAATACAGAATACCGATAATAAAAAGATAAGAAGTCCCTCGAGTCTAAAAATTATAAATATAACCTTACGAAGAACGAAAACACTTACGTCACCTCGTTATGGAGTCTAGCTAGAAAAGAACTCTCTCACCTGACACATAACCCACCTCCCACCCCACTCCCCGCCCAACAGGATACTCGATTTAGCGCGCGCTTGTTATTCTTACTCTATGGTTTAAATCACCCCACCCCACCATCCCCTCCCCTTTTAACTGCGACCCCCGATAATCCCCCACCCCCTGACCTCCCCGACAGGATACTCTCTTTGTTCAGTCGCTCCCCTCCCCCCCCCCCCCCCCCCCCAACCTACCCTACTCTTTTACCTTCCCCCAATCCCTCCTCCTCCTCTTTCTGGGGGAGCATCAAAGCGTCAAAATCTGATCCTATCATTTCACCAAATCTGCAAAAAGCTATCAGTACATCAAATTTTCCAGATGTGTTCATTTTGTCAAAAACCAGTTTTTCCCCAGATCATATCAATGTGTAAAAACGTTTATATCACTTCAATGCATCAAAAGTTGGTTTGGTTAGGTTAAGGTAGGTTAGGTTATCATCCAGTCAGTTTCAGCCTTTTGTCAAATTGAAAAGGTCCAACTTTTGTTATGCTTTGAAAAGATTGGGTTTTTGATGTATTGATAGGGCGGACACCCTTGGAATATGTTGACGCTTTGCAGGCTGTTTCTCTCTCCCGTTGCCTTATATGGGCATTCTTTCGATGTTCCGTTTCCCCCCCCCCCCCCCCTGTCCCTTTAATACTCGCTTTTCTGGAACCCCTTCTCCCTCATGTTTAGCATATTATCACCTCCCCACCAATTAACTCACACATATAGGCTACCTAATTAAGACTTTCTGTACCAGTGACGTCTGCTATATTTTGGTCTAGCTATAATTAGACGATTATCTGCACCTTAGGAAATATCTGTGGTAGTTAATAGGGTCGACTGAGATAGTTCGAAGCCTTATAATTGCTAGAGATCCTTCCTAAACTGAGAAAAAATTACTAGTAGTCGCCACAATAACATTTAAAAGACATCGCCGGTACAGTACTGGTTAACCCGGGAACTGCTGGGAGACTCTTAAGAGTTCCCCTGGCGGACTGCTGGGAGACTCTTAAGAGTGAGTGAAAAAAAAAATCAACTTTTGACATCGAAAAAAAAATATTTTGTTTATTTTTATTTTTTTATTTTTTTATTTTTGTTTGGCCCCTGGGCCATGCAAAATCTCAGTCCTCTACCACCCCTCCTTCCCCACTTTCCTCCTCTCCTTCAGTTATCACCTATTTTCCCTGTTATTCCCTTATTCTGAGGTATATTTTCGTGCTAACATTAGCGAGTTGCAAGCAGGGTGTTGTCATCACTGATGGCAAGCGAGTGCAAGAGAGAGAGAGAGTATCGATCGACTGTGTCTCAGTGGCCTTGGGGGAAATTGGCGGGAAAGCAGCTTGCCTCACCCATACATTATACAACTCGCGGGCTATATCTCCGATTTTGACCATCCAAACGCTGTTTTCACTCGTTTTATTGTTGTTTCAGGTTAATACCTTTATAATCAACCCATAATAGGCGCATATGAATAAGTATTAATGCTATTAATGGTACAATGAATATTTTAGTGACGGAAACACCTCAAATACGTCAGCACAGGGGGACGTTTCCAATTACCCCCATGCGCACTTGTTAGGTTAATGAAAGCAATCACATTAGTTAATACATGTGGTACTCCATGGATTCGAACCTAGGATACTCACACCAAAATTCAGCGCACTAATCATTAACCCCTTCTGTACTGTACCGGTGACGGCCCTTTCACATTATTATGGACCCTATTACACGATTATATTCAGTTTAAAAGGGTCCGCTAGTAATTAACAGGCTTTGAACTATCGCATTTAACCCTTCTTACTTACATCAACAATGCTGTACACATACTCAATAAAACTATCCAAAACGCTGACAAGAAACACATTCCAAGAGGTAACAGGAAAAGACACAACCCCAACTTCACACCAGAATTTCAAAACCTCATCAGACAACGCGACATACTGAAACACTCCCCAGCACCCCACACACACGACATCACACAACAAATTCAAGCACTCAACACCCAAACTAACAACAAAATACAAGAACAACAAAAACTAAATTGGAATAACTTCCTACAAACACTTGATCACAAAACAAACCCCAAAAAACTCTATAAAACACTAAACAGTATCACACTTTCCAACAGCAACACAACACAATCACATGCTGCAATCACAACAACACTCTACTCCTTCATGTAAACAACAAGCAAACACTCTCATCAATCACTTTTCACATGTCAGCCACCTAAAACCTCACAAAGACGACCGACGTGTCATCCGACGTAAGAGACAATTCCCCATAGACCCTGACTATACACCCTTCACCAATCACCAGACAAAGCATATCATCAACAATCTCAAGCACTCACCCGCCTGTGGCCTAGACAACATAAGCAACATACACCTCAGACACCTGGAACCGCAAGGCATACAAGCACTCACTAACATATCAAACTACAGCTATTAACACAACACAATACCAGACATTTGGAAGCATGGTATCATCATCACATTCCCCAAACCCAACACAGACCCCACGCTACCCTCCTCGCACCGCCCCATCACACTTCTTTGCTCCCCTTCCAAAGTCATGGAACGCCTAGTATTACAACTAATTACACCTGACCTACCCCTAGCTCCAACACAACATGGCTTTAGGCCACTGCACTCCACAAACACTCTTCTCACAGACCTTACACAAAGAGCTTTCGACGGCATCAACTCAGCTAGACCACCACACAGATCACTATTAGCCACACTCAACATTAGTAAAGCCTTCGATGCCATCCCCCGCCACAACCTAACAAACAAAATCTACAACACAAACATGCACAACACAAAAAGGTGGCTGGCCAACTTCCTAGCAGGCAGATGTGCACACGTATCTTTTGCCAGTCAGTCATCTAAAATCAGAAATTTTCCAAACGGAGTCCCACAAGGATCCGTCCTATCGCCCGCACTCTTCAATCTGTACATGCACGATATAACTACACCCAATACGCCCCAAATAAACTTAGCCTCCTATGCAGATGACATAACACTCACATGCACACACCATGACCCAAAAAGAGCAACAGATCTCCTTCAACCCTATCTCAACACACTACATGGCTGGTGCACTACAAACAGACTTAATCTAGCCCCAGCCAAATCCACCGCAACCCTGCTCACAAGCTGGACAGAACACGAATACATCCCTCAACTCACCATAAACAACACACCCCTAACACATACACACACACCCAAAATCCTAGGAGTAACGTAGGATACTCATATGACATTCAAACAGCACACCACAAACATTAAAAAGAAACTGACACCCAGACTTAACGCCCTCAGGTCACTTGCTCACACAAAATTTGGACACAACAAAGAAACTACCACCACAGTATATAAACAATACATAAGATCAGTGATGGAATACGCAAGCCCAGCCTGGGCTTCTAACCTAGCTGAAGCACATCATAAGACCTTACAGACTATTCAAAACAAAGCCCTGAAGATCATTACAGGCTGCACAGCTACTTCACCCACAGATCACCTACATCAAGAAACCAAAATCCTCAAAGTCAAAGACCATCTGGACATGAGAAGCACTCAATTCCTGGCAGCAGCCTCCACGAACCAAGACCACCCACTAAACTACATGGCAACACACCCACAGACACCAAGAAATATCAAAACAACACCCAGCACACGGTATCACACACAATTATTGTTCTCTCTCCCTCCCTGCCCACCCCGAACCAACTTCCAGAAGCACATCCATACTCATATCTCTCACCGATCCATCCACTCACTCACAGACACACGCAGCTGCATGCACGACCTCCCGAAATCCATCCTTCCGAATCCTCCCTTCCTCGCGAGGACAGAGTCCACCTGGCCAGGCTGAGATGCGGACACCATCCAGCCCTCCTGAGCTATCAGAAGAGACTGGATGACTCCGTTGTCGACGCCTGCCCGGGATGTAACACAGCACCCCATACCATTAAACACATCATAGAAGACTGCATTTCACACAACCACTTACGCCAACAACACAATTTACACTCAATGAGAGCTCTGTGGGAAAGCCCGATCGTGGCCATGGCCTTTCTCAGGGACTCGGGGCTGTTCGGCCAGGCAGCTTAGGGAACAACAACAACCCTTCTTACTATCACAGATCCTTCTTAAACTGCACAAAATCTTCTAAATATGGCTAGAATTAATTGAGAAAGACGTCACTGGTACAGTCGCGCTAATAAGTGATGTCTCGGAACCAAGAATGTTTTGATCAATAATTGGTATCAACAATATCTAAGCTTCATTTCTTCATATGGAGTGAGATATACAAACATGTTCCTACACTTACCCACCATTTTCAACATCAGACAGATATTAATACAGCACAGAGCAAGCCAAACGTAATGCCAGCTGAGACATGGCAAATTAGCGCGATCGTACAGGAGTTAAGCTATCAACACAAGGTTATGTAAGATTAGCCTATATATGGTTATATAAGATTATTAGGCCATGAATTTGGGAAATATTTAATTTCAGTAATGGTTAGATACTTTTATGCAGCTTAGGAAGGTTGTATGGGCGTCTAAGAAAGATCTGTGGTAGTAAAAAGGGTTAAGTGAGATAGTTCGAAGCCTTTTCATTGCTGGAGGCCCTTTGTAAACTGAATAAAATCGTCTAATCTAGCTATGTTTAGACGATTTTATGAGGTTTAAAAGGGGTCTCTAGCAATGAACAGGCTTCGAACTATCCCACTTAACCCCAATTTACTACTACAGATCCTTCTTAAGCTGCATAAAATCGTCTAACTATAATTGTATGCTGGCTACTATTAGACGATTTTATTCAGTTTACAAAGGACCTCCAGCAATTAACAGGCTTCGAACTATCTCACTGAACCCTTTTTACTACTACCACAGATCCTTCTTAAACTTCACAAAATCGTCTAAATATAGCTAGATTAGACGATTTTATTCAGCTTAAAAAGGTCCTCCAGCAATGAACAGACTTCGAACTATCTTACTTAACCCTTTCTACTACCACAGATCATTCTTAAACTGCACAAAATTGTCTAAATATAGCTAGATTAGACGATTTTATTCAGCTTAAAAAGGGCCTCCAGCAGTGAACAGGCTTCAAACTATCTCACTTAACCCTTCTTACTACTACAGATCCTTCTTAGGCTGCATAAAATCGTCTAAATGTAGCTAGATTTGACGATTTTATTCAGTTTACAAAGGCCCTCCAGCAATTAACAGACTTCGAACTATCTCACTTAACCCGTTTGACCACATGGAACACAAAATCGTACATATAATACAGTAAACACAAGCAAGGGTAGAAAAGCTGTCACTTCCTATCTTAAATGTGTGATAAGTAAAGCTAGTATGACACGAGAGCTTTTATAGTCAACATTCGATGGTCAACATTTTTCTGGCAACATTTCTGGATTATTTTACACTGGTATCGGAAACTAGGCTGATGATGGATGAATTTAGGTAGCATAAATATTGCAAATGTTGACCTCATAAGCTGCCAGACCAGTGTTGAGGATAAATGTTGAGGGAAAAAAACACTACCGGCTTTAGTGTGGTGACTTAGTGAAATGACTGGTGTTAACGAGAGCGCTACCTCTTCCCATATTCTCCAGCTTTGTCTTGCCTTGCAAGAAAGGATGGAGATGTGGAGAGAGAGAGGTTCAGTTTCTCAGAGACGAAAACCTTGCCTTGAAGTTAACTCGGCAAGAGTTGTGTTATCGGGCGTATCACCTACCTCTGACCGGGTATATCCTAGTGTTTACTAGCCTATACCCCTTTGAAAGGACATTAGCCTAACCTAACAACCTTACCTAACCTATCCTAGTATTATGGGAGGGGGCTGCCGCCCCCACACCCCCGCTGTTTGACATCAACATACGTGCTTACACGACGTACGCCCTGTAACACAACTCATTCCGTTAACTCTGCGGGTGCCCAACCCCGAAAGGGGTTGAAATAGGGAAGCTATCCCCCCGCCAAAGGTGGCTTTCTAGGGCCTTTCCTAGCTGATGCTAAGAGGATTGGGTTCTAGTCAAGTGGTGATGGGCTGGTCTATCAGAGTGAGAACTGAGCGATCTCTGCCATACCCATAGCTTACTCTGACTGCTCCTTTTACTTATATATTTTCTAGATCTCAAGTGACGGTGTCTCTTCTGTGGATTGACCTCCCAATCTACCAAGATTAGAAGCAAAGCGTCACATTTTTCCTTTGCCCCTCAACTGTCTCTTCATAGTTGCTGAGGGGCACAGGGCCCTGGGTAGGGCTTTGGTTTCCCGGGTGTTTCCGCACCCTCCTCAGCTCCCCGCCATGGAGTGGCTTCGGTTACCCAGGCTTTATTGTGGTCGGCAGGGAGGGTTCTGTGAGGGTGCTCGGTTATGGCCTTGGCCTTGTTCGGGGCCTTGGGGCTGTTCGGCCAGGCAGTTTGGGGAACAGCAACAACAACAACAACTCTGGCGGAGAAGAAGAGCTATGCTAGTGCGGTTGGAGATGGTGGAGCTCCCTGGAGGATAGTGGCTACGAGTGGCACTAAGTGCAAGCCAAGAAGAGACACGCTAGAACTTAAAAACAAGTTCGATGCCTTGGCTGAAGAGGGTGATGGAGGAAGGGATAGTGAAGAAAGGAGTGTCGGTAATTACATTATAGGGAATAGGCTCGCACCCTTATTTTTTATGTTTTTTCCTCCAGATTTTGAGAAATGAGTGTTTTCATGGTTATAGTTATAATTCCAATGTGGGATACCCGATGAATTATTGAAATCGTCATCTATGTTGCCAGCAGGGGGTAAGTATTGATTACTGTATACAGCATAAAGAAGGCGTTTGTAAACAGTGAGGATGTCCAAAAGAGCTGAGATTGATTAGAATGGGCGTTTATTCTATTAATACCGGGTTTTATAAATGTGATCAAAATTATTCTCCCACAGTGGATTATACATGAATAAAGTACTGTATAAGGATTCCATAGACCTAGTGTCCCTAATATATTATGTATAATATGGCTGCGAGCCTATTCCCTATAATTATCAGAGTGTTTCCCAAGGTGGGAAAAGCAGGAGGAAAGAAGGTAAGTCTCCCCACAGAGAACTTACTGCGGCTGGTCCCCCACCAGCACCCAGCGACGTGTGTTCTATTATATTCTAGCTATATTTAGACGATATTATGCAGCTTGGGAAGGATCTGGGTAAGATCCTGTGTAGCGGGTGACTGTTTTTCAGATGCCTACTTTAACCTAACCAAAACCTAACCTAACCTAACCTAGTATATTAGTGTACTATTTATGAATGTAACATGTAAAAATATATGGTTACATTACCAAATTATTGAGATATATATACACGGTAGCCCGCCGCTACACATGATTATACCAGGATCTGTGGTAGTTAAAAGGGTGGGTTGAGATAGTTTGAAACCTTATCATTGCTAGAGGTCCTTCCCAAGCTGAATATGATCGTCTAATAGTTGCCAGAATATGATGAAAAGGACATCCCTGGTACTCAATGGGTTAAGCGTTACTTCCACATAGCGATTTTGATTAGTTCCTTTGCTTTTATCTTGTGTCGTCCCGGTTTTGGTTTGTTTATTTTGCAAGTTTTACATTATAATAAAATACAATTAAGTAACACCCCGTTCTTAACATTAATCAATTCCAAACCCCAATGCACTAGAATAAACTAATGAAAGCATATGGTCCTCCCGGGATACTACACCCAGTACATAAGTATCTAAACCATTAGACCACCAACACAGTTAAACAATAATAAAGACTACAAATAATAGACTCAGCTTTCGTTTGACACCCTGGCGCTACGGCCTGTGGCTAACAATAACCTTTATTGTATTTTTTTAATCTGATAGAGACTCTGAGCCTGGTATCGGATACATTCCCTCATGCGATGCCACCTGTAGTATAGATCATCGGTAGGCCGTGGCATAATTAGTAGAGCGTCGGCTGGTCGAGTTGTCACTGTCAAAATGTTATTGGTAGATGTCAAGCCTGGCCCAACAGTACAAATTACATCTAGCTTCATTCTGTCTTTGCTAACATTGGCCAGTATTACTCAGCTTAGAACAGGGTACACACACACATACATAAAATTTTAAGACTGAGTGCTCCACACATACGTGCAGTTTCAGTCTCTTGTCCTAATGGCGGCGTTCCAAGCAACCCTGTTAAGGGCTGCTTCACTTGTTAAGTTTTTGGATTTGAGATCGGCACGTATAGTTCGATCCCAGGTCTTCCTCGGTCCACCCCTTGGTGTAGCTCCCTCCACAATCACAGACCTGCATTTTTCACCTAATTTTGTTAATCCATTCTCTCCACATGTCCGTACCATCCCAGTCTACTTGTACGCATCACCTCGCTAATACTCTTTATACCTAAACGTCTCCTCAGGGTATAACTCTTGTAATTCTCCCTACCAACAATTCTCTTGAGACCTCTGGTGGACGTTTATGAACTAGCGCCAGAGCTACGACTGTAGACATCACTATACCCAACACCTAGGATGTGCACAGTTTATCTCAATTTTTGTGTTATTCTACACGTTTTTATTACACAGTATACGACTACACTAAGTGCTTATATAGTAAAGTAATAAAGGGAAAGTCCATATGCAGCTGATAATGACTATAAACATAATTATAAGCTGATAAATTATCATAACAAAATTGGCGGGAAAATACCTGCTGACTTTGTATTGTAAATATAGTTATTTATGAATAGGGGTGATTTTAAAATATATAAAACAACAGTATGCATAGACCAAAGTATGTGTCATCTACAGAAATTTCGACTAACTGGTTATATTATAGAATTGTTGAAGGAGAGGGAGGTGGATAGGTCCGCAATGTCGCCCATTTCCCATAATACACCGCGGTAAACCTTGCGTTCAGCGCCTCTTATCGGCCACTGTAGGCATTTATTGGTAGGGAGAATTGCAATGACACAACTGTAATAATGCTTCAGTTCTTATTGCAATTACAAAACACTGGCATATCATAGTGAATAGAAACACCATATGAGGAGGAGCACTTAATTTATACATCAAAAACAAAACCAAGGTTAATCAATAAGGTGTAAGAATATAGAAGTGTCAATTCATATGATGTAATGCTAGACTTATCAGATTATACTGTGTTTTGTAAATTGAGAAGTGTTTCCATATTAGTTAGGCTACCTTGTATGGTGTAAGGGGTGACAGGTCAGTTGAACCAGTGCCACTTTAACCATCCTTTTTCACTCTACTATACAAAATACTGTACTTAAGTCCCTCTTTATCTCTCTCTCTCTCCCTGTCCATCCCTCATTACTTAAGTTCCTCTTTATCTCTCTCTCTCCCTGTCCATCCCTCATTCTGTCTCCATTACCTGATACAGTTCTAGGAACCTCTGGGGTCAGTATAGGCAGCCAATCACCAGCGTTGTTTACAATCGAGTCTCCGTAGCTCGCCACTCTCACCATACTCAAATCTGTGGGGTAATAGGCGGTGCTCCCTTTGAGTGGTATTCTTAAAAAAAAAAAATCCCTTCGCAACGCCGTTATTGGACGAAATAGCTTGACAAATAACGCTAGCTTCAGAAATGGGAGTGCTACTCCGTCTAATCTCTATAAACAACACTCATTCCCATAATATTCGTTCGGCGCTGCGAAGGGAAAACAATGCTTAAGAATACCACTCTTAGCCTCTACACTCAAACAATAATACAAAATTTAAATGCTGGGTGAGAAGGGAATTGTGCCCCTGAAAATATCTGGGGTTTCGAACCCGGGTCAGTAGGCACTAGCCTCCCGCGCTACCACTGTACCACGCTCTGACATAGAATAAGGAAACCATCTTAGTTCTCTTTTGAAGAACCAGGAGGGCTATGGCTTCATACACGTGGTGAGTTTATTAGACTTACTACCAGTGACAATGGCTGGGGCAGTGCTGGAGGCCCATAGTGATCCTTGGTCTATGGGTCTTCTCCTGGGCGACCTAGATGTGTGTGAATTTGTATTTTGTTTTTTGTGTTGTGTTGTCCCTGTTCAGGCTTTGTCTCGTGTCGGCCACCCCCCCGCTATGGGGTATGTGCCTGAGTATATACATACATACAGTTTTGGTTTGTTTGTTTTGCAAGTTCTACATTTTAATAACGGTGACTTTAGTGTTGTTGCAAATACCTGCTTCTGCCAACGTGGGTCCCAGCAGAAGGTGCAGAAATCTACTTTGCAGTCCTTCACAATTGGTCAGGTCCTTCGGGGTCACGGCCACAACACACCCTGACCTCACTGACTCTCCAAAGTTGACCTGGGTTCGACGGTCACACACACCCTCCCTCCCCCCCGCTGCTGAGAGTAAGGTCAGCCAGTGTTTGGGGTCGGTGTTGAGGGATATGGCCTCTTGTCTCTGATCTGTAGGGGGGTTGAGAGAAGGAATGATATATACAGTACAGTCAAAACCCATTTACCGGTACTTCTTGCATTTTGTGTCTCAAGTTGGGTACCCCCAGCTAAAAAAAAAAATTGGGAATGTGCACGAGTACAATATATAGATAGATAGATTTTGTGCTTTTATATTTCATAGTCCATTAAATCAAAGACCCTGACAAGTGAGGCAGAGTTCCGTATGGAGCTCAGTGGTCTGGTTAGTCTGCTCTACATAACCTAACCTAATCTTAACAGGGTTGCCTGGAACACCGCCATTGGGACGTGAGACCGGAACTGCGTTTTATGTGGAGCACTCAGTCTTTAAATTTGTGTATGTATGTATCTATAATATTACAGGTATAGCAAAATCAATTAAAAAAAAAATCTTTAATCACAACTCACCATCTCAGTAATATTCCCAACCAGTGTCCCCATAATGAGAGGCTTCCCTGTGATGTACCCGGGCCGTCCACTCCTCACAAACACCGGCCCACCCTCAAGCTCCGATGCCCACACAAACTCACTCCCGAACGTCTGGCGCAAATAGTCTGTCCTGTCTGCTGGTAGATCGGTGAGGCGGATGTGGGCTCGAACCTCAGTGATCCCTAGACTACCGTTATGCGTGAAGATTAAACGAGCGCTCTTAAGCACATTGCCGCACACGTCGCCTTCGTACGCTGGCTTGGGGAGATTTCCGACGCTCGTTTCGGTGCAGTTATCGTCTTCACTACTACACAGGAATATCTTTAAAGATACTAAGGCCTTTTCATTTACGTTAGACATCAACTTAGCCCTCAACATCTCACTTATGGCCGAAATCTGCAAGGCTCGAGATTCCGACACGAGATCATCCTTTCCGCTTTCGGCCAAGACCTGCGAGTCTATGTGTCCTCTCTCCAGCTTCTGCGATTCAAGTTCTCCGCTGGGAACGTTGAGAGGGAAGTCGGTGGTGATGGTCTCTGTGTTAAGGAAGGAGTCGGTTGTTGACGGGAGCTCTGTGGTCGTTGGTTCTTCTTCACTGTCATTACCACTTATGTTCTGGGGTATACAAAACAAAACACTATTAGTTATTTTAATAAAGGTAAAGTTAAATAAAAAAATAAAAAAAGGAAAGAGAGGAAAAATGGGGTAAGTGCCAGAGTACATACATACATATAATGGGGTACTGTATCAGCGGACCATTGGTTCCTATCTTCAGAACATTCCTGTGATTAGTATGCTTCCAGCCACTAGGGTAAATAAAATAGCAAAACAGTGGTGGAACTGCCATCCGGGTGAGGGACTGCTCTGGGTCTGTTCCTTCAGTGCTAAGGGTCATAATCCACTTAGTGGAAATGGTACTGTGGAATGGGTCGGTAGAGGCATGTCTGGGAACCTGGAGGCAGTTTCTGCCATGGCCATCCCTTTTGGGGTGCTTCCTCTGAAAGCGGGGTGCGTCAGTTGATGATGATGGTACTGCATCATGTACATAAATAAAGATACAGGGGAGCTTAATATGTAATATCTGCAAAACAAACAAACCAAAACCAGAAATCGCACAATATAAAGACAAAAACATTTATCTTATCAAAATCATTAGTGGAAATAACATATTCAAATGTAAAACTTGCAAACTAAACAAACCAAAATTGGGACAAGGACAATATAAAGTCAAATTAAATTATCAAAATCGCTATGTGGAAACAACGTTTACTAAAATGAAAATTATTAAATAAAAGAACACAATCCACCACATAGGGTATACATTACTACATGAGCAAGTTAATCTGTTTCCCAAGCAAACTAATCGCACATATAACAACGCACTATCGTCACGTTAAAGGAAGTAGTCAAGTTTGGGAAGTCCGGGACGTTCTGGCAAATTTTACTAAACTCTGCATGAATAAAGAAACTACATGTTAAATGTCAAAATATTATTTAAAATCAAATTTGCAACATGACAAGACATTAACAATAGTACAAAATACAAATATTGATAAGATATCTATACTATTACAAAATAATATATAAAATACAGTACAGCACTCACTAACGATAGTGCTATCGGGTAGAAGATTTAGCAAAACAATAACATGAAATAAAAAAACACAAAACAAATACAGTAGTACCTGAAATAAGACTCTGGGATCGGCAACCACAACAAACGTCAGAAAAGCAGCTGATTCTAGATATGGGTCACTCTGGCAGTCCTGGGGAAGCGAAGGAACCTCTCGCGTACAGGACCACTCGGAACTCTCCAGGTAGCGTAGAGATTCTGTTGTCTCGCACGTAGAGCCAATCACTGAACTGGGAAGACCTGTGATAGAGGATAATTTGTTAGGTTATTATTTCTCAGCCGAATATTTCATGCGAGACAGGTGAAACTACAAGTCTCCCTCGATTCAAAATTGGGTTAAGTTCCTGAAAACCAGATATTAAATAGAAAAATTGTATAGCAACCTTAAAATTAATGGAATAAATAGGGGTGCATTCTCAGACCAGCCAAAACACAAACACAAACACCTAAAAAACAATAATAATATCAAAATCGGGGTATCGGATAGTGAGGGAGACCTGTAGTGAATTTAGGGAAGAAGAGAGAGATACAAAAGCCTAATAATAATAATAATAATAATAATAATAATAATAATAGTGCAGTTTTTTACCAGCATGCACTCCCTGCTCAAGAGGTGGGCTAGGGTGGATACCCTGATGTTTGAGGAACTTCAGTGGACAGTTACCACAGATTGCTAGACCACCACCATCCACCAATAACACACACTGGCTGACCCCAGACTCAAACCCTCAACCTCTCAGTTTGCAAGCCAGTGCTCTACCAACCGCAACTGCCTGTTGCAGCTCTCTTTATGTTACATTTTATTATAATGTAAAACTTGCAAAATAAACAAACCAAAACAGGAACGACACAACATAAAGACAAAAGAACTTATCAAAATCACTATGTGGAAATAACAATTTAGCAAAAAGATATATAAAAACAAAAAACCACCACATAGAAATGACTGCCTCACAGCACCCCATACTATTAAACACATCATAGAAGACTGCATTCCACACCATCACTTACGCCAACAACAATCTACACTCCTTGAGAGCCCTGTGGGAAAGCTCGATTTCGGCCATGGCCTTCCTTAGGGACTCGAGGCTGTTCCGCCAGGCAGCCTAGGGAACGACAACAACAACACTGACTCACACATACCTATAACAAAGAGCCAGTGGTGATGGGCTGGTCTATCAGAGTGAGAATTGAGAGATCTCTGCCATACCCATAGCTTACTCTGACTGTTCCTTTTACTTATATATTTTCTAGATCTCAAGTGACGGCGTCTCTTCTGTGGATTGACCTCCCAATCTACCAAGATTGGAAGCCAAAGCGTCACATTTTTCCTTTGCCCCTCGACTTTCTCTTCATAATTGCTGAGGGGCACAGGGCCCTGGGTGGGGCTTTGATTTCCCGGGCATTTCCGCACCCTCCTCAGCTCCCCGCCATGGAGTGGCTTCGGTCACCCAGGCTTTATTGTGGTCGGCAGGGAGGGTTCTGTGGGGGCGCTCGGTTATGGCCTTGGCCTTGCTCGGGGCCTTGGGACTGTTCGGCCAGGGCAGCTTGGGGAACAACAACAAAGAGTTCTCCCTCATTCTATCTATATTTAAATTATTTTATGAAGTTTAAGAATGATCTGTGTTAGTAAAAATGGTTAAGTGGGATAGTTTGAAGCCTGGGAATTGCTGGAGGCCCTTTTGAAAACTGAATAAAATCGTTGAATATGAGCAAGAATATAATTAAAAAGACGTCGCCGGTACAGAAGTGGTTAATGACTCAAGACGTACCTATAACAAAGAGTTCCCCCTCGGCGTCCACAGCCCACACAAGCTGTCCGTCGGTGTATGTTTCTTCCGTAAACCTTCGACTGTGGTGTGGGTTGTGCTGCCAGGGGTATTGCTTTTCTTTAATGTCCAATTTATTATAGTCCTCTACAGATCTTGCTCCCTGAAAATATAGTAATGGGTTGGCTATAAGAACATAAAATAAATACTATACAGTAGTACCTCTCTTTCCTTATATATAATACTTGGTAGTAAAAGTAGGTAAGGGTGCTGCCTCGCTTTAATTATATTTGTTATAGTCTGGTAGAGATCTTACTTCCTGAAAATATGGCAGTGTAGAATTCTGGGTTAGCAATAAGCACAGATGCATGTATGTACTGTATATACTAAGGCAGATACCCCGCAGCTGGGGGTGGCCGACTCAAAACAGAGACTGAAGAGAACCAACATTTAAAGTTCCAATTCTTAGAGTCCGGGACCACTTTCGCGTTCCCTCGCCCCTTTCTCTGTCTCGTCTAGTAAGTGAGTTGTACAATATATATATATATATATATATATATTCATATTTGTTTTCACCAACTCACCAATTAATTTACAAATAAACCTAACTAGTGAAATCAATGAAAGTAATAAATACAAGGACTCGATCCTAGGATACTCGCACTGAAATTCCGCACACTAAGCATTAGGCTATCGAGACAGTTACAGTATATACAGTATATAGAGAGAGATAATATGAAAAAATTATGACCCACCTTAACCGGAGTATAAGTGTTGTGATGAGGTATGTTGTCAGTAATAATACACAATGCACCATCCAGGACCACTGACTTAGTTACTTCAATGTTACTACTCCATACTGTCTCACGCTGGTAACAATAACCGCTGTCTGAGGAACAACAGAAAGATTCATATTATCACCAACCCACCAATTAACTTACAAATATACCCATACCTAATTCATGAAATTAATGAAACAATGAATACATGCGGTACTCCATGGATTCCAACCTAGGATACTCACACCAAAATTCGGCGCACTTAACCATATCTTGCTATATTCTTAATCAGTAATATTGCTTAGAGCTTGTGTAGATTTATTTTATATACATAAGGCAAGAATATGAATACTTGAGCAAAAGAGTATGAAGGTGTGAGTGAGAGATGGAGAGTGAGTGTGTGAGAGTGAAACAGAGATACACATAATATACTTGTTTTACAGAAAAGACTAACCTAATATAGGCTGCGGTCTGGTAATACAATGAGAGAACACCAAACGATCATCATCACTACAATCTTCATCACAGCAACAGTTGACGTCACAATACCCAACCTGACAATGAGACAACAATTACTTCATCAATCATTACC
Organism: Paralithodes platypus; assembly: GCA_032716605.1. NCBI lineage: Eukaryota > Metazoa > Arthropoda > Malacostraca > Decapoda > Lithodidae > Paralithodes > Paralithodes platypus. The sequence continues at coordinate 9,365,083 of CM064521.1, forward strand.
TTTCAAAGATATAATATGAACTGTGAAACATAATTTTATCTTTGTATATACAGTATATATTATAATGACAAAAAAGATGGGACTCATATCTGGTCTGACAACCTATACTCGGTGTCAGCAACTCTGAGAAAATTACGGTTCTTTGTTTTGGTTTGTTTATTTTGCAAGTTTTACATTATAATTTTGAGATTGGACCGAAGTACCGTACCTGACCCCCCGTCTTTCTAGGTTTACCCCTACGCGCAGCTCCCCTTATGTTCACATTCCGGCATTTCTTCACTTAGCTGTAATTATATATTCTCGAGTCGCCCACCCCCAGCTATGGGCTATGTGCATGAGTACAGTATATACTGTACAGTTTGCCGCACATATTCTATCCCGTTGGGGTCGTGATTTGGCAGCGCTTTACCTACCTCCCTCACTCCACCTCTTATTAATAGGAGGTGGAATGAGGGAGGGGGGTTGGTTAAGTGGGTGCAGTTCTGCCAAATCAAGACCCCAACGGAATAGAATATGTGCGGCAAACTGTACATACATACATACAACAAAAGTACAGTATTAATAATCACGGTCGCGCAAGTCAATCAGCTGGAACTATTGCCATAAAAGTGGGTCATAATTTTCTCAGAGTCACTGGCACCAAGTATAATCAAACGGACAATTAAAATGTAAAACTAGCAAAACAAACAAACCAAACCTTGAGATGGCAGCTGCAGAAATCCCCAACGGTAAACAGACTTTCCTCTAAGAACGCGGGAGGGGCGGAGGTGGTGGTAGTGGTAGTAGGGATGGTCGTAGTGGTATCAACTGGCGCGTCACTGGTACCATTAACATCAGTACCATTCCCTATTGATGTCTGGTTGGCGTCGGTGTTGTCCAGGACATAGTCGGTATCATTGGAGGGAGTTTCTGAGGTGGTCCCTGTGTCGGCGTCGGTGTTTTCAATCTCCTCCGCGCCCTGGCATGTTCCCGGCACCACAAACACCATAACGCACATCACCACAACACTTAGTAAACGCATTAACATCATCTTATACTTTTAGATGCAGATAAAATATTTACTGGTAGAACTTTACTGCATTTCAACTACTATTACACTAGATATCATTTTGTATTTTTAGATGCAGAAACAAATCTACTGGTAGTTTTTCATGAATGAAAAGTAGTACAACTACTGTTAACCCTCTCACGTTCTTGACGCAATTTTGAGCCTATTAGGGATACTTTAAAGCCTTTGTTACCATCAGGGGTATTTAGAAACCTTTAGTTTAGTTACATCAACCTCTCCAGTTGTCTTTGAGTTAGCTGTGGGCAGAAAATTAATTTTGGAGAGGTAATTATAAGAGTGAGAGAACTCTATTTAGTATTGCTAATCTGGCAACCTCTGCTTCATATGGTCGTGAGAGGGTTAATTGCACTCAGTAGATAACATCATATTTTTTAACCCAATGAATAATAGTACAGTAGTTTTTTTGCACTCAGTAGATGACACCATATTTTTCAAAGTCTGAGGTGGTCCCTGTGTCGGCGTCGGTGTTTTCAATCTCCTCCGCGCCCTGGCATGTTCCCTGCACCACAAACACCATAATGCTCACCACCACAACACTTAGTAAACGCCTTAACATCATCTTATACTTTTAGATGCAGATAAAATATTTACTAGTAGAACTTTATTGCATTTCAACTACTATTACACTAGATATCATTTTGTATTATTAGATGCAGAAAAAAATTTACTGGTAGTTTTTCATGAATGAAAAGTAGTACAGCTACTGTTAATTGCACTCAGTAGATAACATCATATTTTTTAACCCAATGAATAATAGGACAGTAGTTTTTTTGCACTCAGTAGATGACACCATATTTTTCAAAGTCTCGGAGAATAATACCCAGCTCCAGATGAACCTGAAATAATAAAAGTACAATTAACTCTTTCAGTATAAAGCCGTTACTATGATACGGTAACATTATTTGGCTATCAATAAGTAACTATATTCTGTGAGTGAGGTTTGGCATCATTTACCCAACCTTAGCCGTTTCTGCCTGTCTCTTTTCCTGTACTACTTTTCCTACTTCAGAGGCAGGAGGCTAGGAATCTCAAATCCCTTGTAAAATTCACCTACTAGTCGAGACAGAAAAAAGGGGCGAGGGAACGTGAAAGTGGTCTCAGACCCTAAGAATTGGAACTTTATATGTTGTCTCTGTTTAGGCTCTGTCTCGAGTCGGCCACCCCTAGCTATGGAGTATGTGCCTGAGTATATACATACATACATACATACAAGTTTAAAGATTGTTTGTCCACAGAAGCTGTGGTTACAGTCTCACGTCCTAAATGGCAGCTTTCCAGGCGGTCCTGTCAAGGGCCGCCTGTGTTGTCAAGTTCTTTATTTTGAGATCGGACCGGAGTACCCAAGCCCACGTCATTCTAGGTCCACCCCTACGCGCAGCTCCCCCCAAGTTCACATACATACATAAGATACTGTATGTACAGGTCTCCCTCACTATCCGATGCCCTGATCTACGATATTATTATAGGTTTTTAGGTGTTTGTGTTTGTATTTTGGCTGGTCCCAGAACGCAACCCCATTTACCTCAATAATTTTAGGGTTCGCTATACAATTTTTCTAGTTATGATCGGGGTTTCAGGAACGTAACAAAATCGTAAATCGAGGGAGATCTATATGTGCCTGAGTATAAACATACATACATACTGTATGTATATATGTATTGTTACCTTGCCGGCCGCTATGGTGTGAAGTCTGTAGCGTTCGGAGGAAGAGTGGATGAATTCCGTGGAGAGCAACTGTGGTCCACCGCCGATGAACGCTCTTCTTACTTCCTCCGCAAACGTTCCTGGAACAAGGAATTAATATGTAAATCTTGCAAAATTAACAAACCAAAACAGGAACTGCACAATATAAATGAAAATGTATGTACTGTATGTATGTACTGTATATACACAGGCACATACCCCATAGCTGGGGGTGGCCGACTCCAGACATATGTATAGATATACAGTATATGAAGACTAAATCACAAATACTAGTGATCAAATTATGTAGTAAAACTCGCAGGAAAAATTAAACATTGGAACACCAAGCTTTCGTCTATTCTCTCAAGACATTTTCAGAGAGAATAGACGAAAGCTTGGTGTTCCAATGTTTAATTTTTCCTGCGAGTTTTACTATATATACAGTATATATTACAGTATGTTAAATATAATAAAGAAAGCCGTAGAACGTACCCATAGGTCTCCATGTATGACAGGTGATGGAGTGTTGAGCTGGTGATGTTGGCATATGGGTCACACCGTACCCACATAGGTCAACATGACCAAGGTCATCTTGACGGTACACTTGTAGCAGTAACCGAGGCCAACCTGGGGACAGAGAACGCTATATTAATCCAGGGACTGAGACGGTCCTTCTGGAAGCATGGTATTTAAGGGGGGATGGTTCACTTTTTGGGCAATTTTTGCATGTATTCAATATTTTTCTAGTTTCCTCCCTAGACCTCCATCAAATTTAAAAAAAAAAAACATCCATTAGATCCCTCTTCTAGATTAATTTGTACATTTTTCGGTAGAAAAATTTCCCGGCCAAAGGCCGGTTCTTCCAACATTACAGGCTCACTATCGTTCGCCAGGGAACAAATCGACACCTAAATAGCACGAAAGGTCTAAATATTGACTAAGAAATGGGGCGAAAGGTCTTAAAATCGACTAACTAATGGGGCAAACATTTTAACATCTGAAAACTAATGGGGCTAAACATGAGGGAGAAAGTGGTCCAGAAAACCGGCCCATGTCCCCATAAACATGTGTAAAAACAACTCTTCAAATACTGTGACAGTGCCGGGAAATGTCTCAAAATTGGGTGACGCATAGAAAGTAGTGGCATCTCTCCATACCACATCCTCCACTCCTCCCCCTCTTTATACCCCACCCCTCCTCCCTCACTCCCTCAACTTGACCTATTATTTTGCACAGGTTCTATAGTCTATTCGCTGTAAGTAGGCGAGAAATCATGACCTCTAACCTCTGTAACTCAAAAACGACTGGAGTAATCGAGCTAATCGGAGTAATCGAGCTAATGTGGAGGAAAATTAGAGTCAAACTGGAGAATGCTGTATCCAAAACTGTACCAGTAAGGGAATATAAGGATAAAACAAAATTGAGGAAAAGAACGAACCCAGAATTGCCAATGAAAAGAAAGCTTTGGACATTGATTAGAAGAAAGAAACGATTGTGGGAAACACTAAAATTGTTAAAAAAGAACAGGGGGTCTAGTATAGAAGCTAAAGAAGTGGATCTGGAACGCAAACAAATAAACAATAAAATAAGGTGGGAGACAAGGAGGGGGGTGAAGAAGAGGGAGAGAGAGATTGCTAGAAATGTGAAGGATAATCCAAAAATATTCTGGAAGTACATTCAGGAAAAGTTAACAAGAAGAGTAGGGATCCCAGAGCTGGTAAGGGGGTTGGATGATGGGAGTAGAGCAGAGACTGATAAAGAGAAAGCAGAGGTGCTGGGGAAATACTTTGGGGGGTACTAACAGTGGAGTTGGATGATGCAGTGCCTACTATTCCCATCAAACAGGCACCGGCACTAGAACTAATAGTTTTCCCATGCTAGAATAAGAAGGGCTATAGAAAAAATTAACAGCAGTAAGTCCCCGGGACCGGATGGGATACACCCAAGAATCATAAAGGAAGGAGGTGATATGTTAGTAGAGCCATTGAAAATGGTATTTGAGGTATCGTTTAATACAGGACAAATCCCGATGGACTGGAGAGAGGCGAACACAACAGCTATATTTAAGAAGGGAAAGAGAAATGACCCAGGGAATTATAGACCAGTCAGTTTGACAAGTGTTGTGTGTAAACTAATGGAAACGGTAATTAGAGAAGGAATAATGGAGCATATGAAGTCAAACCAACTTTTCAGTGGGAGACAGTTCGGATTCTTGCCGGGGAGGTCGACGGTACTACAGCTAATTAAGGTGGTAGATGATTGGATGCAAATTCTAGAAGATGGTGATGTAATAGACGTGGTATACAGTGGAGCCCTCATCCTAGCTGCTAATCGGTTCTGCAGAAATAGAGCTAGGATTGAAACAGCCAAGATTGGGGCACTGTTCTTATGGGGAAAATTCAATCGGTTCCGTGCTCATGCCAAAATTTGCGTCTTTTTCTATTTTTTGCCTATGAAAACATGTTTTATTGTACAAAAATTAAATTTTATGCATTATACTGTATCATATAATACACCATAGAATAAGTTTTTAATAACTAGAAAAAAAAAGGCCCAATATCTAAACAATTACCGCACTTTTTCCCAGTGTTAGGCTATGAAAACAATGTTTTTTGTCTAGGCTACATCAAGTAGCCTAGGCCTAAATCTTATGCATTGTAAATAATAATGTAGACATGGCTAAATGACAGTCCTAACCATAAATACTGTAGATTGGGGCATTGTTTCTATCATGCGATTTTTTTTAGGCCTAGCCTAGGCCTAGGTTCTAAATTCGTCCAGCCACCCCTCAAGTACCCATTTCGCCCCAAATACATCCAATAAATACATATTATAAGGAAAATACGTATTATGAGAAGATTACTTACCACACAGACTTTATTATAAATCATTGTCATATTTAGCCTAGCCTAGGCTAACATCGTCTAGGCTAGGCATTTCAATCGCTTTCGTCCGACATGGACTGGTCTTTGCTCTGTGTTTTGAGCATGAAATTCCATTATTGCTACCACCAGGCCAACCATCCCTATCACTAGATGTACTAGAGGTTATAATAAACGTGAGAGATTATGGGTTCAGGCACAAAAAAGCTTGCAAACGGTTGTTTTGTCAACACAGATACTAGCTAAACTGCAAGCGTCTGCTTAGTGATACAAAGATGGCGGCATCTTGTGCATTTGACGATCGGATCTCGGATTCACTCGGATTTCGTCTCTAAACGGCAAGCACCTGGCAGATTCTTTCGTTATGTTAAAACAAAATTATTGTTTTTGTTTGTTTTCTAGTTTTATGTCGAGTTTTTCGTTATTTTTGCAATTTTTTCGGGTTTCGGCTGTGATTTTGATGCGAGAATTGAGGCTTTTGGCGCGAGAATTGAAATTGGGAATATTTGGTGTGTGCCACGAGAATTGAATCAGCGAAGACTGACGTAGCGAAAATGGGGGCTCCACTGTATTGCGATTTTATGAAGGCCTTCGATAAGGTCCCACATAAAAGGTTAACAGAGAAAGTTAGAAGCTATAATATAGGGGAGAAATGTGTGAAATGGATAGAAGCCTTCCTGAAAGATCGGAGACAGAGGGTACTGGTGAATGGAATAGGCTCGGGGTGGAGGGAAATTACAAGTGGGGTACCTCAGGGATCTGTGTTGGGACCACTGCTGTTCGTTATATTTATCAACGACTTACCTAAGTTATAACTAATGGAAGTGAGGTATACCTGTATGCGGATGACACTAAGCTGTATAGAAGAGTGAGGAGTAAGGAAGATGTGGGTTTGCTTCAAGGAGATGTGGAGGGCATGAAGGGATGGTCTGAGCATTGGTTAATGCCATTTCATCCAAAAAAATGCAAGTACATGCGGATTGGGACAAGCAAGATAGACAAGGTAGGATACAGTATGTATGAAGCGATGGAGGATGTGAATGCAGAAAAGGATATAGGAGTAGTGATAGACAATAAGTTAAATTTCTCAGAACATTTAGCGGAAAAGATAAACAAAGCCAATAGAATTGTAGGGCTGATAAGGAGGACATTTGTGTCACTTGACGAAGAAATCTTCAGGAATCTCTATACAGCGCTGGTTAGGCCGCACCTGGAATATGCGAACCAGGTGTGGGCTCCATACATGGTAAAGAATATAGAAGCAGTGGAGAAAGTGCAGAGGAGAGCTAGCAAGCTGGTATCAACGTTGAAGAACGCGGGCTATAAGCAGAGGTTGAGGACACTGGGGCTTCCGACACTGGCATAAAGGAGAAAGAGAGGGGATATGATAGAGACTTTTAAGATAGTGTCAGGAAAGTATGATGAGGATGTGTGTGAAGGTATCTTCTTGATGCGGGAGGGAACAAGAACGAGAGGACACTCTAAGAAAATTTACAAAGAAAGAAATAGGCTTGAGAAGGCAAAGAACTCATTTTGTGATAGAGTGGTAAATGAGTGGAACACACTGCCCCAGTATGTAGTCGATTCCGAATCAATAAGGGAGTTTGAAAGTAATCTTGATAAAGCATGGGGAAGACAAGATTTGAAGTTTGATTATAAAACAAAAATACATAATAGTAAAAATGTTGCGTCTGTTACCGCCGCCGCCAACACCGTGAATGACCGCAGCAGTGCAAGTACTGGTACTGAGCTGGATACACAGGCCTAGTTTGCCTTTTTCCAGAGGATCTACTGTAAGAAACTGTAAGAATATTTCTACCATTTGGGAAGAGTCAGCCAAAGAATAAATGTGGAAATTTACAGCCAATTTGCTCTAGCCCTTTTTGAGTTAGAGGATTAGAAGTCATGATTTCTCGCCTACTTACAGCGAATAGACTATAGCAGTTCATGGGTTAGCATCTGGCAGACATTGTTACTGACACTTGATCTCTTTTGAAACAAAACACTGACTGCAAGAATAGTGTAAAGGGAGGTAAAACTGTGATCAGATTTTATATTTTTATATTTAGTGTAAAGGGAAGTAAAACTGTGATCAGATCTTTGATTTTTCTATTTATTTATTTATCTATTTTTTTTTTTTTTTTTTTGACAGATGTCGTAATTTCCGAGAAGGGGTGGCCATGAACATTAGGCGTTAGTCACGAATCACTAAGTTAAGTTGCCCGGGCTTGACATCTACCAATAACATTTTGACAGTGCTGGCTCGATCCACCGACAAAACCAAGTAACTTACCCTGTATTCCGCGAGTGGAGAGGTGCAGATCAATAGGATGACACCAAGTTGCTGATCCACTTGTCTCACCCTGATCCGCCTGTGTCTGTCCTTCTGTTACACCTTCCACCACCTTCCAACCTCCACCTAGGGGTTACAGAGGGTTGCATATTTATGCTCTCACTGCATTATATATACATACATACATACAAGTTTAATGACTGTTTTGTCCACAGAGAATGTGGTTAGTCTCACATCCTAAATGGCGGCTTTCCAGGCGTCCCTGTCAAGGGCTGGCTCTGTTGTCAAGTTCTTTATTTTGAGATCGGACCGGAGTTCCCACATCATTTTAGGTCTACCCCTACGTGCAGCTCCCCCCCACGTTCACAATCCGGCATACCCTTTAATAATTTTTATGCTAACATGATGTAGTTGATGAAGCTTTGAACGCTGTGCTCTCCCTTGATTGACAGGCTCAGGGTGTGCCCTTGTTACAGGGACTTTACTGGCTATTTACCATGAATTACTAGACCAAGCTGCCCAAACTCTTGCTATCTACGAAAGGCAAGGACCACTTGCAGAACAGTGAAGTATGAGGAAAGGCACTGGCCCCACTGACTTGACCAATAATGTGAACCTAAAAAAATAACAATAAGAAGAATACTGTACATTACTACTACAGTACTACTATTACTAATATACAATTAACAAACCTAATTTATGGACCACTTGCAGAAGAGTGAAGTGTGAGGGAAGGTACTGGCTCCACTAACTTGACCAATGATGTGGACCTCAGCCATGGGGGAACACACTCACCTGTTAATATATAGGAATAATAATAATAATAATAATAATAATATTAACACTTACGCTGCGGGCTTATTTGCACTATTTAGACCATATTCAGGCACTCCTGAATGATTAATCATGCATCTGCATTAAATGAACTGTATTCTGCCGAAAACTAGGCGAAAATAGCTACAAAATGAGACCAGAACGAGCTTTATAGGTAGCGGGGTTCACCCGCAGCCGGAAAATTAGCTAATTATTAGCTCTCGCTCGCTCGGCAACACTGTTGTGAGACACTGCGCGAGACACAGTCTCCCTCAGTGAGCGGCTGGCTGCTCTGAGGGTCGAAGGGAGGTCCCTCACGCTCCCGCCCACTGACACTCGATTTCTACGGCTTTTACAGGCTTTTAAAGCCTGGAAATTGCTGTAAATTGCCTATGCATTCCAGAATGTCACCTGCAGATAATGGGTTAATAATGATAATAATAATAATATCGGTAATAGTAATGTAGCCTATACCGGTATGTATATACAGTACAGTACTCGGGCACATACCTCATTGCTGGGGGTGGCCGACTCGAGACAGAGCTCGAACAGAATCATTCAAGGGTCCGGGACCACTTTCACGTTCCCTCGCTCCTTTCTCAGTCTCGATGAGTAGGAGAATTGGCAAGAGTTGTGTTATCGGGCGTATCACCTACCTCTGACCGGGTATATCCTAGTGTTTACTATAGCCTTTGAAAGGACATTAGCCTAACCTAACAAATCCTAGTATTATGGGTGGGGGCTGCAGCCCCCACTCTCCCGCTATTTGACATCAACTCACGTGTTTACACGACGTACGTCCGGTAACACAACTCATTCCGGAGAATTTTACAAGGGGAGAAGGATTCCTAGCCCCCTGCCCCAAATACTACTTATACTACTTATACTACTACTACTACTACTACTACTCCCAGGTTTCCACAGTCACCACACAGGAAAACATTTGACAAAATTCATGACATTTATTTATCTGTAACATAAAGACAAATATTGATAGAGACTTCGTACTATGTATGCAAACTTTAAAGGTGAATTCCAGGGATGAAATCTATTCAAACTACAATGTCCATTGGGATCTGCTTGGTTTTAGGTACATGATACTGAAGAACTTTCATCAATTTGTTTTAACACATTGAAATATAGCTAATCTAAGTTATTTTATGTGGCGCGAACTGGCGTGTTTACCATGACGTAACTGTAGCCAATAGCGGGAACTCTCGACATGGGAAATGGGTGAATCTGTGTTTTTTTTTATTTGAGAAACTTATAATTTGTATGCATTTGTATGCAGCTCAACATTTGGCTTCACCACTGTCTGGTCAAGGGACCGCGATATATAAATTGAACAGAAAACGATATTATCATTACGAAATAGGCCTTAGAATCGAGTTCCCTCAACCCTGGACCAGGCTTAACATGCATAAACACTACATGTATGTTAACCCTTTGGTGCACCTATAGTTTCCAATCAAGTTTTTTTCCCACTCCCTAAGTATATCTCAGCTCACTCAGAGCCAGTTTTGTGCCCGGCGATAATTTGTTTCTGTGACGTTTTTATCCACCAAAAAATCCTTGTATTTGGATAAATGAGGTACCATCGGCTTCGTTATTGATTGAACTTGAAGATAAGCAAATAAAAACATAGAATAAATACAAAACAACCACATTGGGGCACTCCGAAATAAGAATTGTAAACAAAAAATTTAAATACCTTATCTCCAACTCGCGCTAGCTCAAAATTTTGCCCACAACATTTTTGATTTGCATACATACTGTATATGGAAGCGGAATTTAATGAGGATTCCACTGGTAATTTCAGAATTACTATAAACCAAATAGTAACTGAGATACACGAATAAACGTGAAAGTATCGAAAAACAGACTGAGCTGTACTCTGTTCTCTTCCCAGCCAGCCGTGAGTAAACCGTTGAACTGAGGGGGTTGCCAATTGTATTGAACTAGACTTAATACTTAATATCTATGCCAAATATGACGCGCGTCACACGAAAACCTAATTTTTGGCGAATATTTTTAAGTTTTATGACGCTAAACGAGTCATCGTGCGCTTAGGGGGTAAATACCCTAATGATGCACATAGAGTCATCGTGCGCCCAAGGGTTAATTGCTGGCGAGCTGGGATTATTTCTTGATGTGCACCACATCATCAGGACGTTGGTCGATCTTTTGCAGAGCTTGAGTATTGAATTGAAAGGTATTAATTACAAAAAACAGACCTCACTGTTCAGGACCGCATATCTTGTTTACAAACGGCGTCTCTACACAATGGAGTCACTCCAGCTGGCTGAAAATGCCAATTCGTCACCAACGACTATATATATTAGTACAGTATTTAGTTCTGGAGTTTAATGGAATTACAGTATATCGATATTGCACATATACATATTACAGTATATTCATGCCAAGTTATGACCCTGCATTAATCTTGGGTTTTGTCGTTTATCGCTGTAGTTCACCTTTAAAAAGGTTAAACTGTAAGTGAATCGACTGTGAATGTGTTCGGATACACACGACCACCACGGGTTTTCTATCCATAGAGTTTTTCAACCCCTCTCTTTCCCTGATATATTTCATGCCCTCCCCACCTATCGGGGTAAATATTTTAATATTGTTTAGGCAAACAACATAATGTGAAATTAAAAGACACTTGTAACAAAGAATAATAATGGAAAACACTAGTGAAAACTCCAAATAGTGCGCCTGTATGTGTCCTGTCAATAGTGGTACGCCCACTACTCCTAATCTTACCGCTTTTTTCTACATGAACCTCTTATCTCCCGCATTTATTTGGGCCTTTAGAGCATTCAGTGATGGGGACAGTGGGCCTGGTGATAATCATGATGGAAATAAATGCCCAGGACCATCAAAACAGAGAGCAAGCGCACCGACGATGTCGGACGAAAGCGGGTAAATTATGCCGATGCGTAAGGCTAGGCTAGGCCTAACGACTGATTTCAAATAAAGTTTGCGTGGTAAGTTATCTCCTCATAATATGTATTTATAAGTATTCTCCTCAAATAATATGTATTTATTGGATATATTTGGGGGGGAAATGGGTAATTTATGGGTTACTGGACGAATGTGGATCAAAGTGTGGTACCATTACTGACGGTACCGGTACCACACTTTGTTCCACATTCGTCCAGGTCCGTCACCGTATCTGTTTCATTTTGTCCATATTAATGTCATAAAGTAGGTAAAAATAATGGTTTGAGGGTTCAAGATGGCCTAGTCTGATACGACCTAAGCCTATTTCCCATTGAAACCTATGTTAAACACTGCCCACGTATCCGCGAAACTACGTATTCACGGAAGGGGGCTGGTACGACCTAGGCGCGAATATCGGGAATGCACTGTACTCGGGCACATATCCCATTGCTGGAGGTGGCCGACACGACACAGAGCCCGAACAGAAACAACCTTTAAAGTTCCTATTCTCAGGGTCTGGGACCACTCTCGCGTTCCCTCGCCCATTTCTCCGTCTCGTCGAGAAGGATAATTATACAAGGGGAGGAGGATTCCTAGCCCCCTGCCCCCAGAAGGAAAAGTAGGACAGTAAAAGAGATAGATGGAAACAGCTAAGGTTGGGTAGAGGATGCCAAACCTCACTCTTGATAGGACCAACCCTTAAAAACCTAACTTACTCTTTTGCCTGGTCCAGATACTCAAAGACGCCAAAAGTTAGGCAAGATGAAGTAATAGTGTATTACTTGCCTTTGATGTTTTAACTTCCTCATACTCAGGAAGATTAATCAGATTGTTCTTTTTTGTTTCCACATAGCTATTTTGATAAGTTTTTTGTCTTTTTACTGTGTCCATCTAAAGTTTTGGTTTGTTTGTTTGTTTTATGATTAGTTAATTTGACTTTATATTGTCTTTGTCCCAGTTTTGGTTTGTTTAGTTTGCAAGTTTTACATTATAATACCCAATTTTTTTTTTTTTTTTTTGTTTTAGTATAAATGGCGCTATAAATATAATACAATGTCAGCACAATCAGAGGGAGGTAAGCCCATATCACCAGCTTGGTATGCATTCCACTGCATTGGAAAATAAAATGCATATTCCATTAGTGCAATGTATTTTTGCTGTACTAAAAACTTTCCAAGTAAAGTATGTTTTCAATTAAAATGTAAAACTTGCAAACTAAAATTGGGGCAAGGACAATATAAAGTCAAATTAAATTATCAAAATCGCTATGTGGAAACAACGCTTACTAAAATGAAAATTATTAAATAAAAGAACACAATCCACCACATAGGGTGTACATTACTACATGAGCAAGTTAATCTGTTTCCCAAGCAAACTAATCGCACATATAACAACGCACTATCGTCACGTTAAAGGAAGTAGTCAAGTTTGGGAAGTCCGGGACGTTCTGGCAAATTTTACTAAACTCTGCATGAATAAAGAAACTACATGTTAAATGTCAAAATATTATTTAAAATCAAATTTGCAACATGACAAGACATTAACAATAGTACAAAATACAAATATTGATAAGATATCTATATTATTACAAAATATATAAAATACAGTACAGCACTCACTAACGATAGTGCTATCGGGTAGGTACCTGTAAGCATAGCATGCCTCAAGTGACCCCTATCAATAACTACCCTACAAATAACCTACATTTATAGCACAAATAAACTAAGGAAATCGCAAAAGTAAGCAATTGATACTATCGACAATGAATACATATAATATAAAGACAAATAATTGCAAAATATGAAGTAACAACAGATTTAAACAAAGAGTACTCTTTTAACAAGAACAATAAATTTAAAAAATCATCAATATTAATATTAATAATAGAAAAAGAAAGAAAAAAAGAAAAAGAAAAAGATAAACAATAAATACAGACAAAAAGTAAGCAGAGGTTATACAAGAAACTTCAAGTTAAAAATGCTTGATTAAAATTATTGATGTCAAATTTTAGAATACAGTCACAATAATTGACCCTAAAAAGATTAAATTTATGGAACAATTTACTTGCCTCAAAACCTCTGTCCACTAAGAGTCTGTATAGTAACCTAGCTCTAGCCCAAAAGTCATAATGTAAAGAGTAGGTATGTGATTGAGTATATACTGTAGCTAGCTTTTATTTTTCATACAACTAAAGATAAATACTGTAATGATTCCAGTACTGTATCCGTTTGATATACATTAGTATATGACGTGTTGCAATTGTGACCCCTCTTGTAAATCATGGTGGGTCGGAGCAAATGTTTATGTATTGTATGTATATACTCAGGCACATACCCCATTGCTGGGGGTGGCCGACTAGAGACAGAGCCCGAACAGAAACCTTTAAAGTTACAGTACCTCGCTCCTTTCACTCTCTCGTAAAGTAGGAGAATTCTTAGCCTCCTGCCCCCAAATGTAACCTAATAAATGGATAAAACTGAACAACTTAACTGAAATGCACGCTAATCACAGCAAACAAAAAAATTATTGTCTCAACACAATAAAAATATAGCTATGCAAAATCGCAATACAGGTATGTTATAAAATACAATTAGTTTTTCACAAAACTAAAAAAGGAGTTAAAAGAACACAGACTGCAACCAGGCCAGCGCAAAGCACCGTGGAGAGCACCTCTACAATCTCAGTCATAAGAACATAAGAAAATGGGAGTCTGCAGAAAGCCGATTGGCCTAAGCAAGGCAGATCCCTGTCCCACACAACCCCAATTACAAAGCCCAATTATAGGCTCAACACTCTAATACCCTGAGGATCATCTTACCAAAACAGTTAGAGATTAACGCAGGATTACGGGGGTCTGCAGAGCGCTGATTAGCCCAACCCGGCTGATCCCCCTTCACACCCAACCCTTCTCATCCATATGCTTATCCAATTTTATCTTAAAGCTCCCTACCGTTTTAGATCCCACTATAGCACTTGGTAGTCCATTCCACCCATCTACAACTCTGTTACCAAACCAATATTTGCCTATATCTTTTCTGAAACAAAATTGATCTAATTTGAAACCATTGGTACGACTTCTTTCGCTATCACTGAGCTTTAGTACATTTGTCATGTCCCCTTTGTTAATCCCACTAACCCACTTGAACACCTCTATCATATCCCCTCTAACTCTGTGTCTCTCTAACGAATGTAAACCTAATTTCTTCAACCTTTCTTCATACGGAAGATTTCTAATATTATGGATAATTTTTGTCATTCTACGCTGTACTCTCTCCAATGAATCTATGTCCATTCTGTAATATGTCAGACATTGACATATGACATTGACATTGATATGCAGGATTCGAAGTTGCATAATAAATCGTAGGCAGTGTCCACCATTCTTTAACTGTCTACGTGGTGCGATGCATAAGGTGTTGATTTTCGGTGTGAGCATCCTGGATTCGAATCCACGGACTGCCACATGTGTTTGTAAATTTCATTAATCGATTTTAGGAGTATAGTTGGTTGTTGGAAGGAACATAATAATTGATATTGGTTCAAGGGTAATTTATCGAGAGGACTTCCCTAGTGGTTAAGGCCCCATTAATTGCTCTTTCCATTCACATATGCATAGCCTACGTGAGATGCAGTTGGGATGTGTGTACATGCTTAGATTGATATGCAGGATTCGAAGTTGCATAATAAATCGTAGGCAGTGTCCACCATTCTTTAACTGTCTACGTGGTGCGATGCATAAGGTGTTGATTTTCGGTGTGAGCATCCTGGATTCGAATCCACGGACTGCCACATGTGTTTGTAAATTTCATTAATCGATTTTAGGAGTATAGTTGGTTGTTGGAAGGAACATAATAAGGACACCAAAATTGGACAGCATAATCCATATGGGGTCTCACTAATGACAAGTAAAGTTTTAAGTTTTAAGATAATAATACCTCTTTCCAAATGGTAAGAATATCATCTTGATTGCTCCTTAGTGAGTTATGAGAGGTTGGGAGTCAAGATTTCTAGATTCATCATTTAGGAATATACAAAGGAGGTACAGTAACTTTAACAATCTTGACCAATAAGGCTCACACTTGTATCTATAAACAATCCTATTCTTTTGCAGCGTCGTTAATGTATGTACACTGTACAGTATGTATGTACTGTATATACTCAGGCACATACCCCATAGCGGGGGTTGGCCGACTAGAGACAGAGTTAATAACGTATTGAAGATAATTAAAAAATATTATGAAATAAGTGGACGATATAATTTGAAAAATTACATTACTGTACCTTCAGAAATGGGAATTCTAATCTCTGTAACAACACTCATTCCCAGAAGATACATTCAGTTTTAGGAGTTCCAAAGAGAAAGAATTGTTTAAGAATTCAAGTCATTCTATTATACAAGTTTAACAGTATAAAGAAAACTTAAATGATAAATTATATCACAATTACACACTTTATCTTGCAAGTTTTTGTTTGTTATCTAATCGCCCATCACTCATGCTCTTCATTTGCTGTCAAAACATTTTCAATGTTTGTGTATTTTATCTTCAGTTAGCACTATTTTATCACCACAGACTCAAGGAACTATAGAATTGCCTACAGTGATAAGTGGTATAAATTTTCTTTGAGCGGTTCCGAGACGCTGATTGTACAGGTCTCCCTCACTATCCGTTACCCCGATTTATGATATTATTATATTTTTTTAAGTGTTAGGGTTTGGGTTTTGGCTGGTCCGAGAACGCATCCTCATTTACCTCATTAGTTTTAGGATTCACTATAGGATTTTTCTATTTAAGATCGGTTTTCAAGAATGTAACCCAATCGTAAAACGAGTGAGACCTGTAGTACAGTAGTGCATAAAACTTGATGTAATGTGGTAGTTTCCCGGCGCGACCGAAGCCGCTCCAGGGACCATTAAACACATCATAGAGGACTGCATTTCACACAACCACTTATGCCACCAACATAATCTACACTCCTTGAGAGCTCTGTGGGAAAGCCCGACCGTGGCCATGGCCTTCCTTAGGGACTCGGGGCTGTTCGGCCAGGCAGCTTAGGGAACAACAAGAACAGCTTGATGTAATGTCCATATTACATAATTATTATCAAACTAATAATTTAGTTCAATAGATCAACAGTGAGCATATCAAACAAAATGTTAGCTAATCTTTGAACACTTTATTAGCCAAACATAACAATATGACCTTCCATTTATATTTAGGTCTTCTGCTTCTTGAACCCGGTGAATTCCATGCTTTGTAGGGGATCGGCTTTTCTTTTCTGGAAAAATAAATTCCATTTTAAATATATAAATTCTGGTACATACATACAATGGTTTAGCGTAATTTTTCAGAAAAATTATAAAAAAACAATATTACCTAAACAATATTACCTAAACAATATTACCTAAACATATATAGTATTATTTTTTTAAGGCTACAAATTGTATTAATCATCTACATTCTACAGATGTTTTTATACATGAAATTACTATGTCAGTCCTCTTACAACTTATTCACAAAATTGTAAATAAAGGTAGACTTTATATACATGCCAAACTGTACTTATAACTGTCTTGATGGTGTAATGATTATAGTGTTTAAGAAGATGCAGCTATACGGTGATATACAGTACTGTATACTGTATACAGGTTATAATTATATACTTCACATCCAGCTTGGCTAAGTGGTACCGCACTTGACTCTTGCATGGAAGGGGTGGTTACGCTCCCCGGCCAGAGCACCATAGGTTTATTAACCTACGGGCATGGCTTTCTATACCCCTAACTGCACTGGCAGACATTAGAGGTGTGGTAGACCAGTGTCACACTTTTCAAGCTTGCAGGAGGTGTAGGCACATAAAATATTAGGCTATTCAGTGTGCACTTGGGTTTGAATACATGATTAGATTGATATCCAGTACAGTATTGATAAATGGATATACAGTATAATCGTAATGTACTTAACCATAACCTTTAACTGTCTTGATGGAGTAATGGTTTGAGTCTTTAACCCACCAGACCCGGTTGGGCTCTGAGGCACCCATAACAAATACCCCCCGCGGAACCCGGTAGGGCTCTGAGGCTCCGGCAGCTTGATAGCCTGTAAGCTTGGTGTGCGAGGCGTCCGTCCAACGCATGTAAACAACAGCCGGTTGGACCGACGCCGCGCATCTCCGACCACAAGAAGGAGAGGCGTCGCTTGTTCGTGTGTGGTGTGTGTTATTGTTAACCCTTCCTACCCGGTCTGCCTTAGGTAAGGACAGCTCGAAAGAAGGGCCGCTACCCGGTATGCCTTACCTAAGGCAGCAGCTTAATAGCCTAATTAAGCTTGGTCTGAACGCCGTGCGTACGACGTATGTCAACAAACGCAAGCGTTGCATCACCGCACCTCCGAAAACAAGAAGAAGACTCTTCAATGTTATTGTTCTGACGTCAGACGAAATTAGTGTCTGAAAAGCCCCCATATTGGCAATATCTCTGCAATATTTGCTCCACTGAAATTGTCATCACAACTGAACCAGTTGACTTACAGAGCTCTACTCAATGCCAACATACAGATTGAAAACCGCACTACGGTTATAGATGAGTGGGAAAGTTCTAGCAGTGAAAATAAACATAAATACGGTAGCCTAAGCCTAGACGTTTTTCAGCCATTTCGCCCGGGTAGGGGCGACCGTCATTGGGTAAGACAGCCCGGGTAGGAAGGGTTAAGTAGTGAAAAGTAGTGAAAAGTGGCTGACATCGCCACAAAGTTCTCTCCACGGAAATCGTCATCACAACTGAACCAGTTGACTTGAGAGCTGTACTTAACGCCACTATACAGGTACGAAACACATCTACGCTTGGGGATGTGCGGGAATGCGGAAGCAGTCAAAATAACAAAGATACGGTAGCCTAGGCGTAAAAGTTTTTCGGCCAAAACCCCCGGGTTTCGGGGAAATTATAGAATACAATAGCCGGGGCTGGAGGGTCAAGATCTGTTTGTGGTACCAGTAACCCAGGTTCGAATCCCGGATAGATCATATGCTTTAATTAATTTCATTGGGAAGTGTTTGGTGTTGGAAGTGAGATTAATAAATTAATTATTAATCAATAAATAATTTTTTTTTAGTAATATTCTCCCCTTATGTTGACAAAAACATTAACTCTCGTGAAGCAGGGTGTCTTGTGTATATCACTGTAGCGCCAGGTGGGTATATTTGCCGAATATTAGCTTCATTCCATACTCTTTTTCATGCAAGAGCCAGAGCATAATACAATTATATATCCGTGAAAGTGCAATGAAAGAGCTTTCCAATGACACCTGAATCATCCGGGTACGATATCTGGTTATCTTGCAACGATCGTGCAACCGAAGACGAAGGGCAAAATTGGTAAATTAATGGCAGTTTGGCTGTTTTTGGTGTGTGACAAACAGCACGAGTGAGACAGCCGTGTGTGGGGCACCAGTGTACGCCGCACGGCAGTGGCGAGCGGTTGTAGCCTGCCTATGCTCCCTCCAATGCCTGGCATCTCTCTCAGCGCTCATCTATCTATCTATTGCATGAAGCCGTGATCCCCGAAGGGGTGGCCACGAACGAACCGCCCCCATGCACCTCTGTCCCCAGTCAGTCGACGCCCCTCCTCCCAACCAGCACCGCCTTCATCCATATACTTCCTCACTCCATCCTTCCACCTCTCCCTCTCTGTCCTTCCACCTCGCTCTCGTACACCCTCTTAGTCATTCTCTCGCTTTCCATAAGTTCCATATGGCCGAACCATCTCAAGTTGTTCCTTTTCACACTTTCCAGCACATCTACCTCCACACCACACCTCCTTCTTACTTCCTCATTCGTCTGTCTATCCCTCCATGTAACTCCGCACGCACTTCTGAAGTAACTAATTTCCCCCGCTCTCACTCAGCGCTCATAATAGCCTCAAAATGGCGCCCGTCATATGACGGGTGCCACAGGATAGGCCAATTTTCTCTCTCCCGTCTTATGACAGTCACCAAGAATTAACACCTGAATTATCCGGGTACGATATCTGGTTATCTTGCAATGATCGTGCAACCGAAGACGAAGGGCAAAATCGGTAAATTAATGGCAGTTTGGCTGTTTTTGGTGTGTGACAAACAGCATGAGTGAGACAGCCGTGTGTGGGGCACCAGTGTACGCCGCATGGCAGTGGCGAGCGGTTGTAGCCTGCCTATGCTCCCTCCAACGCCTGGCATCTCTCTCAGCGCTCATCTATCTATCTATTGCCTGACGCCGTGATCCCCGAAGGGGTGGCCACGAACGAACCGCCCCCATGCACCTCTGTCCCCAGTCAGTCGACGCCCCCACTCCCAACCACATCGCCTTCGTTCATATGCTTCCTCACTCCATCCTTCCACCTCTCCTTCGGTGCACCTCTCCCTCTCTGTCCTTCCACCTCGCTCTCGTACACCCTCTTAGTCATTCTCTCGCTTTCCATACGTTCCATATGGCCGAACCATCTCAAGTTGTTCCTTTTCACACTTTCCAGCACATCTACCGCCACACCACACCTCCTTCTTACTTCCTCATTCGTCTGTCTATCCCTCCATGTAACTCCGCACGCACATCTCAAGTAACTCATTTCCCCCGGTCTCACTCAGCGCTCATAATAGCCTCAAAATGGCGCCTGTCATATGACGGGTGCCGCAGGATAGGCCAATTTTCTCTCTCCCGTCTTATGACAGTCGGGTTTCGGGGAAATTATAGAATACAATAGCCGGGGCTGGAGGGTCAAGATCTGTTTGTGGTACCAGTAACCCAGGTTTGAATCCCGGATAGATCATATGCTTTAATTAATTTCATTGGGAGGTGTTTGGTGTTGGAAGTGAGATTAATAAATTAATTATTAATCAATAAATAAAAAAAAAATAGTAATATTCTCCCCTTATGTTGACAAAAACATTAACTCTCGTGAAGCAGGGTGTCTTGTGTATATCACTGTAGCGCCAGGCGGGTATATTTGCCGAATATTAGCTTCATTCCATACTCTTTTTCATGCAAGAGCCAGAGCATAATACAATTATATATCCGTGAAAGTGCAATGAAAGAGCTTTCCAATGACACCTGAATCATCCAGGTACGATATCTGGTTATCTTGCAACGATCGTGCAACCGAAGACGAAGGGCAAAATTGGTAAATTAATGGCAGTTTGGCTGTTTTTGGTGTGTGACAAACAGCACGAGTGAGACAGCCGTGTGTGGGGCACCAGTGTACGCCGCACGGCAGTGGCGAGCGGTTGTAGCCTGCCTATGCTCCCTCCAACGCCTGGCATCTCTCTCAGCGCTCATCTATCTATCTATTGCCTGACGCCGTGATCCCCGAAGGGGTGGCCACGAACGAACCGCCCCCATGCACCTCTGTCCCCAGTCAGTCGACGCCCCTCCTCCCAACCAGCACCGCCTTCATCCATATACTTCCTCACTCCATCCTTCCACCTCTCCTTCAGTGCACCTCTCCCTCTCTGTCCTTCCACCTCGCTCTCGTACACCCTCTTAGTCATTCTCTCGCTTTCCATACGTTCCATATGGCCGAACCATCTCAAGTTGTTCCTTTTCACACTTTCCAGCACATCTACCTCCACACCACACCTCCTTCTTACTTCCTCATTCGTCTGTCTATCCCTCCATGTAACTCCGCACGCACTTCTCAAGTAACTAATTTCCCCCGCTCTCACTCAGCGCTCATAATAGCCTCAAAATGGCGCCCGTCATATGACGGGTGCCGCAGGATAGGCCAATTTTCTCTCTCCCGTCTTATGACAGTCGCCAAGAATTAAGGGTTAAACCAAACGAAAACCACTTTTTGTTATTTAAGGGATTCTGGTTCTTTATATACATGGCTCATTCTGTGTTTATCCAGGACAGAGTCGAGATTTACAAAAAGGACAAAATAAATATTCAATGGGATATTCACGGAAAGATGCCATTCATTATGCAGTTTTTAACACCGTGCACTCCCTTGACTGACAGGGCTAGGGTGTGCCCTTGTTACAGGGACTATATTGGATATTTGCCATGAATCGCTAGACACGAGCGTCCAAAATCTTGACGTCTACCAATGGCATGGGGTAGGATCGAACTGCAAACCCTTCAATCAGCAGTCAGATGCACTGCTGACCATGCCACGGCCCACAGCATAAATGTCGTCTAAATGCAATGATTCGCATGCATTGGTTCTCCCCTGTTTTACTACATTAGTTTGGTGAGAAAATAAGAGTTCACCCTACTCAGGTGTCAAAGTTTTTTCTGGGTGAGACTGTAACTTAGAACACGACACCCCACACACGTAGGCTAATGTAACAAAAGTGCCCATCAGACCGACCATGCACTTCTTCTGTGTCTGGGTCCTGTACAGTTCGCCCTATTAGTTTGTCGTTTATATAACCTTTCGTGCCACTTCTACATCAATATCAAGACCTTTCGAGCCATTTAGATGTAATTTCAAGAGAAACCGGCCTATGGCCGGTACAATTTTTCTATCAAAAAATTTACAAATTTACCTTGAATGGGGCTCTAGGGAGTGTTTTTTTAAGCTTGATGAAGGTCTAGCGAGAAAAATGTCCCAGCCAAAGGCCGGTTTCTCTTTAAATTACAGGCTTGCTAGTGCTCACCAGGAATAAATTGACACCTAAATAGCACGAAAGGTCTTGACATTGATAAAGAAGTGGGACGAAAGGTTTTAAAATCAACAAACTAATGGGGCGAATGTCTTAATATCGTTTAACTAATGGGGCTAAACATGAGGAAGAAGGGGGACCAGAAAAAGACCAATCTCCCCTTAACAAATAATATCCCATCCGACCTACCATGTACTTCTTCTGTGCCTGGGTCCTGGGTTGGATCCTCTCTACCTTGGGAGCCTTCTTGTTGGCCTTGGTCTTCTTGGTGACCCGGGACACGCGCCGCAGGTTCTTGGGCACGTTGTACTCCGGCACGTGCTTTAGGTGAGTCTGTGGGGGAAGTTAATGGTTTTGGTTTGTTTATTTTGCAAGTTTTACAATTTAATTAACATCAGAGAGTATATACTGTTAACCAATCAACTGCTAGAACCTGTGCAAAATAAGAGGTAAAGTTGAGGAAGGGTGGGGAGTTGGGTTATGAAGGGGGGGGGGGGGGGGGGGGGAGGAGGAGTGGCGGATGTGGTATGGAGTTAGCTAAGTAGAACAGTTTAACCCCTTAACCCATCAGACCCGGTTGGGCTCTGAGAAACCCATAAAAAACACCCCCCGCAGAACCCGGTAGGGCTCTGAGGCACCAGCAGCTTGAAAGCCTGTAAGTTTGGTGTGCGAGGCGTCCGTCCGACGCATGTAAACAACAGCCGGTTGGACCGACGCTGCGCATCTCCGACCACAAGAAGGAGAGGCGTCGCTTGTTCGTGTGTGGGTGTGTGTTATTGTTAAGTAGTGAAAAGTAGTCAACAGTGGCTAATATCGCCACAAAGTTCTCTCCACGGAAATCGTCATCACAACTGAACCAGTTGACTTAGAGAGCTCTACTCAACGCCATTCTACAGGTACGAAACACATCTACGCTTGGGGATGTGCGGGAATGCGGAAGCAGTCAAAATAACAAAGATACGGTAGCCTAGGTGTAGACATTTTTCGGCCAAAACCCCCGGGTTTCGGGGAAATTATAGAATACAATAGCCGGGGCCGTTTGTTGACATGACCTAGCTGCCAGGCAGGTATATTTACCGAAAACGAGCTTCATTCCATGCTCTTTTTCATGCATAAACAAGAGCCAGAGCGTAATACAATTATGTATCCGTGAAAGGGCGATAATAGAGCTTTCCAATGTCACCTGAATCATCCTTGTACGACCAAGGGTTATCCTGTAGCGATCGCGCAACCGGAGGTGAAAATACAATTTTTTTCCTTATCTCGCATGGACGGGTGTATGTAGGGAGGCGGCGGTGGTCCCAGACAAGGCCCAGTGGTGGTGCCGAGCGGTCAGAGCCCGCCTATCGTCCTCCCAACGCGCGGACTCGCTCTCAGAGCCCCTAATGTGCTCAGAATGCCGCCCGTTATATGACGGGTACCGTAAAACCGGGTCGCTTCGGACTTGGGTCGTAACTTCGGACATCGGCGATGATAAGTAATTAGCCATTGTCATTATATAATGGAAACGCTTTTTATGGTTTTATTTTGTGTGGTCCGTTTAGAGCAATGGCAAAGGAAGAGCATGTAAAAGCCCTAGGGAACTGACATGAGTACAGTAAAACCCCGCCCATCCGGCCCCCTCCAATCCGGAATCCCAAGACATCCGGACAGGCATTCGGGTTCGGACACATGTCTCAGACATCCGGACAAGTCCGGATGTCTGGGGAGTTTATGAGGCTTTATTCGGTCAACAACAACCTTTATATTCGACCATATATCCCAGCCATCCGGACAAGGCCGGATGGCAGAGAAAAAAAAACACCAGACAAAACACCGAACAGCATTGTGGGTAAGTTTTCATTCGCGCCAAACGTATTGTTTACGTCTAGTCAGGTGGTCCGCCCCAAGCGTCGTGCTTCATCTGGATATTATCCCCGTGTTTGTGCTATTATTTCTACTCGCCTGCCCCACCAAGATGGATAGTGATGTTGTGATGACTTCCAAGGAAGTGGAGAGTGGAGAGAAGAGTGGACAGAAGGCTGGTGAGAAGGTTGTTAACCCCTTCACCACCAATACGTAATTTTCAACATAGAATATTCTGGTTAACATTAGATGATTTTCTTTAGCTTATAATCTACCTCTATGACTGAAATGGGTAAATACGATCTCAATAAACCCTCTGAATAACATAGGTCCTTCTGAAACTGCATAATATCGTCTCTGAATAACATAGGTCCTTCTGAAACTGCATAATATCGTCTAACTTTACCCTGAATAAAGGTAAAATTATGTCATGGTGCTGAAGGGGTTAAAAGTTGATTAGGCTAAGTTATGCCTCAATATCTGTGGTAAGAAAATAAAAAGTTCAGTTCTGTTCATTGTCCTTGTCCCAATTTTGGTTTGTTTAGTTTGCAAGTTTTACATTTTAATTTAAGTGGCAAAAAGTGTTCAGTGTTCTAATGTGTTCCGTACATGAAAAATGTGCTACAGTTGCAATCATTGTTTTTGTATGGCACCTCCACTACCACCCACTCCACCATACACTCTACTCCACCTTCACTGTCCACTCCACTTACAATACAGGTCAGTAAGAAAGAGATAGGTTCTTATTTTATGTACATTACACTAATTTGTTTTTTCAGATCCAGTTTATTTAGATTAGAAAGGTACTGGACAGTACAAAGTTAGCAATCCGGACCTCATTATATCTGTCATCCGGAGTAGTCCGAATTAGAGAACCGGACATAATTATCTCCGACATCCGGAATTGTGCGGTTCATAGGGGTTTGTGTGGGACCTATCCGGACCTCGCCAGATCCGGAATTTTGGCACTTCCGGACAGGGTGTCCCCCCAATTAGTCCGGTTGGGAGGGGTTTTACTGTATATGTACACGAAAAAAATAACGAAAATTTGTACATTTTTCGCTACCCTGCCAAACTTCTATCACCCTGAAGAAATTTGTTTGTATGCTTGATGTTGTGACTGATATAATTTTGTAGTAAAATTACCAGAGACAACATCCACCAAAGGAAATTTGTTACACTTGTATAACGCTCTAGCTAGAAAACTATCATTTAACCTATTGTGTTTTCCACAAAAAAAAATTGTAACTTCGGACATGGAACAAACAAATTGTTTGTTATTATTTGCCCTATGAAAATAATTCATAATACTTGTCCATCATTAACCCGTTGAGCCCCGGCTAGTTATAATATTTTGTTCACCCCAGTCCCAAGCCATTTTCTCTTCTTTTTTTTGTTTGCTAAAATGGAAGACAAGGATGAGAAATGAAAAAAAAAACAAATAAAAAAATCACCTCGGATTTTTTTTTGGGGGGGGGGGGGGCCTCAAAAAATTTGTTGAGCCAAAATGGAAGAGAATGGTGAGAAATGAAGAAAACAATAAAAAAACACTCACCTCGGTCATTTGGGGGGCAGGGGGGGGGGTCGAAAGTTCGTCTCCCCCACATGACCACCCACCCGGGAGCACTAGGGTGAAAACTGAGTATGGCATTGTACGGCATACATCCTAAGGAGTGTCTCACATAAATCTCGATGCTCTAGCTCCCATACGACCGGAGTAATGAAGGTTCAAAGTGGCGGTGAACTAAGGGTGTAAAGTATCCCCACTAAGCCCACCACCACCGGCCGCGCGGCTGTCTTGGCCCGCTCACACCTACCGGCCCGGCTCCCACACACAATACGGTACCTCCCCCTCCTATTCTCCCGCCATTTCCTACCTTACGAGCCACGTAAATGATTTTAATATGCCGGACGCACGTGTTGCGTCGCTGGGAGTTGGTGATAACAAACTGCCGACGCATCACGTGCGACGCTGGGTCTCAATGGGTTAAAATGGTGGTTAACCCCTTATTGGCGGCGCTCGACTTAAGTCATGCACCAATTTGCAGCAAGTTAGGAGCATTATTAAGGCTTTTAAAGGGTTAAAATAGAGTGCAAATGGCCGGGAGCGCAGAGGGCCAGACAGCCGACTCCCAGGGCTTACCGCCGCCCATTAACTCATGTTCCCTGTGTTCTCGAGAGGCCGGCAGTGTAGCCAGTAGTGAGCATAGCTGGGAAAAATATACCGCTATACGCTAAACTCCCATGTTCGTGGCACCACTGCAAGAGAACCACGAGTGCTACGTAGCTCGTTCTGGTCTCATTTTGAAGCTTTTAGCGCCTAGTTTTTTGCTGAATACATTTCTTTTCATGCAGATACTTGATTGATCATTCAGGAGGGCCTGAATATGCCCAAATGAACCCAAAACACCCCGCTAGACAAGGGTTAAAGATCAAATAATCATTCTCTGAGTCCAAAAACCCATGATAATATGCTAACCGATTTATGTATTTAGGATAATTCTGGATATATAATATATATAAATTAGGAGAGGCATATATCTTGTCCAAAAAAATTATTATCTGCCGTAAGAAACACCAACACATACGTTATACCTATAACAATGCTCAAATTCATAAAAATGTATATGCAGTGATAGAGTATACATACCTATATATTTTCACTAGGCCTAGTTAATTTTCGAGTTATTGATTTGACAGCATTGGTTATTTTTCCTGCTCAATATTTTCTAAGAGTGAGTTCAATGCCTAACGAGAACAGATCCAAAAAGAATATTTGTTAAACATCCTATATAACCCCCTCCTATACTAATTATACAGGCCTAAAAGTACTGACTGTGCATTTTCCAGTAAGACATCGGACAGGAATAAGCAGCAATAAAAAAATATTCATATAAAATAGTAGGAGCCAAAAAATGAATGAAATAAAACCACGAACGTACGTCCGAAGTTCCCCTCCGCTTGTCCGAAGCTATTCCAGCTTTCTTGGCAATCATTTTCCATAAGAAATCACTGATGTCCGAAGTTATCCATACATGTCCGAAATCAGACACTTTTCAAGATGACTTCGGACACCATTTAGGATAAGGATAGCTCTTTTATTATGGGGAATAATTTTAGGAGGCTTCCTGGATTACGGCGCACTATCACCACACATCATTTGACCTAGTTATATCTCTATAATGTGTTTACAGTCAGGAGATATCGTTAAAAAACCTCGAAAAATGTCCGAAGTTACACGGTACCGGAGGATAGGCCATTTATCTCTCGCCAGTCATGTGACGGTCACCGCGGCTAGAGTGTTAACCAGACCACTATGCTCCATACGGAACTCTCATAGCGGCTCGCTTGGTGTAGTGACTAGCGTCTTGGACTTCCACCCAGAAGGCCCGGGTTCGCGCCCACGCTCGGCGCATTAAAGATTTTTCACAAGCACTGAGTTGAAAAAGGAACAACTTGAGATGGTTCGGCCATATGGAACGTATGGAAAGCGAGAGAATGACTAAGAGGGTGTATGAGAGCGAGGTGGAGGGACAGAGGGGGAGAGGTAGACCGAATATGAGGTGGAAGGATGGAGTGAGGAAGTACATGAACGAAGGTGGTGCTGGTTGGGGGGAGGGGCGTCGACTGACTGGGGACAGAGGTGCATGGGGGCGGTTCGTTCGTGGCCACCCCTTCGGGGATCACGGCGTCAGGCAATAGATAGATAGATAGACTGAGTTGTTACCATCCCTCATGAGCAAAGGGATGGGGTAGTAGTACAGGACCCCAATGGAAATACGCCTAATCGGCCTTATTGAGCTATCCTTAGCTAGCTTAGCATGCGCTAGCTTTAAGAACTATTATTATTATCATTATTATTATTATAGGTCTGGTGGAGGATGTGGTATGGAGAGATGCCACTACTTCCTATGCTAGCTGTAGCCCAATTTTAAGATATTTCCCAGCAGTGGCACGGTATCTGAAGGGTTGTTTTTACAAATGTTTAAATACCCTGCTTCCGGAAGGACCGTCGCAGTCCCTGGGTTAAGAGTGGGGGTTCTTTATTATTATTACCTTCTTTTTTTTTTTTTTTTTTTTTTATTTATTATTATATATTTTATTTTGGTTAGCTCCCTTGACCTCTTATCCAGCTTAAAAAATAAACACCCCCAAATTTGTAAATGTTTTGGTATATAAATGGCCCGGCCAATTCTTACTAAATTACAGGGGCATAAGGTCTTAACCCGGGAACGGCGAGAAAGCTCTTAAGAGGTTTTACTGGGAAACGGCGGCAAAGCTCTTAACCCTCTCACTACCATATGACGCAGAGGTTGCCAGATTAGCAATAATAAATAGAGTTCTCTCACTCTTATTAAATTTATTATTAAAATATTAATAATTAATATTAACCCTCTCCAAAATTAGTTTTCTGCCCACAGCTAACTCAAAGACAACTGCAGAGGTTGAAGTAACTAAACTAAAGGTTTCTAAATACCCCTGATGGTAACAAAGGCTTTAACCCTTGTCTAGCGGGGTGTTTTGGGCTCATTTGGGCATATTCAGGCCCTCCTGCATGATAAATCAAGCATCTGCATGAAAAAATAAATATTTAGCAAAAAACTAGGCACTAAAAGCTTCAAAATGAGACCAGAACGAGCTACGTAGCACTCGTGGTTCTCTTGCAGTGGTGCCACGAACATGGAAGTTTAGCATATATCGGTATATTTTTCCCAGCTATGCTCACTACTGGCTACACTGCCGGCCTCTCGAGAACACAGGGAACATGAGTTAATGGGGGGCGGTAAGCCCTGGGAGTCGGCTGTCTGGCCCGCTGCGCTCCCGGCCATTTGCACTCGATTTTAACCCTTTAAAAGCCTTAATAATGCTCCTAACTTGCTGCAAATTGGTGCACGACTTAAGTCGAGCGCTGCTCTTTAAGGGTTAAAGTATCCCTAATAGGCTCAAAATTGCGTCAAGGACGTGAGAGGGTTAACCCTCTCACATCCTGACGCGATTTTTGAGCCTATTAGGGATACTTTAAATCCTTTGTTACCGTCAGGGGTATCTATAAACCTTTAGTTTGTTTACTTCAACCTCTGCAGTTGTCTTTGAGTTAGCTGTGGGCAGAAAACTAATTTTGGAGAGGTAATTATAACATGGGCTCTGAAGAAAAAGGAGAAAAGAGGGCTGGATGTGATGGAGATGAGCTGCTTGAGGAGGATGTGTGGAGTTACTCGTAGAGACAGATTGAGAAATGAAGAGATACGTAGGAGAGTGGGGCAGCAGGAACATTTGTCAGCAAGAGTGGACAGAAGGGTGCTGAGCTGGTATGGTCATGTTGAACGAATGGGAGATGAAAGGCTTCTATCTATCTATCTATTGCCTGACGCCGTGATCCCCGAAGGGGTGGCCACGAACGAACCGCCCCCATGCACCTCTGTCCCCAGTCAGTCGACGCCCCTCCCCCCAACCAGCACCACCTTCATTCATGTACTTCCTCACTCCATCCTTCCACCTCATATTCGGTCTACCTCTCCCCCTCTGTCCCTCCACCTCGCTCTCATACACCCTCTTAGTCATTCTCTCGCTTTCCATACGTTCCATATGGCCGAACCATCTCAAGTTGTTCCTTTTCACACTTTCCAGCACATCTACCTCCACACCACACCTCCTTCTTACTTCCTCATTAGTCTGTCTATCCCTCCATGTAACTCCGCACGCACTCCTTAAGTAATTCATTTCCACTGCTCTCACTCTTGATCTGAGTCTCTCAACCAACGTCCATGCTTCGCTTCCGTAAGTCAGTGTCGGGATTACCACACTGTCATGCAAGGACTTCTTCACTTCCATACTGACCACCCTATTTCTTGTTACTGCTTTTAGCGTTCCTACAACCTCTTCCCCTGTTGTACCCTCTCCCGCACCTCTTCATCCATAGTCCCATCTTTACTCAACACACTGCCCAGATACTTAAAAGAGTTGACGATCTCCATAGCCTGACCGTTCAGCTTCACCTCACACTCTGTGACTTCACCCCTTTCGAAGACCATAACCTTGCTCTTCCCCGTATTTACCTTCAAATTCCGTTTTTCGCACACTGTTCCAAACTCATTTACCAGACCCTGCAACTCCCATTCATTATCACTCATCAGAACTGTATCATCCGCAAACAGCAGTATAGGTAGCTTACAAAGAGAATATGTGAGTCAGGTACAAGGGGAGATAGAAGGGCAGGAAGACCCCCATTGAGATGGAGAGACTGTGTAAGAAAGGCTTTGGATGATAGAGGAATGACTATAGATCAGGCAGGGGAAGTGGTGGTGGACAGGAGTGAATGGAGAATGCTTGTGAATAGTTGAGTGAACACGTGGTCATTTGGAGTAAGTGGTCGGGCGCAAGTTGGACTAGATAATAGTCCATCAGGCGCCTGGCCCGGGGAGACGATTAATATGAAGGTTGTGCCTGGAAGTGTGGTGGAGGGCTTGTCGCTTTGGCTCCGCTGCATTCTGCCTGCCGAGATCGGAACCTCTCCTGGTGGTCAGGGGCCGGGGGAGTGCTGGAGCGACCTTGGTAACCCTGGTCTCTGGGTCTTCTCCTGGGTGACCTGGATGTGTGAGAGTTTGTGTTTTTTATCTGTGTTTATTTTTTGTTTTATGTTGTTTTTGTGTTTTCCCTGTTCTTGCTCTGTCTTGAGTCGGCTACCCCCAAAATGGGGATTGGGCCTGAGCATATAGATAGATAGATAGATAGAATTATAACAGTGAGAGTAATCTATTTCTTATTGCTAATCTGGCAACCTCTGCGTCCTATGGTCGTGAGAGGGTTAAGTGGGAAGGCCTAAAAAAAAACATTTTAACCCTCCAGCCCCGGCTATGTATTCCATACCGAAACCCGGGGGTTTTGGCCGAAAAACGTCTACGCCTAGGCTACCGTATCTTTGTTATTCTGACTGCTTCCGCATTCCTGCGCATCCCCAAGCATAGATGTGTTTCGTACCTGTAGAATGGCGTTAAGTAGAGCTCTCTAAGTCAACTGGTTCAGTTGTGATGATGATTTCATTGGAGATGACTTTATGGCAAAAACAGCCACTTTACACTACTTTTCGATACTTAACAATAACATACAGGCACACACGAACAATAGACGCACTCCTTCTTGTGGCCGGAGATGCGGGGCGTCGGTCCAGCTGGCTGTTGTTTACATGCGTCGGACCGACGCCTCGCACACCAAGCTTACAGGCTTTGAGCTCATGGGTGTCTAAGAGCCCTTCCGGGTAGCTCGGGTGTGTTGTTTATGGGTGTTTAAGAGCCCTTCCGGGTCTGAGGGGTTAAAAGGCCCCAGTAGCACTTAATTTTTTTTTTTTTTTTTTTTCCCAATACTTCATATCACTCTTCCACATCCCCTCCTTTCACCCCCCCCCTCTTCAATTATTACATATTTTCCCTGTTATTCCCTAATTCACTGGTATATTGTAGTGCTAACATTAGCAAGCTGGTTGGAGGCTGTGATTATGTGTCTAGCGAGTGTGCTGGAAGAGGTAGACTGTGGGGTGGGACTCTCAGTCAAGCTCCAGAGCTCGTGAAGGGAGGGGCTGCCTCACTCTGCTCCACATTTCATGAATGGGCCGCTCCATGTTTATTCGCGATTTTGACTAGAAAAATTAATATTCCCACTTGTTTTATTGTTATTACAGTTAGTTATGTAGAGCAGATTAACCAGACCACTGAGCTCCATATGGAACTCTCATAGGTCTGGCTATTGTTGTTACAGGTTACTATCTTCATAGTGAAGGTAAAATAGGCGCATATGAATAAGTAATAACGATATTTATCGTAAAATGACGATTATAGGCAGGAATGAAGCCTAATATTGCCGCCCAGAACTGTGGTGTTCACTACACACAGCTCGCTTTTTGTAGGTTAAAATTTACTAACTAATGAGGCGAATGTCATAATTTATTATAATATCATAACTAATGGGGCTGAACATGAGGGAGAAGGGGATTAAGACAAACCTTATACCTCCCTTGAGGGCGTAACTTATTATTGTTTTGCAGTTCCCCAGATTGTCTGACCAAACAGTCCCGAGTCCGGTTCACCAAAGCCGCTCCAGATGCTCGGGCCTTCGAAGAGGCCAGGGTGAAATAAGATCTGACTCCGAGAGGGCAGCGGGGGGAGGGGATCATCAGCCCATGAGTTTGCACCCCCGGGCCAATGCCCCTCTTGCAGTGCCACTCAATCGGGCATTCTCGCCAGCACCCAGTAGGAAAAGTAGTACAGTAAAGCTAAGGTTGGGTAGAGGATGCCAAACCTCACTTAAGATAGGACCAGCCCTCACCCATGAGGGAGTGAGTTCCATAGTTTGCTTGTCGAGTAGAAGAGAGACTGGGAGTATTTTATTTATTATTGGGTTAGATAGCTGGACAGAATAAGGATGGGAATGTGTTGAAAGGCGAGCGCCAACAACTGACCGTAAGGTGGGTTATGCACTAAGAAAGCTCTGAAGAACACTGATTATTGTAATAGCCACTTATTGGAGTTTAGGCTCAAAATTTGATTCTCATGCATTGTACCGATTCAATTGATTTTGGTATGTGGCCCATCGACTAATAATACTGTATTACCAATGATGTGAGGCTGTGTTTGGACTTGTCGTGTCTGAGCATCTGGAGGTCCTTGGGGTTGTCCTCGAAGAAGGTCCGCAGGCGCTCAGAGTTCATCATCTCGTGCTGCAGCTCTCTCTTGCGGGCCTCACGGACGGCGATGGTGGTGCAACGCTTCCAGGCGTCTTGGGATCGGTACCTAAAGACAAGATGGTTTTATTGGTTTCTATACAGGCCAAGTTAAAAGATAAATTTGCCAACCTCCACCATATTATTGCCACAGCGCTCCAATCCAATTATGCCCATACCCAAAATACTGTATACATTCGGCAATACAGGTACTGTACAAGATCATTAGTTTTCTCTTTGAAACTATATTCTATAGAATCAAAAACTTAATATCACTCTACTGGTAGATAATTAAAGTAACAATATGGCATCTAAAGAAAAAAAAAAGGCACTAACTGCCTCTACCTTGTTTTCAGGGGAGGGTCGGTAGCTTAACCACCCATTGTTGTAACAGGTAAGTGTGTGAGGTGCATGTGGAATATTTTTGAACTCTTGGACATTTGTGGGCCTCAGAATGCCCTGATAACAAGTTGCGTTCAATTAAGTCCTTCACTTGTCTGTGGCAGTCTTCCTTGCAACCCTCCTGTTATCTGAAAGTATTACTCGCTATGGATTGTAGATTGAGACGAGGCAATGTGGAAAAGAGCAGTGCATACCCATGTGCAGTGTGGAAACGGTGTGGGCGTTAACGCGATTCAATGTAGCATCTGACGACGCTGGGTGCACCATGGGAATAAGCGCTGTAGTAGAATAAAGGGACCCCTGCCGAAGGATAAGTCAGAAATAGAGAAATTTGAGTGCGTAGTGTGCAAAGGCGAGCTTGTGTTAAGTGATGATCCTGTGGCTGTGAATTTTGGAAATGAGTCATTGGAGCTGGTGAACAAGGTTTGTTACCTAGGAGATACCATCTCTGCCGGTGGTGGGGCCGAGGCTGCCACTGTTGCTAGAATTAGATGTGTCTGGGGGAAGTTCAGAGAACTGCTGCCAATCCTGACCATGAAAAGAATGCCTCTCCCCCTGAAGGGAAAGGTGTATGCCTCATGTGTTAGAAGTCCAATGACGTATGCCTCAGAAACATGGGCCGTTAAAGTAGAGGATGTCAACAGAATGGAACGTAATGAGATGAGAATGGTGAGATGGATGTGTGGGGCCAGGCTACAGGATAGAATAACAAATGTTGAGCTGAGGAGACGTTTAGGTATAAAGAGTATTAGCGAGGTGATGCGTACAAGTAGACTGGGATGGTATGGACATGTTGAAAGAATGGATGAACAAAATTGGGTGAAAAAATGCAGGTCTGTGATTGTGGAGGGAGCTGCACCAAGGGGTGGACCGAGGAAGACCTGGGATCGAACTAAACGTGCCGATCTCAAATCCAAGAACTTGACAAGTGAAGCAGCCCTTAACAGGGTTGCCTGGAATGCCGCCATTAGGACAATAGACTAAAACTGCACGTATGTGTGGAGCACTCAGTCTTAAAATGTTATGTATGTATGTATGCCTACGTATTGGCCATACTAGATTGACTCATGGTTACTGGATGTGAACCGTGTTCAGAATGTCGGCCTTTCCGTGTTCCTGTCATTGTTCACCATCAATTTGTTGATTGCCAGCGTTCTTCACTCTCACGTCGCCTATGTTTTGGTAGGAAGTCTTACTCTGACATTTTGATGGAACACTACATTCTACGATTGGCAAATGGGATTATACAGTATATGTGTAAATAGAAATAAGATGGTGGTAAGCTCCGCTGCGTGTCTGCCTGCTGAGATCGGACCTCTCCGGGAGGTCTGGGACCTGGGTGTCTTAGCTGGGGACCCCAATTGGACCTCGGTTTCTGGGTCTTCTCCTTGGCGACCTAGATGTGTGCAAGTTTTTTGTTTTGTTTTTGTATTCTGATGTGTTGTCCCTATTCAGGCTCTGTCTCGAGTCGGCCACCCCCCCCTGTGGGGTAAGTGCCTGAGTACTATAAATACATATACAGTGGAGCCCCCATCCTAGCTGCTAATCGGTTCCGCAGAAATAGAGCTAGGATTGAAACAGCCAAGATCGGGGCACTGTTCTTATGAAGAAAATTCAATCGGTTCCGTGCTCATGCCAAAATTTGCGTCTTATGAAAACATGTTTTATTATACACAAATTAAATTTTATGCATTAGGCTATACTGTATCATATAATAATAATAATAATAATAATAAGCATGTTACTTATTTCTCATAAGCGCCAATTTTTCCGAAGAATTCACTAGCGCTCGAAAAGAGAAAGAAAAAAGAACAAAAATCAATGCATCAAAAGAAGGCTTATATACAACACACATTTAACAATCACTAGCAGTGGCAAAATAGCCTAAACTCTATAGCCATCTGTCATGACACCTCTCTCAAGATCATAGCTTCTCTCAAAGAGAAAAGTCTTAAGTTGTCTCTTGAATACACCATAGAAGAAGTTTTTAATAACTAGAAAAAAAGGCCCAATATCCTATCTAAACAATTACCGCACTTTTTCCCAGTGTTAGGCTATGAAAACATGTTTTTTGTCTAGGCTACATCAAGTAGCCTAGGCCTTGTATTGTAAATAATAATGTAGACATGGCTAAATGACAGTCCTAACCATATATACTGTAGATTGGGGCATTGTTTCTATCATGCGAAATTTTTTAGGCCTAGCTTAGGCCTAGGTTCTAAATTCGTCCAGCCACCACTCAAGTACCCATTTCGTCCCAAATACATCAAATAAATACATAGGCCTATCATGAGGAAAAGACGTATAAATACGTATTATGAAAAGATTACTTTTATCTATCTATCTATATGCTCAGGCCCAATCCCCATTTTGGGGGTAGCCGACTCAAGACAGAGCAAGAACAGGGAAAACACAAAAACAACATAAAACAAAAAATAAACACAGATAAAAAACACAAACTCACACACATCCAGGTCACCCAGGAGAAGACCCAGAGACCAGGGTTACCAAGGTCGCTCCAGCACTCCCCCGGCCCCTGACCACCCGGAGAGGTTCCGATCTCGGCAGGCAGACATGCGGAGCCAAAGCCACAAGCCCTCCCACCACACTTCCAGGCACACCCTTCATATTAATCGTCCCCCCCCGGGCCAGGCGCCTGATGGACTATTATCTAGTCGAACTTGCGCCCGACCCCTTACTCCAAATGACCACGTGTTCACTCAACTATTCACAAGCATTCTCCATTCACTCCTGTCCACCACCACTTCCCCTGCCTGATCTATAGTCATTCCTCTATCATCCAAAGCCTTTCTTACACAGTCTCTCCATCTCAATGGGGGTCTTCCTGCCCTTCTATCTCCCCTTGTACCTGACTCACATATTCTCTTTGTAAGCCTTTCATCTCCCATTCGTTCAACATGACCATACCAGCTCAGCACCCTTCTGTCCACTCTAGCTGACAAATGTTCCTGCTGCCCCACTCTCCTACGTATCTCTTCATTCCTCAATCTGTCTCTACGAGTAACTCCACACATACTCCTCAAGCAGCTCATCTCCATCACATCCAGCCCTCTTTTCTCCTTTTTCTTCAGAGCCCATGTCTCAGCCCCATACATCACTGTTGGCACAACAATTCCTTGATACAGTGCACTTTTTACTTTCACTCCGAGATTTCTCGTCTTCCACATACTTCCCATTGCTCCGAAAACCTTCCTTCCTTCACACACTCTCTGTTTTACCTCCACTTCCATACCTCCACTCCTGCTTATCGTTCCTCCTAGATATTTAAAACACTCTACTTGTTCCAATATTTCCCCATCCAGCCTCACATCTAGATTCACCCTATGCTCTCCCCTATTACACACCATTACTTTACTTTTATTGACGTTCACCTTCAGTTTCCTCCTTCCACAAACCACACCAAACTCTTTGACTACCCGCTGCAGTTTCTCATCAGAATCTGCCACCAATGCTGTGTCATCAGCGAACAGCAACTGATTCAACTCCCAAAACAAAGCCCTGAAGATCATTACAGGCTGCACAGCTACTGCACCCACAGATCATCTACATCAAGAAACCAAAATCCTCAAAGTCAAAGACCATCTGGGCATGAGAGGCGCTCAATTCCTGGCAGCAGCCTCCACGAACCAAGATCACCCACTAAACTACATGGCAACACACCCACAGACACCAAGAAATATCAAAACAACACCCAGCACACGGTATCACACACAGTTATTGTCCTCTCCCTCCCTGCCCACCCCGAACCAACTTCCAGAAGCACATCCATACTCATATCTCTCGCCAATCCATCCACTCACTCACAGACAACACGCAACTGCATGCACGACCTCCCGAAATCCATCCTTCCGAATCCTCCCTCCCTCGCGAGGACAGAGTCCACCTGGCCAGGCTGAGATGCGGACACCATCCAGCTCTCCTGAGCTATCAGAAGAGACTGAATGACTCCGTTGTCGACGCCTGCCCGGGATGTAACACAGCACCCCATACCATTAAACACATCATAGAAGACTGCATTTCACACAACCACTTACGCCAACAACACAACCTACACTCAATGAGAGCTCTGTGGGAAAGCCCGATCGTGGCCATGGCCTTCCTCAGGGACTCGGGGCTGTTCGGCCAGGCAGCTTAGGGAACAACAACAACAACTCCCAATCTCTACCATTCTTTCCTACTAAACCCAATCCTCTTCCCATAGTTCTCCTTTTCACCTCCCTCACCACACCATCCATAAACATATTAAACAGCCATGGTTTACTTACCACATAGATTTTATTATAAATCATTGTCATATTTAGCCTAGCCTAGGCTAACATCGTCTAGGCTAGGCATTTCAATCGCTTTCGTCCGACATGGACTGGTCTTTGCTCTGTGTTTTGAGCATGAAATTCCTTCATTGCTACCACCAGGCCAACCATCCCTATCACTAGATGTACTAGAGGTTATAATAAACGCGAGAGATAAGGGGTTCAGGCACAAAAACGCTTGCAAACGGTTGTTTTGTCAACACAGATACTAGCTAAACTACAAGCGTCTGCTTAGTGATGACGTCATACAAAGATGGCGGCATCTTGTGCATTTGACGATCGGATCTCGGATTCACTCGGATATCGTCTCTAAACGAACAAGCACCTGGCAGATTCTTTTGTTATGTTAAAACAAAATTATTGTTTTTGTTTATTTTCTAGTTTTATGTAGAGTTTTTCGTTATTTTTGCTATTTTTTCGGGTTTCGGCTGGGATTTTGATGCGAGAATCGAGGCTTTTGGCGCGAGAATTGAAATTGGGAATATTTGGTGTGTGGTGCGAGAATTGAATCAGTGAAGACCGGTGTAGCAAAAATGGGGGCTCCACTGTATACAAATCCTCATAATACAGTATACAATGCCAAAACAAAATATATACAGTAGACCCTCGGTTAGCGAACAGGTTCCGTTCCCAAAATACCGTGCGCAGAGCAAAATTACGTTGGGCGAAACGACAGCCTTATGGGATTCATTAGTTTGGTTCTAGGACCCCAAGTTTTTCCCCTATCCACCTATATTATCCACCTTTTTGCTCAAACCAAATCAATATATGAATATTTTATGTTTTATTGCTGATGTAGTTAAAAGTACATATGCAACATAACATACAACTGGCCAATAAAACACATAAGTACCGGTAACACACAAACGGAGTCATTCATGGGATCGTAAGGGAAGCAGCAGTAGTGTTGTCAATTTTGCTACTTTTCCGCTAGACCTAGGTTTATATTTTTATCTAGCGGCAAATATTTACATCTAGTGACACAAATTCTGGTGATATTCTGTAGATTCAAGCCACATTTGATTGATAGTCTAGAGGCTTGCATTATTCGGAAGATTTTCGGCACAAATTTACTATCTAGCAGCCTTCTAGCGACATTTGAGAATGGATCTAGCGGATTATTTTTATTTGGTAACCCGGAGCTTTGCTGTCGTCTGCTCCCGATGTCGGCATTCACTATCTGGCCATTTTTGTCTAAACAGACAGACAAACGGTATTTTCGGTGTGTTCCAAGGTTACTTTAATGAATACAATCTTAAGCTACTGTATGATAAGAGTCCTAGATTGACCATTAAATTTGCAGATCAGGAAAAAAAAAACTACAAATCGAAAACGAAACAACAGTTAGGCTAGGCCTAGGCTAGGCTAACTAATATTAGTCTTTCGAAATAATGAGTTGATGATGCCATACGCGTATAAATGACAAACTTATGAAAACAAAATCAGATTAGCAATCAAATGGGTAGATCTAGGAAAAAGTAATGAACCAGGAAGCCACTGTGGATAGTGAGAGCGGGCGAAAAATTGGTAGCAAAATGACACAAGGTTAGGCGGATAACCAATTTAAGTATTTTTCGCAACCATAAATAAATGCTGCTATAGCATATACATAACAAACTTATGGAAAAAGATTCAAGAATAGCATTTAAATCAGCAGTTCTTATGTGTTATTCAATTAAATGTGTTCATGGTAAAATGGGGAAATCCACTGTGTACGAAAATGACTTCTTGAGTGCATGAAACGACTTTGTAAACAATATGTGGAATCTATCCTAGTTTTGAACTAATAACAACTTTTAAGGAGTGTTCTCACTAGAAGTTGAGTTGTTTGAGTGTTAAGAAGGTTTGGGGCTAGGCTAGCTTTCGGTATAAAGTTCGTTAAAGTGATCTATGGTATGTTAAGTGAGGAAATGGTAGTAATTTGTGATCTTCGTACAACCAAAATTTCGCTGAATGGACGTTCGCAAGTCGGGGGTCAACTGTACTGTAAATATACAGTACCGGTATAAATAAACTTACTTAAAACCTTCGAGTTGCTTCATATCAAACTTGAAATCCTGGAATACTTCAGTTTTAGTTTCTGAATCCGGCATGAGGTTAGCCAAGCGTCTCTCGACTTTATCGAACTTTTCCATTTCACTGACAGCCACGAGCGACAAGACGGTGCCGTGGTTGGTGCCTCGAGCCGTCCGTCCCGCTCGGTGGATGTAGCTGTCTACGTCAATGGGGAAGTCAAAGTTGATGATGTTTGAGACAAATTGGAAGTCTATTCCTCGGGCCACACCGGATTCCTTGTCCTTCTTGCGTTTCCTGGGAGAGGTGGGATTAACATTAAGAAATGACCCCTTGCGAGTTTCAGGCTATAAGGAAGTTGTAGACATCGATATTTAGCAGAAATATTAGTGAAAATATGTTTGTAGTGCATATATAAATATGTGAATATATATTAATCAAACTTTCTATCTATCACAAACTTATATTTTTTGTTTATTTATGCAGACTATAATCTTCAATCTCCCTCTAAATTCCCAAACAGTCTATATTATAACATCTCCGTCTAAATTTCCAAACAGACTATAATCTTTTATCTCCCTCTAAATTCCCAAATGGACTATAATCGTCCCTCCCCTCCTAAATTCCCAAACAGACTATATTTTTCTATATTCCCTTCAATTCATAAACAGACTATTGTTTTCTATATCCCCCATACTTTCACAAACGGACTATAATTTTCTATTTCCTCCTAAATTCCTTACCCTTTTCCCTGCTTTTTCTTCTGCTTAACGAGGGAAGGGTTGTCCAGGCTCTGCTCGTCGGAGGCGATGATAATGTCATACTTGCCGTGGTTGAACTGCTCTACTATGTGACAGCGTGAAGCCACCGGCATCTCCGAGTTCAGCACACACGAGCTGACTCCAAACTGGCCCAAGTACATCTTCAGTCTGAGGGTTGTTACCATAGGGTTAGAGCTTAAAGGTTATTATATGTAATGCTATAACAGTACGGTAATATTTTCAGTCAGCTAGAT
The DNA here is from genome assembly GCA_032716605.1 of Paralithodes platypus. Classification (NCBI taxonomy): domain Eukaryota; kingdom Metazoa; phylum Arthropoda; class Malacostraca; order Decapoda; family Lithodidae; genus Paralithodes; species Paralithodes platypus. The sequence goes on from CM064521.1 coordinate 9,405,719, forward strand.
TAATTACATTACCAAATTCTCTAAATTCTAACAGATGATGAAGGAGCATGGAGGCGATTCATTCGAGGCTACCTCCTTAACCCGTACTCTACCGTAGGATACAGTAATAAAGGTCCCCTGCAGTCCCAAGCACTGTGGCAGAAATGGCAAGAGAGATCACCTTTCCACCTCAAGAGATGAGAGAAGACTGGCCCTCTCACCCTTCAGTGGGTCTTATAAAAGCTGAGAAGTGTTGCCATTTCGAGAGCAGTGCTCAAATGGTCGTGGTACCAGGTACAGGCTTGTACAGGCAGTTACAAGGAAAGTACATTACTGACGGCGATTCGCCGTCTCTGGGACTGGGGAGTGACTTGATCTACTGACGGCGATTCGCCGTCACTGGTATTGGAGGAGTTATGCAGGTTAACCCCTTAAACACGAAAAGACACTAGGGGCAAGGGTACTTATTTGTGCATTTCTACCCTTGGATTCTGACAGAATTAGTTATATTTACAATATAGAGCATTATTTGTTTTCAGTATGCTTTTATTTTTCATATAATTATGATGTATATATGAACCTTCAAGAGAGCTAAAATAAGTTGGAAAAGTATTTGGGTGGTGAAAAACGAAAATATTGGCCACCCGGTCATAATCTCAGGCGAGAGAGAGCCACAGGCAACCCTCCCCTCTCGCTGTCTGTGAGTCAACTGAGGCGAGTGGGCGGTGTCTGGGTGTTATATAACAATATTTTATGCAACCCACTTGTGCTACATTATCACGGGAGAGAAAAATAACCGATAAATTATGAAAATAAGAGGAAAAATAGGTGATAATTGAGAAGGGGGGGGGAGGGGGAATAAGGTGGGGAAGGAGGGGAGGGGGGGGGGGTGAGAAACACATGGATGAGTACTAGAGGGGAATTATCTCACCTAGAGACAAATTCCTTTGTTTTGATAGCCCCTGGGATGTTTTGGAAGGTTTTTTTTATGGTCTTGCTTCCGTGAGGCCTATCGCGTTCCCTATGGTAAGCCTTCCGTGAGGCCTATCGCGCTTGACGGGTTAAGGGTTAAGGTGTCTGGCAAGCTGAGGCCATTGTCAACTTTTAAGTCCCTGAACATCCCGGGAGGATCATATGCTATCGTTAGTTTATTCTAGTGCATTGGGGTTTGTAATGGAAGATTAATATTAAGAATGGGGTGTTCCTTAATAGATAGATTGATCTTGAGTAATGCACAAGAGATTTGTGCATAGGCAGTAGATTAAATTTAAATGTATAAAAAAAACGGTATCACACGATACTCACTCTTTTCCCATGTATAAAATTCATCGGAATTACCTATGGGCTAATGTTTTTGAGGATCGGGCCAGCCAGTGTGGGTTATTGGCAGAAAACAGTTCTGTGGTCTAGCAATCTGAGGCCACTGTCCACTTAAGTCCCTGAAATATCAGGGTACCCACCGTAGCCCAGTTCTTAGCAGGGAGTGCATGCTGGTTGTTGTTGTTCCCTAAGCTGCCTGGCCGAACAGCCCCGAGTCCCTGAGAAAGGCCATGGCCATGATCGGGCTTTCCCACAGAGCTCTCATTGAGTGTAGATTGTGTTGTTGGCGTAAGTGGTTGTGTGAAATGCAGTCTTCTATGATGTGTTTAATGGTATGGGGTGCTGTGTTACATCCCGGGCAGGCGTCGACAACGGAGTCATCCAGTCTCTTCTGATAGCTCAGGAGAGCTGGATGGTGTTCGCATCTCAGCCTGGCCAGGTGGACTCTGTCCTCGCGAGGAAGGGAGGATTCGGAAGGATGGATTTCAGGAGGTCGTGCATGCAGCTGCGTGTTGTCTGTGAGTGAGTGGATGGATCGGTGAGAGATATGAGTATGGATGTGCTTCTGGAAGTTGGTTCGGGGTGGGCAGGGAGGGAGAGAGGACAATAATTGTGTGATACCGTGTGCTGGGTGTTGTTTTGATATTTCTTGGTGTCTGTGGGTGTGTTGCCATGTAGTTTAGTGGGTGGTCTTGGTTCGTGGAGGCTGCTGCCAGGAATTGAGTGCCTCTCATGTCCAGATGGTCTTTGACTTTGAGGATTTTGGTTTCTTGATGTAGGTGATCTGTGGGTGCAGTAGTTGTGCAGCCTGTAATGATCTTCAGGGCTTTGTTTTGAATAGTCTGTAAGGTATTATGATGTGTTTCAGCTAGGTTAGAAGCCCAGGCTGGGCTTGCGTATTCCATCACTGATCTTATGTATTGTTTATATACTGTGGTGGTAGTTTCTTTGTTGTGTCCAAATTTTGTGTGAGCAAGTGACCTGAGGGCGTTAAGTCTGGGTGTCAGTTTCTTTTTAATGTTTGTGGTGTGCTGAATGTCATATGAGTATCATATGTTACTCCTAGGATTTTGGGTGTGTGTGTATGTGTTAGGGGTGTGTTGTTTATGGTGAGTTGAGGGATGTATTCGTGTTCTCCTGTCCAACTTGTGAGCAGGGTTGCGGTGGATTTGGCTGGGGCTAGATTAAGTCTGTTTGTAGTGCACCAGCCATGTAGTGTGTTGAGATAGGGTTGAAGGAGATCTGTTGCTCTTTTTGGGTCATGGTGTGTGCATGTGAGTGTTATGTCATCTGCATAGGAGGCTAAGTTTATTTGGGGCGTATTGGGTGTAGTTATATCTCGTGCATGTACAGATTGAAGAGTGCGGGCGATAGGACGGATCCTTGTGGGATTCCGTTAGGACCAGTTCTTAGCAGGGAGTGCATGCTGGTAAAACCGCATCACATATACTTTAGAGACTGAGCAATCCACATGAAGCGTAGTTTTAGTCCTACTCATCAGTGCTACTAGTTTGGTGAAGTATCCATAGGTACTCCATTTATAGTCTAAAAAGCAGCTTTGAAAAAAAAACAAAAAAATCTTCATGGCATTAGGATATTGTCTTGTCGTCTAGTGGGTATTCAAATGACAAAATAAAGAAAATCCCTCCGAGTATATTCTTACTTGTATCCTCGGTCGACGGTGTTGACGAAGATGATGGTCTTGCCGCGGATCATGTTGAGGCGGAAGATGACGTGGATGAGAACCACCTTGTCCATGGGCTCCAGCTGCAGCAAGGTGGTGGTGAGGGATCAGTAATATGGAACATCACTAACTAGTCCATTCATTTTAGGTAGGTTAAAAGTCGTGAATCCTAACTTCTGTAACTCAAAAACGACTGGAGTAATCAAGCTAATATTCTCACCATTTGGGAAGAGTCAGCCAGGGAATAGGTGTGGAAATTTGTAGCCTATTATATTTTGCCCTTTGAGAGTTGCAGGGGTTAGGGATTACAATTTCTGGCCAACTTCTAATGAATGGACTATAGTAGCACACAACCAATGTTAACCCTATCTAATGCCCCCCCCCCTTTTATTTAATCACTTCCAAGGGCATAAAGGCAACCCTATAGAGCATAACTTTAACTTTGTATATCTAACCATGTTGATTAAAGTGAAAGGAATCGGGGTGTTTAGTTTTTTATTTGACGGCCTGAAGGTGGAGATGGGGTTCAGGAACTTGAAATATCTTCAGTCAGATTATTTTGACACATTTTATGCTTTTTAACACTTATTTAGCGGGGCCCGACTCTAGTCCGTATAGAGAACACCAGCCCAAAGAGCGGGGCCCGACCTGAGTCTGTGTGCAATTTTGGCGCAATATTGGCTCTGAGAGAGAGACGAGCGACGGGAGGAGCATAGGTTGCCTCATGACCGCTCGCCATGGCTGCCGTGGGCCTACTGACATTTACTCCACACACATTCACCCTCCCTCCCTCGCTACACACGTAATTATGTAACGAAATTACCGTATTTTAGCGATTTTGCCCTTCGGTTGCACGATCGTTGCAAGACAACCAGTGATCGTAGAAGGATGGTTCAGGTGTCATTGGAAAGCTCAATTAACGCCCTTTCAGGGATACATAATTGTATTACGCTCTGGCTCTTGTTTATGCATGAAAAAGAGCACGGAAACAAGGCCATTTATGGTAATAAAAAAAAACGCTGGGCCGCACGGTGAAATATACTCCACCACCCGCTCTTATTATGTTAAATCCTATGGTTTTATGAGGCTATATAGGACTTGTGATTTAGCTGAATTAAAACTGTTATTTTACAAGAATGCAATGGTTCATGTGGAGATGAAAGCAATGGAGAGGAGAGGAGAAGAAAGGAGAAAAAAGAAGGGGGTGGAAATGACAAAGACAAGATAAAATGATGGGAGAAAAGAAATACTGTAAATAACCTCAGGAGTGCCTTTACCTTCTTTGTTATAAGACCTCCATCCACGTATTGTGAAAAGCCTGTTATTCTTTCACCAAATAAACAATACATACATACACAAATTAAAAGACTGAGTGCTTCACAGTTCACATGAAATGCGGTTCCGGTCTCACGTCCTAATGGCGGCGTTCCAGCCAACCCTGTAAACACTAAGGGTTCAGTTCTCTGCAATTCATGCAGGAACTGGACCCACTTCACCTGCACAACACTTGCCTCCAAGAAACACTACACGAACACCTGGACCTGTTCCTCATGCCCCTGCCTCTCCCAGTCAAATCCCTCGCCTAAAACCCGTCCACCTCTCCTCCCCAACCCACCTAACCTTCCCATATCATCCACTCCCCCCCTTAAACCCCGTCCACCTCTCCTCCCTAACCCACCTAACCTTCCCATACCATCCACATCCTCAACATCCTTTACCCCCAGGGGGTAAGGGGGCCTTCATCTAATGGTGGAGGAAAAAAAGAATATGCCTCACGTATCCTACTGCATGTCGTACAAGGCGACTAATAGGGGGGATGGTGATAGACTTGCGGACCAAGTAGCCATCACTATACAATGAAGCCTTGTTATTGGCGCTGGCATTGTCTCTATATGATAGTGCTGTGACAGGGCTTCATTGTACTTGCTCCAAGTTGCCTAATGGCGGCACACTGGCAGTGGGTGTCGCTCCCTCTGGACCCGGCCCTGGCGCCCTGGGCCCAACCTGGACGAAATGGATCCAGAGGGTACAGTACGTAGTGTTTCCCCGGACTGGCACTTTCCGCCCAATAGTATAGGGGCCCGAACCTGGTGGTAGCGCTCCAGGAGGCTGCCCTGTCATTTGGCGAAAAATATCAGGCCAGTCGTAGTGCCGTGTACGCGCACGGGGTGCGTCCCTGCGGCTGGTTCTGGTGGGGCGTACCGAGGCCACTGGATCCTACCCCCTTGTAATCACTTGGGGGATGGTGCTGGGAATGGTCCCGGGGTAGACTGGAGCCGGAGTTCTGGGGGGGGGTGATGCTCATCTGCCAGCCAAACCTACCTAACTATGACTAAAATCAAAGAAAATAAACGTAAGTCCGATGAAACAAAACCGCACAGGACAATGACAAATGCCCCCACAAACTCAGACTTGCTAGTGTGAATGTTGGTAGTTTGAATCTGCGTGCGAATGAAGTGGTTGAGATGTGTGAGAGGAGGCGAGTGGACATCTGCTGTACCCAGGAAACACTCTGGAAGAGGCATGGGGTACAGTGGATTGTCGGAAGGAGGAAAAGATATAGGATATACTGGATGGGTGTGGAGACTGATAAAGCGAAAGGAGGAGTGGGTGTTCTGGTGGCTGAAGAGCTGGCGGAAAGTGTGCTTCAGATTACGAGAGTTAGTGAAAGGCTGATTGTTTTGAAGTTGAAAGTTGGTGAAAGAATTCTGAATGTGATATCTGCATATGCCCCACAGGCTGGTTTACAGAAAGAGATAAAAGAGGACTTCTGGAATGACACCGTCAGTGTCATTTCAGGCCTCTCGGAGAACGAAATAACTATCGTGGGGGGGGACCTCAATGGTCACGTGGGAGCATCTGCAGATGGATACGAGGGGGTACATGGAGGAATGGTTACGGAAGGAGAAATCTAGAAGGCGAATATATATTGGAGTCCTGCGTTGCACTCAACATGGTTGTGTGTAACACAAAGTTCAAGAAAAGACAGAGCCACCTGATCACATATAACTCTGGGGTCTCCAGTAGCCAGATAGATTACTTCTTGGTTAACAGGAAAGACTGGAAACTAGTTCGAGATGTAAAGGTCATCCCGAGCGAAGAATGTATCCCCCAGCATAAGCTACTTGTGTGCGACATGAGCTTATACAGAGATCCTAAGCGCAAGAAGGTTTACATACCCAAAAGGAAAGTGTGGCTGCTGAAGGACAAGGAAGTTAGGGATAGGTTTCATAATGAACTGGAGGAAATGAATAGAAATAAGGAAGCTAGGCCTAACGATGTAAATAGCCAATGGAACTTTCTTAAGCATAGCCTTATCGCTGCCACTGACAAAGTCTGTGGGAAAACAAAGGGTCACCCCAGGAATAAGACCTCTTGGTGGTGGAACGATGAGGTAGAACATGCTGTGAAAGAGAAAAGGAGATGCTTCAAAGCATGGAAGAAAGGAGGCAGCAGGGAGGAATACCAGGCAGGTAAACGAACTGCCAAAAGAGTTATTTACAATGCTAAAAATCGCATTAAGGACCTGGTCCTCGAACAAGTGTGTAACACTGACAATCCCAATGGGATCTTCAACCTAGCTAGGCGAGTTAAAAATGACAGTAGGGATATTATAGGTGAACAGTGTGTTAGAGATGATAATGGGAAGATTGTGTATGCAGAAAATGAAATCAGAGAAGCATGGAAGGTACACTATGAACGATTGCTAAATGTAGAGTTTGAATGGGATAAGGAACAGCTTAGTATCGAAAAACCAATATCTGGGCCCCCTCCTTTGATAGCACCAGCTGTAGTGAGCGACGCAATCAATAAAATGAAGGACGGTAAAGCTCCAGGTTGCTCCGACATTGTCGCTGAGATGATAAAAGCCTCAGGGGAGATTGGTGTAAACTTAGTCACTGAGTTGATAAACACCATTATTAAAGATGAGAAAATCCCAGAGGATTGGCTCAAAAGTGTAATAGTAAATATATACAAAGGAAAAGGGGATGCGCTAGATAGAGGAAATTATAGGGGCCTGAAAATGCTTGACCAAATCATGAAGGTCTGTGAGAGAGTCCTTGAGGGTTTGATCAGGCAAAGCATCTCTATTGATGATATGCAGTTTGGTTTTATGCCAGGACGTGGTACAACCGATGCTATCTTCATAGTCAGGCAGATGCAGGAAAGATACCTACTAAAAGGCAGGGATCTTTACTTTGTGTTTGTGGACCTGGAGAAGGCCTTTGATAGGGTACCTAGAGATGTTGTACAGTGGGCTATGAGGAAACTTGGTGTGGAAGAGTGGCTGGTGCGTGTGATAATGAAGATGTATGAGGATTCGCGAAGTTCGGTGAGGGTGAAAGGTGTACTGAGTGATGAATTCGCAGTCCGTGTTGGAGTCCATCAGGGTTCAGTGTTAAGCCCCCTCCTCTTTATTATGGTCTTGGAGGCGCTGTCTAGAGTTTTTAGAGGCGGACTCCCGTTGGAACTGTTTTATGCAGACGATTTAGTCCTAATAGCTGACAGTATGCAGGATGCTGAGGCCAAATTCAGAAAGTGGAGAGAGGGCATGGCGAGCAAGGGTTTAAGAGTCAATATTAACAAAACCAAGGTTATGCATTGTAGTTTGAGACGAGGCAATGTGGAAAAGAGCGGTGCATACCCATGTGCAGTGTGTGGAAAGGGAGTGGGCGTTAACTCAATTCAATGTAGCATCTGTCGATGTTGGGTACACCATGGGAGTAAGCGCTGTAGTAGAATAAAGGGGCCCCTGCCGAAGGATAAGTCAGAAATAGAGAAATTTGAGTGCGTAGTGTGCAAAGGCGAGCTTGTGTTAAGTGATGATCCTGTGGCTGTGAATTTTGGAAATGAGTCTTTGGAGCTGGTGAACAAGTTTTGTTACCTAGGAGATACCATCTCTGCCGGTGGTGGGGCCGAGGCTGCCACTGTTGCTAGAATTAGGTGTGGCTGGGGGAAGTTCAGAGAATTGATGCCAATCCTGACCATGAAAAGAATGCCTCTCCCCTGAAGGGAAAGGTGTATGCCTCATGTGTTAGAAGTGCAATGACGTATGCCTCAGAAACATGGGCCGTTAAAGTAGAGGATGTCAACAGAATGGAGCGTAATGAGATGAGAATGGTGAGATGGATGTGTGGGGCCAGGCTACAGGATAGAATAACAAATGTTGAGCTGAGGAGACGTTTAGGTATAAAGAGTATTAGCGAGGTGATGCGTACAAGTAGACTGGGATGGTATGGACATGTGGAGAGAATGGATGAACAAAATTGGGTGACAAAATGCAGGTCTGTGATTGTGGAGGGAGCTGCACCAAGGGGTGGACCGAGGAAGACCTGGGATCGGACTATACGCGCCGATCTCAAATCCAAGAACTTGACAAGTGAAGCAGCCCTTAACAGGGTTGCCTGGAACGCCGCCATTAGGACAAGAGACTGAAACTGCACTTATGTGTGGAACACTCAGTCTTAAAATGTTATGTATGTAACTCAACACACCACACCCCATCCTAATCCATTCCAACCCCCATCGCCTGCTCCCCAATCCCCACCCCCACCTCACCCATCCCAACCCCCAGCCCCTCCCTCACCCCCACCCCATCCTCGTGCAGCAGCACCCAACATACATCGTGCACATAACATTAACATTCTCCAATTGAACATAGATGGCATCAACACAAAGAAACACAAACTCTCACACTTCATCAAACAACACAACATACACATTGCCATCTTACAAGAAACAAAACTCCGCACAACACAAAAAACACCCACATTTTTTTTATGATTTCACCACCATCAGACAAGACCGGGCTGTCGGCGGGGGCGGTGGACTCATCACCCTGGTACACAAAGAAATATCATACATAGTTACCAGTGTACAAACCAAATCCCTCCTCCCCCCAAATGATAACACAACAGAAATACAATCAATTAAAATACGCACTGGCAACAACTCCATCATAAACACATACATCCCTCCCCAAACATCCCCTACATTACCAAATGAATACAGACCACACTTACAACACATCACAAACACCCCACACATCATCCTGGGTGGTGACTTCAACGTCAAGACGTCGGCCTGGTTTGTCGACAACCCCGACACAGACAGAGGGCTGGTACTGTACTACAAAACCAAACTGATAACCTCATCATCCTTAACGACATCTATCAACATACCCATATTCCTCACCAAGCCCTCTATAACCCATCATCTCCAGACATCACCTTTTGCTCACCAGAACTTGCCCCCACAACATCCTGGAGGGTGGTCAGAACCTTAGGCTCTGACCACCTCCCGATCATTATCACCACCAAAACCAGACTCACCCCAGCTAGCCACAAACACACATACACCAATTATAAAAGAGCTAACTGGGAAGCATTCACAAATGAGACAGAACAACACTTCACAACTCTAAACAGTACACCCATCACTAACATCAACAATGCTGTACACATACTCAATAAAACTATCCAAAACGCTGACAAGAAACACATTCCAAGAGGTAACAGAAAAGACACAACCCCAACTTCACACCAGAAATTCAAAACCTCATCAGACAACGCGACATACTGAAACACTCCCCAGCACCCCACACACAAGACATCACACAACAAATTCAAGCACTCAACACCCAAACTAACAACAAAATACAAGAACAACAAAAACTAAATTGGAATAACTTCCTACAAACACTTGATCACAAAACAAACCCCCAAAAACTCTACAAAACACTAAACAGCATCACACTTTCCAACAGCAACACAACACAATAACATGCTGCAATCACAACAACAGACTCTACTCCTTCATGTAAACAACAAGCAAACACTCTCATCAATCACTTCTCACATATCAGCCACCTAAAACCTCACAAAGACGACCGACGTGTCATCCGACGTAAGAGACAATTCCCCACAGACCCTGACTATACACCCTTCACCAATCACCAGACAAAGCATATCATTAACAATCTCAAGCACTCACCCGCTTGTGGCCTAGACAACATAAGCAACATACACCTCAGACACCTGGGACCACAAGGCATACAAGCACTCACTAACATATCAAACTACAGTTATTCACACAACACAATACCAGACATTTGGAAGCATGGTATCATCACCACATTCCCCAAACCCAACAAAGACCCCACGCTACCCTCCTCGCACCGCCCCATCACACTTCTTTGCTCCCCCTCCAAAGTCATGGAACGCCTAGTATTACAACTAATTACACCCGACCTACCCCTAGCTCCAACACAACATGGCTTTAGGCCACTGCACTCCACAAACACTCTTCTCACAGACCTTACACAAAGAGCTTTTGACGGTATCATCTCAGCTAGACCACCACACTCGACATTAGTAAAGCCTTCGATGCCATCCCCCGCCACAACCTAACAAACAAAATCTACAACACAAACATGCACAACAACACAAGAAGGTGGCTGGCCAACTTCCTAGCAGGCAGATGTGCACACGTATCTTTTGCCGGTCAGTCATCTAAAATCAGAAACTTTCCAAACGGAGTCCCACAAGGATCCGTCCTATCGCCCGCACTATTCAATCTGTACATGCACGATATAACTACACCCAATACGCCCCAAATAAACTTAGCCTCCTATGCAGATGACATAACACTCACATGCACACACCATGACCCAAAAAGAGCAACAGATCTCCTTCAACCCTATCTCAACACACTACATGGCTGGTGCACTACAAACAGACTTAATCTAGCCCCAGCCATTTCCACCGCAACCCTGCTCACAAACTAGACAGAACACGAATACATCCCTCAACTCACTACAAACAACACACCCCTAACACATACACACACACCCAAAATCCTAGGAGTAACATATGATACTCATATGACATTCAAACAGCACACCACAAACATTAAAAAGAAACTGACACCCAGACTTAATGCCCTCAGGTCACTTGCTCACACAAAATTTGGACACAACAAAGAAACTACCACCACAGTATATAAACAATACATAAGATCAGTGATGAAATACGCAAGCCCAGCCTGGCTTCTAACCTAGCTGAAACACATCATAAGACCTTACAGACTATTCAAAACAAAGCCCTGAAGATCATTACAGGCTGCAGCTACTGCACCCACAGATCACCTACATCAAGAAACCAAAATCCTCAAAGTCAAAGATCATCTGGACACGAGAGGCACTCAATTTCTGGCAGCAGCCTCCACGAACCAAGACCACCCACTAAACTACATGGCAACACACCCACAGACACCAAGAAATATCAAAACAACACCCAGCACACGGTATCACACACAATTACTGTCCTCTCTCCCTCCCTGCTCACCCCGAACCAACTTCCAGAAGCACATCCATACTCATATCTCTCGCCGATCCATCCACTCACTAACAGACAACATGCAGCTGCAAACACGACCTCCCGAAATCCATCCTTCCGAATCCTCCCTTCCTCGCGAGGACAGAGTCCACCTGGCCAGGCTGAGATGCGGACACCATCCAGATCTCCTGAGCTATCAGAAGAGACTGGATGACTCCGTTGTCGACGCCTGCTCGGGATGTAACACAGCACCCCATACCATTAAACACATCATAGAAGACTGCATTTCACACAACCACTTACGCCAACAATACAATCGGCGGGTGCCTAACTCCGAAAGGAGTTGAAGTAGGGGAGCTATCCCCCCGCCAAAGGCAGTTTTCTAGGGCCTTTCCTAGCTGTTGCTGAGAGGATTGGGTTCTAGTCATGTGGTGATGGGCTGGTCTATCAGAGTGAGAGCTGAGCGATCTGTGCCATACCCATAGCTTACTCTGACTGTTCCTTTTACTTATATATCTTCTAGATCTCAAGTGACGGCATCTTTTCCGTGGATCGACCTCCCTACTGCCAACCTAAAAGTTGGCAGATTGGGAGCCAAAGCGTCACATTTTTCCCTTGCCCCTCAACTTTCCCTTCATAATTGCTGAGGGGCACAGGGCCTTGGGTGGGGCTTTGGTTTCTCGGGCGTTTTCGCGCCCTCCTCAGCTCCCTGCCTTAGAGTGGCTTCGGTCACCTGGGTTTTGTTAGTGGTAAGCAGGGAGGGTTTTGTGGGGGCGCTCTATGGCCTTGGCCTTGCTCGGGACCTTGGGGCTGTTCGGCCAGGCAGCCTGGGGAACAACAACAACAACAACAACAACACAATCTACACTCAATGAGAGCTCTGTGGGAAAGCCCGATCGTGGCCATGGCCTTCCTCAGGGACTCGGGGCTGTTCGGCCAGGCAGCTTAGGGAACAACAACAACAACAACAACCCTGTAAAGAGCTGCCTCACTTGCCAGGTTCTTTGATTTAAGATCAGACAACAAGGTCTTGTTAAATTTGTGTATGTATGTATGTAAATAAACAATACCGGTACTGTAATGTTAAGTTATGTAAAATTATAGATATGTAGATCTACTATACATGCTTTTCATAATACATGTTCTGAGTAGGCTGGACAGCGGTGGGGAGAGGTGGTGAAGGGAAAGAAAAGTAATTGAGATGAGAAAAGATATGATAGAAAGAAAAGAAAAAGAACAGAGTAGACGGGAGGAAGTGGAGGAAAGGAAAGCGAAGATGAGAGAGAGGAGAGCAGATAATAAGAAAGGAGACAGCAAAGGAGTGGAGAAAGAGTAAAAGGAGAGAAGAGAAGAGAAGGGAAGGAAAAGTGAGAAGAGGACAGGGGGAAATTAATAATCTAATATATTAATTTCACTCCCAACACTAAACACCTCCCATTGAAATTTATGAAAGCATGTGATCCTACTGGGATTCGAACCTGGGTTACCTCATACAGATCTTAAACACTCTAACCATTACACCATCAAGACAGTTAAAGGTTAACTACATGACTACAATTTTATATCCATTTATTGAATACTGGATATCAATCTACCGTAATCATGTACTCAGATCCAACTGCACACTGAATAGCTTAATGTTTAAGTAATAAGTACCACCCCATTCTTAACATTAACAATCAATTACAGACTTCAATGTACTTGAATAAATTAATGAAAGCATATGGTCCTCCTGGGATTCGAACTCGGGACACCACACCCAGAACATAAGCATCTAAACCATTACACCACAAACACAGAGGAAAGGTGAAAAGATGAGTGGAGAGATGAAGAGAATAAAGGAGAGAAGAGAAGGAAAAGTGAGAAGAGGACTGGGGGAAAATAAATGAGAGGAAAGTTGAAAAGATGAGTGGAGAGTTGAAGAGGTTCGTGACTTACCTTGATAACGTACTGAGTGAGTTGTGCGGAGGGGGGGAGGGGAGGTTCTTCGAGCCTCAGGACCACAGGTTTGTTGGTCACTAACTTCTTCAGGTGCTGTACATCATCCCACATGGTCGCACTGGTGATAAAGGACTGGTAGATCTTGGGCAGGTGTCTGGGGAAAAATATAATTAACATTATGATTTATTCCAATATATTCCAATAAATATATTAGTCAAATAGCATAAATAAACTATGTCTCTCGTTTCCCAGCCAATTCCCATGACAACAAAAACAATAAATAAACAATATTACTCATTTACCAGCCCATTTCCATGGCAACAAATACCCTAAATAAAGAGTGTCCCTTACTTGATGATGGCCTGTATGTCGTTGAGGTGGTCAAAGGCAAACATAAGGTCAGCCTCGTCCACCACTAGCATCTGGAGGGAAGACTTAATATTGAGGTTCCCGGCAGTCATGTGGGCCAACACTCTCATGGGCGTCCCGATCACTATGTCCGGCTTGTCTGAAACACAAACGTGTTTATGTATATACTGTATATACTCAGGCACAGGCTGTCAAACCGGAGCAATATTGTTTGAAGACTGGAATGAATATGAGAAGAAATACAGGAAAATTACCCATGATGCACAAGGTATAGTTTCTCGACAACCCACCAACTAGCCAAGGTCGCTGAGCATGAAGAGGGGCCTATGGTGACATTTTAATCATAGCATACCTGCCTCCCTCTCTTTTATTCACTCTCTTACCCTACTTTATTCCATCTCTCTTTCTTTCTTCATCTAGTGCATTTTCTTTATCTTCTGTAATTTCTATGTAGCCCACCTCCCTCCCTATCTCTCCTTTCCTTCCTCACTCTCTTACCCTACTTTTTTCCCTCTCTTTCACTCACCGTCCTGGTGGTGTAATGGTTAAGGTGGCAAAAATCTGTGTGTGATAACCCGGGTTCGAATCCCGGCGGATCATATATACTTTAATTAATTTCATTGGGGGTGTTTGGTGTTGTGGTGAAATTAATAAAATATAGATTCACTCTCTCACCTTTCCTTCCTCACTCTTACCCTACTTTTTTCCCTCTCTCTTTCTTTCTTCCTCTAGTGCATTTTCTCTCTTCTTTTGTACTTAACCTTTAACTGTCTTGATGGTGTAATGGTTCAAGTGTTTAAGATCTATTTGTGGTAACCCAGGTTCGAATCCCGGGTGGATCATGTGCTTTCATTAATTTCATTAGGTGGTAGTTTGGTGTTGGGAATGAAATAAATAATTCATATTTTTTCACCAACCCACTTTACTTCTAAACTCAATTAATGAAATCAACAAATACATGTGGCACTCCAAGGACTCGAACCTAGGATACTCACACCAAAATTACGCGCAAATTAGATTATTTCTCAACGACCTACCAACTAGCAGAGGTCGCTGGGCGTGAAGAGGGACCTGCGGCGACACATCAATGAAGCGCACCTCCCTCTTGCACCACATAGTCAGCTGGCCCAGGTTCGTCTTGATCTGGTTACACAGCTCCTTACTGGGTGCAATGATCAGCACTTGTACACTCTGAAATGGTAAATAAATACTGATATTGTATATAAGTTAAGGGGAGATGGGTCATTTGTTCTGGTCCCCTTTCTTCCTCATGTTTAGCCCCATTAGCTTTTAGATTTTATAACATTCAGCCCATTAGTTTGGCACTTTTAAGACCTTTCGCCCCATTTTTTTGTCAATATTAAGACTTTAAGTGTCATTTAGGTGTTGATATTTTCCTGGCGAACGATAGCGAGCCTGTATTTTAATAGGAACCGACCTTTGGCCGGGACATAATTCCTGTCAAAAAATTTACAGTACAAAAAAAATCTTGAAGGAGGTTCTTGAGGGGGTGTATTTCATGCTTGATGGAGGTCTAGGGAAGAAACTAAAAAAAATATATATAAATGAAGAAATAAATACGCCCATCCCCTCTTATAAATCAGGCTGTCAAACGAGACACTATTCGCCATTCAAGCCTGGTCATGACAAATACATATACAGTACTGTACAATTAACTATATTAACCCCTTCTTACCGGCGACGTCTCTTTTATTTGATTTCCGCCACATTTAGATGATTTTATGAAGCTTAGGAAGAATGTGTGATAGGTAAAAGGATTAATGAAGATAGTCTGTAGCCTCATAATGGGTAGACGTCCTTCCTAAGCTGAACAAACTCATCTAATATTTGCCAGAATATAATGACAGTGTGGTAATCCCGACACTGACTTACGGAAGCGAAGCATGGACGTTGGTTGAGAGACTCAGACCAAGAGTGAGAGCAGTGGAAATGAATTACTTAAGAAGTGCGTGCGGAGTTACATGGAGGGATAGACAGACTAATGAAGAAGTAAGAAGGAGGTGTGGTGTGGAGGTAGATGTGCTGGAAAGTGTGAAAAGGAACAACTTGAGATGGTTCGGCCATATGGAACGTATGGAAAGCGAGAGAATGACTAACAGGGTGTACGAGAGCGAAGTGGAGGGACAGAGAGGGAGAAGTAGACCGAAGGAGAGGTGGAAGGATGGAGTGAGGAAGCATATGAACGAAGGCGGTGCTGGTTGGGGGGAGGGGCGTCGACTGACTGGGGACAGAGGTGCATGGGGGCAGTTCGTTCGTGACCACCCCTTCGGGGATCACGGTGTCAGGCAATAGATAAATAGAATATAATGAAAAGCACATCACCGGTACAGAAGGGGTTAATGAATCGGTGAGCTTGCCTGTTCAACTGCAGTGTGTTTACCCTCTAGAATCTTGTTTATGGCGGGGATGACAAAGGCACCGGTCTTCCCCGAACCCGTCCTGGCCCGAGCCAAGATATCTTGCCCTTGTAGCACGTAGGGGATGGCCTTTTCTTGAATTAAGGTTGGTTCTTTCCATCCTAACTTTGCAATAGCCTGAAAGGAAAAATTATTTTAAGAAAAATGTTGGTGTACAGTATATAAACATAATTCACAAGTACACTTTATCTTACAGAAAGATTAGGCTAACCTTAAATTGTTTTAGCTAGCTTACCGGTAATCTAAATAATAATGTCTAGCCTACTTTCAACTTTTCAAGTGTTCAAAATCATCAAAGGCATCGACAATATGAACTGTAGTAAGTACTTCACTATCGACCAATCTAATTACACGCGGGGAAACGGTTGAAAAATTATTGGTAAATCTTTTAATTCGCACGAATCTAAGAATTTCTTCTTCAATCGAGTTGTCAACTTGTGGAATGGGCTTCCCCGAAACGTTATAGACTGCATCACCGTTGATTCATTTAAACTCCGCCTAGACAAATATCTCTCATCAAACCCGCGACTGACTGCGTTTGTAAATGAATAACTTTATTTTATCTCCCCCTCAGTTACTAACCCATCTGTCCTCTACTAACTTCCTAATCCTGCCACGGACATTAGTTCCAGGACAGTAATTCCCTTTCCAATGTTCCCTTACCCACTCTAAACCACTGTTTGGACACTTGATCCTCAGTGTTTTGGAGGACAAGCAACCTAGAAGGGTCACTAGATCTGTTGTTGCTTGATTTCCTTTGTACTTTGTCAAGCTCATTAAAATAAATAAATAAATAAATAGGACTAACCTACTGTAGGACCTAGCTTGTACCGGTACTTTAAAAAATCTCCTTCACTGAAAATCCAAGCTGAACATTAATGGCATTGAGGCCACAAGTATGAGCTCTGCAAAATTAGAAAACCTGAGCCAACTTTCACAATTTGGTTACTACAGTACATCCTTACTCCCTGATCTTCATAGCCCTCCCCAGTCCCCACTATAGTCCTACCACTCCAAGTTCGTGATTTGGGTGTGTTAGTGTACCCTTTACACTGCTGCCATGTTTCCAAATGGTCACCCACGCGATAACTTTTTTTATGGTACCGGTACACTGCCGTGTGTGTAATAGTGTATCATTAAAGAAGTCTTGCGCCGCACTATTAGAAACAATTTATTAGGGAAAATAGGGACCTATAGACTCGCCATATTTTTCTCATTATAGTCCGCATGGAGGAATTTCGGGGAAGGATGTAGTATCCGGGCGTACGGTTGTCAGGTTTACATAGGTCGTGCGCTCGCGATTGTGTTCCTGTGACCCCGTCTATTTTTTTATGTTATTTGCCCCCTGCTGACAATATATATGATGATAACAATAAGTCATGGGGGGTGAAGGGGGACAAAGCTCTCCTGCCCCCTCAACCTATTATTGTATCCCACGACAGTAAAAATAGACGGGAACGTCATTGCGACTCATTCGCAAGCATGCTAGTGTAAAACAAGGCGAGCGGTACGGCCGAATACTACATCCTTACCATTTGTTATCGACAACTTGATAAACCCCGATTTCACCGAAAAATAACATCAAAAATTATTAAAATCCCGGCTGTAAACAAAGTATTCCGTCGACTTGACCTCCTTCTCCTTCTTGTTTTATACAATTCGGCACGCAGGTGGAGCGCCCTCAACCCATCATGTATCCAATTTAGGCTACCCCACAATTACCCAATTTTGCATTAGCCTACCACCTTGGTCTTGGTGTGAGAGTCACGCTTGATTGGTCAAGGTCACGGTGTGGCCTTAGAATCAGCTCTCTCTCCTAGGGTAAACTTATAAACTATAATATGGAAAGGGGCAGGTTGAGAGTAAAGAAGATTGGATAATCTTCAAGGACACTACATCCGCCCTATTAGAAACAATTTATTAGGGAAAATAGGTACCATTATACTCTCCATATTTTTCTCATTATAGTCCGCATGGAGGAATTTCGTTATCGACACTTGAAAAAACCCGATTACACCGAAAAATAACACAAAAATAATAAGTCCCGACCGTAAACAAAGCATTGCACACAATGAATCCTTCGACTTAACCTTCTTCTTCTTGTTCTGAAAGATGCGGTCAGTGAGATTCACCCAATAAATTACATGAGCGTTACTCACAAAAACGAAAGGTAAATATACAGGAGACGCAACAATAAAGGTAACAAATTTATAATGATAGTTTTAGGTTCCTATCATCATATGCTTCATTTCTATAAACTTTTTATCCCCGGGAAAAAAAAAAAAAAAAAATCTTGTGATTTTTCATTTTTTCAAAATAACCCTTCTGGCCCGGGGGCGCTATCCTAAGGAGTAAGGACGTTGTTGAGACCCGGGCGATCTGGCCGAAATATGTCTACGCCTAGGCTACCGTATCTTTGTTATTTTAACTGCTAGAAAATTCCGACACATGTCTAAACGTACTGTGGTTTCCACTCTGTAAACTGGTGTTGAGTAGAGCTCTCTAAGTCAACTGGTTCAGTTGTGATGACGATTTCCGTGGAGCGCATTTTGCCACGATTTTAGCAATGTGACACACTTTTCAAGACTGAATCTGTCTTTGCGGAAGTACGTGTGGAGAGTGAGCAGAGCGAGTTCTTTGACCTGTTGGTTTGAAACAGGGGTGTGTGATGTCCCCGTGGTTGTTTACTGTATATAAGGATAGAGTCATGAAAGAAATACAGTACTATCAAGAGCAGTGGATGTTGGTGTATCGCTGAAAAGGGAGGGAAATGAGTGGAAGCTACCTATACTGCTGTTTGCGGATGATACACTTCTGATGAGTGATAATGAATGGGAGTTGCAGGGTCTGGCAAATGAGTTTGGAACAGTGTGCGAAAAACGGAATTTGAAGGTAAATGCGGGGAAGAGCAAGGTTATGGTCTTCGAAAGGGGTGAAGTCACAGAGTGTGAGGTGAAGCTGAAGTTCTAGGGGTGCACCGGATAGTAGATTTTGCTATCCGGCCGGATACCGGATAAGCCGGATATCAACATAAATATCCGGCCGGATACCAGATAATTAAAAAAAATAATTTAGACAAAAAACAACTGGCTACTTAGCAAGGATACAATAATTTTAAATTTCAGTAGCTTATCAGAACTCACTGTACTAGGATAGCTTGCATGAGCTCTATATAGCCTAATTAGGCCTATAAACCTGTTGTTTTTCAATAACACTTTTATAACACAATTATAATTTTATCTTCTCCAGTCTTGCATTCATGCCAATTTGAATGTCAATAAACTTTAGGTATTTAAAATTCCTAATTTAAGGCTACCAATGAAATTATAATGTAAAACTTACAAAATTAACAAACCAAAAGAGGGACGACACAATATAAAGACAAAATAACTTATCAAAATCACTATGATAACAGTTCTGGGTAGGCCTAATCTGTAGTCAGTACGGTACAGTACTGTACATGTTACGCATGAGTTTCCCTCACCCACTGATATAATTTCTATATTCTCACCTCCCTAGAGGAAAAACTGTATGAAGGAGAGATTTCCAGAATTTACTTGTTGAATAGAAGAAAGATGGAACATTGGCTCACTCTTGGGTTAGTGAGTTGGACAGAATTGGGGTGGCAATGTGTTGAAGGGCGAATGCCCTTCAGTAAGGGAGGGGGTATACACTGACAGAGTTCTGAAGAACACTGATTATTGTAATCATGGCAGAAGAGTGAGACAGATGCAACATTGCGGCGTGTAGTGAGAGATTGTATGGAATTAGTAAGAGAAGGCTTTTAACTGTACCCTTTCAAAAAGTGTGGTATGGGTGGAACCTCCCCACACATGCAAACAGTACTCGATACATGGGCGCACTGTGCCCCTGTACAGAGCAAGAATCTGTGTGGGGGTAAAGAGAGCCCACATAACTTCTGGGAAAATGTTTTAGCAAGAGTGGTGAAATGGACTTTCCATGAAAGATCAGAAGAAAAAGAGATACCAAGAATATTGAGAGAAGACGAAGGGTTGATTTGTGTTGTTGAAGTGTAAGGGATAGTCATGTGGAAGATTGTAACGGGTATAAAGATGGAGAAATTGGGTTTTGGAAGCACTGAAAGTAACAAGATTTTCTCGGCCCCAATCGGAAATAGTTTATAGATTAGAATATATGCAAGCTTTGGCCTCATCACGTGAGTTTTGGAGTGATTGCATTATGGGATTTTGTAGAAAACTAGTTGAATAGTGTAAGGTGGAGTCATCAGCATATGAGTAGATAGGACTAGAGGTGCAGTAGAGAAGATCATTAATGAATAATAGAAATAGAACTGGAGATAGGACAAAGCCCTGACGAACACCAGAGTTCATATGTTGAGGATGTGAGTGATGGCCGTCCACAACCGCCAGTAACAAAATTAGAGATAAAGGCACAGATAAAGGGATAGAAGATGAAAATAAGTACCGGTACCATACTGTAGTTTGGAAAAAAGTTATTTGAGTCGGACTCTATCGAAGGCTTTCAATATGTATGCTTTTACCTATACAGTATTACTCTTCATAATCACCGCTTTACCATTAACTTCAACCTCTACTTTCTTCACTCGTGGGGCCTCTCTTCACAGACTTTGACTTCGAATATGTATAGTGCAATAGAGGTCTCACCAAAATCAAAATCCCGAAAGGAGGATGACTAAGATTTAGTAAGACAATAAAGGAGATCACCAGTAGAGTATCCTTTAAGGAAACTATACTGGCGATCTGAAAGAAGATTATGTGAAGATAAACGCTTAAGAAATTTTGAATTAGAGATGAGAGCAATTGCACGATACTGTAGTTGGAGGGCTGAGACCGGTCACCCTTCTTTCGGACAGGTTGAATGAGGGCAAACTTACAGCAAGAAAGGAAGATGTTAGACAAAAGCAGGAGTCAAAATAGTTTGCCTAGGCAGGGAGTCAGCATAGAAGCAAATTTTTTTATTCCAACAGGACTAACACCATAATTATGTTTCGTACGCTCAAGTATGTTAGAAATATATACGAGTAGGCTGTAACAGTACTAACAGATAAGGTAATTATTAAACAAAGTTGAGTAAATAATCTAACTACCGGTACCCAAGTAAGGATCTGGTGCAGCAAAGTTGCAAACTGAATATGTCCAATAAAGGTAACTGTTTGTACAACTTAGGGCCTTGGGCTGTTGTATCATCTGCCAGTTAAGTCACAACAGTAGTCAGAGCAGTAGTGATCATTGGTGGCCATACATTCAAAGTTATGTCTGCGAAATCAGACTTAATTACTCAGATTCATACATAGTACAAGTTTCATTGAATTGATTTGTTTCTATTGCTATTATCCGGCTTATCCGGCCGGATAAGAGATATATCCGGCCGGATACCGGATAATTGCAATATCCGGCGCACCCCTAAGCTGAACGGTCAGACTATGGAGATCGTCAACTCTTTTAACATAAGAACATAAGAACATAAGAAAATGGGAGTCTGCAGAAAGCCGATTGGCCTAAGCAAGGCAGATCCCTGTCCCACACAACCCCAATTCATTACAAAGCCCAATTATAGGCTTCACACTCTAATACCCTGAGGATCATCTTACCAAAACGGTTAGAGATTAACGCAGGATTATGGAGGTCTGCAGAGCGCTGATTGGCCCAACCCGGCTGATCCCCCTTCACACCCAACCCTTCTCGTCCATATGCTTATCCAATTTTATCTTAAAGCTCCCTACAGTTTTAGATCCCACTATAGCACTTGGTAGTCCATTCCACCCGTCTACAACTCTGTTACCAAACCAATACTTGCCTATATCTTTTCTGAAACGAAATTTATCTAATTTGAAACCATTGGTACGAGTTCTTTCGCTATCACTGAGCTTTAGTACATTTGCCATGTCCCCTTTGTTAATCCCACTAACCCACTTGAACACCTCTATCATATCCCCTCTAACTCTGCGTCTCTCTAACGAATGTAAACCTAATTTCTTCAACCTTTCTTCATACGAAAGATTTCTAATATTATGGATCATTTTTGTCATTCTACGCTGTACTCTCTCCAATGAATCTATGTCCATTCTGTAATAAGGACACCAAAATTGGACAGCATAATCCATATGGGGTCTCACTAATGACAAGTAAAGTTTTAAGATAACATCAGCAGTTCTGTTACTCACACTCCTAGAGATGAACCCGAGAATCCTGTTTGCCTTATTACGAACGCTTATACACTGTTTTCTAGGCTTCAAATCATTGCTAACAAACACACCTAGATCTTTCTCGCAGTCTGAATTTTCTAATTCTAAATTAGCTAGTTTATATTTAACATTTGTTTGCATCTTCCCTATCTTTAATACCTTGCATTTGTCAATGTTAAACTTCATCTGCCAATTTACTGACCATTCATGTAAGGTATCTAGATCCCTTTGGAGGCACTCTATATCGCTATCTGAATCAATTGATCTCCCTATTTTAGTATCGTCTGCGAATTTACTTATCCTACTAGTTATACCTAAATCTAGGTCATTTATGTATATAAGAAACAACAGGGGACCTAATACCGATCCCTGGGGCACCTCTGAAGTGCGCATGGGGGTAATTGGAAACGTCCCCCTGTGCTGACGTATTTGAGGTGTTTCCGTCACTAAAATATTCATTGTGCCATTAATAGCATTAATACTTATCCATATGCTCCTATTATGGGTTGATTATAAAGATATTAACCTGAAACAACAATAAAACGAGTGAAAACAGCGTTTGGATGGTCAAAATCGGAGATATAGCCCGCGAGTTGTATAATGTATGGGTGAGGCAAGCTGCTTTCCCGCCAATTTCCCCCAAGGCAACTGAGACACAGTCGATCGATACTCTCTCTCTCTCTTGCACTCGCTTGCCATCAGTGATGACAACACCCTGCTTGCAACTCGCTAATGTTAGCACGAAAATATACCTCAGAATAAGGGAATAACAGGGAAAATAGGTGATAACTGAAGGAGGGGGAAAGTGGGGAAGGAGGGGAGGTAGAGGACTGAGATTTTGCATGGCCCAGGGGCCAATAAAAAATAAAAAAATACAAATAATTATTATTTTTTTTTTCGATGTCAAAAGTTGATTTTTTTTTTCACTCACTCTTAAGAGTCTCCCCGCAGTCCGCCGGGGGAACTCTTAAGAGTATCCCCGCAGTTCCCGGGTTAAGTATCTGGGCAGTGTGTTGAGTAAAGATGGGACTATGGATGAAGAAGTGCAGGAGAGGGTACAACAGGGGAAGAGGGTTGTAGGAACGCTGAAAGCAGTACCGTAAAGTGGGGTAACTGCGGACTTGGGTCATAACTTCGGACATCGGCGATAATAAGTAATTAGATATTGTCATTATATAATGGAAACGCTTTTTATTGTTTTTTTTGTGGGGTCCGTTTAGAGAAATGGCAAAGGAAGAGCATGTAAAAGCCCTAGGGAACTGACACGAAAATAAATTGTTTGTATGAATGATGTTGTGACTGATATAATTTTGTAGTAACATTACCAGAGACAACATCCACCAAAGGAAATTTGTTACACTTGTATAACGCTCTAGGTAGAACATTCGCGGACTTTCCTCTAACTTTCACTCTGTTGAGCACCATCTCTCCTCCTACAAACCTGATCTTCTCTTCCTCACCAAAACCCAGGTGTCTGTAGCAACATCCAGCAACCCCTTCTCTGTATCCTCCAACTTTCTCTATCCTAGTTTCAAAGCCAAAGGCGGATGTTGTGCATATGTGCACAACAAACTCACTTGCTCTCGTGTTCCCGATTTCGACTCCTCTGAATTCTCAACTTTATGGCTCAAACTTTCCTGTCATTCTCTTACTAAATATTTCTGTGCTGTCTATCTTTCCCCTAACTCTACCAACTTTCCCAAATTCTTTGACTATCTAAACTCTACAGTGGAACACATTCTATCCATTTCTCCTTTCTCAGAAATCTCCATCTTAGGAGATTTCAACGTTCACCACCGCCAATGGCTCTCCTCTCACACTACTGATCCACCTGGTGAACAAGCCTACGTCTTTTCTATCCTAAATGACCTAGAGCAGTTAGTTCAGCAACCCACCCGTATCCCGGATCGCATCGGAGATCGGCCCAACATTCTTGACCTGTTTCTAACTTCTAACCCTTCTTCTTACACTGTCGATCTTTTCTCTCCTTTGGGCTCCTCCGACCATAAACTTATCTCTGTCACCTGTCCTATCTCTCCAGTACAGCTACCCGATCCTCCTAGCCGGCGGCGCTTGTGGCACTTTGGCGCTGCCGACTGGGAGGCTCTTCGGCAGTACTTCTTTGATTTCCCATGGAATGATTTCTGCTTCCATGGCCGAGGACCCTCGGAGAGTGCTGAACGCATTACCGAGGTAATCCTATCGGGCATGGAAGCATACATTCCATTCTCTTTCTCTCAGACTAATGCTAAAAAATCTTGGTTTACTCACGCCTGTTCTACTGCTGTCCGCAATAAGGAGGAAGCATTCAAACGGTACCGACGCCTTAAAACTCAAGACTCTCATTCTTCATATGTTTCTGCCCGGAATCAAGCCAAATCTGTTCTTCGACTTGCCAAACACTCTTTCATCAATAATAAATGCACTGAACTATCCAACTCTAGCTCTTCCCAAGCTTTCTGGCATCTAGCCAAAAAACCTCTCCAACAATTTCTCTTCCTCGTCTTTCCCTCCCCTTTCCCACTCTGATGGCACAACCATCACTTCTTCCTCTGACAAAGCTAAACTCTTCGCTCAAACTTTTGCTAGAAACTCCACCTTGGATGATTCCGGTGCTATTCCTCCCTCTCCGCCCTCCTCTCTCTTACTTATGCCTAATATCCTAATCTCTTCTAAAGATGTACTTTCTACCCTCTCTGGGCTTAACACTAATAAGGCGTACGGTCCGGACGGTGTTCCTCCTGTTGTTCTCAAAAACTGTGCTTCCGTGCTGACTCCCTGCCTAGGCAAACTCTTTCGTCTCTGTCTATCCTCTAACGTCTTCCCTTCATGCTGGAAGTTTGCTCACATTCAACCTGTCCCAAAGAAGGGTGACCGCTCTCAACCCTCCAACTATCGTCCAATTGCTCTTATCTCTTGTCTTTCTAAAGTTTTTGAAACTATTCTTGCTTCCAAATTTCTTAAGCATTTCTCTTCTCATAATCTGCTCTCAGATCGCCAGTATGGCTTCCTTAAGGGTCGCTCTACTGGTGATCTTCTTTCATATCTTACTAACTCTTGGTCATCCTCCTTTCGGGACTTCGGTGAGACTTTTTCTATTGCACTAGACATATCGAAAGCCTTCGATAGAGTCTGGCATAAATCTTTAATTTCTAAACTACCCTCCTTCGGTTTCTATCCCTCCATCTGTGCCTTTGTCTCTAATTTCCTTTCCGGTCGTTCCATAGCTGCGGTTGCGGACGGCCATTGTTCACTTCCTCACCCTATAAACTCCGGTGTTCCTCAGGGCTCTGTCCTATCTCCTATTCTCTTTCTAATTTTTATAAATGATCTCCTTAACTGTACCTTAATTCCCATCCATTCATACGCAGACGACTCAACCTTACACTACTGTACTCCATAGTTTTTCAGAACGCCCCAGCCAGCAATCCCTCAACGACAAACGTAATGAAGCCATAGAACTCTTAAATTCTGATCTAAATACTATTTCCAATTGGGGCAGAGAAAACCTTGATAACTTTAAATCTTCCAAAACCCAATTTCTCCATCTATCTACCCGTCAGGATCTCCCAGCGGACTATCCCTTATTCTTCAACAATACAAAAATCAACCCTTCATCTTCTCTCAATATTCTTGGTGTCTCTTTTTCTTCTGCTCTCATTTGGAAGGACCATATTACCAGTCTTGCTAAGGCAGCCTCCCAGAAGCTGGGTGTGCTCAACCGCCTTAGGGGGTTCTTTTCCCCTGCACAGCTTCTTGCTCTGTACAGGGGCATAGTGCGCCCTTGTATTGAGTATTGTTCACATGTGTGGGGAGGTTCCTCTCACACCACTCTCCTAGACAAAGTTGAAAGGAAGGCCTTTCGTATCATAAACTCCCATCCACTCACCAACTCTCTGCAATCTCTCTCTCTCCGCCGCAATGTTGCATCTCTCTCGCTATTCTATCGCTACTATAATAATCAGTGTTCCTCAGAGCTATCCCAGTGCATACCACCTCCTTTACGTAGGGCACGTGGTACCCGTCTTGCAACTCAATCCCACCCCTACTCTGTGCAACTCTCCAACCCAAGAGTGAAACGTTACTCTCAAACTTTCTTCTACTCAACATCTGAGCTCTGGAACTCTCTCCCAGAATCAGTCTTTCCCTCTTCCTATGACTTAAATTGCTTCAAACTCCGTGTGTCCAAGCATTTTGGCTCGAATGTCCCTTGATTTTGGCCCTGTCACTCTTTCAACTATGGGGGAGGCACTCGCTATAGGCAGTTATGCCTTTTGCCTCCCTCAATCACATAGAAAAAAAAAAAAAATCATTTAACCGATTGTGTTTAAAAAAAAAAAACATGGTAACTTCGGACATGGAACAAAACAACCGTGTGTTATTATTTGCCCTATGAAAATCATTCATAATACTTGTCCATCATTAACATGGTGGTAAAAGATCAAATAATCATTCTCTGAGTCCAAAAACCCATAAAAATATGATAATATGCTAACCGATTTATGTATTTCGGATAATTCTGGATATATAATATATATAAATTAGGAGAGGCATATATCTTGTCCAAAAAAATTTCATCTGCCGAAAGAAACACCAACAAATACGTTATACCTATAAAAATGCTCAAATTCATAAAAGTGTATATGCAGTGATATAGTATACATACCTATATATTTTCACTAGGCCTAGTTAATTTTCGAGTTATTGATTTGACAGCATTGGTTATTTTTCCTGCTCAATATTTTCTAGGAGTGAGCTCAATACCTAACGAGAACAGATCCAAACAGAATATATGTTAAACATCGTATATATCCCCCTCCTATACTGATTATACAGGCCTAAAAGTATTGACTGTGCATTTTCCACTATAACATCGGACAGGAATAAGCAGCAATAATAAAATATTCATATAAAATAGTAGGAGCCGAAAAATGAATGAAATAAGGCCACGAACGTAGGTCCGAAGTTCTCCTCCGTTTGTCCGAAGTTATCTCAGCTCTCTTGGCAACCATTTTCCATAAGAAACACCATATGTCCGAAGTTATCCATACATGTCCGAAGTTATCAACTTTTCAAGCAAACTTCGGACATTATTTAGGATAAGGATAGCTCTCTTCGTATGGGGGATAATTTTAGGAGGCTTCCTGGATTACGGCGCACTATCAGCATACTGTACATCACTTGACCTAGTTAAATCTCTATAATGTGTTTACACTCAGGAGAAATTGTTAAAAAACATCGAAAAATTTCCTAAGTTACCGCATTTTACGGTAACAAGAAATAGGGTGGTCAGTATGGAAGTGAAGAAGTCCTTGCATGACAGTGTGGTAATCCCGACACTGACTTACGGAAGCGAAGCATGGATGTTGGTTGAGAGACTCAGACCAAGAGTGAGAGCAGTGGAAATTAATTACGTAAGAAGTGTGTGCGGAGTTACATGGAGGGATAGACAGACTAATGAAGAAGTAAGAAGGAGGTGTGGTGTGGAGGTAGATGTGCTGGAAAATGTGAAAAGGAACAAGTTGAGATGGTTCGGCCATATGGAACGTATGGAAAGCGAGAGAATGACTAAGAGGGTGTACGAGAGCGAGGTGGAGGGACAGAGAGGGAGAGGTAGACCGAAGGAGAGGTGGAAGGATGGAGTGAGGAAGTACATGAACGAAGGCGGTGCTGGTTGGGGGGAGGGGCGTCGACTGACTGGGGACAGAGGTCACGAGGTGCATGGGGGCGGTTCGTTCGTGGCCACCCCTTCGGGGATCACGGCGTCAGGCAATAGATAGATAGATAGAATCTGTCTTGCAGACCACACGACAACAAAGCTCAGACGTCTGTTTGCTGCCAGAGGTGCGTGCATCGCCTCCGACAGGTTTTGTTTACATATGTCGGACGCGCGGCTTTCAAAACAAGCTGAATAGGCTTTCAAGCTTACGGACTATATAAGGACACCCGGGTTCCTGCCCATCTGCCGCGGTGTCCTTAGGAGGGCGAGCCCGGGCCAGAAGGGTTAACCTAACCTAAATGTATTTGGGGGCTATTAGGTTAGGTTAGGTTAGGTTAGGTTAGGTTAGGTTAGGTTAGGTTAATGACCAAAAAAAAAAAAATCCCAAGATTTTTTTTTTTTGGGTAAAAATTGGAGAGACCCCTGACAGCCTTTTTACTAGCTAATTCTAGTTTTGTGTTTATTTTTCTTTTATATACAGTGTTGTTTAATACCGAGGACCGTCGCATTTTAGTAAAAATTTACCAGAACATCCCGTACTTCCCAAATTTGACTAATTCCGTGAACGTGACGATAGTGTGTTGTTATGTGTGCGATTAGTTTGCTTGGGAAACAGAGTAACTTTATGTGTGCGATTAGTTTGCTTGGGAAACAGAGTAACTTGCTCATGTAGTAATGTACACCCTATGAGGTGGATTGTGTTCTTTTATTTAATAAATTTCATTTTAGTAAGCGTTGTTTCCACATAGCGATTTTGATAATTTAATTTGACTTTATATTGTCCTTGTCCCAATTTTGGTTTGTTTAGTTTGTCAGTTTTACAAGCAATTTCAACATTAAACTAAAACAGGGTTTAGACCGTTGCGTACCCATAAACAGGGAACGTGAGCTGGGTTTAGACAGTCGTGCACCCATAAACAGGGAACGTGAGCTGGGTTTAGACAGTCGTGCACCCATTAACAGGGAAAGTGAGCTGGGTTTAGACCGTCGGTTAGTTTTCGGTTAGGTTAGGTTAGGTTAGGCTAATGTTGAAACTTGAAAATACTAAAATGCGACAGTCCTCGGTATTAAACAACTGTATATCAAAGAAATATAAACAAAACACTAGAATTAACTAGCCTAGTAAAAAGGCTGTCCGGGGCCTGTGACGAGGTCTCTTCAATTTTTACCACTAGGCTAGTTTTGATCATTAACTATAGTTTTGATGTGAATACTACCGCAACTACGAATCTAGTATATATATAAACCTAACCAAACAACCCAACCTAACCTAACCTAGACCCAGTACGTGGGATACAACACTAGCCCTTGCATGCCAGTTACTGTGGGTTCATATACTAGACATACAGTAACATCTATGTAGAACATAACACTTTACCGTAGCGAATGTACTCCATTCCGAACACTTTTTGTAAACATTGAACACGTCCGTAGCAGAGCTCTCAAGATTGCGGGACTCAGTTTGTTTACGCGCGGGACTATTTATATCGACAAAATAGAGTTACAAAACTTATCCAAGTTATCAAAACTATTCTCCCACAATGGAATCTATGTGAGTATATTATAAGGATTCCATAGAGCTTCACTTTCCCTAATAAGAACATAAGAACATAAGAAAATGGGAGTCTGCAGAAAGCCGATTGGCCTAAGCAAGGCAGATCCCTGTCCCACACAACCCCAATTACAAAGCCCAATTATAGGCTCAACACTCTAATACCCTGAGGATCATCTTACCAAACCGGTTAGAGATTAATGCAGGATTACGGGGGTCTGCAGAGCGCTGATTGGCCCAACCCGGCTGATCCCCCTTCACACCCAACCCTTCTCGTCCATATGCTTATCCAATTTTTTCTTAAAGCTCCCTATCGTTCTTGATCCCACTATATCACTTGGTAGCCTATTCCACCCATCTACAACTCTGTTACCAAACCAATATTTGCCTATATCTTTTCTGAAACGAAATTTATCTAATTTGAAACCATTGGTACGAGTTCTTTCGCTATCACTGAGCTTTAGTACATTTGTCATGTCCCTTTGTTAATCCCACTAACCCACTTGAACACCTCTATCATATCCCCTCTAACTCTGCGTCTCTCTAACGAATGTAAACCTAATTTCTTCAACCTTTCTTCATACGGAAAATTTCTAATATTATGGATCATTTTTGTCATTCTACGCTGAATTCTCTCCAATGAATCTATGTCCATTCTGTAATAAGGACACCAAAATTGGACAGCATAATCCATATGGGGTCTCACTAATGACAAGTAAAGTTTTAAGATAACATCAGCAGTTCTGTTACTCACACTCCTAGAGATGAACCCGAGAATCCTGTTTGCCTTATTACGAACGCTTATACACTGTTTTCTAGGCTTCAAATCATTGCTAACAAACACACCTAGATCTTTCTCGCAGTCTGAATTTTCTAATTCTAAATTAGCTAGTTTATATTTAACATTTGTTTGCATCTTCCCTATCTTTAATACCTTGCATTTGTCAATGTTAAACTTCATCTGCCAATTTACTGACCATTCATGTAAGGTATCTAGATCCCTTTGGAGGCACTCTATATCGCTATCTGAATCAATTGATCTCCCCATTTTAGTATCGTCTGCGAATTTACTTATCCTACTAGTTATACCTAAATCTAGGTCATTTATGTATATAACAAACAACAGGGGACCTAATACCGATCCCTGGGGGACACCACTTTTGACTGCTCCCCACTCTGACTTGGTACCATTTATGCTGACTCTCTGTTTCCTACCAATTAGCCATGACCTAATCCATCCCAACAACGACCCTCCTATTCCATGTGCCTCAACCTTTCTCATCAATCTCTCATGAGGGACTCTGTCGAAAGCTTTACTGAAATCTAAATATATAATATCATATGACTTGTCACTATCTACTGCTTCATATACCTCTGAGAAAAAGCTAAGCAAATTAGTAAGGCAAGAACGTCCCTGAGTGAATCCATGCTGAGAAGAATTTATTAAGTTAAATTTTACTAAGTGGCTTCTAATTTTCCTAGCAATAATGGACTCTAGCAACTTTCCTATGATTGATGTGAGACTAATGGGACGGTAATTGGATGCTATCGATTTATCACCTTTTTTGAAGATCGGAACTACATTTGCAAGCTTCCAAGCTTCTGGAACTAAACCTGTTTCTAATGACTTGTTAAATATAAATGCTAATGGACTACTTAACTCATCTCTGCATTCTTTTAATACTCTAGCATATACCTCGTCAGGACCAGGCGATTTTTGAGGTTTCAGTCTGTCAATTTCCTTAAGCACATCATTTCTACTTATACTAACTGTACTTAACATATTTTCTATACTATCACTATATACCATATTGACTTCTGGAATCTGTGCCAAATTTTCATTAGTGAAAACGGAAAGAAACTGACTATTTAATGTACTGCACATTTCTAAATCATTTTCTGTTATTTCTCCTATTGAAGTTTTTAGGGGGCCTATTACATCTCTAACTTTAGATTTATATAGTTGGTAAAAAGCTTTAGGGTTATTTTTTGAGTCGCTGGCTATCCTTATTTCATAATTTATTTTTGCTTTCCTGATTTCCTTTTTGACCTGTCTTGATAGAGTCTGATAGTATATATGTAAATGATTTTCACCTTTCTTTATTTTTCGATATATTCCTTTCTTTTTTCCTATAAGATCTATTAGCTTATTAGTCATCCATTTTGGTTGGTTCTGCGTCGATCTAAATCTTCTTTTAGGGATATATTTATTTTGAGCATTGTGGAGTGAAGCAATAAACTGGTTATATGTAGGTGGCAAGTTTAACTCTGGCATATCCTGACTTAATTGCTTAACAATAGGGTCCACCCTTAAGTCTCTTCTTAGCCCACCATAATCGGCTTTTCTGAAATCTGGGATAAGTGTCGTATTCTCTTTAGCATTCCCTGTCCATTGTATATTAAAAAAAATAGATTTATGATCGCTATTTCCTAGGTGGTCACCAATCTCTACATTATTTATCATATGTTCATTGTTACTGAAAACTAAATCAAGAATATTAATACCTCTAGTCGGCGTATCTATGAATTGAAATAAAAAACTATCTTGTACTACCTCAATAAACTCTACTGAATCGGAGTCGCCTATTTGGTGCTGCCAATCAATGTTCGGAAAATTAAAATCCCCCATAATGCACACATTGCTAAACCTTGATGCTATTTTAATTTCCTCCCATAACGATTTTCCGCCATTTCTACTCATATTAGGCGGTCTATATATAACTCCAATAACTATGGTCTCACTACCTTCGTTAATCTCTACCCAAACACTTTCATTATCATTATTTAGTCTAATACCTGATTTAATACAGCTTTTTAATGTACTCCTGACAAACACTGGTATACCCCCGCCCCTCCTACTTGTTCGGTCATATTTAAACAAACTATATCCTGGAATATCAAATTCTGCTAAAAAATGCCTAGATTCTGTATTAATCCACGTTTCAGTTAGCGCTATTATGTCTATATTTTCTGTGCTAACGAGTGCTCTAAGTTCGTTCATTTTGTTACATAAACTCCTACAATTTGTATAATATACCCTCAACCTATTACTTTTATTTGCAACTAATTTTCTATTGTGTTTAGCTAACTTATTATTTCCTGTTGAACTACTAGCTCTAGACGGAAATTCTACTCTATCAGTATTCTCATCTTTACTATCAGTTACATGTGTAGTGTTATCGATACTACTATTACACATCACTATATCCGCACTATCTTGACTGATTATTTCTATTTTACTCACTGGTTTGTCACATGAAGTACCTGTTCCATATGGAGACAGTATTTTACTTACACACCCAGGTTTTTTTAACGAAACCCCGCAACAATCTTGTCGAGTGAGCTGGCCAAGGTCGAAACTCCTAGTCGAGAGAGATGTACTCCATCCTGGGCATACAGTTCATCCTTACCATAAAAGAGGGACCAGTTATCCAGGAATGAAATAGTATTTGCCTTACAATACTTCTCCAGCCGGCTATTTACACCAATAGCCCTGGAGGACCATTCCTTCCTTACCCCTCTTCTAGGCAGGATACTGTTTACCACAGGAACTCCACCTTTTTCCTTGATCCTCTCCAACATTTCCTGATACTTGGAGAGCAACTCCTCAGTCCTGCATCTCCATATGTCGTTGCTCCCTGCGTTGAGGAAGATGATGGGGTCCTCCCCACTCACTTCCATGACAGCATCTATCTTCTCAGCCACCCTCCCGACTCCGGCACCAGGCACGCAGACAACTTTACCAACCTGAGTGTTTGTTGCCCTGCCAAGGTATCTAACCAATGAATCACCGACAATGAAAACAGACTTAGCTTTTTCCTTTTGTCGACGTGTAGCAGCAGTTGTTGCAGCAACAGCAGCAGACTCCCCCCCCTCCCCTCTCACTGCCTCGATGATCGCCACTTCATCGCCATCACTCTCATCAGCCAAGGTGCTGAAGTTGTTGTGGGTCTTGACTGGCTGCCTTTTCAGCTTGTAGGCCGTTGCACTAGTTGACACCACTTTCCAAGGGGCTTCACGATCCCTGGGAACACTTCCGGTAGCCTCACACTTCTTCTCCGCCATAGCTAGTCTCAAGGCCAAATTTTCATCTTTGAGACACTGAATCTCCTGCTCCACACTCTCCAGTCTTTCTTGCAAAGCAAGACAAAGCTGTAGTATGGGAGGAGACAGTAGACTCATCAACAACAGCCATCACTATGAAAGTTCACTAGGACCTCACTAAGGGTAAACCGGTACACTAGCGGTCACTGGGGACGTCCACACTAGTCACGGGTCAGAGGGCAACTGAATAAATTATGTATTATTTATGTATTTATGTATTATGTATGTATTATAATAAATTATGTATAGGCCTAGCCTAATAACGCTGCAAGTCTAGGCCTAGCCTATTCCCTATACACTTCATTACACTTTGTTGTATTCCGTCCGTTAGTGACACAGTTGAGCTGGGGCTCCACTGCGACCAGGCAGCTCCCTTTCTTCCACTCTCCATTCTAGAAGTCGGTTGGAGTTGGTGCTGGGGTATCCTGGTGTTGGTGGCCGGTCCGGTATTTTGGCCAGCCACATGTCCAAGTGTTTCTTGAAGGTGTCTGGAGACACCCCGGTCATGTTCCTGAGAGGGGCTGGTATACAGTTGAACAGTCTGGTTCCATTGTATGTAAAGCTGTGATGGATCAGGGATTTGATTTTTTGTGTTGATCCCGGCGTAGTCCTCACATAGCACAGCCTCCCTCGCCTTTGGTGTTGAGTCTCTTGGATGTTTGGATTTGGTACCTTTTTTTCCAAAATCTTCCAGACGTAGATGATGATGTATCTCTCCCTACGTCTTTGAAGTGAGTACAGCTATAGGCTAGGAATTATAATTTTTTTCTCCACACTCCCTCTAGGAAGTCCTTAACACTCTGTGCAGTGATCTCGTTCCCTACTGTAAAATCGTGATTCACCAAATAGGCCTAGCCTAGCCCAAATGGCGCCATTGATGCTGTACCGTCAGATTGATGGATAATGGGTAAGTTAGGCTAATGCAAATCCTCCACTCAAACCATGAAAATTAACTATAAAACACAACACTAGGCCTAGCCTAGGGCCCTAGGATAGGCCTAATCCTAAAAAAAAAAAAAAAAAAAAAAAAAAAAAAAAAAAGTAAATAGGCTATGGCTGATCTAGTCTAGCCTAGTAACCTAGTTATCTTGAATGGTACTAGGCTAAGCTACTTTGCCAAATGTATTAATAACTGTATTTCCATAAACTAGGCTACACTCACCTCCAATATTCTGTCATCAAGTCCCATTTCATGGAATTGGACAGTTTTCTCCTCTGCGTCTGTATCACCCATTGTATATGTGTACTGGTACTATATGCTGCTCAAATATCAGTAGCTTGACATTTATTTGTTATCTTTGTGAAGAGCAAAATGTAGTTGGTCAGCCGAATTGAAGCTCTTTATTAGAAATTCGAAGCAAAGAGCTCCCACGAGCACGGGTTCGTCTGTTTTCAAGTTTTGTTTACATTCTAACACGTGAAGGTGCGAGTTGCCGGACACAATACGGTATTGACTACAATACTGAAAGTATAGAGAAACAACGAAACAATTAATATTTATTCGCATCGGTAAGTGGACGCAACCCAATGTTAATAAGCAATATTGTTTCCTTTGTTCTATCTATTGATAAAACTGAGAAATACATTCATAATATTAAACTGTAGCGCTACGTATTGGTCTGAGTACAATACACGCCTGGGAAGAGATTACACGCTTAATTTATTGAATACATAAAATATTAATGATGCACTTCACTATAGGATAACAGCATACAATAATAACTTATAAGGCTTACAAAGTATTTCAAAAATGTACATAAACATGAATTTGTGGTCAGGTGACGGTATTGAGGGATAAGCCCATACAACGGCTCCTCGTATCTACTTTATACTTTCCTATTATCTGAAAAGTGTTGAGAGGGAAGAAGGGGTGTTGGAGAGAGAAGAAGCTGTTGAAGTGGCTTTGTTATGTGTGTTATTAGTATGTATATACGTCGTCGAGGTGTCCCTCGACTGGGTGCGAGCATGTGTAGTGACTATAGCGTCTTGAACTTCCACCCAGAAGGCCCAGGGTCGCGCCCACGCTCGGCGCATTAAGGTTTTTCACAATCACTGAGTCGTTACCATCCCTCATGAGCAAGGGGATGGGATAGTAGTACAGGACCCCAATGGAAATACGCCTAATCAGCCTTATTGGGTTATCCTTAGCTGGCGCATGCGCTAGCTTTAAGAACTATTATTATTATTATTATAAACACGTACGCTAGGTCAGGTCGTACTACCACACCCACTAATTGTCCACCTTGGCTGGGGTTGAGCCCGGGTCAAGTAGATTTACACGTGAGCGTGCTCTCCACTCGGCCGCCGCGGCTCTTAGTTGGTAGTTCAATTGGCTCACAAGGATCCATGACGATCTCAGACAGGTGGAGACATTTGGTCAGTCTCGATCAGCAGTTAATTGGCATACCTCTGTTCACTTAATTAGCAATAAAAGGAACTTGGATATAGAATATATAGCGGAAATTTAAAAATTTGCAGCGACCTTGATTATGTACTGTATTAATTGCCATTCTTCAATTTCTATGGTAAAGTGTTCCATGCGCTATAGTGAATTCCTCCGCAATAAATGGCGCTTAACCAGCATGGCTGCTGCGATAAGCCTGTTTATTACATTGCCACCAATGCAAGATTTACCTTAGATTTGAAAAGAATTCATTATATCTACCATATAAAGCAATATTATTGCACCATATATTAACAATACATTAAACTATAAACTATAGCGGCTCGCTGGTGTATTGATTAGCGTCTTGGACTTCCACCCAGAAGGCCCAGGATCGCACCCACGCTCAGCGCAGTAAAGGTTTTTCACAAGCGCTGAGTCGTTGCCGTCCTTCATGAGCAAGAGGATGGGGTAGTAGTACAGGACTCCAATGGAAATACGCCTAATCGGCCTTATTGGGCTATCCTTAGCTGGCTTAGCATGCGCTAGCTTTAAGAACTATTATTATTATTATTATTATTATTATTATTATTATTACTTGATACAAGGAGACAACATTAATGCATAGACAACAAATGTTATATAAACTCACTAACAACTTAATGTATGTATATGTAGGCTACTCATGCAGGTACATACCCCATAGCTGAGGGTGGCCGACTCAAGACAGAGCCCGAACAGTGGACAACACAGCACAACATAAAAAGTAAAATATAAATTCCCACACTTCTAGGTCACCCAGGAGAAGACCCAGAGACCAACAGCGGAGCACACCACAAATGCCTGCTCCTCACATCCAGGCATGACCCCAATTCATATATACCGGCTCCCCGGGCCAGGCGCCTGACGGACGATTATCTAGTCCAACTGGCGCCAGAGTCCCGAACCCCTCTCCCAACAACCGCATTATCGCTCATCTATTCACAATCATTCTCCATTAATTAATTCATTTTCATAATCATTACCACTTCTCTTACCTGTAGTGTAAAGTCAGTGAAAATAGGCTAGCCTAAAACAGACCTCGGATGCGGAAATACCCTGAGCCGAACAGACCAAGTGGGATATCTCTATTGGCCTAACTGGTAAGGTGCCTGCCTCACACCCAAGGGTCGAGAGTTTGTGCCCCCACCAGGGCATGATATTTTCGTGAGGCTATTTCCGCATTTAACGAAGTTTAGGTGTGCTGGTTAAATTGTTCAGATGGTTGAGAGTAAGATCGGAGCTCCATAAATCCTCTTTCGGGTAAGGTGTAAAAACCGATCCCCACACCCCTCCCTCACCAAACCATCCATACAATTATAGCCTACATTAAACAACCACGGTGACATTACACAACCCTGTCGCAGACCTACATTTATCTGAAACCATTCATTTAACTTATTTCCTACTCTAACACACGCTCTGCTCTCTTCATAAAAACTCTTGACTGCTCTTAACAAATTTCCTCCAATTTCATAACAATACCTTCCACATCGCTTCTCGTTCCACACGATCATACGCTTTTTCCAAGTCCATAAAATCCCAAAATATTTCCTTAGTAGACACAGATATAAATACATATTTACACCTTACAAACAATTTACGAGCCACAACTTAAAATATCACACATATCAGGCAAATAAGAAACATAATGCTCTCACAATATTCCCCGCAGCATCCAAGAGCAGATCGAATCATATCCTATTTCTATAAGTAGTTAACCCAGGAACGGCAAGATGCAGTCTTAAGAGGTTTTGGTGGGCAAGGGCGAGGAACCTCTTAAGAGGTAAGGCCTAAAAAAAATCTTTTAAAAGGCCCCAGTAGCACCTAAAACAAGTTTGTTTTTTTCCTCCATATCTCATATCACTCTTCCACATGCGTCAATATCCTCTCCCCCCCCCCGCTTCAATTATCACCTATTTTTCCTCTTATTACCATCTTTATTGGTGTATTTATCAAGACAATATCTGCAATCCGGTTCCAGGGTGTGGTGTTGTTGGTACCGAGCGTATGGAGTGCGAGAGAATGAGGGAGGGGAGGTTCAGTGTGGCTGTATAGGCTCCAGAGAGAGAGGCTGTATACGTCGCTGCTGGCTCACAATTCATGAATGGACGTTCGGTAAGTAATCGCGATTTTGACGATCCAAACATTATTCCCACTTGTTTTATTGTTGTTACATGTTACTATCTTCATACTAAACGTAAAATAGGCGCATATGAATAAGTAATAATTATATTTATCATAAAATGACGATCATAGGCAGGAATGAGTTTGGAACAGTGTGCAGAGGGTTGTAGGAACGCTAAAAGCAGTAACAAGAAATAGGGTGGTCAGTATGGAAGTAAAGAAGTCCTTGCATGACAGTGTGGTAATCCCGACACTGACTTACGGAAGCGAAGCATGGACATTGGTTGAGAGACCAAGAGTGAGAGCAGTGGAAATTAATTACTTAACCTCTGAAGTGCGCATGGGGGTAATTAGACACCTCTGCCTGTGCGCATGTATTTGAGCTGTTTCCATCACTAAAATATTCATTTTACCATAAATAGCATTAATACTTATCCATATGCGCCTATTATAGGTTGATTATAAAGGTATTAACCTGTTACAACAATAAAACAAGTGAAAACAGCGTTTGGATGGTCAAAATCGGCGATACAGGGCGGGAGTTGCATAATGTATGGGTGAGGCAACCTCCTTTCCCACCAATTTCCCCCAAGGCTGGAGAGACACTCTTGCACTCGCTTGCTAACAGTGATGACAATGCCCTGCTTGCAACTCGCTAATGTTAGCACGAAAATATACCTCAGAATAAGGGAATAACAGGGAAAATAGGTGATAACTGAAGGAGGGGAGGAAAGTGGAGAAGGAGGGGAGGTAGAGGACTGATATTTTGCATGGCCCAAGGTAAAAAAAAATAAAATAAATAAAAAAAAAAAAAAAAAAAATCGGTTTAAAATTGATTTTTTTTTCTCTGGCTCTTAAGTCTTCCCGCAGTCCGCCGTGGGAACTCTTAAGAGTCTTCCGGCAGTTCCCGGGTTAAGGAGTGCGTGCGGAGTTACATGGAGGGATAGACAGACTAATGAGGAAGTAAGAAAGAGGTGTGGTGTGGAGGTAGATGTGCTGGAAAGTGTGAAAAGGAACAACTTGAGATGGTTCGGCCATATGGAACGTATGGAAAGCGAGAGAATGACTAAGAGGGTGTACGAGAGCGAGGTGCAGGGACAGAGAGGGAGAGGTAGACCGAATGAGAGGTGGAAGGATGGAGTGAGGAAGAACATGAACGAAGGCGGTGCTGGTTGGGGGGAGGGGCGTCGACTGACTGGGGACAAAGGTGCATGGGGGCGGTTCGTTCGTGGCCACCCCTTCGGGGATCACGGCGTCAGGCAATAGATAGATAGATAGGCAGGAATGGAGCCTAATATTGCCGTCCAGAAGTGTGGTGTTCACCACACATAGCTCGCACTTAGCGGGTTAATAGCACCTCTATTCTTTCAAAACTAGTATCACCAGTCATTATCTCCCTAATCCTAATCCACTAGCTGTTCTCCTTACACATTATGCCTCCGGAGAGCAGACCTCGATCTGCATACAAACATGGAAACGTATGGGGGTGGATGGGAAACGTACCGAGCAATGATATATAGTCCAAGTACTTATGAAATGGTTGCATGGGGTAAACTGTAGGATACATTGCGGGCCTGATTGCAGTATCTTTAATAGCTTGTGCCAGGTACTATTTCAGTCGTCAAGATGAGCAAGCGTAAGGATATGTGGCGACCCCATCGCCCGTCATTTGTGTGGCGCAGATAGCCCCTGGAGGATGGGCCTGGGAGTTCCACCTCCAGAATTAACTCCCACGTATGATGGATCAGTAAGCATCAGAGCTGGGCCGTTTGCCTGCAAAGGACCCAGTTCTGACTGATCCTCGATCCCTATACGTACCCTTTAAGAGAAAAAGGGTTGGCTAGTACTGACTGACGGAGATAATGAGCCTGCAGATGTAATTGAAAAAAGTATGACATGAGAATGTCTTAATTTTTTATCTTTTACCTTTCATTTGTTAGTTTTTCTTGGTATATTGTTCTCCCGTGGGAACATTGACATACTGTAGGCCTACAGCAAAGTGGGACACGTCAGCTCATATGTATATATATATGATTTGAAGCCTAGAAAACAGTGTATAAGCGTTCGTAATAAGGCAAACAGGATTCTCGGGTTCATCTCTAGGAGTGTGAGTAACAGAACTGCTGATCGATGTTATCTTAAAACTTTACTTGTCATTAGTGAGACCCCATATGGATTATGCTGTCCAATTTTGGTGTCCTTATTACAAAATGGACATAGATTCATTGGAGAGAGTACAGCGTAGAATGACAAAAATGATCCATATTAGAAATCTTCCGTATGAAGAAAAGTTGAAATTAGGTTTACATTCGTTAGAGAGACGCAGAGTTAGAGGGGATATGATAGAGGTGTTCAAGTGGGTTAGTGGGATTAACAAAGGGGACATGACAAATGTACTAAAGCTCAGTGATAGCGAAAGAACTCGTACCAATGGTTTCAAATTAGATAAATTTAGTTTCAGAAAAGATATAGGCAAATATTGGTTTGGTAACAGAGTTGTAGATGGGTGGAATGGACTACCAAGTGCTATAGTGGGATAAAAAACGGTAGGGAGCTTTAAGATAAAATTGGATAAGCATATGGACGAGAAGGGTTGGGTGTGAAGGGGGATCAGCCGGGTTGGGCCAATCAGCGCTCTGCATACCCCCGTAATCCTGCGTTAATCTCTAACCGTTTTGGTAAGATGATCCTCAGGGTATTAGAGTGTTGAGCCTATAATTGGGCTTTGTAATTGGGGTTGTGTGGTACAGGGATCTGCCTTGCTTAGGCCAATCAGCTTTCTGCAGACTCTCATTTTCTTATGTTCTTATATATATATATGTATATACTGTATAAGAACATAAGAAAATGGGAGTCTGCAAAAAGCCAATCGGCCCATACAAGGCCAACCCCAATTATAGGCCCAACTCACTAAAACCTTGAGTACTGCCCCCACCAAAATGGTCAGGGATTAACACAAGATTACGGGGGTCTGCTGAACGCCGATTGGCCCACACCTGGTAGATCCCCCTCACACCCAACCCCTCTCGTCCATATGCCTATCTATATAGCCTATATATATACTATATAGGCTATATATATTTTTTTTTTATAGGCTATAATTTATATATATAGGCTACAGTATATATATATATATAAAGACTATAAATAAATAAATCACAATGGTGCTAAATCCCCGTAGAATTAATTCTCAGTAGGCTACAGCATCACGGGCTCTCTGTACAATAGGCCTATATACCCGTACAGGGTGTGGTTACCTCGGCTATAGTACTAGGATATAATACATAGGCCTATATGGTCTATATATAGGCCTACTGTATACGTATAGGCTACACCCATGGGTTGCTTATAGGCTATACGTATGTAGAAGGGATATGCCCTGTATGGGCTGGTTGCAAGGCCTTTGAGATGTGTTCGTATTGATAAGCCCAGCCTTACATTGATATCCGTGCATATTACATCATAATACATCAACGAAAACAACAATGGTAGAAACAGAAAATATGTTACAGGTACAAGCACAGCTATGACTGAAGAGAGCAACATATCACCACTGTTTAGTGGTACAGTTATTAAAAGAGTTAGTGCTTATCGAAGAGAAGAACAAACGTGTACTTTAAACGTATTACTAAACGTTTGAAACATGTAGCCACGTGTTGTTTTGTCAGCTCCTGCAAGTTGCAACCCTAATTTCACTGTCATTTCATGTGT
Source organism: Paralithodes platypus (assembly GCA_032716605.1). Lineage (NCBI taxonomy): Eukaryota > Metazoa > Arthropoda > Malacostraca > Decapoda > Lithodidae > Paralithodes > Paralithodes platypus. The sequence continues at coordinate 9,447,608 of CM064521.1, forward strand.
GAAGGTACGAGACATTCTATTTAGCTTTCATCTAGATCAGTTACCGGGTGACTGAGATGAGTCATATAGAATATCACTGTTCAAATCTATGGGAAAAGCATTTTGAACGAAAGCGCAAGGTGTTTTGGGATGACGTCACAATCAATAGGGCCCCCTATAGGTGAACGCGGGTGTGTTGCGAGAACCGCCCGCCGCCCCTGCAATTATTTTCACGGAAGGCGAAGCTCATTTGTTTCCCAATGTCGTGAAGGCCGCAAAATGTGTTCCCAAGCATTTGCCTTCTTCATATACCCTTCCCCTGAGTTATCAATCCAGGCCCATTTAAAATATATACAACCTTATATATACATATATACATAAATCACCAATTAAACTAATATAGTGATATAATAAAGGAGCGAAATATATTGGCGGGGTTTGGGTCCGACCGGGTTTGCGACAACGATTTTGCGGCTCCTCAGTACGCGACAACCCAACATGGCGACTAGTGGATTCTCTCGGCCACTCCGCCTTATGGGAATGTGATTTTGCCACTTGCTCCGGATATTTACGGTGAGTGAGTGACCCCAGCGTTTGACAATGGATGTCTGGAAGGCGGAGGGAGGGAGAAATAAGGGTACACGGGGCGGTAATGGAGGATACTAAGATGTTTATATGATGGGCTGTTCATGACCAAGCGCCCCCATGGAGGTCCCCCAGTTTTCCCCTATTCTACGCTTAACTCGACACCCTTCTCCCCATTTAGTACTGTCTCCTGGACCCTGACACATATCATCAGTTCATTTCACCCTTAAATACCCGATGGAGGATGCTTGGGTTTGGTAAATTGGGCATTAAAATTATGATTTTTGTTGGTAATTTAGCATGTGTTGCGGGGTCGGCCGGGCGGTGTATGGGTCCCGTGAAGCGCAGTATGGCAGGCTCCACATGGCTAACAACCACAAAATATCTATGAATCTATGCTAATAAAGTTAATTAGTATCATATTATCGGTGTATTGGATGTATTTAAGGGTCAGGGGTGTTGATTGACCTTTACATTGGGTAGGATCAGACGGGTTGAGGAGACGTTTGTTGACATGACAATTGGGTGACCTAGAAGTAACTGTCTGGACATGACAGACATGATGGATACAGTGTCACTTGGCAACTAGCAATAATGTGATATTCTGTACATTTGTAGGGTTGGTGTAGGTTTCTCAATTTATTGGTAGGCCTAGATAGGGAAATTAAAGGTAATGCCTGCTGTTTAAATGTGAGAGGGCCTTTTAAAAACACGGAATGGTGGGGTGGGGAGAGGTCATGGGTTTGGGGATTTAAATTATCAAACCTTAGGCCCATATGCTTTCCAAATTGTTTATTTGTAGATAAGTACATGATGGGTATAATACCCTTGTGTAATATCTGCAGGTAGTAGGGTTTTATTGATTAATGTAATATAGGCCTAGGCCTAAATATAATTACCCAAAATTAAAGGTCTGTTCAAGTGGATCGTAGTTCATTAGTTGATTAGTAGGCTAGGCCTATTAGGTTCAATTCAAGCACCATGTTACATTACGGTGATATTTGCATGCTCACTGTCACAACCGTACGCATCTAGCCTAGGCGGGCTAGGCCTAATTTGACATTTTTAATTAATTTATTTTTATTTCATTTTTTGAATGATCTTACAGCCAGCTTTTATTTAGCCTACACAGTACACTCCCTACAGGTAATATTCATGATGATGACAATAAGTCCTTGGTGGAGGGGGGTCAAGGGGTGTTGAGGGCTCATTGGCTCAACACAAAAGCGGTTAAATTAGAAGCGAGCGTAGCGGTCATGAGCCGGAGCGTACACATCGCCGCGATTAACTATTAAATAGAGTAATTTTTCCTTACCAGCTTCTTTACCATTACCTAACCTAACCTATCATTTAAGTACAAAGGAGTACAAAGAAAATCAAGCAACAACAGATCTAGTGACCCTTCTAGGTTGCTTGTCCTCCAAAACAATGAGGATCAAGTGTCCAAACAGTGGTTTAGAGTGGGTAAGGGAACATTGGAAAGGGAATTACTGCCCTGGAACTAATGTCCGTGGCAGGATTAGGAAGTTAGTAGGGGACAGATGGGTTAGTAACTGAGGGGGGGATAAAATAAAGTTATTCATTTACAACCGCAGTCAGTCGCGGGTTTACACTTACACTTAGTTACACTTAGTTGTATTCCGTCCGTTAGTGACACAGTTGAGCTGGGGCTCCACTGCGACCAGGCAGCTCCCTTTCTTCCACTCTCCATTCCAGAAGTCGGTTGGAGTTGGTGCTGGGGTATCCTGGTGTTGGTGGCCGGTCCGGTATTTTGGCCAGCCACATGTCCAAGTGTTTCTTGAAGGTGTCTGGAGACACCCCGGTCATGTTCCTGAGAGGGGCTGGTATACAGTTGAACAGTCTGGTTCCATTGTATGTAAAGCTGTGATGGATCAGGGATTTGATTTTTTGTGTTGATCCCGGCGTAGTCCTCACATAGCACAGCCTCCCTCGCCTTTGGTGTTGAGTCTCTTGGATGTTTGGATTTGGTACCTTTTTTTCCAAAATCTTCCAGACGTAGATGATGATGTATCTCTCCCTACGTCTTTGAAGTGAGTACAGCTGCAGCTCCTTAAGTCTCTCCCAGTAGTTAAAGTGTTGAAACCCATGGATTTTACTGGTGAATGTCCTCTGGGTGGCTTCAATTTCTGTTATTTCTCCTATTTTTTGGGGAGACCAGAGCTGGGAGCAGTACTCCAGTCGTGGTAGGACCAGTGACTTCCACAGTGTTAGCATACACCTCTCATTTCTTGTGTGGAAGGTTCTCAGGATCCAGCCTGCTATTTGTTTTGCTGTTGTTGTGGCTTTGGTAATATGCTGGGAAAAAGTGGCGTCACTGCTCATATTTACTCCCAAGTCCTTCACTGTGTCCTTGGCGGTAATTTCTTGCTGTCCACTTTTGTAGTTGGTGTCGTTTTGTAGTGCTCTCTTGTTCCCGTACCTTAGAAGCTCGAACTTGTCTCCGTTTAGGGCCATGTTGTTTTCTTCTGCCCACTTCAGGATTTTGTCCAAGTCTTGTTGTAGTAGCTGAGCATCATGTTGTGAGGTGATTTTCTTCATGAGTCTGGTGTCGTCTGCAAACGATGTGGCTGTTGAGTGTTCCAGGTCCCTGTCGATGTCTCCTATCATGATGAGGAATAGGAGAGGTCCCAGTACTGATCCTTGTGGTACTCCGCTGATGACCCCACCTGCTTCTGATAGGCTTCCTTGAACTGTGACTCTTTGTTTTCTGTTGGTGATGAAGCTGTGGAGCCATCTTCCAAGGTCTCCCCCTATTCCCAGTGATTTGAGTTTATGTAGAAGGATCCCATGGTCCACCTTGTCAAAAGCTTTGGCGAAATCTAGATATATGACGTCTACATTTTCTCCGTCTTGAATATCCTGTAGGATTTTGTCGTAGTGTGATAGTAGTTGGGAGAGGCAGGAGCGGCCTTTTCTAAAGCCATGTTGCCCCTCGTTGAACGCCTCGTTATCTTCCAGGAAGCTGACCATCTTAGCTCGTATTGTTCTTTCTATGATTTTAATAAGATGTGACGTCAGCACCACTGGTCTGTAATTTTTGGCTATGCCTTTACTACCCCCTTTGTGTATTGGTGTGACATTACCTTCTTTTAGGGATTGTGGTACATATCCAGTTTGGAGGGACTTGCTCCACATCAGTTTTAGAGGCAGGGCTAGCTGATGTTTGCAGTGTTTTAGCAGTTGGGCATGAAAGCCGTCTGGTCCTGCCGCAGAGTTTGGTCCAATCTTGTCGATGGCTGCTATTATGTCCTCTGTTGATACTGTTACCGAGGAGAGTTGATGTGGTGTCCCTGGAGCGTTGCCAAAGAAAGTCGTTGCATTCTCGATTTTCTTGTCTTCATTTGGCGGGCTGAAGACACTTTCATACTGCTGTTTGAGTATCTTGGCCATTTCGGTTGGGTCACTCTCAAGTTCGCCCGTAGGTTTTGCAAGTGGTCCTATTGTTGAGGTGTTCCTGAGTCTCCTTTTTGCGTATGCATAGAAGAATTTGCTATTTACTCGTATGTTTGCAACTGCTTGGAGTTCTTCGCATGTTCTTTGCTCTTGGTGTGACTGGATGAGTTTACGTTCAACTTCATCGAGCTCTTCTTGTAGTTTGGTGATATTGTGCGCATAGCTGGTCTTCCTTTGCTTGGCTCTCAAGTACGTCCTTTTCTTCATTAGTATTTTTCTATCTCTGGGAATCTGCTTGATCTGCTTCCTGCTTGATTTGGGTGGTATGGTGTTTTTACAGGTCTCCAGGCATTGTTTCTGGAGGATACTGAGAGTTTCGTCGACGTTTTTATCTTCGAATAGTGCCCTCCAATCCGTTCCTGCCAGTTCTGCTCTCAGTCTGTCCCAGTCTATATCTTTGCTGTAGAAGTTGAGATCTTTCAGAGAGGTGCAGGGTATTTGGCTTGATTCCTGTTGACATCTTCTTGGTGGTGTGGCGGCTGGTGTGGGGGTTCTAACTTTGATGAGGCTGTGGTCGGACATTATAGTTTTTACAGTTTCGTACGAGTGTACCAGGTCGAAGTTGTTGCCAAATAGTAAGTCCAGTGTGTTGTTGCCTCTTGTAGGTTTGTCGATGTATTGCTTCATGTATGCAGTGTCCATGATAGTCATTAGCTCCTTGGCTTGCTGTTTTTCATCCCTGGTTCCTCCATCTATTTTCATGGTTGCCCAATTGATGATGGGCAGGTTGAAATCTCCTGTGATGATGACATCTGTAGCGGGAGTTGGAAGATTTTGTAGGAGTGATTGTATCTTCTCTGTGACCTCCTTGAAAATTTCCCCTGTGGTGTTTGGAGGTCGGTACAAAATTATGATGAGCATGTCGGTTTGTCTTATGTGTACTGCTAGTAGCTCTGTTGTGCCGTTTGAGAATGCAACTAAAGTTTCGGTATTTGCAGCCATATCCTCCCTTAGGTAGAGTGCTACTCCTCCGTGGCTTCTGTCCTCTCTGTCGGCTCTGAATAGAGTGAAATTATGGATATTGATCTCTGCATCCAAAATGTTTTCGTTCAGGTGTGTTTCTGTGAGGGCTAGAAAAATTGAGTTGTCTTCCTCTGCAATTTCTTCCAACATAGGGACTTTACATTGATTGTTTCGTGGGTAAAGTCCTCTGATGTTGCCCACAAAAAAACTAGTTAGTGGTAGTTGCACCTTCCTCTGTGGTTCATGTCTGGCCCCTCGGTTTGGGCTAGGAATCTCTCCATTATCACTTGAGACCGTTTGATGCGAGATATTTGTCTAGGCGGAGTTTAAATGAATCAACGGTGATGCAGTCTATAACGTTTCGGGGAAGCCCATTCCACAAGTTGACAACTCGATTGAAGAAGAAATTCTTAGATTCGTGTGAGTTAAAAGATTTACCAATAATTTTGCAACCGTTTCCCCGCGTGTAATTAGATTGGTCGATAGTGAAGTACTGTACTTACTACAGTTCATATTGTCGATGCCTTTGATGATTTTGAACACTTGAATTAAGTCACCTCTTAATCTGCGCTGGGTTAAAGGAAATAGATTTAATTCTCTAAGACGCTCTTCGTATGGTTTGTTCTTTAGGCTAGGTATCATTTTGGTAACTCTACGTTGAACTCGTTCTAGCTTGTTTATATCTTTTTGGTAATAAGGGCACCAGGATTGAACGCAGTATTCCAGAAGAGGGCGGACTAAGGAATTGTAAAGGGTTAGGATAACTTCTTTGGATTTATGCTCAAATGACCTGCCTATAAAGCCAATTATTTTGTTTGCCTTCTTAACAACTTCTAAACATTGTTGACTCGGTTTTAGGTTACTCGATATTGTTACTCCCAGATCGGTTTCTCTGTTTACATTCTTAAGCTGAGTGCCATTCATCGAATAGTTTGCTTTCTCATTTAGGTATCCGATATGTAGTACTTTACATTTATCCGCATTGAAACTCATTTGCCAAATTTGGGCCCAACATGACAATTTATCTAGATTGTGTTGCATATCGTCAACTTGTTCTTTTGAGAGTACGCTATTTGCAATTTTTGTATCGTCAGCAAATTTTGAGATTGTACAGGTGAGGCCCTCATCTATGTCGTTGATGTAAATTAGAAAGAGAATTGGTCCTAGTACCGATCCCTGGGGTACCCCGCTACTTACATTGGTCCATTTAGATGCCTTACCGTTTATGACTACTCTTTGCTTTCTGTCGCTGAGCCAATTTTCTATCCATTTCAACACACCGTCTTGTATTCCATGCGCTTTTAGTTTTAGCAGTAAACGTTTGTGGGGAACTTTGTCAAAGGCCATTTGAAAATCAAGGTATATAATATCTACAGCTTTACTCTCATCGTAGAGGTTGAGGATATCGTGGAAGAAGTCTAAGAGGTTCGTTAAACAGGAACTTTTTTACAAAAGCCGTGTTGAGTATCTTTAAGTATGTTATTTTCCTCTAAGTGATTTACGAGTCTGTCTCGTATGACCGTTTCTAGCATTTTACATACAACTGAGGTTAAGCTAATTGGACGATAGTTACTGGGTAGGGATTTGCTGCCTTTTTTGAATATCGGTGTTACGTTAGCTAGCTTCCACTGATCAGGCATAGTTCCAGACTGCAAGGATTTATTGAATAGTAATGTCAGTGGTTTGGAGAGCTCATCCTTAGCTTCCTTCAGAACTCTAGGCGAGATTGTATCAGGTCCAGGCGTTTTATTTACCTTGAGTTTATCTAAACAATTCAATACTTCTCTCTCTGTACATAAGAACATAAGAACATAAGAAAATGGAAGTCTGCAGAAAGCTGATTGGCCTAAGCAAGGCAGATCTCTGTCCCACACAACCCCAGTTCAATTACAAAGCCCAATTATAGGCTCAACACTCTAATACCCTGAGGATCATCTTACCGAAACGGTTAGAGATTAACGCAGGATTATGGGGGTATGCAGAGTGCTGATTGGCCCAACCCGGCTGATCCCCCTTCACACCCAACCCTTCTCGTCCATATGCTTATCCAATTTTATCTTAAAGCTCCCTACCGTTTTAGACCCCACTATAGCACTTGGTAGTCCATTCCACCCATCTACAACTCTGTTACCAAACCAATATTTGCCTATATCTTTTCTGAAACTAAATTGATCTAATTTGAAACCATTGGTACGAGTTCTTTCGCTATCACTGAGCTTTAGTACATTTGTCATGTCCCCTTTGTTAATCCCACTAACCCACTTGAACACCTCTATCATATCCCCTCTAACTCTGCGTCTCTCTAACGAATGTAAACCTAATTTCTTCAACCTTTCTTCATATGAAAGATTTCTAATATTATGGAAATTTTATTGTAATTGTAAATTGAAATTGTAACGGTGATATTGCTTAGAACATCTGAATTATCGATCTGAATCGGCGATGGTGTAGGGATATCACTGAGGTCTTCTGTTGTAAAAACTGATGCAAAGAAGGTATTGAGGGCATTACTCATTTGTACTTCGTCTTTGGTGTATTCTCCATTTTCATCGACTAACGGTCCAACAGTTGAAGTAACTACTTTTTTCTTTCTGATATAACTATAGAATTCTTTCGGGTTTGTTTTACTTTGATTCGCAATATGTAACTCTAAGGTCTTTTTACTTTGCTTAATTAACTTTTTGGCTTTGCGTCGTAGCTCTACAAATTTCAACCGTTCTTCTTCATTTTGTGAGGATTTTAATCTATCATTAGCAAATTTTTTAGCAAGCAGGCAGTTTGAAATATCTTTATTCCACCATTTGGGCTTATTATTATGGCCTGGACGCCGTATTTTCGATGGTATGCAGTCTTGCACTGCTTTTAGGTAAGTGGTTTAGAATAACTTCCAAGATGTATTTATGTCGTTATTGTTAATTAAAAAGCTCCAGTCAGTTTCTTTAAACATAGCTCTAAGTTTATGGAAGTTTGCTTTCTTGAAATTAGGGACTTTTTCGATGCTACTATTTGGTTCGTTACTAGTAAACTTTAAAGTGAAAGTTATCGTACGATGGTCGTTGTTACTGAATTCATCACCAACATTCAAATTCTCTATTAATTCTTCTTTTGTTGCAAGTACAATGTCAAGAACGTTATTACCACGGGTCTGCGTTCGAACAAATTGATAAAGCGAACTCTCTTGCAAGTTCGTATACAAGTCATGTCCGGAGTGTGAAGTAAGAGTATCGCCCCACTTGGTCACAGGTAAATTAAAGTCGCCAAAAATTACGGTATCTTGTGAGTTACTTACATCTGCAATTTGTTCGTAAATTTCTCGGTCTGTTTGCACTGATTGAGCTGGAGTAGCTCAAGGAGTAGCTCAAGTAGTAGGAGTAGCTCAAGGAGTAAGTAGGAAAGGGATAGGGATGCTAGGAAAGTTAGTTGATATAATAATAATAATAATAATAATAATAGTTCTTAAAGCTAGCGCATGCTAAGCTAGCTAAGGAGAGCTCAATAAGGCCGATTAGGCGTATTTCCATTGGGGTCCTGTACTACTACCCCATCCCTTTGCTCATGAGGGATGGTAACGACTCAGTGCTTGTGAAAAATCTTTAATGCGCCGAGCGTGGGCGCGAACCCGGGCCTTCTGGGTGGAAGTCCGAGACGCTAGTCACTACACCAAGCGAGCCGCTAATAGAGCAGTTGAGGTGGGGATTTAAATTGGAAATGCCCCATCAAAAGAAAACAAACCAAATTAGGTGATAGAAAAAATAGTCAGGAAAGGAAATTAGATGTTATTAATAACAGTGAAACAATAGGTGACAATGCAGTAATAGAAGTTAGTCATACCAAGTGCGTACCAAATCCAAACATCCAAGAGACTCAACACCAAAGGCGAGGGAGGCTGTGCTATGCGAGGACTACGCCGGGATCAACACAAAAAACCAAAGCCCTGATCCATCACAGCTTTGCATACAATGGAACCAGACTGTTCAACTGTATACCAGCCCCTCTCAGGAACATGACCGGGGTGTCTCCAGACACCTTCAAGAAACACTGGACATGTGGCTGGCCAAAATACCGGACCGGCCACCAACACCAGGATATCCCAGCACCAACTACAACCGACTTCTGGAATGGAGAGTGGAAGAAAGGGAGCTGCCTGGTCGCAGTTGAGCCCCAGCTCAACTGTGTCACTAACGGACGGAATACAACAAAGTGTAACAAAGTGTAAGTGTATATAAATAGTGGTACAATATCTACCTTAGTACAAGATAATAACAACAGTCAAATACTGTACTGTAGATACTAATAGAAGAAAAGGAGGTCCACCAGACACCAGTAAAAGAAATGCATTGTGATTATATTACATAAACTAGGAGTTTATGTAATAAAATGGATGAACTTAGAGCACTTGTTAGCAATGAAAATATAAACATAATAGCGCTTACTGAAACATGGATTAATACAGAATCCAAGTATTTTTTAGCAGAATTTGATATACCAGGATATAGTTTGTTTAAATATGACCGAACAAGTAGGAGGGGCGGCGGTATAGCAGTGTTTGTCAGGAGTTCATTAAAATGCTGTAGCCTACTAAATCAGGTATTAGGCTAAATAATTATAACGAAAGTGTTTGGGTAGAGGTTGTTGTTGTTGTTGTGTAGGCGGGTGCCCAACCCCGAAAGAGGTTGAAATAGGGGAGCTATCCCCCCGCCAAAGGCGGCTCTCGAGGGCCTTTCCTAGCTGATGCTGAGAGGATAATTATGTTCTTATGTTCTTATGATTGGGTTCTAGTCATGTGGTGATGGGCTGGTCTATCAGAGTGAGAGCTGAGCAATCTTTGCCATACCCATAGCTTACTCTGACTGTTCCTTTAACTTATATATTTTCTAGATCTCAAGTCTCTTCCGTGGATTGACCTCCCAATCTACCAAGATTGGAAGCCAAAGCGTTACATTTTTCCCTTGCCCCTCAACTTTCTCTTCATAATTGCTGAGGGGCACGGCCCTGGGTGGGGCTTTGGTCTCCCGGGCGTTTCCGCACCCTCCTCAGCTCCCCGCCATGGAGTGGCTTCGGTCACCCAGGCTTTATTGTGGTCGGCGGGGAGGGTTCTGTTGGGGCACTCGGTTATGACCTTGGAATTGCTCGGGGCCTTGGGGCTGTTCGGCCAGGCAGCTTGGGGAACAACAACATCAATATTTGGGTAGAGGTTAGCGAAGGTAGCGAGACCATAGTTATTAGAGTAATTTATAGACCACCAAATATGAGTAGAAATTAAGGTAAATCTTTATGGCAGGAAGTGAAAATAGCATCAAGGTTTAGCAATCTGTGCATTATGGGGGATTTTAATTTTCCGAAGATAGATTGGCAGCATCAGATCGGCGACTCAGATTCTGAGGAGTTGATTGAGGCAATACAAGATAGTTTTTTATTTCAATTCATTGACTCGCCGACTAGAGGTAATAATATCCTTGATTTAGTTCTCAGTAATAATGAACATATGATAAATAATGTTGAGATAGGGGACCAACTAGGAAATAGTGATCACAAATCTATTTATTTTAATATACAATGGACAGGAAATGCTAAAGAGAATCCGTCACTTATCCCAGATTTCAGAAAAGCCGATTATGGTGGGATAAGAAGAGCCTTAAAACCCTTCCTACCCGGGCTGTCTTACCCAATGACGGTCGCCCCTACCCGGGCGAAATGGCTGAAAAACGTCTAGGCCTAGGCTACCGTATTTATGTTTATTTTCACTGCTAGAACTTTCCCACTCATCTATAATCGTAGTGGGGTTTTCAATCTGTATTTTGGCGTTGAGTAGAGCTCTGTAAGTCAACTGGTTCAGTTGTGATGACGATTTCAGTGGAGCCAATATTGCAGAGATGTTGCCAATATGGAGGCTTTTCAGACACTAATTTCGTCTGACGTCAGAACAATAACATTGAAGAGTCTTCTTCTTGTTTTCGGAGGTGCGGTGACGCAATGCTTGGGTTTGTTGACATACGTCGTACGCACGGCGTTCGGACCAAGCTATTATTAGGCTATTAAGCTGCTGCCTTAGGTAAGGCATACCGGGTAGCGGCCCTTCTTTCAAGCTGTCCTTACCTAAGGCAGACCGGGTAGGAAGGGTTAAGGGTGGACCCTATTGTTAAACAATTAAAGTCAGGATAAGCCAGAGTTAAGCTTGACAGCTACATATGAACAGTTTATTTCTTCACTTCACAATGCGCAAAATAAATATATCTCAAAAAGAAGATTTAGATCGATACAGAACCAACCAAAATAGATGAATAATAAACTAATAGATCTTATAGGAAAAAGGAAAGGAATATATAGAAAAATTAAGAAAGGCGAAACTCACCTACTTATTTACTATCAGACTCTATCAAGACAGGTCAAAAAGAAATTATGAAATAAGGATAGCCAACGACTCAAAATAACCCTAAAGCTTTTTACCAACTATATAAATCTAAAGTTAGAAATGTAATAGGCCCCTTTAAAACTTCGATAGGAGAAATGACCGAAAATGATTTAGAAATGTGCAGTACATTAAATAGTAAATTTCTTTCCGTTTTCACTACCGGTAATGAAAATTTGGCACAGTTTCCAGAAGTCCGTAAGGTATATAGCGATAGTATAGAACATAGGTTAAGTATGGTTACTACTTGTATAAGTAGAAATGATGTGCGTAAGGAAATTGACAGACTGAAACCTCATAAATCGCCTGGTCCTGATGAGGTATATGCTAGAGTATTAAAAGAATGTAGGGATGAGTTAAGTTACCCATTAACATTTCTATTTAACAAGTCATTAGAGACAGGTATAGTTCCAGAAGCTTGGAAGCTTGCAAACGTAGTTCCGATCTTCAAAAAAGGTGACAAATCAATAGCATCCAATTACCGTCCCATTAGTCTTACATCAATCATAGGAAAGCTACTAGAGTCAATTATTGCTAGTAATATTAGAAACCACTTAGATACATTTAATTTAATAAATTATTCTCAGCATGGATTCACTCAGGGACGTTCTTGCCTTACTAATTTGCTTAGTTTTTTCTCAGAGGTATAATATGAAGCAGTAGATAATGACAAGTCATATGATATAATATATTTAGATTTCAGTAAAGCTTTCGACAGAGTCCCCCATGAGAGATTGATGAGAAAGGTTGAGGCGCATGGAATAGGTTGGGCGTTGTTGGGATGGATTAGGTCATGGCTAATTGGTAGGAAGCAGAGAGTCCGCATAAATGGTACAAAGTCAGAATGGGGAGCAGTCAAAAGTGGTGTCCCCTAGGGATCTGTATTAGGTCCGCTGTTGTTTGTTATATACATAAATTACCTTGATTTAGGTATAACTAGTAGGATAAGTAAATTTGCAGACGATACCAAAATGGGGAGAACAATTGATTCAGATAGAGATATAGCGTGCCTCCAAAGGGATCTAGATACCTTGCACGAATGGTCAGTAAATTGGCAGATGAAGTTTAACATTGACACATGCAAGGTATTAAAGATAGGAAAGATGCATACAAATGTTAAATATAAACTAGCTAATATGGAATTAGAAAACTCGAATTGTGAGAAAGATCTAGGTGTGTTTGTTAGCAATGATTTGAAGCCTAGAAAACAGTGTATAAGCGTTCGAAACAAGGCAAACAGGATTCTCGGGTTCATCTCTAGGAGTGTGAGTAACAGAACTGTTGATGTTATCTTAAAACTTTACTTGTCATTAGTGAGACCCCATATGGATTATGCTGTTCAATTTTGGTGTCCTTATTACAGAATGGACAGATTCATTGGAGAGAGTACAACGTAGAATGACAAAAATATCCATAATATTAGATATCTTCCGTATAAAGAAAGGTTGAAGAAATTAGGCTTACATTCGTTAGAGAGACGCAGAGTTAGAGGGGATATGATAGAGGTGTTCAAGTGGGTTAGTGGGATTAACAAAGGGGACATGACAAATGTACTAAAGCTCAGTGATAGCGAAAGAACTCGTACCAATGGTTTCAAATTAGATAAATTTAGTTTCAGAAAAGATATAGGCAAATATTGGTTTGGTAACAGAGTTGTAGATGGATGGAATGGACTACCAAGTGCTATAGTGGGATTAAAAACGGTAGGGAGCTTTAAGATAAAATTGGATAAGCATATGGACGAGAAGGGTTGGGTGTGAAGGGGGATCAGCCGGGTTGGGCCAATCAGCGCTCTGCAGACCCCCGTAATCCTGCGTTAATCTCTAACCGTTTTGGTAAGATGATCCTCAGGGTATTAAGAGTGTTGAGCCTATAATTGGGCTTTGTAATTGGGGTTGTGTGGTACAGGGATCTGCCTTGCTTAGGCCAATCGACTTTCTGCAGACTCCCATTTTTTTATGTTCTTATGAACTATGACACACATTTATCTTGAGAAAAAATAAACAAAAATAAAAATTAGATTTTCGGGGTATCTCTTAGCCCAAACCTAAGAAAGCAATTTTTTCAGAGCTAATTTTTTTCCTACTTCTCTAACTCTGATCGTTTTTCTTTTGTTTCAAATGGAAAGAGCATGTCTTGAACTATACTCCTGCATGGTTTCATGACTCTTGCATGTACGAGTGCTCGTGAAAGTGGGTGCGTCCCCATTGGTTCATGATATGGTCCAAAACCAATGGAGACGCATTTTTTCAAACTGGGTTTAGAAGGGCATAAACCGCATGCATGGTAAACCCCAATCTCGCCCCACCTCCTCCTGTATTCATGGTCGAGTTTCCTTTGATGTTGGTGGAGCTACCTTCAGTTGACTTCGAGGCCCAATGGAGACGCACACGTGCGGGCCATATAGAGATGCGTCTGGATGGGGTGGTGGTGTGCGTCTCCATTGGTTTAGTGTTATTTATCAAAGTTATCTGCCCTATTTATAATATATCTTATTTCAGTTGCAAGAATATTGAATTAATAGTGCATGAACTACAACTACAAACTAACAGAAATGGAAAATAGAAATAAATAGTTTATGAACTATCGAATAAAGACTAAATAATGACAGAAATAATCGTACAATTTGTTTTTGTCACGTAGGTCTAAGTGTGAGCTTTCGATACCCAGCTTCACAACACACACACACTCACACACTCAGGGTTCTAAATGTGGCCAAATTGCATTTTTTCATTGACCGGACTGAACATCAACGAGACATAGGTCTACTTGTTTGGACGTCCCTCTGACTCCCTCACTGGAGTGACTCGTGCTGCCGTGCGGTGGGGCCAGTGGGGGGCGAAGGAGAGTGGGAAATTGACACTCCTTTATTTCTCTTCTCCACCACTTCGCGAATCGGTAATTTGTGGGTTATTTCGCATATTTCTTTGTTACTATGCATCTTATATGCATTCATGTGCTTTGTGGTGATATAATATTGATGTATATGAGAGATATAAGCGCTATTGCGTATTTTCCCCCTCCTTTCCTCCCCCCTCCCTCGCAAACTAGCTAGGCAGGGGAAGGGTGGCGGGGTTGCTTTTTACCAACAAATGTGCAATTCTCGACCATTGTAACTTCACTGCGGCGCGATATTTTAAAGAAAATATATATAGAGTCGGATGTTGGTTGGTATTCACTACACGTTGATGTAGTTTTCGTAGCTATTTGGAAATGTTGCCAAAAATGGCTTAGGATTCGGGCAAAGTCTTTCACAATTTATTTTCTCTATAGATGTACAATGTAGGCCCACTATCAGCATGCAACTACAGTACTTTAGTTTAAGCTAGAAGTATAAGTGGTATAAATATTATCTACTAAATAATCAAATTACTCGCATATTAATACAAAAAAACAGACGTTCGTCTGCACTGGATTGGGGTGCGTCTACTTTTTATTTTTATTTTATTTTTTATATATAAAGAGACAATGAACGGAGGAAGGAAAAACACAGATAAAACAAAAAGGTCCATGTGCCTAAAGGCATCCTCCATTCATAAATTTTTTGTAACAACTGGATTTAAAAATTTGTAGATTGTAAGTTTGTGGAAAGCAATTCGAGGGAAGTGAATTCCAAAGAGTAGTAGCTCTGGGGATAAATTAATTCGATAAGCAGAAGTTCTGCATTGTGGAGGAGAAAGTGTAAATTCATGGGCGCTCTCAGCTGCCCTAGTTCTACGGGGAAAGATGTGGAGAGGCGGCACATTTGAAGCAAGTTCCTCGGAACAATTGCTGTGAAAATATCTGTAGAATAATGCAAGGGATGCAACGTTTCTTCGTATGGATAATGTAGGAAGGTCCTGTGTGATTGCAGGGTTATTTATTAATCTAATAGCTTTATTTTGAATTTTGTCCAACTGCCTCAATGCAACCACTCCACTTCCACCCCACAGAGGTGAACAGTAATCCATCTGAGAACGCACATGACTTTTATATATTACGGCCAACTGCTCGTCAGTGAAGAATTCTCGAACTCTGTACAGGAGTCCCAGTTTTTTAGAGGCATTCTTAGCAATGCTTCTAACATAATGTGTCCAGCTCAAGTTAGTAGTTAATGTTACACCGAGAATGTCAATACTAGGGGAAGTGGGAATATTTACATAATTAAAAAATATATGGGAGTCAGTGAGATTCTGTCGGTTAGAAAATTGAATGTACTGTACTTGGTTTTCTGTGCATTAAAGGAAACTATATTCTTTTGTCCCCATTCATTAATTCTAGAAAGGTCCTGGTTCAGAGAAATTGCAGTGTTTATTTTTGAATTTATAAGATCGGGTTGGGTGAAAGAATTGGTAAATGTGAAGGAACTGTGGAGTGTTGAGTCATCTGCATAGGAATGTATTGGATTATGAGTGGTAGATATGAGATCATTGATATGAATGAGGAACAGAGTTGGGGCCAAAACTGATCCCTGGGGAACACCAGCATTTATTGAGTGAAATTGAGAATAAAGGCCATCTACCATTACACATATTTTTCTGTTATGAAGATAAGAAGAAATTAGTGGAACTAATGATGCAAGGCCGTAGTGTGACATCTTCGACAATAAGGATTGATGCCAGACTCTATCAAATGCCTTTGATATATCCAGTGCTATTGTATGTGTTTCACCATGTTGGTCTGTAGCTTGGTTGATTTGATGCGTAAGAAGGCAAAGAATGTCTGCAGTTGATCGACATCGTCTAAAACCATATTGCCTATCACTGATTAATTTATTATTCTTAAGATGCTTAATTATGTGATTATTTAATATAATTTCAAAGACTTTACCAAGAGTGGAAGTTATAGCTATTGGTCTGTAGTTTGATGGATCTGAAGAGGCACCTTTTTTAGGAACTGGATGGATGTTTGCTTCTTTCCAGGGTACTGGGAAGCATGAGGTATGAGTACACAGACGGAAATTTTTTGCCAATACAGGAGCGAGCACCAAGGAGCAATTCTTAAGTACTATTGGAGGAATTTCATCTGGACCAGGAGCCTTATCTACTGAGAGATTCTGCAAAATAGTTTTGACATGTCTGCTGTGGATCTTAAGTGAGGGAATTTCAGGCGAATTAAAATTAAGTACAGGGACATCTTGATTTATTTCATCTAAGGTTGAGTTGGTGGAGAAAATATCCGCAAGAAGGTTAGCTTTACCTCGTGGGTCACTTACAAGATTGCCAGTCGGAGATTTTAATGGTGGAATGGATGAAGCAGTGAAGTTGGATTTGAATGAGTTAAGAGTAGACCACAATATTTTGTTATCATTTGGATTATTTAGAAGTTTATTTGCCTGCTTGTGGAGAAAGTTTGATTTAGTTAGGTTTAATACAGTTTTGGCATGATTTCTGATGTTTAAAGTAATTAAAGGCTTCATGTGTTTTTGATCTTGTGTATGCATTGTAGGCTATTGCTTTTTGTTCAGTTACTCTAGCACAATTATGGTCAAACCATTTAGGTGAATTAGATCTTTTACTGTACTTTTGATGAGGAATAAAAGTTTCCATTCCAATTTTTACAAAATCTTGTATGTGGCTCAAGGTGGAGTGTGCATCATTAGAAAAGAAAGAGGTCCAGGGAATATAAAAAAAGAAACCTTGAAGACCCTCCTAGTCTGCCCAATTGTAATGCCATTTAAAACAGGTTCAGAGTGGGAAGGTGTGGTAGGTGATAGACAGGTGGCCTGTATCAGACAGTGATCAGAAGATCCAAGCGGGGACCTCACTGTAACATCATAATTTTCTGAATTGGTTGTTAAAAATAAGTCCAGTAGGCAGTAGGTGGGAATTATGATTAGGATTATCTGGTACACGGGTGGGTTGGTTGACTAGTTGAGTGAGATTAAATGAGTCTGCAAATAGCTCACATTCAAGACCAGCATCATCAGTCCTGGCTGAATGAGTGAGCCATTTAACATTATGGACATTAAAATCACCCAACACAGTGATTTCAGAAGAAGCATTTAAGTTGAGGACACTGAGTTGTGAGGACAGAGAATCAAAAAGACTTTGCTCTGGAGGAGTATTTGGGGAACGGTAGATGCAACGTATGTACAGTATTTAAATTTACCAGCAGAAATTAATTTGTATATAGAATAATCAAAATAGGGACAATTGAAAGTAGTAACCTCCTCCAGGGCAATTTCAGATTTTGCGAAGCAACATACACCTCCTTTAGGTCTGAAATTTTGGAGCAGTTGATAACCTGGAAAATTAAATCTAGACGTGTCAGATGTGGATGTTACTTGAGTCTCTGTCAAAAAAAGGAGAGTAGGGGATTCTGCTTGAAGAAATTGGTGTACAGAATTGATGTTAGAGTGAAGTCCCCTTATATTACTAAAGAAAAAGCTGCACCAACGAGCAGCTTTGGGACGTTGCAATGCTCTTGACACAGTCGCATGATGACGACCGGGAGGGCCCTGTGTCAATGACCCAACCCTGCCGGGGGTGGATATCCGAGGGACCACCAGGTTTGCTCTTAACAATTGTACTGCCATATTTATTAGGTAAGTGTATGGTGTTACATGTATGATATGTAGTGGGAAGAGTTGTGTTTTATGGATAGAGGATAGCGATGTAGGGCAATTTCGTGAAGTTGGATGTGTAGGATATATAAAGAGGGTTTTCCTGATACCCCTGATGTGTGAGGCAGAAATATATGTATCCAGCTACCAAGGCCTGGGAGAGAAAATGGAATTCAGGCTATTCCCTGAGTCTCCCGAAACCTTGGCGGTAGTACTTCCATGGGCGGTTTGGTGGTCATAAGGAGACGCACTTGATATCGGACCTCTTATCTCGGAAAATACTTGAAATACTATCAAACATTGACACATCCATTAAAAGAATAACCATTTGGTAATATATCAAGTGAGTTTCAAGTTAAAAGGATGAATGAGCTTGACACACTGATTTTTTTCTTGAAAACTTTCACACTTTTTGCGTCTCCTTTGGTGCCTCTACCCTATACTGTATAAAGTAGTACCGGCACTGTACTGTATTAGGTTAAGTCAAGGGAGTTTAGGGATTAGGATTATATTGAATTATTGTGTTTTGCTATCTTGATAATGATGTTGACTATGTTCTATTTCACTAAAAACTAAGTTTTGCTTTACTAAAAAGTTATACTGTACTGTAATTGTAGTGCATTCCAAATTCTTCAAATGTACAGCCTATTTCTACATACTGTACAGTAGGGTCCCGCATAAAACGAGTCGATTAAAACGACCGACCTTAAATATTAATATTTAATTTCGATCAGAACGAATGTGATCACATAAAACGAGTCTGCCGCCAAAGTGGGGCAAATCCGAGGAGTTTTCATATAGAGCGCCGAAATATCGTACGAAATATCGTTCGCTTTGTACGAAAATTTTCGCTTACAATGAACATTGACGATATTGCGCCACCAAAATGCTGTGTTCACATAAAACGAAATCGCATAAAACGCCCTCGTTTATCGACCATAAACTCGTTTTATGTGAGACCCTACTATACATACATGTTTCACTTCACATAGGCTACAGGGCGGGTGCCCAACCCCGAAAAGAGTTAAAATAGGGGAGCTATCCCCGCGCCAAAGGCAGCTTTCTAGGGCCTTTCCAGCTGATGCTGAGAGGATTGGGTTCTAGTCATGTGGTGATGGGCTGGTCTATCAGAGTGGGAGCAGAGCAATCTCTGCCATACCCATAGCTTACTCTGACTGTTCCTTTTACTTATATATTTTATAGATCTCAAGTGACGGCGTCTCTTCCGTGGATTGACCTCCCTACTGCCGACGTAGAGGTTGAAAGATTGGGAGCTAAAGCGTCACATTTTTCCTTTGCCCCTTAACTTTCCCTTCATAATTGCTGAGGGGCACAGGTCCTTGGATGGGGCTTTGGTTTCTCGGGCGTTTCCGCGCCCTCCTCAGCTCCCCGCCTTGGAGTGACTTCGGTCACCTGGGCTTTATTAGTGGTAGGCAGGGAGGGTTTTGTGGGGGCGCTCGATTATGGCCTTGGTCTTGCTCGGGACCTTGGGGCTGCTCGGTCAGACAACCTGGGGAACAGCAGCAACAACAACATCATAGGCTACATATACTACATACGTATCACCCCCTGGGAGCCTTTGCCTTTAGTGGAGAACAATAGAATATGCCCCATGTATCCTCCTGCATGTTGCAGAAAACAACTGAAAGGGGGGATGGCATAAGTCCAGACTCCGGACCTATGGTCATCCTAGACAATGAAGTCTTGTTATAGTACTGTTGAGGCTTGTGTAGCTGTAGGTGCTGCAAGGGAACATCCTGAGGCACAGGTATCCCTGTCAATATCAGCCACAGTGATGACATGATGGGGCAGTGTTATGGCAGGACTTTATTTGTACTACACTCCAACTGCTGAAGGCATTTACAATGATCCATTACAGTACAATGTAATGGAAAGGTTGTAGGCTACGGTATATAATTACAGTAATACATATACAGTACTGTATATACTGTACAGTTGCAATGCACGTTTTAACGACTTGGTAATCCATAGTCAGTGTATGTGATTTTAGTAATCTATAGTGGGTGTATGTGATTTTCAGTCATATGTCGTAAATTATGGTGTACAGTATTACATTGCACTTATTCGAGTTAACTATTTCCAGACATAAATTGTAGAGGCTGCGAGAACGCAAAATGGAGGAACAGCAAGTCCTTCTCTTTTCGTCTGATGGAGAGAGCGAACTGACTCTCATGGACACAGAGTAAGACCTTGTTACTATCTATCTATCTATCTATCTATCTATCTATCTATCTATTGCCTGACGCCGTGATCCCCGAAGGGGATGGCAAGTATAGGCCATTAACCAGGAGGACCTCAGCTGCTCCTGTTGTGAGGCACTTTCTCAACCGAATTTAAAAATAAAACTACGTTGACTGTAGCACAACAATCAGGTTGACAACAGATATTACTTCCTTTATTTTTTCTATGAAGGACGTTCTCCTTAGCAACGCTACCACGAATGGTTGCGTTTGTAGAGTGAACTTCTTTCACAGGAAAAGAAGAAAGATTGTTGTCTACCTGATTATTCAGCCTAAGTCAACATAGTTTGACTTCTAATTTCAGATGAGAACATACCTCATATCAGGAACAGCCAAGGTACTTTGGGTTAGTGGCCAAAACCTGCCCAGGCTGGTGTTAGGGTAGATTAGTCTATTGCATGTGGTGCTCCAATTTGTTTGAGAAATTGAGAAAATTGCTACCCACAAAAAAATAGTACGATATAGATGAAAATAAGTTTACCAAAATATGTGCTAGATATGGTACATTTTGCCCCCAATTTTGTAATACTCTAACTGCCAATATTGTGTGGGTATCAGTTATATGTTAATTGTTTTCTATTGTTTGGACCACCACATACAAATAGGCTAGTTTGCCCCATTTCCTTTATGAATTCTTGTGCTGTAAATATGTAAGTCAGAATTGTCAGAAAGAATACTTGTGTGGCTTTGCATTTTGTATATTTCTATCTTGGCTGCTAAGAATATAGTGTGGCAACGTACAAAGAATAGGCACCTTCACAGCAGCCATATTTTGTGTCTGATCCATTTGATTGATGGCTAGATTTGAGCCATTGTGGACCATCTAGAAATCGTACTCCTTCAATATTATTTATAACCCCTTTTGTACCGGCGATGTCTTTTATATTTGAGTTCAGCTACATCTAGACAATTTTATGAAGCTTAGGAAGATATATGGTGGCTAAAAGGATTAATTGAGCTAGTCTGTAGCCTTTTAATGGTTAAACATCCTTCCTAAGCAGAACAAAATCGTCTAATAGTTGAAAGAAGAATATGAAAAGTACATCACCGGTACAAAATGGGATAATCCTTATTCTTGTTTATACCTGTTGCAATTGGATGGAGTTGATGAGCTAATGTATGCTTTTGAATCAGATCAACAAGCATTTATGTTTCATTTCAAGCCACTTCTCACATAACTTGAACACGGTATCAGAGTATCGCTATGTGTGAAGGCGCCTATTATTTTGCAGTACCTTTTATTATGAAAGTATTATAATACAACATTATTACCTTGGCTTAGTGTCAAGTACATCATGAAAGGTTCATATAGTTGAGGATACAGTTCTGCATTACATATGTTTAACTTATTAAATGTTGTGCAGTACAAGTTGTAGGTATATAGTATAGTAGATTGTGAAACTAATAATTGCCTTCTTTCAGGTAAGCCACTGGTGATATGTGAGCTAAGTTTATATTAGGCTACCGGTATGTACCGTACAGTTTGATAATCAATAAGGTTACTCCCATTGAGTATCTAACACAAACAAGACACTAAAATACTTTATTATATTCTAAAGGCTTCAGGACTAGGCTAAACAAAATAAAATGGGTGTAACCTTATTGGTGCTCACGGCTGTACACTGGAAGCTTATTGTAGATTGTATAGTCCTACTTTAGAAGATTTGAGTAATTTACCTGTCCTGTCTATATATTCCAAATTATAGTATATGCAATATCTGCAATCTTAGGTGTATTTATTTATGTTTACCTATGCCAAACGCAGTTGGACGGAGGTTATGTTTTTGCCTCCATTTGTTTGTTTGTCTTTATATGAGATATCTCGCAAAGCTATGAACCACTTATCACAAATTTTTTTTAGCAAATAGGATATGCACCAAGGAAGAAGTGCTTCAATTTAGGAGGCGATCTGGATCATATCCAAAGCTAGCATATGCGGAGGTATACAATCTACCCAGTGCCACTCTAGTTTTAGATATTACTTGTTCATCATCAGTGGTTAGTTGAATTGGACTGAATTTTCTATAGAAAGAACTCTTGCTATAGGTATCTTTGCCTTTCGTGTTTACCTTTCTCCTATTTATATTTTGTCGTATAAAACGTGATGTGTAGTCTATGGGTAAAGCTGGTATGACCAAGCACATTTTCGCCTCAATTTTTACCAACATAAGTCTGGCAGATTATGAGGTAAGCTTTTGAAATAATTCTGTCTATATCTCTATCTATCTATCTGTCTATCTATATGCTCAGGCCCAATCCCCATTTTGGGGGTAGCCGACTCAAGACAGAGCAAGAACAGGGAAAACACAAAAACAACATAAAACAACAAATAAACACAGATAAAAACCACAAACTCACACACATCCAGGTCACCCAGGAGAAGACCCAGAAACCAGGGTCACCAAGGTCGCTCCAGCACTCCCCCGGCCCCCGACCACCCGGAGAGGTTCCGATCTCGGCAGGCAGACATGCAGCGGAGCCAAAGCCACAAGCCCTCCCACCACACTTCCAGGCGCACCCTTCATATTAATCGTCTCCCCGGGCCAGGCGCCTGATGGGACTATTATCTAGTCCAACTTGCGCCTGACCCCGTACTCCAAATGACCACGTGTTCACTCAACTATTCACAAGCATTCTCCATTCACTCCTGTCCACCACCACTTCCCCTGCCTGATCTATAGTCATTCCTCTATCATCCAAAGCTTTTCTTACACAGACTCTCCATCTCAATGGGGGTCTTCCTGCCCTTCTAACTCCCCTTGTACCTGACTCACATATTCTCTTTGTAAGCCTTTCATCTCCCATTCGTTCAACATGACCATACCAGCTCAGCACCCTTCTGTCCACTCTGGCTGACAAATGTTCCTGCTGCCCCACTCTCCTACGTATCTCTTCATTCCTCAATCTGTCTCTACGAGTAACTCCACACATACTCCTCAAGCAGCTCATCTCCATCACATCCAGCCCTCTTTTCTCCTTTTTCTTCAGAGCCCATGTCTCAGCCCCATACATCACTGTTGGCACTACAATTCCTTGATACAGTGCACTTTTTACTTTCACTCCGAGATTTCTCGTCTTCCACATACTTCCCATTGCTCCGAAAACCTTCCTTTCTTCACACACTCTCTGTTTTACCTCCACTTCCATACCTCCACTCCTGCTTATCGTTCCTCCTAGATATTTAAAACACTCTACTTGTTCCAATATTTCCCCATCCAGCCTCACATCTAGATTCACCCTATGCTCTCCCTTATTACACACCATTACTTTACTTTTATTGACGTTCACCTTCAGTTTCCTCCTTCCACAAACCACACCAATCTCTTTGACTACCCGCTGCAGTTTCTCATCAGAATCCGCCACCAATGCTGTGTCATCAGCGAACAGCAACTGATTCAACTTCCAATCTCTACCATTCTTTCCTACTAAACCCAATCCTCTTCCCATAGTTCTCCTTTTCACCTCCCTCACCACACCATCCATAAACATATTAAACAGCCATGGTGACATTACACAACCCTGTCGCAAACCTACCTTTACCTCAAACCATTCACTCAACTCACCATTTCCTACTCTCACACATGCTCTGCTCCCTTCATAAAAACTCTTAACTGCTTCTAACAAATTTCCTCCTATTTCATAAATCCTTAACACCTTCCACATTGCTTCACGGTCCACACGATCATACGCTTTTTCCAAGTCCATAAAAGCCCAAAATATCTCCTTATGCTTCTCTAAATACTTCTCGCATAACTGTCTTACTGCAAACATCTGATCCACACACCCTCTTCCCCTCCTAAAACCGCACTGTTCTTCTCCTATTGCAACTTCCGTACACTTTATTATCCTCTCTATCAACACCCTGCCATACAGCTTTCCAACCACTGACAATAAACTAATACCTCTATAACTTGAACACTCCTGCCGATCTCCCTTCCCCTTGTACAACGGCACAATACATGCACTCTTCCAGTCTATTGGTACCATTGACACAGCAAAGCACACATTGAAAAGTCTCACCAACCAATCTATTATCACATCTCCACCCTTCTTTATACACTCCACAGCAATACCATCCAAACCTTCTGCTTTTCCCGCTCTCATTTGTTTCACTGCTTCTTTCACCTCATTTTCCTCAATCCTTTCATTCATTCCCTGCCACCTGGGTGGCCTGGGTAACCTATCTCCATCCACCTCTGCTTCAATCACTGCTTCTCTTCCATCTCTTGTATTTAACAATGATTCAAAATACTCGGCATATCTTTTCCTCACTTCAACTGGTTCCACTAGTAATTTTCCATTTTCATCTTTCACTGACTCTTCCCTCTTTTGTCCTCCTTTCCTTACTTTATTTACCTCCTTCCAGAACATCTTCTTTCGTTCTTCAAAATTCTCACTCAGCCTTTGACCCCACCTTTCGTTTGCATCTTTTTTCGCTTCTCTAATTTTCCGTTTTGCTCTCTCCTTTTCTCCTTGTACCTCTCCCATACCTCAACACTACCATCCTGTAAAACCCTCTCAAAACACTGTCTCTTCCCCTCAACTGCCTTTCTCACCGTATCATTCCACCACTCGCTTCCCTTCCTGATACCTCTGCCTCCTACTTTCCTTTTGCCGCATACTACCTCTGCACTTGCTTTCACTCCTTCCTTAAACTGTTGCCATTCAACCTCTACTTCTCTCTCTTCCATCTCTCTCACTTCCATCCACTTTTCATTTAGTCTTTCCTTGTACTCCCTCTCTTTTTCACTCTTCTCTAACTCACTAACTTTTATTACCTCTCTTACTTCACGCTTGTCTCTTATTCTCCTGTAACTCTTAACTCTTAGCTTTCCCTCCACCAGGTAATGATCTGACATACCCTCCGCCTCACCTCTCATCACATTCACATCCAGCAGTCTACACAATCTTTCCCTTGTCACCAGCACATAATCCATCAATGCCCTCTCTACAATCTCTCCCCTCACAAGTCTATGCCAGGTGTACTTGTGTATACGCCTTTTTTTGAAGAACGTATTACCTACACTCAATCTGCACTCTTCACATACATTTTTCAGTCTTTCTTCACTCTCGTTTACACCATCCACACCAAAACTACCGATGACTCCCTCAACAGGCTCATTTCCTACCCTAGCATTTAGGTCCCCTAAAACTATAAAATTTTCATTTTCATCAAACCCTTGTAGACAATCTCAAATCCTCCCAGAAACCCTCTACCTCATCTAACTCTCTTTCACTTCCTGGTCCATACGCACTTACAAAAACCCACCTTTCACCCTTAAACTGCATTCGCACCCACATTAGCCTTGATGACCCCTCTTTCCACTCTTTTATAAACTCTCTCAACTCCTCCTTCACAATAATGACCACTCCTTCTTTCCCCCTGACTCCCTCGTCTACTCCAGACTTTCTACCTATCACGTTTCCAAAATCCACTTCTCCCTCTCCTTTCATCTTTGTTTCATTCAGTGCAAGGACTGAAATAATTCTGTAATTTAGATTATTCCATCTCCAGTCTAATTTCCTATACCAGTGAAAAAGATTCCAGATATGTTGCCAGATGAATGTTCACCATCGAAAATTTACAATAAAGCAATATGTGGGTAACCTGTGACTGTTTTCTTTACAGAGGAGGCATATTGGTGGAGAATGGTGCATATTCCATAACCATTCCTGCAGCCGGACAACAAACACAGCCGCAGGTCATATATACACAAGCACAACCGGTGAGTGGGGGTGTGTGAAGAGAGACAGAGAGGGTGGAGTAAAGATAAGACGATGGACAGAGAAGTGTATGTATAAGGTGGTTGGAATAGGGATACCTGGACAACAGACACATCCGCAGGTATACTTGGAGGGGGAGGTGGTGAGAGCGAGGAACATTAACATGTTCAAATCTAGGTTGGATAAAAGTAAATATGGAAATAGGGCAACATAAGTTATGATATGTTAGTCCAAAATACTGGGAACTGGGAATATCCATTACGATACTTGTCTAAGTAAAATGGATTGATTATAAAGTAACTAAGACAGGACAACACGAGCGCTGCTCAATTCCTGTAAACTACAAATAGGTAAATACATACAGTTTCAACCGGTGAGTGGGTGTGTTTGATGAGAGACGGAGAAGTTCGAGTAGAGATAAGACGATAGACAGAGAAGTGTATGTTTGTATAAGGTGGTTGGAATAGGGACTAGCCTCACAACAGACACATCCGCAGGTGGGTCATTCCATGTCAGTTCAACCAAAAAAAGGGTCGATTTTATGGGGCCATCTCCGATTTGGTTCATATTTGGTAGGCTTATAGATCTCACCGAGGCGAGTAAAAAACATATAGGTCTTAATATTCTAGGTCGCACCGTTCCCGAGCTACGACACCGGGAACTTTGACCCCAGAGGTCATTTTCGGAGGGGAATGCCGTAGGTCAGCAGTCAATATCTCGGCTGCTTGACCACCTAGAGACACCATTCAAACACCATTTTAAAGCTGTTGGAGAGCTCTACAACATAGCTTAAATATACAAAGTCACAACTGGTGAGTGTGTATGTGTGAGTGAGCGAGAGGAGGTTGTTGTAGTGGTACCCCCAAGATGCTCTTTATGGGAATCCCGCAGCGTCCTGGTAGTCCGCAACCTCTCTCGAGTGGGTCCAGAGATAAGTTGGACAACAAATACAGAAGCAGGTCATATACTCACAGTCACAATAGGTGTGTGGAGAGAGTGGTTGGAGTAGAGATAGCCAAACAACAAACACAGAAGCAGATCATATACATACAGTCATAACAGAGGTGTGTATGCGTGTGCACAGGGAGAGCCCTGTTCCACCACAGAATCGGCAGGCCAACTTAAGTTGCCTTACCCAATCAAAAATAAAATATATATTGAAAACAATATACCTTAATTATAAGGATTGATAAAATAGTCTTCTAATATGTCTTCTAAGCGTAGTAGGGAAGGTATACAGTAGGGTAGTGATTGAGAGAGTGAGAGTGAGAACGGAGAAATGGATAGGCGACGAGCAGGGAGGTTTTAGGAAGGGAAGAGGATGTGTAGATCAGATTTTTACCCTGAATTGTGTTGTGGAGAAGTATCTGGAGAAGAAACAAAAGGTGTATGTTGCCTTTATGGACTTGGAGAAGGCCTATGACAGAGTGGATAGAGAAGGTTTGTGGAAAGTACTTAGAATATACGGAGTAGAGGGCAAGTTGCTGAAAGCAGTGAAGAGCATGTATGAGGGTGCAAAGGCGGCAGTACGTGTGGAGAGTGAGCAGAGCGAGTTCTTTGACCTGAATGTTGGTTTGAAACAGGGGTGTGTGATGTCCCCGTGGTTGTTTACTGTATATTGATGGAGTCATGAAAGAAATACTATCAAGAGCAGTGAATGTTGGTGTATCGCTGAAAAGGGAGGGAATTGAGTGGAAGCTACCTATACTGCTGTTTGCGGATGATACAGTTCTGATGAGTGATAATGAATGGGAGTTGCAGGGTCTGGTAAATGAGTTTGGAACAGTGTGCGAAAAACGGAATTTGAAGGTAAATACGGGGAAGAGCAAGGTTATGGTCTTCGAAAGGGGTGAAGTCACAGAGTGTGAGGTGAAGCTGAACGGTCAGGCTATGGAGATCGTCAACTCTTTTAAGTATCTGGGCAGTGTGTTGAGTAAAGATGGGACTATGTATGAAGAGGTGCGGGAGAGGGTACAACAGGGGAAGAGGGTTGTAGGAACGCTAAAAGCAGTAACAAGAAATAGGGTGGTCAGTATGGAAGTGAAGAAGTCCTTGCATGACAGTGTGGTAATCCCGACACTGACTTACGGAAGCGAAGCATGGACGTTGTTGAGAGACTCAGACCAAGAGTGAGAGCAGTGGAAATGAATTACTTAAGGAGTGCGTGCGGAGTTACATGGAGGATAGACAGACTAATGAGGAAGTAAGAAGGAGGTGTGGTGTGGAGGTAGATGTGCTGGAAAGTGTGAAAAGGAACAACTTGAGATGGTTCGGCCATATGGAACGTATGGAAAGCGAGAGAATGACTAAGAGGGTGTACGAGAGCGAGGTGGAGGGACAGAGGGGGAGAGGTAGACCGAATATGAGGTGGAAGGATGGAGTGAGGAACTACATGAACGAAGGCGGTGCTGGTTGGGGGGGGGGGCGTCGACTGACTGGGGACAGAGGTGCATGGGGCGGTTCGTTCGTGGCCACCCCTTCGGGGATCACGGCGTCAGGCAATAGATAGATAGATAAAATAGTAAGATCTATATGAAATATATCTGGTGTCAATGTGCATTGTGTAGGTATAATAATGGTGGTTTTCTTTGTGTTCAGGATGTGTACACAGCGTCTCAGATCCAGGCTGGCGTAGTGTACACCCCCCAACAACAGCAACAGATCTACCTTGGACCACCACATCCACAACAGGTTAGTTTCTCTATATTTTTATGCTTATATTACACCCTATGTGGTGGATTGTGTTCTTTTATTTAATAATTTTCATTTTAGTAAACGTTGTTTCCACATAGCGATTTTGATAATTTAATTTGACTTTATATTGTCCTTGTCCCAATTTTGGTTTGTTTAGTTTGCAAGTTTTACATTTTAATTTACAAACTCAGACATAACATTAAATTTACAGCACTTATTCTTCCTCCTATTCTTATGGTCCGGGACCACGAACGGCCGAACGCGCTCCCTCGCCCCTATCTCTGTCTCTTCTTATAGATAGACAGAGCCTGAATAGGGACAACATAACAGAAAACAATTAACACACAAAATACAAATTCACACACATCTAGGTCATCCAGGAGAAGACCCAGATCATGAACACGTCACATGAACACACAAATTCTCACACATCTAGGTCGCCCAGGAGAAGACCCAGAGACTAGGGATCACCAAAATCACTCCAGCACTCCCCCTGGCTGTACCTTATTAATTTATTTGTCTTTGTATTTCAGGTTGTTTATGCAGGAGGCAGCTCGGCCCTCAAAGCCCCAGCGGCGGCCACCCAAATCCAACAGCACCCCCAACAGATTATCCTACACCAGCCACAGCACCACCAAATCACACACCACCAACTACAACAACAGCAGCAGCCGCCGCCGCAACAACAGCACTTAGCTCAGCAGCAGATTAATCAACAGCTGATACAACAACAACAACAGTTTGCACAACAACAGGCACAAAGAGTTCATAGGTAGGTTGAGGGGGATCAACAGATTATTATTAATTATTTAAAATTAACTAGAAAACAAACTCAAAAGTTACAAGTTCATGTAGGCAACTGTACTTCAAACTATTAGATATTAGCCTGTTCAAATGGCTCAAAACAGTTTACCTCAAGTCCTGGTTAATGGTTATCGAGTAACGGTGGTCGCAAGTTTGAAAATGGCAAAGTGCATCCTTAAGGCAATTTGCAGTTTAGAGGCTAATAACAAGCTTGTTCTCTTATTTTTCAGAACACAACTAACTGCAGAACAGCTAAGACAACAGCAGCAACAACAACAAGTACCACAGCAAAAAACTTACCAACTCCAACAGCAGACACAGCAACAACAACAAACACAGCAACAACAGCAGCAGGTACTAGTTCAGGCGGGCACAGTAACTGCCGTGCCACAACAGCTTGTTCTACAGCAGCCGCAGCAAATCCTTCAAGCTGGGCAACAGCAGGCGCCGCAGCAGATCACATATATCGAACAAGTATTGTTGAGTCGTTTTTGTGGGTCCAATGTGGCTGTTTTAGTTGGTAGAGCTTGATTGCCTGGTTTAGCTTTCAGATTGGTGTAGTTGTTGTACTGTTATAGATGTCTTGCCGCTGCTCGGGGTCATTTTTGTCAATCGATAATTTTGTTTTGTTTTCCTATGCGCCGTAATTCCCGTGAAGGGGTGGCCATGAACATTAGGCATTAGTCACGAATTTCTAGGTCAATTAATAATAATAATAATAGCTGGTGTTTTCTATTGTCATAAATGCCATTTCTCTACGTCCGCTATTTGATAGCTATATGATAGCGCGCACTTCCTGTAATTATTTTATCCGATAATCTTGAATTTGATAATCGTGCAAGTCGATAGCGCGCACTTCCATTAACCCTCCAGCCCCGGGGGCTATAGCTTGCGACTGTGCTCCGGTACCGGGTGTTTTGACGATCTTTGGCCTATGTTAACTACTCTGTAAGTCAATGAATATGTCATGTAATGTTGTAAATAAAAAAGAATAATGTTCCACAAACCTTCCTCTGTCGAATGGCGTTGAGTAGAGGTCTCTAGCCCCTCTGGTTGCATAATGGTGAGCGCGGGAAGACGAGTGCTTTTCGGCGGCAAATTCTTCCCGCGTTCGGACGCGTCGCCTCGGCCATGGCTACGACGCACCTAGCCGCTCGCCGCGCCAAAGTATTTATCTCCCTTAGACGATTTTAGTGTTTGATATTGAGAATGTGATGTTTATTTGATATTTTCTAGTTATTTTGAGGCCAATTATATAAAATATGTTTATTAGGGTATCACTGTCACTGATATTGCTAATTTTCACTCGATACCGTACATTTTATTAGTAATTGAGGTAGCTTATTGTTGTATTAGGCACTGATTATTCGTTATCACAGGTGTTTATTATACTTTGGCCATCAAATATTAGGTCTTGTGTCACTTTCACTTTGACAAATATGCTTTAGAGTGTCACTGTCACTGATAATGCTCATTTTCACTCGATACCGTACATTTTATTAGTAATTGAGGTAGGTTATTGTTGTATTAGGCACTGATTATTCGTTATCACAGGTGTTTATTATACTTTGGCCATCAAATATTAGGTCTTGTGTCACTTTCACTTTGACAAATATGCTTTAGAGAGTGTCACTGTCACTGATAATGCTCATTTTCACTCGATACCGTACATTTTATTAGTAATTGAGGTAGGTTATTGTTGTATTAGGCACTGATTATTCGTTATCACAGGTGTTTATTATACTTTGGCCATCAAATATTAGGTCTTGTGTCACTTTCACTTTGACAAATATGCTTTAGAGAGTGTCACTGTCACTGATAATGCTCATTTTCACTCGATACCGTACATTTTATTAGTAATTGAGGTAGGTTATTGTTGTATTAGGCACTGATTATTCGTTATCACAGGTGTTTATTATACTTTGGCCATCAAATATTAGGTCTTGTGTCACTTTCACTTAGTTATATGATTTGTAAACGATTTATATACAATTTATTTATTGTGTCTTTTTTCACTGATTTCTATATTTCTATAGGTTCTAATCATATGAATGTCACTTGGTATATACATATGTGTCACTTTCACATATTATTATGGTGTAATTGTATTTGTATCAATGTTCTCATAATACATGACTTTTGTATTACAATACATTGGTTTTCTTCCACTTTTTGCCTATATATAATTATAGTGTACATATTGTCATTTTATTTGGCAATTTCAGTATGATTATTAGAACTCCAGCTTGGAGTGGTAATCAAAGAAGCAATCTACAGCACAGAGTGCCACCTTGCACTCCACACACTCCAGGGTTGACTTTTTACCTGACCTCGGCTTCACCCTGCTGTTGTAGCAGACATGGCACCGCTTCTGCTGTGTTCTTCCGGATTCATTCTGAGGCAGGAAACCAAGCCTGTGCCTAGTCAAGTATTGAGCAGACTGCAAGCGGTCAATAACGGCGGGCCCAGGATGTGCCACTGCCCTCTGTGGCATAGCATACTTCTCCAGGAGCTCCGTCAACACCTGCTTTTGGAACCTCCGCAGGCTATTGAACTTCATGGGTGTGTTCACATTCCGAAGCTTGTATATGTTGTAGGCATTCAGAACTGACATGTCCACCATATGCAGAAAGAACTTTTTGTACCATCTGCACGAGGTACGCAGGCAGTCAATGAAGCCTATCTGCATGTCGGACTTGTCCACCAGCCTCATGTTGATGTTGTAGTCCAGGACAGCATCGGGCTTGGTCACCCTGGCCTGGGTGCGGCGATCCACCTTGCCAGTCTCCACCATTTCCCCCTTGTGGATGGTGGTCAGGAGGTTGACCTTCCGCTGGTCGTGCCAGTGGATAGCCAGAATGGGCCCCGACTTCTTCTTGAACACATCACCTTTTTTGGTCTTTGGAGGGAAAGGTGGCATGCCCTTCCTTTTCCCTCGTACTGTGCCTACAGTCCCCGTCTTGCGCTCATGCAGGTACTGTGAGAGAGTGGGGGACGTGTAATAATTGTCCGTGTAGAGGACGTGATTCTTATGAAAGTAGCGGTCCATCATGGCTTGCACCACTGCTCCGCCAAAGCCAATGAGGGGGTCCACAAGCAAGTCCCCTTCCTTCCCGCTGTAGACCAGGAAGTCCAGGACATAGCCAGTTTGGCAGTCGCACAGCACAAAGAATTTTATGCCAAAGCGATGTCTTTTTGAGGGGATGTACTGCCGGAAGCTGAGTTTTCCCCGGAACAGCACAAGAGACTCGTCAATGACGACCTTGCGGAAGGGCTTGAAGTAGGAGGTGAAGCGTTCTCGCATCATCTCATACAACGTCCTAATCTTCCACAGCTTGTCTGGGAGGTGGACGTCAAGGTTGGTGACAAGATGGAGCGCTGCGAGGATATCAAGGTACCGGTCGCGAGACATATATTTCCCGAAGGCAGGGTGGATATCAGATCATTGGTGATCCAATAGTCAGGCAACCTATGCTTCTTGACATGAGGCATTAGCATGGTGAGTGCCAGGAACACCATGAACTCTTTATGAGTCACTGGGGTCCACTGCCTCATGTGGCCCTTGGTCACCTTTCCCAAAAAGTGGACCTGGAATTGGTGCTGCTTATTTGTCTCTTTGACAACATAGCCTACCACCTCCTCATCAAAGAAGGCCTCAAACAGTTCGTGTGGTGGAGCATTGGGGCCTGCAGGAAAATTGGGGGTAACGCCTGAACCCTCCAGTACCTCATCAAAAGCTGGCACATCAGGGTTGTATGCATCCTCATCAACTACGTCTTGCCACTGAAAAACGTAGAATGGGTCTTGTCTACGCTGACGAGGAGCTCCAGCTGGTGGCCCAGCACGCCCACGGCCAACTCGGGAGGCGCGCGCCCTAGGGCGGCGAGGGCGGCGGCCAGGGCGGTGGGCAGCACGACGGGCAGCACGACGCCGGGCCAAGCGGATGGGTCGAGGGTCGTCGATGTCCATATAGTCATCGTCAGAGTGGTCATCTTGCCCTGACGGTGGACCTATGTAATCATGGCCAGAGTCTTCAGAGAGGTGCCCTTCATCATCAGTGGCCCCCACATAATCTGGCGGGGAACCAGTGATGCGTGGGCGGCGTGCGGGTGGGCGAGGTGGGGAAGGAGTGGCAGGTGAGGCTGTGTCCCCCGAGGTCCCGGGCTCCTTGGCCTGCGACGAGTGACAGAAAGCAATGTTTCACTGTCACTAGGGCCAGGTATTGGTGATGCGAGCTCAAAGACTTCTTCAGGAAGACATGTTGAAGGCGGGAGAGGTGGGGAGGACCGTGGGGAAAGTTGCGGGGACGTATGGCTGGGGCCGGCCGGGGTGGACGCCGCGGGAGCCTCGAACAAAACTCTCTTACTTTTCTTAATTTTCTTGGTATATTTCCTACCTTTCCCCTTTTCGGCAGCAGTATGTCTCCTGTCGGGGGACCTAGGAGGCAAATAGGCCGAAAGTGTGGGGGTCCTCAACCCTTGGCAATGGTGGGGGTGGTGGGGAAGAATGCGGGGCATCCGGGTCATCTTGGGTGGCGTGGGTAGATAAGGGAGACAATGGCGGACGAGAAGGGTCACCACGCTGACCCTCACTCACAGCCTCATCCTCACCAAGTAGTTTTGCTTGTTCCCTAGCTGCCGCAGCCGCCTTCTCAAGTATTTTCTGCTTATACAAATGTAGCTTGAAAGGCGATTTACCAGGGGAAGGGCTTGGCGTCGTGTCACTTAAGCGAAATTTGGTGAGTGACCTTGAACTCTCCCACTCGCTCACTCTCTCAAGTTCACTGTCTTTAGGTAAACCAGCTTCCTCAACAACTGGTACATCACCTTCATCACTCTCATCACTGTCATGTTCTCTCGCAAATCCCAGGAATTGCTCTTCTTTATCACTCTCATGGCCATAATCACTCGACTTATAATTACTGGAGTCGTCACTGACTTCATCATCAACATTATGCTTGGCATCAGCTCGCTCATAAAGTCTCAATGTCGTCTCAATACCTCCGGGAGATAACACATTTAGGCGATGGCGTCGGGGTAAGGCGCGACGAACAAGCAAGGGCGTCGTAGGAAGCACGGTATCGGACACAGCGGAATCACTATTTGGCGTACTGTCCATGATGGCGTCGGGGTAGATACTGTTGCTGTGGCGGAGTTTACGCCTGGTGGCGCCACCTACCGTCCCACGATACCGAAAATGTACGCGCGGCATTCGAAAGCACGCATGCAAGCAATGGGCGTTCAAGAGCCCTTCCGGGTTGCGCGGGCCGAGGTTGTTATGGGCGTTCAAGAGCCCATCCGGGTTGGAGGGGTTAAGTATTTGCTGCAGAAAGGTGCATAGCCATCAGATGAACAAGGCAATTGTGACAGTCATGAATATAATGCAACACTGTCATATTAAGGGGGGCTTTTTAGTTGGCTCCCTAGACCTCTATCAAGCTTAAAGAAAAACACCCGCAAGACCCCCTTTGAGATTTATTGGTACACTACCGGCTCGGTAATGTAGTGGAGAACGTCTCGGTCTCCCACCACGGGTGACCCGAGTTCAATCCCATGCCCAGGCATGAAGGTTTTACGCATACACTGGTAGCCAGTACCATTTCCCTTGAGCAAGGAAATGGGTAATAGTATCTGGTAATAAACTTTGGTCGAGCGCTATTGAATCTCGGAGCAATGGCTAGAGAGAAATGGTGCTATATAAGTAACCTGATTATTTATTATTAGAAAAATGTTCTGGCCAAAGGTCGGTTCCTCCTAATTACAGGCTCGCTATAGCTCACCAGGAAAATATCAAAGCCTAAATGGCACAAAGGGTATTGATATTGGCTAAGAAATAGGGTGAAAGGTGTAAAATTGCCAAACGAATGGGTCGAACTGCTTAAAATGTCAAAACTAATAGGGCTAAACATGAGGGAGAAGGGGGTCCAGAAGAAAAACAAAACAAAAAACCTCCCCTTAATGATGCTATTATGTTCAAGGTCTTAACTATAAATTAATATCATAATGTGAATATAGCACCGCTTTCACGCATATACTTCTTAACTCCATCCTTCCTCCTCTCTCTCGGTCTGCCTCTCCCTCTCTGTCCTTCCACCTCACTCTCGTACACTCTCTTAGTCATTCTCTCGGTTCCCATACGTTCCACATGGCCGAACCTTCTCAAGGTGTTCCTTTTCACACTTTCCAGGCCATCTACATGCACACTACACTCCTCTCGTACTTCCTCTTTCGCCTGTCTATCCCTCATGTAACTCTGTACGCACTTCTCAAGTAACTAATTTCCACCCCTCTCACTCCATGCTTCGCTCCCGTAAGTCAATGTCGGGATTATCACACTGCAAGTTTTACATTATAATTGCAAGGACGTCTTTGCTTCCATGCTGACCACCCTATTTCTTCTTACTGCTTTCAGCGTTCCTACAACCCTCTTCCCCAGTTGTAATCTCTCCTGCACTTCTTCATCCATACTTCCATCTTTTCTCAACACATCATCATTATCATCACATCCATCTGATGCCTCGCTTCCAGAGGAAGTGCCCCAAAAGGGATGGCCATGGCAGAAACTGCCTCCAGGCTCCCAGACATGCCCCGACTGACCCACTCCACTCCACAGTGCCATTTCCACTAAGTGGATTATAACCATGAACACTGAAGGAGCAGATCCAGAGCAGTCCCTCTTCCGGATGGCAGTTCCACCACTGTTTTTCTATTTTATTTACCCCAGTGGGGCCCTGGCTGGAAGCATACCAAGCACAGGAATTTTCTGGAAATAGGAACCAGTGGTCTACTGCTCCAGAGGCTGATTGCACCACCAAAGTTTGCTGGCGTTGGTGCTGCCCAAATACTTAAATAGTTATTGATAGGGGTCACTTGAGGCATGCTATGCTTACAGGTACTTACCCGATAGCACTATCGTTAGTGAGTGCTGTACTGTATTTTATATATTATTTTGTAATAGTATAGATATCTTATCAATATTTGTATTTTTTACTATTGTTAATGTCTTGTCATGTTGCAAATTTGATTTTAAATAATATTTTGACATTTAACATGTAGTTTCTTTATTCATGCAGAGTTTAGTAAAATTTGCCAGAACGTCCCGGACTTCCCAAACTTGACTACTTCCTTTAACGTGACGATAGTGCGTTGTTATATGTGCGATTGGTTTGCTTGGGAAACAGATTAACTTGCTCATGTAGTGATGTACACCCTATGTGGTGGATTGTGTTCTTTTATTTAATAATTTTCATTTTAGTAAGCGTTGTTTCCACATAGCGATTTTGATAATTTAATTTGACTTTATATTGTCCTTGTCCCAATTTTGGTTTGTTTAGTTTGCAAGTTTTACATTTTAATGAGTTGACATGCTCCATAGCCTGACCGTTCAACCTCACCTCACACTGTCTTTTTGTTTTTTTTTGTTTTTTTCCCCTATGTAAGTGAGGGAGACAAGAGGCAGAACTGCTTGTGGCTTTTTTTTTTTTTTTTTTTTCCTATGTAATATTATTTTTATTAATCTCACCACCACACCCCCAATGAAATTAATTAAAGTATATATGATCCACCGGGATTCGAACCCGGGTTATCACACATATTTTTGCCACCTTAACCATTATACCACCAGGACGGTTAAAGGTTTATGCACACGCCTACGACTTATTATCCATTCTCGAATACTGGATATTAATCTAATCATGTTCATATTCCCAACCGCACTATGGTAGCCTACTGTTTAAGTGAGAGGAAAGAATATTCATGGGGCACAGATCATATAGACCGGCCTCTCGAAGAAATATCCCTAAACCTACTAATAATATTATTTTTTAATCTACACCACACCCCCAATGAAATTAATTAAAGTAATATGATCCACCGGGATTCGAACCGGGTTATCACACACATATTTTTGCCACCTTAACCATTACACCACCAGGACGGTTAAAGGTTTATGCACACGCCAACGACATAATAATTATTCTCGAATACTGGATATTAATCTAATCATGTTCATATTCCCAACCGCACTATGGTAGCCTACTGTTTAAGTGAGAGGAAAGAATATTCATGGGGCACAGATCATATAGACCGGCCTCTCGAAGAAATATCCCTAAACCTACTAATAATATTATTTTTATTAATCTCACCACCACACCCCCAATGAAATTAATTAAAGTATATATGATCCACCGGGATTCGAACCCGGGTTATCACACACATATTTTTGCCACCTTAACCATTACACCACCAGGACGGTTAAGTGAGGGAGACAAGAGGCAGAACTGTTTGTGGCGAGTGCCTCCCCCAGAGTTGAAAGAGTAACAGGGCCAAAATCAAGGGATGTTCGAACCAATATGCCGGCTGCACCCCTTTCAAAGACCATAACCTTATTCTTCCCTGCACTTACCTTCAGATTCTGTTTATCACACACTGTTCCAAACATATTTACCAGACCCTGCAATTCCCATTAACTATAGCTCATCAGAACTGTATCGTCGGCAAACAACAGTTCAGGCAACTTCCACTAATCTCCCTCCCTTATCAGTGGTACACCAACATCCACTGCTCTCCCTTGTATTTCTTTCATGACTCCATCCATATATATATATTGAACAACCAGTAATTAAAAAAACAATGACAAAAATTAAGAATTGTGCTTGAAAAAAATGGCCCTTGGTGTTAAGTATCTAGTTATTTATTTTGTAGTAGATAGTTTACTTGGTTTGTGAAATAATGTAGTTTCTTTAAAATCTTTTGGAGGGAATTGGGACTCCCGTTCATGTACGATATCTCTTTAACCCCTTCTGTACCAGCGACGTCTTTTTAATTTTATTCTAGCTATATTTAGATGATTTTGTGCAGTTTACGAAGGATCAGTGGTACTAAAAAGGGTTGAGTGAGATAGTTTGAAGCCTGTTCGCTGGAGGTCCGTTTTAAACTGAGGAAAATTGTCTAACAGTAGCCAGAATAAAGTTAGAAAGACGTCACCTGTACAGAAGGGGTTAACTATCTGCTGCATAGTGTACTCTTCTTAGTGTAGGTGTGGGATCCCCTCATGTTTTGTATTCTTTAATTTCAAACTTCTATTTTACTAAAGCGTAATTTCCACACAGCGATCTTGATAAGTTTTTCGTTTTTATATTGTGACATTCCTATTTTGGTTTGTTTGGTTTGCAAGTTTTACATTATAATTTCTTAGTCCAGGCATTTATTGTGAAATTATATGTACTTTCTTCCACAATTAGTAACGGACTACAGTAGTCCCTCGTTATTGACGGGGGTTACGTTCTTAAGACTGCCGTCGATAGCAAAAACCGTCGATACCGCATTACCGTACAGTATCCGTGGTCTCTATCCTAGTCTATGTACTTATAAGTGTTTCCTTTACACAGGCACACCGTCTATCACTGAATACATTAGAGGCCATAATAAACGCAAGAGATACAAGGTTCAGGCACAAATAAGCAAGTAAAAGGCGGGTGGACTCAGAGCTTCTGCCTGGTATTATTGTTATTGTTTGACAACATTAAAAATGGAGGACTAAAGTGACGCTCCGATCGTCGGTGAATCCGGATTCACTCAAAATCTAGTCTTTAGGCTAATTTTTTGCTCTTGTTTTCGGTGTATTTTCTTATTATTGTATGTCTTATTGTTCATCATTTAATCCACTTTTGGTTGGTATATTAGAGTAATATAAATAAACAATTAATCCGTCGATATAACATTAAAAATGGAGGTCGAAAGTGACGCTCCGATCGTCGGTGAATCCGGATTCACTCAAAATCTAGTCTTTAGGCTAATTATTTTTGCTCTCGTTTTCGGTGTATTTTCTTATTATTGTATGTCTTATTGTTCATCATTTAATCCACTTTTGGTTGGTATATTAGAGTAATATAAATAAACAATTAATCCGTCGATATATCAGTCGATACTCGAATCAGTCTAAAGTCAGTCGATAGTCGAATCCGTCTATGATAAAGCAATCAGTCTATTAAAATGTAAAACTTGCAAACTAAACAAACCAAAATTGGGACAAGGACAATATAAAGTCAAATTAAATTATCAAAATCGCTATGATGAAACAACGCTTACTAAAATGAAAATTATTAAATAAAAGAACACAATCCACCACATAGGGTGTACATCACTACATGAGCAAGTTAATCTGTTTCCCAAGCAAACCAATCGCACATATAACAACGCACTATCATCACGTTAAAGGAAGTAGTCAAGTTTGGGAAGTCCGGGACGTTCTGGCAAATTTTACTAAACTCTGCATGAATAAAGAAACTACATGTTAAATGTCAAAATATTATTTAAAATCAAATTTGCAACATGACAAGACATTAACAATAGTAAAAAATACAAATATTGATAAGATATCTATACTATTACAAAATAATATATAAAATACAGTACAGCACTCACTAACGATAGTGCTATCGGGTAGGTACCTGTAAGCATAGCATGCCTCAAGTGACCCCTATCAATAACTACCCTACAAATAACCTACATTTATAGCACAAATAAACTAAGGAAATCGCAAAAGTAAGCAATTGATACTATCGACAATGAATACATATAATATAAAGAGAAATAATTGCAAAATATGAAGTAACAACAGATTTAAACAAAGAGTACTCTTTTAACAAGAACAATAAATTTAAAAAAAAATCATCAATATTAATAATAATAATAATAGAAAAAGAAAAAGATAAACAATAAATACAGACAAAAAGTAAGCAGAGGTTATACAAGAAACTTCAAGTTAAAAATGCTTGATTAAAATTATTGATGTCAAATTTTAGAATACAGTCACAATAATTGACCCTAAAAAGATTAAATTTATGGAACAATTTACTTGCCTCAAAACCTCTGTCCACTAAGAGTCTGTATAGTAACCTAGCTCTAGCCCAAAAGTCATCTACTTTAGTGCAGATTTTACAAAATCTTATTAATTGGGAATAAAAACAATTATAAGTGATTTTACTATCGATATTACTACTAGGGAAAGGAAAGTTTATTACGTTAAAATTAAAATCATCAACTTTGTGATATACTTTAAGTATGCACTGTTCATTAACAATCTCTATATTTATATCAAGAAAATTTTCAACTTTATAATTTACGTTACATTGTGTGAGGGGAATAGAATTAGGGTAAATAAGTTTAGCAACTTGATTAAAATTTAACAAATTGCAAACAAGAATATCATCAATATATCTACTATTATTACTTAACAGTTTAGCAAGTGCTAATTTTTCTGGAATTTTATTTTTCTTGCTACTGTCAACTAAGTCTTTTATATATTTAAATTCTAAAGCAAGCAAGAATAAGTCTGCAATTAAAGGGCTAGCATTTCCACCCATAGGAATTCCTAATATTTGTTTGAAAATGTACGGCCCGAATCTAACATAAGTATTGAAAAGGAGGAATTTAAGGGCATCTTTAAGTTTAGTTCTATCAAAATATACAGAACTAGTGGGAGTAGAGCTAAGTGATGCATTATTAAAATATGTATAAACATTTATGAAATAATTACCATTCCTAACGAACCTGTCAAAGTGCAAATCTATAATAAAGCAAAGCTCTGAATATACTAAATCTAAAGGCAAATTGGTATACAAAGTTGAAAAGTCGAAGCTATGTACCGAGGTAACTTTCGGCATGGTATTTATTTTATCAATAACTTCTAACGAATTGTCAACACTCCAATAATAGTTAATGCCAGTTCTTCTCATGATGGTATTACAATATCTTTTATGAGTACTTTTAATGTATTTTAAGCAATTTACTACTTGTTCTGATAGAGTTTTAGTGGTAGCAAATTTTGCTCCGGCAATAAAGCGATATTTATAAGGTCTTTTATGAAATTTAGGTAACATGTATAATTTTGCAATGCACTTGTTCTTATCAGAAAGTTTAATATCAAATATTATATTTTTCTTGGTATGTTCATCGATTAAGTTATCAATATTCAGATTATTTTGAATTTCATAAACAGAATTACCGCAAATATTTTTACGTAATATGTTACCCTTAATACCTAATTCTTTTTTCATATTTTCAAGATAAAATTTCTTACATGTGAAGCTATAATTATTGCTGGCTTTATCTACTGTAGTGATTACAAAATGTTTATGTAAATTTATTAAATCAGCTTTAAGCTTATTATAATTATAGTCTATAAAATCTGAAAGATTTAAATTCATTTTTAAGCGAGAACATTTTATTTCTAATTAACTTAATTAATAATTTAGACCATGCTTCTAGTTCTCTCGCATTGCAGCACGCAATTTTTAACAATTTATCTTTTAATTTATTGACTGAAAAAAACAATATCTTTTAAAATTATGTCCCATGTTACTTTATTACTCCCTATTCTAAATTTAAACCCTTTACGACATAGCTCCGCTAATTTGTCGTTTGCAAAATGTTTAACTAGTTCTACATCACCTGTTAATATGTGACATATCGGACTATAAATGAACTTTGCTAGTGCATCACGTCTGCTAGCTGGCATATCCATGACTCTTTCACACACGCATTTATTATTATTGAAAATATCATTATCTGAAAGATTTCCTAAAACTTTATTATAATTACAAATAATAGACCCAACAGGTCGTTCATATGAATACACTATTAATGGTTTGAAATCTTTACAACCATCTGGTAATATGGACTTAACTTTCTTTGAATTAATAAGACTGTTAACATTAATTTTGTCTAAAATTTTAGAGGAATAATTTAAAGTGGACAGGACTTTATCTTTAATACGGTTATCTTTGGATTTCTTAGAATTAGCTCTAATATATCCCATAAAAGCAAAGACTATATTCTTAAATTTATTTGTGAAATTATGTTTATTATTTAGAATATTTTCTATAAAAGGAGCAAAACTTTTCTTTTGTAGGCCTTTCAATGAATCTTTTAATTTTTTAATTCCGAAATTTCGATATAATGAATATAAATTATTAACAATAATTATAATATCAGACCTGCTTTTCTTTTTATTAAATGTATTTAGTCTTCTATTACCGTGTCTACCAGGTCTTCTGTTTAAAACAGGGAAGTTAAAATATGGGTTATTAAAATCGTTTTTTAATAAATCTTTATACAAAATGTTGCCTAAATTTTTTATTTGATTGTTAAGTCCAAATGGATAGATGGTCATTAATTTTCCAATCCAATAATTTTCTCTATCTAAAACATTTTGATTACTTTGAACAATTTCTATAATTTTGTATTTACAATCAAATTTAGTACAATCTGTGTTAAAATGCTTATATAGAAGAATCTTGGAGTCGATGCCGTTCTTAATTCCTGATCTATGCCCGTAGGCTCTTTCTCTTAAACATTGCTCCGTCTTTCCAACATATTGTATACCACATTTCTCACAGGTTATTAAATAGATAACATTCTTTACTTTACATGGAGATGTTACATTAACAGAAGAATTTAGAAACAAAAATTTTGTATTGGTAATGTAACTTTTAAAAAATGTTTGATGTTTTGAAATATAATCAAATCCGTCTATAAAAAAGCCGTCTATAACGAGGGACTACTGTACTGGAATATTGGATCTTGTATTTTGCATTGTGATTGTCTATTAGTATGCACTATGCAGGTGTAAGAGGTAATGGAGTTCTGAATGTTTATTTTAGTGAATGGTTTTCAGTTATGCAGTCAATTATAATTATGATTTCACTGCCACTCTTGTTGATCGCTGCACTCCTCGATGTTCTCAGTCTGTTGCTGCCTATGGGTGTGTTCGCCTTGCCAATGGAACTTTGATTGCTCTTGGGAAATTGATTGCATCCGTTTTAATGTAGAACAAAGATAAGTTCATCTAAACCATTAGCTTAATCCTTAATCAGGTTTTTTGGTACTGTACCTACTTATTTCATAATAACACTTCCAATTCATTGCTTAACGTAATAACTGCGGCACTTGACAATTGCTTGGTCACCACTGTACCATACAGGGTTTTTGGACTAAAAGTAACCTTCATTCCCTGCACATTTTCATGTATAAACAAAAGCTAGAACGTACTTCAATGATATATCCCTGAAAGCAGAGGATTAGACCTTTCCAATGACACCTGAATCATGTCTGTACGACCACTGGTTGCCGTGCAACAATATTGCACAGGTGACGCTAAATCGGTAAAAATTAAGAGGTTTTCAGCGGTTTTTGCTATCCCCGAGTCTGTAAGGGATTTGGAGATGTCTCACAGCGATACCAGTGCGCGCCCAGACACGGGGGGGCTATGGATGGGACCGTTCCGCGCTGCTTATAGTCGCTCGCCTGCCTCCCAGGTCTTGTTCTAGGCAGAAATTTGGAAATTGTCATATGACAAGTGCCGCAGTGATGACCGTATTTTTTATATAAGCCCGCAGTCATTGAGTTAATCCTACTGCAGATTTTAATTTCATACATAATGGCTTCTGTCATGTCAAGTACTGTAGAGTAATGATCAAATATTATGTTTGTACAAGTATTGTGGCTTCCATGGTCAGTTTTGCTATTTTTGGAAACCTTGTTTAACGAGCATGTTATTCACTTTGAGAGATGTATGTATGTATGTATATTCCAAGGCACATACCCCATAACTGGGCGTGGC
Organism: Paralithodes platypus; assembly: GCA_032716605.1. Classification (NCBI taxonomy): domain Eukaryota; kingdom Metazoa; phylum Arthropoda; class Malacostraca; order Decapoda; family Lithodidae; genus Paralithodes; species Paralithodes platypus. The sequence continues at coordinate 9,491,667 of CM064521.1, forward strand.
TCGAGATGGATGTATGTATGTATATTCCAAGGCACATACCCCATAACTGGGTGTGGCTCGAGATGGAGCTTGAACTGAAACAACATTTAAGGGGCGATTTCCACCTGGAGGATTTTTTTCTGAACCTCTCTCTCTCATGTTTAGCCCCATTGCTTTTGAGATTTTAAGACGTTCGCCCTAGTAGTTTTGATATTTTAAGACATTTTGCCCCATTTCTGTCAATTTTAAGGCCTTTCGTGCCATTAAGGTGTCTATTTTTTCCTGGCGAGCGATAGCGAGCCTGTAATTTAAGAGCAATTTTTCTACCGAAAAATTTACAAATTTATCTTGAAAGGGGGTCTAGGGGGTGTAATTTTAAGCTTGATGAAAACGTAGGGAACAAACTAAATACCTCCCCTTAAAGTTCCAATTCTTAGGGTCCAGGACCACTTTCGCATTCCCTCGCCTCTTTCTCTGTCTCTCCTAGTAGGTGAATTTTACAAGGGGAGGAGGATTTCTAGTCTCCCGCCCCCGAAGTAGAAAAATTAGGGCAGGAAAAGAGACGGACAGAAATGTCTAAGGTTGGGTAGAGGATGCCAAACCTCACTCTGACCAGCCCTCACCTCACTTTGAGAGGTAGTGGTTCAAATGCTATAAAATAAGACATGATCAGCAGGCTAAACAGAACCTTATGTGTTGTACTGTATTTTTCTTTGCTAGCGGTACTCTCAGAATCGGTTTAACTTACTTTTTGTAAGAAGCCTTTTTTTGTTTTCTATTTGAACATTTATTCAGTTTCACGTAGTAGTGCATAATTTTTTTTATCATAGTTTCAAGTTTTACTGTAAGATATTTTATTAGATAATAATTATTTTAAGCATATAATTATACTGCATACAGTATACAGTCGACGCTCCATTTAACAGACGTCGATTTAACGGATTTCGGATTTAACGGACTCCAGCTGGTAAATTAGGCCTCTAAAATCAACCAACATTTTTAGACATATCGAGTCTACACACAGGTATCGAGTCTACACACTCAGATGTAACATATAAACTAAACACTATGGTACACAATGCTAATATAATTGCTCAATAATGTATATAATGCTTATTGTTTGGCATTATGAGTATTGTACATATCAGTAATGGGCGAAATTGTAACTATCCTGGAGACGCCATTTGCAATGTTTACGTTTTGGCCTGACGCTACGGTACAACGGTCCGGTACACTGAACTTTCGGTACAGTAACAATATCGTCACCTTTTTGTTTTGTTTTATTTCGTAGGCTACAAATTTGCATCCACATAATATATTTGGTATTATTGTAATAAATAAAATACACTTTGATATTGCTTTATATTTATCCCATAAAATATTACGAACTATGAATACTTTGGTAGTATCCAAAATAGTAGGCTACAGTATTGCGTACCAAAACAGACCCTGCACCGTATTGTTTGACTGAACAGGGACGCCAAAATGTAAACATTGCAAATGGCGTCTCCAGGATAGGGTTTATTTACAATTTCGCCCATTACTGATATGTACAATACTCATAATGCCAAACAATAAGCATTATATACATTATTGGGCAATTATATTAGCATTGTGTACCATAGTATGTAAATAAGGTAAGAAAAACCGAATTTTTGTCATTTTATTAATGAATAGGCTAGGGCCTAACCACTTTTCAGAGGTCATTTGCACTTAACAGACTTTTGCACTTAACGGACTTCGCTTCCCCCCTAAAAGTGCGTTAAATGGAGGGCTGACTGTATATATTTTTTTCTATTCATATCGTATTTCTTTATTTGATTAGATTGTATGAAAGATATCCTAATTAGCTTACATTCTTATGGCCTTCGGACAAGACCATCTTTAGATATATTTTAAGCTATTGCCTGTATTTTAGTTCATATGTATAGTTTCATAGTTTTGCACTTTAATTAATGCTGCAGAATTCTTAGTTTATTTCCTATGCATGTAGCCCTTTCAAGATCTATGTATTTATGTACATACTCAAGCACATACCCCATAGCTGAGGGTGGCTAATATTTAGTTTAGCAATGAAATGGTGAATGACAAATTACTGGTTATACATACAGATAAGCTAGTTTACCTTTAATTTTAATTTGTTTTCACATATATTTGTTTAACCCTTAGGTGCACGATGACTCTATGTGCGTCATTAGGGTATTTACCCCCAAGCGCACGATGACTCGTTTAGCGTCATTGAACTTAAAAATATTCGCCAAAAATTAAGTTTTCGTCTGACGCGCGTCATTTTTGGTACAGATACTCAGTATTAAGTCTAGTTCAATGGCACAAATTGGTAACTCCCTCACTTTAACGGTTTACTCACGGCTGGCATGGGAAGAGGACAGAGTACAGCTCGGTCTGTTTTCGATACTTTCACTGTTATTCGTGTATCTCAGTAACTATTTGGTTTATAGTAATTCTGAAGTTGCCAGTGGAATCCTCATAAAATTCCACTTCCATATATGTATGCAAATCAAAAATGTTGTGGGCAAAATTTTGAGCTAGCGCGAGTTGGAAGTAATTTATTTAATTTTTTTTTTTTACAATTCTTATTTCGGAGTGCCCCAATGTATTTGTTTTGTATTTATTCTATGTTTTTATTTGCTTATCTTCAAGTTCAATCAATAACGAAGCCAGTGGTACCTCATTTATCCAAATACAAAGATTTTTTGGTGGATAAAAAAGTCACAGAAACAAATTATCGCCGGCCACAAAACTGGCTCTGAGTGAGCTGAGATATACTTAGGGAGTGGGAAAAAAACTTGATTGGAAACTATTGGTGCGCCTAAGGGTTAATATACTAGCATTCCTTTTGTATAATATTTTAATTAGCTGCTAATAACTATTAATTTGTTCATATTAAATGTAGAAGATAAATGTGGGTAAATACACTTAGTGACTTGTAGAATAACTTGTGTTATTAGTACACATGCCAAGATTAGTACACATGCCAAGATTTTTGGCAAGAATGTTAAGTTCGGGCGTACCGCCACCCTTGTTTACACTACGCGTAGTGGCGTCGGACCTTTGCCATCATGTTCCTGTCTATTTTGACTGCCTTTGGATACAATAATATGTTGAGGGGGGGGCTTTGCCCCACCCTCACCCCATCCATGAAATATTGTCATCATCATATATATTGCCAGCAGGGGGTAAATTACCCAAAAAAAATCGCTGTAAAAATAGACGCGAACTTAATTAATCACAGCGATCGACAAATGTAAACATGACGGCGGCGGCGGTGGGGGAGGCGTCAGACCTTTGCAATCATGTTCCCGTCTATTTCGAATGTCATTGGATACAATAAGTAGTTGAGGGGGGCTTTGCCCCCCCTCACCCCCCCCCCCATGACATATTGTCATCATCATATATATTGCCAGCAAGGAGTAAATAGCCGGAAAAAAAATCGCCGTCAAAATTGACGCGAAGTTAACCGCGGCGATCGCCCTATGTAAACTTGACGACCGTACGCCCGGAATCTACATCCATCCCGATTTGTTTTCAACTCTTTTTAATATCCAATCTTTTGTTTGTTTCAGAGGGTAGAAAATCAAGGTCAGATGTGCGTGGTGAGATGCCCGGTTAACGTTAACAGCATCCAAACGGCACAGCGAGTAGCCGGCCCACCACAACAACCACAACAGCAACAACAACACTTGACGCAAGCCACCCCACTGCTACCCCCACACTCGACCGCCCACCTCTCACCAATTATACCCGCTGGAGGAGTGGGTAGAACGGTGCATACAGTTCACCAGCAGGGCCTTCCAGTCAAACCGCAACAACAACAACAGGTGCTACCCAAGCCTACAGGTCCCCTCAAGCTACAGAGGAATAATAACCTGTTGCCGCTAAAGGTACAGCAGCCGCAGCCACCACCACCACCGCCGTCGCAGTCGCCACGGCTACAGCTACAGCTACAGCACACAACACCACCACCACAACAGCAGCAAGCAGTAACCCCAGAGGAACATCAACAACAACTGCATCAACAACAACAGCAGCAGCAGCTTAGGGAACAACAACAACAACAACAACAACAGCAACAACAGCAACAACCGCAGCCACAACAGCAAATACATCTTCAACAGCAGCCCTCCTACCAAGACCAGTTTCTGAAGCAGATAGAGAACCGACTGCACCCCCAGCAGAAGGGTGGGAACCGTGGCAAGGTAAACAAAACTCCCACCGTCACTCAACAGCGACTCTTGCTATCACAACAGTTGGGCAATAGTCAGCAGCAGAAGCAGCAGGTAATGTGTTTTTGTTATACTTAGTTACTACCTGCTGCTTGGGGTCTTATCTGCATGATAGCTGTAATACGCCGGGGATTGTCTTGTTTTGTTGATTCCATGATTTTACATATAGGCACGGTGGTCTAGCTTTCTTGGCTTTCACTTCTGCTTCATGGGCCTATCTACTCCTGCTCAGTCTTATGTTTTTCCTTGATGTTAGCTTGCTGTCTTGATAGCGTAATGCATAAATGCGCGGAATTTCGGTGTGAGTATCCTAGGTTCGGGTCCTTGGAGTGCCATATGTATTTGTTAATTTCATTAATTGAGTTTAGAAGTAAAGTTGGTTGGTGAAAAAATTTGAATGATGTATTGGGTTGATTCCACACTATACCTATTATTTTACATTTCATATTTTTGTTTTTAGCACCAATAACCACTTAAATTAAGTTAATAAAAGTATGTGATTCTCCCAGGATTCGAACCTAGGACATCATATACAAAGATTACACGCTCTAACCATTACACCATCAAGACAGTTTGCAGCTTTATATATATATATACATATACAGTATATACCGGTACATATATATATATATATATATATATATATATATATATATATATATATATACATATACATATACAGTGGTCCCTCGCGTTTAGCGGATTTCAGCTTGGCGAAACACAGTATTGGCGATAGGTTGGATATGGTACCAGAATCCGAATTTGGCGCTTCAAATACACTTTTGGTGAGAATGCTGACGTCACAGAATGGCGTCGGCCCAGAATGCGCCGCCCGCAAGCTAGTCTCACCAGGCCTAACTAAATAATTCATGGTAAATAAAATCTGTTATCTATTATCTATTGTCTTTTCTATTGCTGTTAATGTTTCATGTAGGCTACAGTAGAGCGCCGTATTGAGAGTTACTCTTAGGCCGAGGCTAGGCTATAGATAGGCTTAGGCCTACTCACAAAACCCTAACTGAGCTGCTTGGATAGCGAGAATATCCCAGGTATATTTCATAAACATATATTAACAGATTAATCTTGACCAAACCGATTTGTGAACCTCATATCTCTTGTGTTTTGCTTTGTTTATTGTGCCGAACAGTCTGCGACACACAAACACACACGCGCGCATCAGCTGACTCAGGGGCCCAATCGATAAATATAATTAATCAAAGAAGTGACCACGGATCCAAAACCAATTTCATTATTTTGCTCAATCGAAAAGCAGTTGGTATAGAAAATTCTAGTCTTCACCATTCACAAGGTAAAAGTGATTTATGCCTCCTGATATATATCTAAGCTAGGTTAGACCATTTCTTGGTCTGGCTAGCTAGTGACTTAGCAACTTGTTGCTAAGGTTATGTGGTTATTCCTTATCAATAAGACTATTCACAAGATAACAATGAATTCTGCTTCCTGATATACATCTAACCTAGGTTAGGTAAATTCTTTGTGGAGATATATAGGCTAGGCCTACCATATGTCTTCTAGCAAAAAACAGAGTAAGCAGACGGCGCCGAGTGTGTCGACGATGCGCATGGCGGGCGGTTTGAAAAGGCCCAAAAGGGTGAACTCGGGCCTCGTCAAAGACTAATGGATAATTTTCCCATTTAAAGTACTATTCGCGTTTGGCGAAATTCACTTTTGGCGATGGTTTGGCTAGACTAATGAATTCGCTAAATGAGAGGGACCACTGTATATATATATATTTATATTTGTTTTGGCTTCTGTTACTGGGATTGAGATGTTCCTCTGGTCCATCCTGTAACTGAACTGTCTTTATTTTATAATTTTTCTTTTTCAACTATGCTACTTTCCATCCTATCTACATATTGAAATTATTTATAGCTTTATCATTTTTCTTTTTCAACTATGCTACTATCCAGCCTATCGGCAACAGTGTTTGCATGTTGGAGCAGTGTTGGGGCAGGACTTTATTGTTCTATAGTCCAAATTGCCTAATACACAGTAGAGTCTTGTTATGGTGCTGTCTTTTTGTAACACTGTTAAGGCTGGTGTGGTTGCAGATACTGCAGATGCAAGTGCTGAAGGGGAACTCTGTTGAGTCTTGCTGAGGCACGGTTAGCACTATACCAACATCAGCCACAGTTATGACTTGTGGGGCAGTGCTGTGGTGGGACTTTATTGTACTACAGTACACTCCAACTACTGAAAGGCAACCCCGTCTGAGCCGTTACGATGCATGTAATGGAGAAATGACGCTAAACCATTGTATGTATTGTATATATATCTACATATTAATATTATTTACAGCTTTCAAGTACAGTAAAGCAAAATAAACTAATATCACTCACCTTAATTTTCTCCTTTGCTCACATACAGTACTGGTACTTGCTTTCTTGCCATTTGGAATAGTAATGTCCAGAACAAGCTATACCGGTATTTTTTATTTTTTTATTTATATATTTTTTCCCCCCAGCCGACGGTAAATTGCCATGTCTCCATCTTGTTTACGACCAGTTTGAAGCGAAATACAGTATGTAAACTTGGTATTTATATGATGCAGAGACAATGTACAGTAGTTTCATATTTTTCCATTAAGTAGCGAGAAAGCAGTTGCTAAGGGGTTCAAGTTACCATCAGCTGGAAAGAGATAGACTGTAGAAACTTTGCCACTCTTGCCATCTACTTACTGTGTAGCGCCAGTAGAAAACCAGTGCAGCACAAACTCTCCCATTGGCTGCACCATGTTACCAGTAAGTTCATACCAAGGGCTGTATTTCTATCCTAGACAAACCCTATCATTGTCATTGGTAATAAATAAAGGTAGAGCCAACAAACTTACAAAAATCTTGATCCCTGACCTCTTCGTAAGTTAAAAGAGACTAGAGCAAACTGGCTGTAAATCTCCACACCTATTACCTGGTGGACTCTTCCCAAATGAGAGGAATTTCAGCCCGATTGCTTTCATTCATATTGAGTTATAAGAAGTTAAAGGGTCAAGATTAGTGTCAAGTTCGTTGGCGCTACCTATAGGAATACGGCCCCAGGACCACATTTTCAAAAGCATGTGTGGATGTATTATTTTTACTATTATTTATATTCTGGTTTATGGTGTAGCTAGCTGCTTAGATGTATAAACCCTTTCTGTACCGGCCACGTTTTTTTAACTATATTCTGGCTACTATTAGACGGTTATATTTAGTTTAAAAAGGGCCTCCAGCAATTAACAGGCTTCGAACTATCTTACTCAACCCTTTTTACCACCACAGATCCTTCTCACACTGCACAAAATCATTTAAGTATGGCTAGAATAAAATTGAAAAAATGTCGCCAGTACAGAAGGGGTTAATGGCTGTCATATTGATACTTAACCTATCTTTAATTAACATTTTAATTTTAATAAATTATATATATTATATTTTCTAAATATTTATTTCCACATACAGTAGAACCTCTCCCACCCGGTGCTCTCAGATCCGTAAACCCAAGAGATTCAGACAGGCATTTCGATCCAGACTCATGTTTCAGCCAACCAAACTTGTCTGGATGGCTTCGGAAAAATAAAAGTCAATCCGGAAAAACGAAAGAGACGAATACAAGTTACCGCACATATTGTTTACATTCAGCGTTAGATATCCAGTTTTATATGTCAGCCATCCAGATATGTCTGGATGGCTGAAATCTAAGTCTGGTTGTTTAAGTTAAACATCTGGACTCATGTTTCAGCCATCCGGATTTTGTCTGGATGGCTGAAACCTAAGTATGGTTGTTTAAGTTAGATATCCGGACTCATATTTCAGCCATCCGGATTTGTCTGGATGGCTGAATATATATCCGGACTTTCGGTAGATCCGAACTTTTGGCAGATCCAGACAGGGTTCTCCCCCAATTAGTCTGGATGGGCGAGATTTTACTGTAGTGATTTTGATTAGTTCTTTTTGTCTTTATATTTTGCATACTTGTTTTTGGTTTGTTTGTTTACAAGTATCACACTTTAGTATCCCATAATTTTACCCAATACTGATATCTATCTATCTTGCCTGACGCCGTGATCCCAGAAGGGGTGGCCATGAACGAACTGCCCCCATGCACCTCTGTCCCCAGTCAGTCGACGCCCCTCCCCCCAACCAGCACCGCCTTCGTTCATATACTTCCTCACTCCATCCTTCCACCTCTCCTTCGGTCTACCTCTCCCTCTGTCCTCCCCAATACTGATAATGAGTTGTTTATCTTACCGTATCTACTTGTACAGTACTTAGAACTAGTTTATTCATTACTTAGGCCTATACCGTATTTGGCTCTACCATAAGATGTTCATCGCTGAGTTAGCTATGAAAATGTAAAATTTGCAAATCAAATTTAAACCAGAACCGTGCAATATTAAGGCAAGACAACTTTTTTTTCAAATTCACTATGTGGAAATAATGCATTGAAGATTTAGCCTAACAATATTATGAATTCAAATATAAAAAAACACAAAACTATCTACGGTATGTCTTTTTATTGTGTCGTCCCTGTTTTGTTTGTTTCTTTTGCAAGTTTTATATTACAGTATAATTATAATGTAAAACTTGTAAAATAAACCAACCAACACGTATAGGCCTACAAACACAGTAAAAAGACAAAATAACTAATCAAAATCGCTATGTGGAAACAACGCTTAAGTAAAATGATAATTCTCTCTAATTAAAAGTTGTGTGTGTTCCGTAGGTGAGTCGTGTGCAGTCTCCAGGCTGTGTGTTAGCTGCCCCCTCCACCACTCCACCTCAGGCACTATCACCACATCTTCAGGAACATGCTAAGCAACAAATCAATCCGGTATGTGCAGTTTCAAGTTCTATGCTAAAATTGAATACTGCAACTTACATTTTTAATTCATTTTTGCTTGTATCATCAATATCCCCCAAATGAAATTCATGAAAGCATGTTATCCTGCCGGGATTCGAACTGAGGACACCACATATAGAACTTAAATGCTCTAACCATAACGCCAAGACAATTAAAGGTTCAGTACATGACCACAATTACTATCCATTTATTGATATAAAGTTATCTTCTGAGAGGGAGAATGGTCAGCTAGGAAGTAAGAGAGTAATTACATAAGTGTTCTGCTCCCAATACTTTGATACAGACGTGAGACCTAGGTAATGAGTGATATGGATCTCTCCACTGTCTTGATGGTGTAATGGTTAGAGTGTGTAAGTTCTATATGTGATGTCCTAGGTTCGAGTCCTGGGAGAATCACACGTTTTAATTAATTTAGTTTGGGGTGTTATGAACGATGTTAATAATAATATATGGAGATGAGCTATCTCGGACTAGGGAGCAATACGACGGTGTATATATATTTTGAAATGGGGGGGGGGGTGTCTAGGGATTTACTGCTAATTCGTAATATACAGTATACAGTAGGTGAGAGGCCATTGACTTCACGGTAAGAGCATTGTGGAGCGGACCAAAGGAGCATGTCTGCAACAAAGCATTCTGAGGGTGTTTCTGCTATGGCCATCTCTGTTAGTTAGTTATGTAGAGCAGATTAACCCTCTCACGACCATAGGACGCAGAGGTTGCCAGATTAGCAATAAGAAACAGATTACTCTCACTGTTATAATTACCTCTCCAAAATTAGTTTTCTGCCCACAACTAACTCAAAGACAACTGCAGAGGTTGAAGTAAACAAACTAAAGGTTTATAGATACCCCTGATTGTAACAAAGGCTTTAAAGTATCCCTAATAGGCTCAAAAATCGCGTCCGGATGTGAGAGGGTTAACCAGACCCATCTCTGTTTTTAGCTAGGGTTTGAAATTTGAATAGTCTCTCATTTGATCTTCTGATTTGTGTTCTTTTATTTGTATTAGTTCTTTTGTCAAATTGCAAATGTACTTTAATAGAAAATGTTGACATTAATTGTAGTTTCTTTATTCATACAGAGTTTAGTAGAAATTTACAAGAACTTCCTGAAATACCCAAATTGACTAATTCCTTGAACATGACGATAGTGTTTTGTTATGTTATATTTACTTGGGAAACAGATTAACTTGCTCATGTAGTGATATACGGTACACCCTACAAGGTGGTTTTGTGTTCTATTATTTCAACATTTCATTTTATTAAAACACTATTTCCACATAGCGATTTTGATAAGGTCTTTTGCCTTTATATTGTGTCGTTCCTGTTTTGGTTTGTTTATTTTGCAAGTTTTACAGTATAATTTATTGTGTCATCCCTGTTTTGGTTTGTTTATTTTGCAAGTTTTACATTATAATTCTGCCTTATAACGTGCCTTCTGCGTGTCGTAAGAGGCGACTAAAGAGGTTGGGTCGGTGGGCTTGCGACCCCCACCCGGAAAAAATACCTAAGCAAAGAAAAACGAACGAACAGCCTCGGATGCGGACGGAACCTATGTTGACGAACCATGACCGACTAAGGACATTCCTTCGGACATTCTGAGAATGGCTACATGGAATGTTAGTGGCATGAATGATGGCACAAAAGAGAGAGAGGTTCTGGAAGTGCTAGTGAATGCCAGGCTGGATGTATGTGGAATGACAGAGACCAAATGGAAAGGTTCAGATGTGAGAGAGTGGGAGTGTGGAATGGGTGTGTGTGCTGGAGTGAGTGAAGGAACAGCGAGAGAAGGTGCATGTTTGTTTGTAAGTAGCAAATGGAAGGAATGTGTAAGAGAGTATGGGTCTGTGGGTTCAAGGATTGTGTGGGTGAGAATGAAAGTAGGAATACAAACGTGGGTGATTGTGTGTGTGTGTATGCCCCGACAGAGGATAAACTTGAAAGAAAGAAAGAGGAGTTCTGGATGAATGTGGAGGCGTGCCTGGAGAAGTTTGACAAGAACGAAAGAATATTTCTGATTGGGGATTTGAATGGTGAGGTGGGTGATAGGAAAGTTGAGGGAGTGGTGGGAGGGTGGGGGGTACCATCAGGGGTGAATGGGAATGGTAGTGCACTTGTGGATGTATGTGTGGGGAGGAGGCTGTGGATAGCCAACACCTTCTGACACAGAATGATCCACAGGTACACGTAGGAACGGGTGTGGACGATGGAGGATGAGACTGGTGGAACGAAAGTCATTGATTGATTATGTATGTGTGGATGAATGAATGAAGAAATCTGTGATGGATGCTAGGGTGTATAGGGGTATTGGAGGGGGTCTGTCTGATCATTATGTAGTGGTAGCTAAGGTTAGGATACAAAAGAAGTGGGTGAGGAGAGCTGGAGGAGGGTGGAATGGTGAGGAGGGTGGAGAGGTTGCAGGAGGAGGAAGTCGGAGGAGTACAGGAGAGCAGTGGAAAGACGACTAGGTGGGTTCGACCTGGAAGTTATGGAGGAAGTGGAGGAGATGAGCTAGGTGTTTAAGGATGAGATCTGTGCAGCATGTGAGGAGGTGTGTGGAGTGAGGAGAGAGGGAGGGGAGTGAAAGGTACAACATGGTGGACAGAAGAGGTAAGAACAGCTGTGGAAGAAAAGAAGAAAGCATATAGAGTGTAGTTGGGTAGTAGAGGGAATGAAGATTTCGAGAGACAGAAACGAGCGCGGTCAACATGGAGAGTAAGAGGGTGGAGAGTAGTGAAGGAAAGTAAGAGAAGAGTAGATGAGGAATTTGGAAGGAATCTTGAGTGTAAAATGGAGGGAGAGTAAGAAACTGTTCTGGAAAGAAGTCAAGAAAGTTAGGGAAGGTAGCAAGGGAAACAGTAAGGGTGTGAAAGATAAGAATGGGAGAATGCTAGCCGAGAAGCAAGAGAGAGTCGAAAGATGGAGGGAGTACTTCAATGAGTTGCTAAATGTAAGGAATGAAGAGCCAGCAAACCTAGCTGGATATGGTATGGGAGGGAGAAGAAGAGAAGTAGTGGAGGAGGAGGTGGGGATCAGGAGGTCAGAAGTGTGGGAAGCCATGAAAAGAGTGAAGTTGGGGAAAGCACCAGGAACAGATGGAGTGTGTGGGGAAATGTTGAGGTATGGTGGTGAGATAGTGATCGAATGGGTATGGAAAATTTGCAAACTAGCATAGGAGAAGGGGAGTGCACCCGATGACTGGAACACTGGCAGAATAGTTCCCCTATATAAGGGCAAAGGGGAAAGAGGAGTGTGTGGTAACCACCGAGGAATATGTCTTCTAAGCGTAGTAGGGAAGGTATACAGTAGGGTAGTGATTGAGAGAGTGAGAGTGAGAGTGAGAACGGAGAAATGGATAGGCGACGAGCAGGGAGGTTTTAGGAAGGGAAGAGGATGTGTAGATCAGATTTTTACTCTGAATTGTGTTGTGGAGAAATATCTGGAGAAGAACCAAAAGGTGTATGTTGCCCTTATGGACTTGGAGAAGGCCTATGACAGAGTGGATAGAGAAGGTTTGTGGAAAGTACTTAGAATATACGGAGTAGATCGCAAGTTGCTGAAAGCAGTGAAGAGCATGTATGAGGGTGCAAAGGCGGCAGTACGTGTGGAGAGTGAGCAGAGCGAGTTCGTTGACCTGAATGTTGGTTTGAAACAGGGGTGTGTGATGTCCCCGTGGTTGTTTACTGTATATATGGATGGAGTCATGAAAGAAATACTATCAAGAGCAGTGGATGTTGGTGTATCGCTGAAAAGGGAGGGAATTGAGTGGAAGCTACCTATAGTGCTGTTTGCAGATGATACAGTTCTGATGAGTGATAATGAATGGGAGTTGCAGGGTCTGGTAAATGAGTTTGGAACAGTGTGCGAAAAACGGAATTTGAAGGTAAATGCGGGGAAGAGCAAGGTTATGGTCTTCGAAAGGGGTGAAGTCACAGAGTGTGAGGTGAAGCTGAACGGTCAGGCTATGGAGATCGTCAACTCTTTTAAGTATCTGGGCAGTGTGTTGAGTAAAGATGAGACTATGGATGAAGAAGTGCGGGAGAGGGTACAACAGGGGAAGAGGGTTGTAGGAACGCTGAAAGCAGTAACAAGAAATAGGGTGGTCAGTATGGAAGTGAAGAAGTCCTTGCTTGACAGTGTGGTAATCCCGACACTGACTTACGGAAGCGAAGCATGGACGTTTGTTGAGAGACTCAGACCAAGAGTGAGAGCAGTGGAAATGAATTACTCAAGAAGTGCGTGCGGAGTTACATGGAGGGATAGACAGACTAATGAAGAAGTAAGAAGGAGGTGTGGTGTGGAGGTAGATGTGCTGGAAAGTGTGAAAAGGAACAACTTGAGATGGTTCGGCCATATGGAACGTATGGAAAGCGAGAGAATGACTAAGAGGGTGTACGAGAGCGAGGTGGAGGGACAGAGAGGGAGAGGTGGAAGGATGGAGTGAGGAAGTATATGAACGAAGGCGGTGCTGGTTGGGGGGAGGGGCATCGACTGACTGGGGACAGAGGTGCATGGGGGCGGTTCGGTCGTGGCCATCCCTTCGGGGATCACGGCGTCAGGCAATAGATAAATAGAAATTATAATTTAGCCAGGGTTTGAAATTTGAATAGTCTCTGGTTTGACCCCCAGCCATCCCTCCTCATTCAGAACTCTCCCAAGAAGCTAACCATCAGCCAATACCGCCAGAGGGTGTCCAAGGAGCTGAAGAACCAAGAACAGCAGCACCAACACCACCACCTCCTCCACCACCAACAACAACTACAAGGGGGGCAGAAGATGTTAACGCAAGCCCCGGGGGAAGAACTAAAGTGAGTAGCTGCTGTTAGAATTTAGAGATGTGAATCTCAGTTTTAACTCTATCCTAGATAACCTCTAAGCTGCGCAAGCCCTGTGCGTAGGTATTCTGATTAGTTCCTCACTAAAATCGTTAATTTCTATCTATATGCTCAGGCCCAATCCCCATTTTGGGGGTAGCCGACTCAAGACAGAGCAATAACAGGGAAAACACAAAAACAACATAAAACAACGAATAAACACAGATAAAAAGCACAAACTCACACACATCCAGGTCACCCAGGAGAAGACCCAGAGACCAGGGTCACCAAGGTCGCTCCAGCACTCCCTCGGCCCCCGACCACCCGGAGAGGCTCCGATCTCGGCAGGCAGACATGCAGCGGAGCCAAAGCCACAAGCCCTCCCACCACACTTCCAGGCGCACCCTTTATATTAATCGTCTCCCCGGGCCAGGCGCCTGATGGACTATTATCTAGTCCAACTTAAGCCCGACCCCTTACTCCAAATGACCACGTGTTCACTCAACTATTCACAAGCATTCTCCATTCACTCCTGTCCACCACCACTTCCCCTGCCTGATCTATAGTCATTCCTCTATCATCCAAAGCTTTTCTTACACAGTCTCTCCATCTCAATGGGGGTCTTCCTGCCCTTCTATCTCCCCTTGTACCTGACTCACATATTCTCTTTGTAAGCCTTTCATCTCCCATTCGTTCAACATGACCATACCAGCTCAGCACCCTTCTGTCCACTCTGGCTGACAAATATTCCTGCTGCCCCACTCTCCTACGTATCTCTTCATTCCTCAATCTGTCTCTACGAGTAACTCCACACATACTCCCATAGAGGTGTCATGACAGATGGCTATAGAGTTTAGGCTATTTTGCCACTGCTAGTGATTGTTAAATGTGTGTTGTATATAAGCCTTCTTTTGATGCATTGATTTTTGTTCTTTTTTCTTTCTCTTTTCGAGCGCTAGTGAATTCTTCGGAAAAATTGGCGCTTATGAGAAATAAGTAACATGCTTATTATTATTATTTACTCCTCAAGCAGCTCATCTCCATCACATCCAGCCCTCTTTTCTCCTTTTTCTTCAGAGCCCATGTCTCAGCCCCATACATCACTGTTGGCACAACAATTCCTTGATACAGTGCACTTTTTACTTTCACTCCGAAATTTAATTCGTTAATTTTCCAAAAATATAATTAATACTTATCCATATGCGCCTATTTTACGTTTAATATGAAGATAGTAACCTGTAACAACAATAAAACAAGTGTGAATATTGTTTGGATGGTCAAAATCGCGAATTATTACCGAGCGGTTCATTCATCAATTGTGAGCCAGCCGGCCGTACACCCTCTCCTCTCGAGGGCTGAAGCCTTACTGACTTACTCCCTCACACTCTCCCAGTGTCTCCCTTACGCAACACATTCTCTAGTCACATGACAACAGCATGGAACCGGCCTGGAGATACCAATGAATTAGGGAATAACAGGGAAAATAGGTGATAATTGAAGGGGGGGGGGGGGGGGGGACTTTGACACATATGAAGGAGTGATTGGAGGTATGGAGGGGAATTATCTCACTTAAACACCATTTTTTTTTTTAAAGTGCCACTGGGGTGTTTTAAATGTTTATTTTAGGCCTCGGATCTTAAGAGTCTCCCCGCAGTCGCCTAGTAAAACCTCTTAAGAGTCTCCCCATAGCTGCCGGGTTAATCTCATTGTGCAAATATTCCAAGATTCTTTTGTGTATAATCCTCATTTATATACAGCAAATTCTATGCCTTCATATTTTCTAATGGTGTATGAAAAAAAGAATATGCCTCACGAATCCTACTGTGTGTTGTACAAGGCGACTAATAGGGGGGATGGCGATAGACTTGTGGACCAACAGCCATTACTATGCAATAAAAGTCTTTATCTTAGCACTGTCTTGGTATGGCACTGCCGAGGCTGGTGGGGTGAGGATAGGTGCCACAGGGGACCGAGTCTTACCTGGGCGCTGTTTGGCACCACACCTTTGTCGGCAACATTGTTTACATATTGGAGCAGTGTTGGGGCAGGACTTTATTGTTCTATAGTCCAAATTGCCTAATATACAGTAGAGTCTTGTTATGGTGCTGTCTTTTTGTAACACTGTTAAGGCTGGTGTGGTTGCAGATACTGCAGGTGCAAGTGCTGAAAGGGAACTCTGTTGAGTCTTGCTGAGGCACGGTTAGCACTATACCAACATCAGCCACAGTGATGACTTGGTGGGGCAGTGCTGTGGCGGGACTTTATTGTACTACAGTACACTCCAACTACTGAAAGGCAACCCCGTCTGAGCCGTTACAACATGTAATGGAAAAATGACGCTAAACCATTGTATGTATGTATGTAAGTAAATCACAATGCTGGTAATCTATTGAAAATACGTGGAACCACACACGTACAGTATATAGCAGCTGGGTTCATTAACATAATAAGGGTAGTTTGAGCTACATATACACTAGCCTACTGTACTCGATTAATTGTGGAAGGAAAAATGGTATCGTTTGAAAAACATAATATGGAACCAGTGTAAATATGTCTGGTTGATAGTTGAGGTAGTTATAGGTGAAAGTGAAAATAATATAAAGTGAAATTTTACTTAACCTGTTAACTAGGTCTTTTTGTAGGTTGGAGGAAATTGCTTGGGAGTATTTGCAACAATATTAATTGGTTGTAATTTTCTGTATAACACTCGGGTCAATCTCTAGCTTACCTAACCTAACCTAACGCAAGCTAGCATAACTAACCTAAACTAACCTAGCTTATTTAACCTTACCTAAGCTAGCTTAACTAATCTAACATGACCTGAGCTGTAATAGCTTAAAATTTCCTTGAATTTATGAAAGGTTAACATAAATATGGAAGTGTAAATTTAAATATGGCGGACGTGTAAGTGTATTGTTAAAATTTATCAAATTAGTTGTTATTGGCTAAAATTTGCAAGGCACATGATACCTATAGACCTTCAGCCTTTTTTTTTCACTTGCCATAAAATTTATTTCCCAACAGCTGATTTTTTGGTACCGGTATGATACTTTGGTGGAAAATTATGAAACTACCATGGCTGCGCGTAGGGGTAGTTAGACCTACAATGATGTGGGATCAGGTTCTCCGGTCCGATCTCAAAATAAAAAAACTTGACAACAGAGGCAGCCCTTGACAGGGCCGCCATTTAGGACGTGAGACTGTAACCTCATTCTCTGTGTACAAAACAGTCTTTAAACTTGTATGTACAGTATGTATATACTCAGGCACATACCCCATTGCTGGGGGTGGCCGACACGAGACAGAGCCCGAACAGAAACAACATTTAACCTGGCCAGCCCCAGCGACGCGTCTGACGAGTCACCTATGTATGTAACGCCAAGCCCCAGCGACTCGCCTGACGAGTCACCCTTTTAGCTCAGTCGTAAGGCTCAGAGTGGCTCTACCTAGAGGGCTCAGATTTGTATGGGAACTGTGTAAGTATCCCACGCACCCATGCCGATGGTTGAAAACTCAAAGTCCAACCGCGTGCGCGTGAGCACGCAAAAACATGTTTTTTGGGGGGGAAATTGCCTTAAATTTTTTACTCTTGTAAAATCCGTTTTCGGGGGCTCTGTAGGTCCATTTTTTGAGCTTTTTGATCGGTTTTTCGTGGTTTTTCCTTCATTCCTAACCCATTCGCTATTGTTTCTGGAAAAAAAAACTATTTTCAAAACCGGCTGGTTTCTGGTGGTACATTTATTAATAACTAGCCGGGGCTCGCCGGGTTAAAGTTCCAATTCTCAGGGTGCGAGACCATTTTTGCGTTCCCTCGCCCCTTTCTCTGTCTCATCAAGTAGGAGAATTATACAAGGGGAGGAGGATTCCTAGCCCCCTGCCTTTAAACTTGTATGTATGTGTCATATTAATTCCAAGTTTTCATAATTAGCAACATGTTTTAATACAAAATCTATGTAATAGCTGAGTAATCGAGATGGGGTCTTGGTGGATAAAGTCAGTATATATCACATAAGCACTATTTCCCTCAACTAATCTAATCAAAACTGGTCTGGCGGCTTGTGAGGTAAACTATTTAAATAATTGTCATCTAAGATAGTCTATATTCAGTACTGTACTATAGGTAGCACCAGCGAACTTGACAATAATCTTTACCCCTTAACTTCTCATAGCTCAAAATGAATGAAAGCAATCGGGCTGGCATTTCTATAATTTGGGAAGAGCCCACCAGGAAATAGGTGTGGATATTTACAGCCAGGTTTCTCTAGGCCTTTTTGAGTTACAAAGAGGTCAGGGATCCAGATTTTTGTCAAGTTCGTTGCGCTATCTATAGTTTCCAATACAAATGCAAAAAATCTCACCTTGTTTCCGGAAAAAAAAATTCTCCATCAAAAATTGACGATAATAAGTCTTGTGATAGCCCCTCAACCCGTGACTTCTCTCACACCGTATATAAATTCCACGAAAGTTGACCGAATGATAGAATATGACTTTGTTTTCCCAGACCGATTAGAAATATGGTCTTTCACATGCATACACTATGAAGACCGAGTGTGATCCATAAGAAGTATTGTTTCAGATAATTTTGGCTCGAACATTCCTTGATTTTGGCCCTATCAATCTTTCAACTCTGGGGGAGGCACTCGTCACAGGCAATTTTGCCTTTTGTCTCCCTCATCCACATAGGGGAAAAAAAAGTCTAATGTCCTTATGGCGACATTCCAAGCAGCTCTGTTTTAGACAGCCTCACTTATCAAGTTATTAAATTTTATATCAAATTGAAGTAAATCACCTGATCCCACGAGTCGTACGCACAGTCCTCTACACATTCACAGAATTGCGACTCTTCACCCAATTTTGATCATGTACCCTCAACTTGCCCAAACCAACCAAACATGTTCATGCACATACTTTATATACATTTTAACCCTTATTTAGCGGGCTAGGCGGTATATTTGACCGTGCCGCCCAGTGGGGGCTTTTTACCATAAATGGGGTTGTTTCCGTGCTCTTTTTCATGCATAAACAAGACCCAGAGCGTAATACAAGTATGTATCCCTGAAAGGGCGTAAATTGAGCTTTCCAATGACACCCGAACCATCCTTCTATGATCACTGGTTGTCTTGCAACGATCGTGCAACCGAAGGGCAAAATCGCTAAAATACGGTAATTTCTTTATATAATTACGTATGTAGCGAGGGAGTGAGGGTGGATGTAAGTAGAGTAAATCTCAGTAGGTCCACGGCGGCCGTGGCGAGCGGTCATGAGGTAACCCATGCTCCTCAAGTCACTCGTCTCTCTCTCAGAGCCAATATTGCGCCAAAATTGCACTCGGACTTAAGGCGGGCCCCGCCACATAGTCCAAATTTTTCGATTCGGACTTAAGTCCGGCCCCGATCTTTAAGGGTTAAAGACCGAGTGATCCACATGAGGTGTGGTTTCGGTCTTGTGGGATAATGATGCCGTTCTATGTAGCCCTGTTCTGGGCTGCCTCAGAGGCGCATTTCTTCGCTAATACAGTACTCCTATCGTCCATCCATTATAGTTAGGCCAAAAATCGTTACCACTAACCTCTATTACTCAGAAACGGCTCTAGCAATCGAGCTAATACTTATACCGTTTATGAAAGGTCAGCCAGGGAATAACTGTGGTAAATTACAGTCCATTTGCTCTAGCCCTTTTTGAGTTATAGAGGTTTGTGGTCTAGATTTTTGCCCAACTTGTAATGAATAGACTATAATTAAGGAACACCCCGTTCTTAACATTAATCCTCCATTACAAACCCTTATGAACTAGAATTAATTAATGGAAGCACATGATCCTCCCGGGTTTCGAACTCGGGAAACCACACCCAGAATATAAGCACCTAAAGCATTACACCACCAACACATCCTCCTTAGTTACCTTTTAGTCAATTCCTAACTGAATGATAGCGTGTAACTCTTTGTTTCCCCAGACCGATTGGCACCACGGGGGGTAATCCAAACCAACAGTACTTGCTCTTCAATCGCAATGGCAGGAAGTTGTTGGCGTTAATACCGCCCAAGAACGATTTTGTCTCCACGTCCCAGCAGCCGACAGTGGCTAGCGGCCTGCCAGGGTAAATGGAGGGGGGGGGCCAGTGTTTAGTAGTCCTTTGGCCAGAGCCTAAGTTGGTCCTGGCATAGTTATAAGTCTTGTCCTACCTCCATTATTTCAAATATATTAATCTCTCTAATTTTAAGTGAACAAATATCCTTAAGAGGCATAAACAAAGCCTTTATATTCAAGGCAACTCTAGTTTTGGTGAAAGAAATATCCTTAACAACATAATATTATAAGCAAAGCTTTTATTGTCAAGGTAACTTGGGTTCTCTCTCTCTCTCGTCCCTGACACACCAGGGCACCCACCCTAGTCCTGCTCTTGGGCAGGGAGTGCACGCTGGTCAAATCTGCATCTTCATCATAATAGGCCAACAAAAGATAGGGGGGTGACCTGCTTTTTTTTCTGGGTTGTATCCATTCGGCCCCATTCAGCCTACTGTTTTAAGACGCTTTTCCCCATCCAGGTGTCGATTTATACCTGGCGAGCAATAGCGAGCCACCATATTTTGAATAATGAGTTCGACAGCTGGCTAAATTAGTATATTTTTCGATAGAAAAATGTCTCAAAGCCAGATATCTCCAGAAAATGCTGGCTCGCTATTGCAAGCCAGGAAAAAATTGACACCTGGATGGGGAAAAGCGTCTTAAAACAGTAGGCTGAATGGGGCCGAATGGATACAACCCAGAAAAAAAAGCAGGTCAGTAGGCTGAATAGTGCCGAATGGATACACCCAAGAACGAGAAAATAGCAGGTCACCTCCCTTAACAACACAAAAAGCCTATCTCTAGTATTAGGTGAAAACAAAATCCAGAGGGCTTACAATTTTAATGCCACATTTTTTTTTTTTTTTTTTTTTTTTTTTTTTTTTGGATATAGCAAGTTTATATATTTGTCAATTTTGTCAATGAGTATTTGTATCGTGTAGTATCTGTTTATTGGACTATATGCTGGACAGGCTTAAAAAAGGGGGTGTTTTTCTGGACCTTGTTCTCCCTCATGTTTAGCTCCATTAATTTTTGTGATTTTAGATGTTTGCCCCATTAAGTTGGCGATTTATAGACCTTTCGCCCCCCAGTCTGTCAATTTTATAAAGACCTTTTGTGCCATTTAGGTATCAATTTATTATTGGCGAGTGCAAGCAAGCTTGCAGTCTAGTAGGAATCGCCTTTGGCCAGCGCATTTTTCCATTGAAAAATGCACAAATTTATCTTGAAGGAGGTCTGAGGGATATTTTATAAGCTTGATCGAGATCTAGAGAGGAACTAAAAAAAAAAAAAAAAAAAATAATGAATCGCCGTTTAACGCCATATTGTTTACTAGATGCTATTTTGAGTTGATAATCATTACTATAGGTAATACCAGCGAACTTGACAATAATCTTGACCCTTTAACTTCTTATAACTCTAAATGAATGAAAGCAATCGGGCTGACGTTTCTATCATTTGGGAAGAGTCCACCAGGAAATGGGTGTGGATATTTATAGTCAGTTTGCTCTAGGCCTTTTTGAGTTACAGAGAGGTCAGGGATCAAGATTATTCTCAAGTTCGTTGGTGCTACCTATAATAAGTGCACAGTATATAATTTTGGGAGATCGGGGTTCAAGTGTGCATGCAGGTTTGTTATGCATGGAGGTATCCAAGCCTTTTAGTATAAAATTTATTTTTCTTGTAGATTTATAAGCATAGCCTTTACTAACATGTGTTCCTCGCCTTGTTAACTTTGGTCTCTTCATAATAAGTAGGCCAACAATTTTGACCACTAACCTCTATATCTCAAAAATGACGAGAGGAATTGAGCTAATATTTCTGCCATTTGGGAAGTCAGAGCCAGGGAATATGTGTGGAAATTTACAGCCCATTTGCTATAGCCTATTATGAGGTACATGGGTGGTGGTGGTTGTTGTTGTTCCCCAGGCTGTCTGACCAAACAGCCCCAAGGTCCCGAGCAAGGCCAAGGTACAGAGGTTAGGGGTTACAATTTCTGGCCTATCTATAATGAATGGGCTGTGATTGAATTGGCACTGTTCGTGAGCTACTGTAGGGATAGTAAAGGTGCTCTCCACGGAGCTTTACTCTGCCCAGGTGGCTGCCTCAGTTCAGGAATAAAAAATTTCAAATTTCTTTCATTTTTGTGATAAACAAGTTGTAATATATTTTTTGTGTTTAGACTTTAATATTTTGTTTGCTGTTTTCAGCATCAATTTCTATTAAGTTCTTGAGTTTCATATATTTATTGTGTGGTGGTGTTTCAGGAGCAAAGTACTGAGTAAAGCCACACCAGGCAGCAGCACCATACTGACCGTGAAGCACCAAGAGGGCGGACAGCTGGTGGTCGGGGAAGCGTCCCCTGCACCAGTAACACCAACACCAACATCATCATCCGTTGTCACCACCACCACCACCAGTTCCGCCGTCGTCACCACCACCACATGTTCATCACCACCCGGGTCCTCAGCTGCCTCCCCGCCGCTGCAGGAGCAAACTGTTCACTCCACGGTGTCCACGGAGGTTATTGAAAAGGATAGTGTGAGTTTACAGGAGATAGTTTTTACATGGTTTTATTTCATGTAAGTAAGTTTGTACTAATATTTGTTTATACTGTATTTTTGCTGTTAATTGTTTTAATTAATTTAAGTATGTATGTATGTATTTACTCAGGCCTATTCCCCATTTTTCCTATTTATATTTTTATTTTTTTATTTTTTTTATTTTTTTTAATATATTTTATTTTATTTTTTTCTGGGGTTGGCCGACTAAAGACAGAGCCCGAATAGGGACAACACAACAGAAAACAATGAACACATCAAAACAAAACCGAAATTCACACATTTAGGTCATTTAACCCGTTCAGCCCCGGCTAGTTATATTTTGTTCACCCCAGTCCCAAGCCATTTTCACTTCTTTTTTTTTGTTTGCTAAAATGGAAGACAAGGATGAGAAATGAAAAAAAAAAAAAAAAAAAAATCACCTCGGATATTTTTTTTGGGGGGGTGGGGGAGCCTCAAAAAAAATTGTTGAGCCAAAATGGAAGAGAATGGTGAAAAATGAAGAAAAAAATAAAAAAAAAATCCCCTCGGTCATTTGGGGGGCGGGGGGGGGGGTCGAAAGTTCGTCTCCCCCGCATGACCACCCGCCCGGGAGCACTAGGGTGAAAACTGAGTATGGCATTGTACGGCATACATCCTAAGGAGTGTCTCGCATAAATCTCACCTCTAGCTCCCATACGACCGGAGTAATGAAGGTTCAAAGTGGCGGTGAACTAAGGGTGTAAAGTATCCCCACTAAGCCCACCACCACCAGCCGCGCGGCTGTCTTGGCCCGCTCACACCTACCGGCCCGGCTCCCACACACACTACGGTACCTCCCCCTCCTATGCTCCCGCCATTTCCTACCTTACGAGCCACGTAACTGATTTTAATATGTCGGACGCACGTGATGCGTCTCTGGGAGTTGGTGATCAAACACTGCCGACGCATCACGTGCGACGCTGGGTCTCACTGGGTTAAGTGAGTTTATATTATTTGTTTATATTATACAGACGGACAATCCAAGGTTCCAGGCGGGTCATATGGCAGTGTGCAACAACTGTGGCATCCTGTCTGAAGATCTTAATCGTTGTCAACGCTGCAAACACCGGCTGCCCAACCAAGTGCGGACAGTTCCGGCGCCATCCGCTGCCAACAAGGCCGCCCACGAAGTACTCCCGCCACACCTCACGAAAGTCATCTCGTACTCTCACAGTTTGGCGAAGCATGTGAGTGGTTTTGAGGATTATTTGTTCTCTGTATGCAGTATATTCTTCCATCTGTAGCCTACCTACCCACAATAACACTTAACCCACCTGGTGGGCGGGCTTGTGGTTTCGCTCTGCTGCACCTCTGCCTGCCGAGATCGGAACTTCTCCGGGTGGTCGGGGACCGGGGAAGTGCTGGAGGGACCTTGCTAACCCTGGTCTCTGGATCTTCTCCTGGATGACCTAGATGTGTGTGAATTTGTATTTGGTTTTTGTGTGTTCATTGTTTTCTGTTGTGTCGTCCATATTCTGGCTCTGTCTTGAGTCCCCCCCCCCCCACAAAAAAAAAGGAAAAATGGGGATTGGGCCTGAGTATATAGATAGATAGATATAGTAAAAAAATTGCGTCTGCTACCGCCGCCGCCAACACCGTGAACGACCGCAGCAGTGCAAGTACTGGTACTGAGCTGGATACACAGGCATAGTTTGCCTTTTTCCAGAGGATCTACTGTAAGAAACTGTAAGAAGATAGACCCAGTAGTCTGGTGAGACTAGTGGAGCTTTGGTATAAAATATTCGTCACCGTGAATTTTCAGGCATTCGAGCACCGTAAATAAGTGTCTTGGTGCCCAAAATTCATGATGGCAAAGTTTAGTGGTGGCTCAGGTATTTTGCAAGTTTTTTGCAAGTTTCTGGGCCCCAAATTCAATGCATTCCAAGGATTCCACCTACCCTTAGCTTTGCACAGTGGCAGTATAGTAACCAATATGGTTTATCTGAGGTGCAAATATTGCTAGAAATTAAAATGTAAAACTTGCAAACTAAACAAACCAAAATTGGGACAAGGACAATATAAAGTCAAATTAAATTATCAAAATCGCTATGTGGAAACAACGCTTACTAAAATGAAAATTATTAAATAAAAGAACACAATCCACCACATAGGGTGTACATCACTACATGAGCAAGTTAATCTGTTTCCCAAGCAAACCAATCGCACATATAACAACGCACTATCGTCACGTTAAAGGAAGTAGTCAAGTTTGGGAAGTCCGGGACGTTCTGGCAAATTTTACAATGTTAGATACGGGGTGATTAGGTCTGGCTTAGGGATGGTAAGTGTTCCTCACCAGCTAACCTTTCCAACTTTCCTATTCTGGTATTTTGTAGGATATGCTTGACCCTTTTCCCTTATCTCTTACATTCAAGTTGGCAATGTATATACCGTCCTGGGTGACTTAGATGTGTGTGAAATTGTGTTTTTTTTTTTTTGTTTTTTTTTTTCGAGTTCTTTTTGTCTTTTTACTGTGTTCATCCAAGTTTTTATTTTATTTTTTTGAAAGTTTTGCTTTATTCCCCCCCCCCCCCTTTTTCGTGCTGTTTCGAGTCAGCCACCCCCAGCAAAAAAAAAAAATGTGCCTGAGTATACAGTATAGATAGATAGATATACCGTACTGGTACTGACATTTTATTCATCTTTTAATTTTCAGGAATTCTATGGGAAGACCGGTGGGGGGAACAAGCGGCTACTAGAGAAGAAGGCCACCACCGCCAACAACGGCAAGTCCAAGGCCAAAGGAAAGGGTCGAGGGAAGGCCGTGGAAGAACCAGGTTAGTCTTGTCTCTCGTAGGCCTGGTGGTCATATGTTTGGTACAATCCATTAACCCCTTCACACCATGGCGTAACTTTCATTGTGTTCTGGTTACCATTAGACGATTTTCTTTAGTTTGTAAAATCTACCTATACGACTGAAATGAGTATGTACATAGGATCTCAATAAACCCTCTTAGTACAGTAAAAGTCCGTTAATCCGACGACCGATGATTCGAATCTCCCAATAGTCCGAATTTTTCAATTTGAGGCCAAATCCGAATTCACCCGATGGTCCGAATTTCAAGAAGTCCCAAAGTCCCCTTTTTGAGGCATTAGTCCACTCAAATGACACATAATGGAGCACACACTTATCATATGTTCATGAATTCACTTTAAAAGTTTACCATTGTCATTGTAGCCTATTACCTACTTCAAAACATTCAGATTAATGGTCAAAGGAAGCTACTGATATAAACGTAAACACCTTCTTCTTCCACATCGTCTGCTAGAGAGTTTGTTTTGCTCTTGAACGCATCCTTGGGTCGCTCCGATGCGCTACTGGCTTGCACCGCATTTTCTGCAAGCGCATTCAGTCTTGAGCTTGAAAACGCACCTTTGGACGTTCCGATACGCTACTATTTATAGTTCAGTGATCGGAGCGTCCCAAGGGTGCTTTCAAGACAACAAGACAAGGGTGCTTTCAATACAATATAATATATAACAGAGCACGTCACAAAAGGAAAATCACAAAAGGAAAATTACAAGAACCTCTCAGGGAAGTGCCGTTGTTAAGGCATTACTTCCCGAACCACATCTGATCTGATGTTCAAGAGCAAGACAAACTCGCTAGTAGACGGAAGAAGAAGAAGAAGACGACGATGCGGACATATGGTGTTTACGTTTATATCAGCAGATTCCTTTGACCATTAATCTGAATGTTTTGAAGTAGGTAATAGGCTACAATGACAATGGTAAACTTTTGAAGTGATTTCATGAACATATGATAGGTGTGTGTGCACCATTGTGTCATTTGGGTGGCCTAATGCCTCAATGTTTTCGTCATACACAGGTTCATAGGGGTAAAGTCCGATAATCCGAAAAATCCACTAATCCGAACGAGGGCCGGTCCGCTGCCCTTCGGATTAACGGAAGTTTACTGTAACATAGGTCCTTCTTTAACTGCATTAAAATAATCTAATTTTAGCCAGAATCAAAGGTAAAGATGCATCATGGTGCTGAAGGGGTTAACCCCTTAGCTCCAAGAGATGTCACGTACCATCAAGATGTCTTTCTGGGTTCTTGTATTTTATTAAGCGTTATTTCTGCATAGCTATTTTGATTAGTTCCTTTGCATTTATCTTGTGTCGTCCCAGTTTTGGTTTGTTTATTTTGAAAGTTTTACATTAGGATTTTAATTAGATTTCAGTGAACACTGGTGTGGTAGAAACTCGACAGTATAACTTTAGTGTGGGCGGGACTGTTTGGCCAGGCAGCCTAGGGAATGACAACAACAACTTTAGTGTGGGTAGTCCACAGTCAAAGGAAGGTTGTCCCTGACACACTTGTGATACACCTTCGCCAGGCATCCTATATACATTGTTGAACATTTTCAACCCCACAAAACAGTATAAGTTCTTTTGTCTTTATATGGTGCAGTTTCTGTTTTACATTTTAATTCAACAAATCTTCACAGAGAGATGAAGATCCCGGTACTTAAAGAGAGGTAATTGGTATCTTTGAAATATAGATAGGGTAAGACAGAGTAATTTCGCCGAAAATCATGTTTTTTGACGAATAGAAACTGCCACAAAAGGAATTTTTAATTTGTAATCTATACATTCAGCCTTTCTGCTATAGATGCCCCCCCCAAAAAAAAAAAAAAAAAAAAATATATAATAGTTTTTGTCATGCTGCCGATTTTTTGAAAAAAGTTACTCTCGCGGCGAAATTACCCCGCTGGGCGGGGTAATTTCGCCGCGACCTGTTTTACGCATCACCTAGCTAGTAAACTAGATAACATTATATGATTAATGTCCAGACAAAACACTAGCGCACAGGTAAAACCAATGAAAACATTCACAAACCCAAACTGCCACTAAACATGCCAATAGAAAAACGTCGCACTCACACACACACACAACTGAACAGGGCGGGCAGAGATGAAGCTGTGTCACACGTGTAGGCCTAGGCGCCACTGTGTCTAGTTCGGGTGTGGAGTTGTCGACATGTAGTGCGGGTGTGGACGTGTCTAGTGCGGTTGTGGACGTATTTATTAGGCCTATGGGTGTGGAAGTATTTAGTGCGGGTGTGGACGTGTCTCGTGTGGGTGCGGCGTGTAGGGTACTAGTGCAAAGTACCAGGCAGCAGCTGACGGATACTGCCAACACTGTGCACACGCAAACATACAAACAAACACCCCCACACACACCCGACCATACCGTCAGACGCGCCGTTAGCCCCGGCGCCAGGCCCTGCGAAACTGCAACACAACCTAAGCCAAACTAGCTCTACAACCTAAGCCAAACTAGCTATTCAACCTAAGCCAAATTAGGTCTACAACCTAAGCCAAAACTGCTCTACAACCTAAGCCAAACTGCAGCCGAATCCATGCAATAGTTTCGGAGATATCGGCGTTTGAATGCAAATGATTAGCGTCGCGGCGAAATTACCCCGCAGCGAAACTACCCCGTCTTACCCTACTGTATGCTCCATGCTTCACCATTAACTATTTAGTTTCTTTTTTTTTTCATCCCTTTCCTTGAGACGCAATAAATTGGTTAAATATGAGGAAATAACCTGAAAATACTTGTACAGTACCTGGAAATTGGAGGTTACACAATTTCTGTTTGCTAACTAAAATTGTAAAACTTGCAAACTAAACAAACCAAAACTTGGACAAAAGACAATATAAAGGCAAAATAACTCATCAAAATAGCAACTTTATTTTAGGGGGATACTTTTACTTTGAAGACCAGGACAAAGAACTGTAGAACAGGCAAGAGAAGTGTTAATAAATAGGAATGAATGCTTGTGAATAGATTAGTGAAAACGCAGTCGTTAGGAGAAATGGTCGGGCGCCATTTGGACTAGATAATAGTCCGTCAGGCGCCTGGCCCGGGGAGCCGGTGTACTGTATATGAAGGGTCATGCCTGGATGTGAGGTGGGCAAGCATTGTGGTGTGCTCCGCTGCGTGTCTGCTTGCTGAAACCTGAACCTCTCCGGGAGGTCTGGGGCCGGGGGAGTGCTGGAGTGCCTTTAATGATCCCTGGGCTCTGGGTCTTCTGTGCGACCTAGATGTGTGTGAATTTGTGTTTTGTTTTTGTGTTTTTGTTGTTGTTGTGTTGTGTTATCCCTGTTCGGGCTCTGTCTCTAGTCGGCCACCCCCAGCTAAAAAAAAAAAAAAATGGGGTACCGGGTATGTATATTGATAGATAGATAGGGTTTGCTTACATTTGGTTTGTGTATGTTATGTATGAGTAAATTGACTTGTGTGATAGAACCTTTCAAAAGAGATAATTTAAGTTTATAGTTATTCTTAATTTTCAGTTGTTTAGCACTTTTTTTTTCAGTTTGGTTTGTTTTGTATGACGGTGTGCGAAAGAATCTATTGAATTATATGTTGTTGTTGTTGCTGTTCCTCAGGCTGTCTGGCCGAGCAGCTCCAAGGTCCCGAGCAAGGCCAAGGCCATAACCGAGTGCCCCCACAGAACCCTCCCAGCTTACCACTAATAATGCCCAGGTGACCGAAGCCACTCAAAGGCGGGGAGCTGAGGAGGGTGCGGAAACGCCCGGGAAACAAAAGCCCCCACCCAAGGCCCTGTGCCCCTCAGCAATTATAAAGGGAAAGTTGAGGGGCAAAGGAAAAATGTGACGCTTTGGCTCCCAATCTGCCAGGGTTGGCAGTAGGGAGGTCAATCCACGGAAAAGACGCCGTCACTTAAGATCTAGAAAATATATAGTAAAAGGAACAGTCAGAGTAAGCTATGGGTATGGCAGAGAACGCTCAACTCTCATTCTGATAGACCAGCCCATCACCACTGAATTATATGTTAATAATTAGTGTGTTGTAATTTCGATAGTTTTTAAGTTTAAGGAATTTATTATATTTATTTGAACAGTAACTTTTTAGTTCGTTTTCAAGTATAATATTTTTATTAATAGTTATTCCTTGTTTTCAGTCATTTTAACGCTGTCTTCTGATGAGGAGGAGGATGACAAGAAGCCTTTGGCGGGGTCACAGTCGTCCGTGGGTCCTGGTGGGTCCCCCCAGGCTAGTGCAGGACCCCCGGAGCCAATCAGCCACAAGGAACCCATCATCACCGCCGACATGGATAATTTTGAAGACTCGGACCAAGTGGACTCCACTGGCGGAGTTACCGGTGAGGCATTCATTGATTTGGCCAATTTTGTATATGTATTAATGTGAACGTGGGTCAGAATGTGCTAGAAATACATAGAAGGTCGCTGAGTCGGACGGTCTCTTAAGTTGAGTGTTCAGTCCTGTAAGTCCTTCATAAACTGGCACAGATTGTCCTCATGGGGAATAGGTCCACTTGGGGCGTTTTGTGTATGGCCACCCTCAAAGGGAGTTGGGCGTCGGGCAATAGATAGATAGATAGATAGGATCAAATCACCCTGGTCAATGCCACAGTTTTATATATTCCTGTCACATGAACCAAACAGGTGGTGGTGAAGCATAGTTTATTGAGTAAGTGCCGTAGTTGAATTACCTTTGACCTCTACTTACCTGTAGGAATACTATAGGTAGTGCCAACGAATTTGACAATAATCTTAATCCTTTAACTTCTTATAACTAAATTAATTAAAGCAGTCGAGCTGACGCTTTTATCAGTTGTGAAGAGTTCACCAGGAAATAGGTGTGGATATTTACAGCCAGTTTGCTCAAGGACCTTTTGAGTTACGAAGAGGTCAGTGATCAAGATTATTGTCAAGTTTGCTGGCGCTACCTTTAGTAGAATGCTTTCATCAAATACACTTTGATGACTTCGGTTGTTGGTGCAGCAATCAGGTCGCAGTAATAATTGTCTGTACCTGATTTTATCTATACTTTTTTCAATTATAGTACTGTACACTATTAATAGAATTATATTTAATACTTATAACTTGATGATAGAATAAAAATATCAATATTAATGCTTATTTTTGTTTAGGAGGTGGCTTACCAGACCTTCAGAGCCTGCAGGACGGGACACTAAAGGGGCCCTACACGTCCCTACAGTGCCGCAGTGTCCGCATTGGCTCATACAAGGTCTTGCCCAAGGACCGGGTCTTGATCGTTCCACAGGGCATCAGGATCAAGATTCCTCCCGTCATTGACAGTAAGTCCTTCATCGTCATGGAAACATGAAAGTACTATGTCTCTGCATCTTATTATTGTCAGGTTTTCATAATTAACAACATATTTAGCTCTACAATTTAATAATACCAAAGTAAATCAGGATGGGAATATAGCAATTTACCATAAGCATACCACACCACAAGGAAAGACTAAATGAAAAGTGGATGGAAGTGAGAGAAGTAGAGGTTGGATGGCAACAGTTTAAAGAAGGAGTGAAAGCAAGTGCAGAGGTAGTATGCGGCAAAAGGAAAGTAGGAGGCAGAGGTATCAGGAAGGGAAGCGAGTGGTGGAATGATATGGTGAGAAAGGCAGTTGAGGAGAAGCGACAGTGTTTTGAGAGGGTTTTACAGGATGGTAGTGTTGAGGTATGGGAGAGGTACAAGGAGAAAAGGAGAGAGGCAAAAAGGAAAAATTAGAGAAGCGAAAAAAGATGCAAACGAAAGGTGGGTCAATGGTTGAGTGAGAATTTTGAAGAACGAAAGAAGATGTTCTGGAAGGAGGTAAATAGAGTAAGGAAAGGAGGACAAAAGAGGGAAGAGTCCGTGAAAGATGAAAATGGAAAATTACTAGTGGAACCAGTTGAAGTGAGGAAAAGATATGCAGAGTATTTTGAATCTTTGCTAAATGCAAGAGATGGAAGAGAAGCAGTGATTGAAGCAGAGGTGGATGGAGATAGGTTACCCAGGCCACCCAGGTGGCAGGGAATGAATGAAAGGATTGAGGAAAATGAGGTGAAAGAAGCAGTGAAACAATTGAAAGCCGGAAAAGCAGAAGGTTTGGATGGTATTGCTGTGGAGTGTATAAAGAAGGGTGTAGATGTGATAATAGATTGGTTGGTGAGACTTTTCAATGTGTGCTTTGTGATATCAAGGGTACCAATAGACTGGAAGAGTGCATGTATTGTGCCGTTGTACAAGGGGAAGGGAGATCGGCAGGAGTGTTCAAGTTATAGAGGTATTAGTTTATTATCAGTGGTTGGAAATCTGTATGGCAGGGTGCTGATAGAGAGGATAATAAAATGTACGGAAGTTGCAATAGGAGAAGAACAGTGTGGATTTAGGAGGGGAAGAGGGTGCGTGGACCAGATGTTTGCAGTAAGACAGTTATGCGAGAAGTATTTAGAGAAGCATAAGGAGATATTTTGGGCTTTTATGGACTTGGAAAAAGCGTATGATCGTGTGGATCGTGAAGCAATGTGGAAGGTGTTAAGGATTTATGAAATTTGTTGGAAGCAGTTAAGAGTTTTTATGAAGGGAGCAGAGCATGTGTTAAAGTAGGAAATGGCGAGTTGAGTGAATGGTTTGAGGTAAAGGTAGGTTTGCGACGGTTGTGTAATGTCACCATGGCTGTTTAATATGTTTATGGATGGTGTGGTGAGGGAGGTGAAAATGAGAACTATGGGAAGAGGATTGGGTTTAGTAGGAAAGAATGGTAGAGATTGGGAGTTTAATCAGTTGCTGTTCGCTGATGACACAGTGTTAGTGGCGGATTCTGAGGAGAAATTGCAGCGGTTAGTCAAGAGTTTGGAGTGGTTTGTGGGAGGAGGAAACTGAAGGTGAACGTCAATAAAAGTAAAGTAATGGTGTGTAATAGGGGTGATCGTAGGGTGAATCTAGATGTGAGGCTGGATGGGGAAATATTGGAACAAGTAGAGTGTTTTAAATATCTAGGAGGATCGATAAGCAGGAGTGGAGGTATGGAAATGGAGGTAAAACAGAGTGTGTGAAGGAAGGAAGGTTTTCGGAGCAAGTATGTGGAAGATGAGAAATCTCGGAATGAAAGTAAAAAGTGCAATGTATCAAGGAATTGTTGTGCCAACAGTGATGTATGGGGCTGAAACATGGGCTCTGAAGAAAAAGGAGAGAAGAAAGCTGGATGTGATGGAGATGAGCTGCTTGAGGAGTACGGTATGTGTGGAGTTACCCGTAGAGACGGATTGAGGAATGAAGAGATACGTAGGAGAGTGGGGCAGCAGGAACATTTGTCAGCCAGAGTGGACAGAAGGGTGCTGAGCTGGTATGGTCATGGTGAACGAATGGGAGATGATAGGCTTACAAAGAGAATATATGAGTCAGATACAAGGAGAGATAGAAGGGCAGGAAGACCCCCATTGAGATGGAGAGACTGTGTAAGACGAGGTTTGGTTGATAGAGGAATGACTATAGATCAGGCAAAGGAAGTGGTAATAAACAGGAATGAATGGAGAATGCTTGTGAATAGTTGAGTGAACACGTGGTCATTTGGAGTAAGGGGTCGGGCGCAAGTTGACTAGATAATAGTCCATCAGGCACCTGGCCCGGGGAGACGATTACTATGAAGGGTGCGCCTGGAAGTGTGGTGGGCGGGCTTGTGGCTTTGGCTCCGCTGCATGTCTGCCTGCCGAGATCGGAGCCTCTCTGGGTGGTCGAGGGCCGAGGGAGTGCTGGAGCGACCTTGGTGACCCTGGTCTCTGGGTATTCTCCTGGGTGACCTAGATGTGTATGAATTTTGTGTTTTGTCTGTGTTTGTTAGTTGTTTTGTCTTGTGTTTTCCTGTTTTTGCTCGGTTTCTAGTCGGCCACCCCCAAGAAAAAAGAAAAAAAAAAAAAAAATCATAAAATAGAGGAAAATAAAAATAAAAATAAAAATAAAAATAAAAATAACAAATAAATTGTAGGAACGCTGAAAGCAGTAACAAGAAATAGGGTGGTCATTATGAAAGTGAAGAAGTCCTTGCATGACAGTGTGGTAATCCCGACACTGACTTCCGGAAGCGAAGCATGGACGTTGGTTGAGAGACTCAGACCAAGAGTGAGAGCAGTGGAAATTAATTACTTAAGAAGTGCGTGCGGAGTTACATGGAGGGATAGACAGACTAATGAGGAAGTAAGAAGGAGGGTGTGGTGTGGAAGTAGATGTGCTGGAAAGTGTGAAAAGGAATAACGAGATGGTTCGGCCATATGGAACGTATGGAAAGCGAGAGAATGACTAAGAGGGTGTACGAGAGCGAGGTGGAGGGACAGAGAGGGAGAGGTAGACCGAAAGAGAGGTGGAAGGATGGAGTGAGGAAGTATATGAACGAAGGCGGTGCTGGTTGGGGGGAGGGGCGTCGACTGACTGGGGACAGAGGTGCATGGGGGCGGTTCGTTCGTGGCCACCCCGTCGGGGATCACGGCGTCAGGCAATAGATAGATAGATAGAAAAATAAAAAATGGTAAAAGTGGGGATTGGGCCTGAGCATATAGATAGATAGACCATAAGCAAAGTAAATTATAATTTAAAATACGGACTATTGTGTTCACCATCCATTTGTGCTCTTTTGTGTTCTTCATATCTCTAAACCACCTTAGCCGTGTTGTTTTCATCTCAAACATGATCCTTTTAACAATTAGAAATACATTTCATAATATATACTAGTGCTTTCAAGGATTCAGTATCATTTATCTAATTCATATAGGTGCGTTATTTCCACATATCAATTTTGATTAGTTCCTTTGCGATTATCTTATGTCGTCCCAGGTTTAGTTTGTTTATTTTGCAAGTTTTACATTAGTATTTCAAAATAATTACTTGACAATTCTATAATCAAATGTGGTGGATTGTGTTCTTTTATTTATAAATTATTAATTTGCTTAACCCTTCCTACCCGGGCTGTCTTACCCAATGACGGTCGCCCCTACCCGGGCAAAATGGCTGAAAAACGTCTAGGCCTAGGCTACCGTATTTATGTTTATTTTCACTGCTAGAACTTTCCCACTCCTCTATAATCGTAGTGCGGTTTTCAATCTGTATTTTGGCATTGAGTAGAGCTCTGTAAGTCAACTGGTTCAGTTGTGATGACAATTTCAGTGGAGCCAATATTGCAGAGATGTTGCCAATATGGGGGCTTTTCAGACACTAATTTCGTCTGACGTCAGAACAATAACATTGAAGAGTCTTCTCCTTCTTGTTTTCGGAGGTGCGGTGACGCAACGCTTGGGTTTGTTGACATACGTCGTACGCACGGCGTTCAGACCAAGCTTAATTAGGCTATTAAGCTGCTGCCTTAGGTAAGGCATACCGGGTAGCGGCCCTTCTTTCGAGCTGTCCTTACCTAAGGCAGACCGGGTAGGAAGGGTTAAGCGTTGTTTCCACATAACGATTTTGACTAGTTTTGTCTTTTTACTGTTCGTCCAAGTTTTGGTTTGTTTATTTTGCAAGTTTTACATTATTATTTTACAGATTTTCTTTCCACATAGCAATTTGATTAAGCTAGTTCTTTTGTCTTTTTGCTGTGTTTGTTTAAGTTTTGGTTTGTTTATTTTGCAAGTTTTACATTATAATTTGTGTTATTAGTGTTTCAAAATAATTCCTTGACAAATCTACAATCAAATATTTATTTATTTTTCAGCCAAGGATGAGGCTGTGACGTTTGACATATCCAGCAAGCACATGTTGAAGGTGTTGGTGCACTTTGGAAGGTCGCTGCCGGTACTGTTTGTTTACCTGCGACCCTCCGCGGCTGCCAACATCAGGAGGATACTCAAGATGTCCGACAGAAGCGGTTATTACTTTGACCCCTGCAGCTATGGTAAGTGTTGGAGTTTTTAATTGTTTTACATCCATTACCTCCTGTCTTTTCTTAATTTGGCTTCTATTTCTTCTTTTCTAATTTTTTCCTTATGTTTCTTTTTAGAATTAATGAATATAACCGAGACCTTGCTTTCTCCGGAAGCTCCCCGGAAGAGATGGCCATGGCAAACTGTCTCTGTGTTCCCTTGCATATACATGATCCCACTGCCCACTTTGATAATCCACTAGGTGGATTAAGAATTTGAGACCATTAGCACTGAAGGAGCAGCAGTTCCACCATGTTTTGTTTTTTATTTATTTATTATTATTATTTTTTTTTTAAACCCTCGTGGGGGTATACAGGACACAGGAGTGTTCTGCTGCAGAGGCTGACTGTTTCACTGAAGTATAGGCGACATTTACTTTCATCTTCTTTTCTCAACACTCCTCTCCTCTCTCCATTTATATCTTGGTAATTATTAGTGATGATGATGATGTTGATAATATTAATTAACTAATGCTAACAGAATAACTAATAACGGTGCAATTGTCCACTCCCCCAGACGAGTCCCAGAAGCGTGTGACGATCCTCCCCGACCGGTTGACAGAAGAGAACAAGAGCCTGATCAAGGACATCTTCAGCCAGCCCGGTATGTTGGAGGAGTTGGACCAGAAGGAGGCCAACGAGATCTTGGTCAGGTCATCCCAGGTTGAGGTCAGTGGCAGCTCTTTCTTGTTCAAATGAGTTAGAATCATCCTGAGAGTTAATGAGAACCCTTTATCAACCTCTCAGTTGTAAAAAATTATTGCAAAAGCATGATTTTGAAATAAAAAAAATGTATACAGTACTGCACAGTGTTTGTCATGTTTCTGCTGTGTACCATATATTTCATGTAATTTTCAACATTTGTTTTCTATTTACAGAATCAAGTCAAGAAGTCGCTACCCCTCGCATCTGGTGAATCAAAGATGTGAGTATAATACAAAAAGTTCATATTTAATACTGTACTCAAACCCTGATCATTCTTATCCGTAGTCTAATTTTTGTTCAACTTGGCGCACTTGTACTTGTTTGCGTTGAGCTAGGGAACTCTATTTTTTATGAATGTTTGGCTGATGGTACAGTTGCCCACTTAAGTTTTGTTCCTCTCCTTGATCTTATACATGGAAATATAATGTGCTTGGTTGAATTACGAGTATAGTTTCTTATGCAGTGGTTAACTCATCTGATTAGTCCACTCATAATAACTTCCCAAATTGACTAATTCCTTGAATATGACGAGCGTACGTTAATATATGTGCGATTAATTTGCTTCGGACCCAAATTGACTTACTCATATAGGGTACGAGTACCAATGGAGACGCATTGCCCAAAGGAGACGCACTTGAAACAAAAAAACTTGCACAGGCATAGGATGAGTAGATAGATGCATGAATGGTGGGCCAAAATATTCTTTAACTATCACCTAATATGCTCACATAGTACCAGCTTATTATTTTCATATGTTATTGTGTGAGATGAGATGAACTAAAAAAAAATATGTTTTCGCAAATTCCTTACGAAAACCTAAGGATTTTTTTTTTTAAAGCTAAATTTCTTACAGTTCCCTAATTTGAATCTCGTTTCTATTACTGCAGGTTGATAGTGCATGAGTTGAAGTATAACACTGCATGATCAAAAGGCTTTTACTTGCACGGCTGAAGGGGGGTGAGGGTGCGTCCCCATAGGTCCAGCAAAAATAGTAAAATCCAATGGAGACGCATTTTTTCAAATTGATGCCAGAAGGTCGTACACCACACTGGTAACATAGCATACTCTCCTCTATGTCTGGTATAAATAAGGTTGAGTTTCCTTCACCATTGACGAAGCTGCCTTAACTAGAACCTTGGGCCCTATAGAGACGCATTTATAGAGACGCACACATCTGCTTAGGGTAGCCGGGTTGCGTCTCCTTAGGTCCTTGTAAATGTGTGTTTATTTGTTAACATTATTATACATAATAACCTTTTCTTTTATCCTGGGTGAAGGAAACTCGACCCTAATTACACCATACATAGTGGGGAGAATGGCTTTCTACCAGTGAGGTATGGCAACAGTTTGAAAAATGCGTCTCTATTGGACCTCCAGAATTTTTTGCTGGCAGTAAGGAGATGCACCCCTTTTACCCCCTCAGCAATTCAAAATCACATTAAGCATGTTCTTGCCAGCAGTCAAATGTTTGTGTGGGCCCGGTCAGCCTAGTGGTGAAAAAATATACTATATTTCCAGGCCCTCCGCCCATTTCCTATCCCTATTTCCCCCAAATATGCCCGGGTTGGTGACTGGTGCTTGATTTAAACCTGGTATTAGCATGAATGTTACATATATAACTTCCCTGCATCCTCTAAACTGTTTTGTTATTGGCCTACAATGAGCAATTAGTATGTTTAGTAATATTTTATGTCTCTCTAATAATATATATTATAAGGCCTATGTCAGTCTGTTTTATTGCTTTAGCATTGTCAACTTACAACCAAAAGTACCATGCTTTCTTTCTGGTACCCATGAGGTAAGTACTTATATCATTTTATGTGTGTTTTTGTGTTTTAACCCCTTATTGGTGGCGCTCGACTTAAGTCGTGCACCAATTTGCAGCAAGTTAGGAGCATTATTAAGGCTTTTAAAGGGTTAAAATCGAGTGCAAATGGCCGGGAGCACAGCGGGCCAGACAGCCGACTCCCAGGGCTTACCGCCGCCCATTAACTCATGTTCCCTGTGTTCTCGAGAGGCCGGCAGTGTAGCCAGTAGTGAGCATAGCTGGGAAAAATATACCGATATATGCTAAACTCCCATGTTCGTGGCATCACTGCAAGAGAACCACGAGTGCTACGTAGCTCGTTCTGGTCTCATTTTGAAGCTTTTAGTGCCTAGTATTTTGCTAAATAATTTTTTTTTCATGCAGATGCTTGATTTATCATGCAGGAGGGCCTGAATATGCCCAAATGAGCCCAAAACACCCCGCTAGACAAGGGTTAAACATACCTGCATCTCCTTAGGTCCAGGGGCGTCTCCTTATGGTTTTGTGAAAAAATGGAGACTCATCTCTTATTTGTCTTCTCTCTCTTAAAGAATAAGAGATACAAGAAAATTGTTGATTTGCATTAAAAATATAGCCTTTTTGCTATTTATCCCCCCTACCCCCAATTTTCAATCTGTTATAGGTTGACAGAAGCAACTCGATACAAAAATATAGTGCCCATTTTTGCGTCTGCATTGGGCATCGTAATAATAATAATAATAATAATAATAAGCATGTTACTTATTTCTCATAAGCGCCAATTTTTCCGAAGAATTCACTAGCGCTCGGAAAGAGAAAGAAAAAAGAACAAAATCAATGCATCAAAAGAAGGCTTATATACAACACACATTTAACAATCACTAGCAGTGGCAAAACAGCCTAAACTCTATAGCCATCTGTCATGACACCTCTCTCAAGATCATAGCTTCTCTCAAAGAGAAAAGTCTTAAGTTGTCTCTTGAAGCATCCAACAGAACTCAGTTGTCTCATGGACAGCGGCAACCTGTTATACAACCTCGGAGCCATGTAGGAGAATGACCTCTCAAAGAAAGAAGACTGCGGGAAAGCCCTTGGTTCATCAAGACGAAAAGGGTCCCGTACCCTAGTGATGTACAGTTGGCCACATAAGTTCTGTTCTTTGTTATGATCTTATGTATGAAAGTAGGATAGTATGAATAAATTGTGAGTGTGGTTTCTTTTATTCATCAGTTGACTAATCAGATGAGTTAACCACTGCATAAGAAACTACACTCGTAATTCAACCATGCGCATTACATTTCCATGTATAAGATTACGGAGAGGAACAGAACTTATGTGATAGGCTGGTCTATCAGAGTGAGAGCTGAGCGATCTCTGCCATACCCATAGCTTACTCTGACTGTTCCTTTTACTTATATATTTTCTAGATCTCAAGTGACTGCGTCTCTTCCGTGGATTGACCTCCCAATCTGCCAACCTAGAGGTTGGCAGATTGGAAGCCAAAGCATCACATTTTTCCTTTGCCCCTCAACTTTCTCTTCATAATTGCTGAGGGGCACAGGGCCCTGGGGGCTTTGGTTTCCCGGGCATTTCCGTGCCCTCCTCAGCTCCCCGCCATGGAGTGGCTTCGGTCACCCAGGCTTTATTGTGGTAAGCAGGGAGGGTTCTGTGGGGGCACTCGGTTATGGCCTTGGCCTTGCTTGCGGCTGTTCGGCCAGGCAGCCTGGGGAACGGCAACAACAACAACAACAACTGTACATTTTATGTGGTGGTTTTGTGTTCTTTTATTTAAACAATTTATTTTGCTAAATCGTTATTTCCACATAGTGATTTTGATAAGCTCTTATGTCTTTATATTGTGTCGTCCCTGTTTTGGTTTGTTTAGTTTGCAAGTTTTACATTATAATAAAAAAATTGTACAGCAAACCATAAGATTAATTAATGGGGTAAATGGGGATGCGTTCTTGTACCAGCCAAAACACAAACACAAACGCCTAAAAACCTATAATGATATCGTGAACTGGGGCATTGGCTAGTGAGGGAAACCTGTATTTTTATTTATAAATTATTATTTTGCTTAAGCGTTGTTTCCACAGCGATTTTGATTAGTTGTTTTGTCTTTTTACTGTGTCCAAGTTTTGGTTTGTTTGTTTAGCAAGTTTTACATTATAATATTGGTTTGTCTTTCTTAGGCTGTTGATCTACCCTCCACCACCTCAGAATAGCGGGATATCCATCTCCACAGACGACTACTGCTGTTTAGAAGAGGAACAGTTTCTCAACGATGTTATTCTTGATTTCTACTTAAAGTGAGTATGGGACAAGAGACACTATAGTCCATTCGCTGTAAATAGGCGAACAATCATGATCTCTAACCTCTGTAACTCCAAAACGTCGAGAGTAATCAAGCTAATATTTCTACCATATAGGAAGAGTCGGTCAAGGGATAGATGTAGAAATTTACGGCCAATTTGTTCTAGCCCTTTTTGAGTTACAGAGGATTAGGGTCACAATTTCTCGCCTACTTACAGCGACTAGACTATAGTAGTGTTGCCAATTCAGCTACTTTCCCGCTAGATCTAGAGGTATTTACTTTGATCTAGAGGCAATTTTTTACATCTAGGGACATGAATTCTAGCAATATTCTGTAGGTTTGAGCCATTTTAGAGAGATATTGTAGGGATTGTGCCGTTATTCTAGCTGTTATCGGCATTTATTTACTATCTAGCGGACTTTATTTGGTAACCCTGGATGCTAGAATGGAGCTCATGTGGTCTGGCTAAATAAATATTATATATATATATATATACATACAGTATACAGTAGAGTCTTGCCAATAACGTCTAATTGGTGCCTGAAAAACGCCATTATTACGGAAAACTTTATTTGCGTGAGTATTAACCCCTACTGTACCGGAGGATACAGTAATAAAAGTTTCCCCCCAGTCCCAGCAATGTGGCCAAAATGGCAAGATAAAACAACTTCCCACCTCAAAAGATGAAGGACTACTGGCTCTCCCAGCCTGCAGAGAGTTGGAAATAAGCTGAGAAGTGTTGCCAACTCGAGAGCAGTACTCAAATGGTCGTGGTACCAGGCACTGCCTGATACTGGCAGTTACAAGGAAAGTACATTACTGACAGCTCCCTGCCGTTGCTGGAACTGGGGAGTGACTTATCTACTGACGGCTCACTGCCGTCGCTGGTACAGAAGGGGATAAATACATGTATAAAGTGAACATTAATGCAGTCACCCCTGGATTTTATTTTTTATTTTATTTTTTTTTTCAGGCCAGGCGCCTGATGGACTATTTTCTAGTCCAACTTGCGCCCGACCCCTTCCCCCAAATGACCACGTGTTCACTCATCTATTCAAAAGCATTCTCCTTTCATTCCTGTTTATTAGATAGATAGACAGCCATTAAAATGTATATGCCTGAGTACTGAATATAGATAGATAGATAGATGGATAGGCCTTTAAATTTCATGTGTTTCCAGGTGGCTACTTCAGAGCAAGCTGCCAGAGACCTACCGCCTAAAGACCCACGTGTTCTCCACCTTCTTCTACAAGCGCCTCACCTCCAAGCCTAAGAAGCGGCGGATCAACGCGCCCGAGGATGACCCCAAACTGTCGGCGGCCGAGAAGAGGCATGCGCGAGTCAAGTCCTGGACCAAGAACGTGGATGTCTTCTCTAAGGACTTCATTATTGTACCTATAAATGAGCAGTAAGTGTTTAGTTCTATTCTCTCGCTAATTTTTATTTTAGTTAGTGTTATTTCCACATAGCGATTTTTATTAAGTTATTTTACCTTTATCTTGTATCGTCCCAGTTTTGGTTTGTTTAGTTTGCAAGTTTTACATTTTAATTTTCTATCTTCTCTCTTAATTTTGTTTTGCTAGATCGTTATTTCCACATAGTGATTTTGATAAGTTCTTTTGTCTTTGTATTGTGCGGTTCTTGTCTTGGTTTGTTTATTTTCTTACAGTTTCTTACAGTAGATCCTCTGGAAAAAGGCAAACTATGCCTGTGTATCCAGCTCAGTACCAGTACTTACACTGCTGCGGTCGTTCACGGTGTTGGCGGCGGCGGTAGCAGACGCAACATTTTTACTATTCTGTATTTTTGTTTTATAATCAACTTCAAATCTTGTCTTCCCCATGCTTTATCAAGATTACTTTGAAACTCCCTTATTGATTCGGAATCGACTACATACTGGGGCAGTGTGTTCCACTCATTTACCACTCTATCACAAAATGAGTTCTTTGCCTTCTCAAGCCTATTTCTTTCTTTGTAAATTTTCTTAGAGTGTCCTCTCGTTCTTGTTCCCTCCCGCATCAAGAAGATACCTTCACACACATCCTCATCGTACTTTCCTGACACTATTTTAAAAGTCTCTATCATATCCCCTCTCTTTCTCCTATATGCCAGTGTCGGAAGCCCCAGTGTCCTTAACCTCTGCTCATAGCCCGCATTCTTCAACGTTGGTACCAGCTTGCTAGCTCTCCTCTGCACTTTCTCCACTGCTTCTATATCCTTTACCATATATGGAGCCCACACCTGGTTCGCATATTCCAGGTGCGGCCTAACCAGCGCTGTATAGAGATTCCTGAATATTTCTTCGTCAAGTGACACAAATGTCCTCCTTATCAGCCCTACAATTCTATTGGCTTTGTTTATCTTTTCCGCTAAATGTTCTGAGAAATTTAACTTATTGTCTATCACTACTCCTATATCCTTTTCTGCATTCACTTCCTCCATCGCTTCATACATACTGTATCCTACCTTGTCTATCTTGCTTGTC
Organism: Paralithodes platypus; assembly: GCA_032716605.1. Taxonomy (NCBI): domain Eukaryota; kingdom Metazoa; phylum Arthropoda; class Malacostraca; order Decapoda; family Lithodidae; genus Paralithodes; species Paralithodes platypus. The sequence continues at coordinate 9,534,195 of CM064521.1, forward strand.
CCAATCCGCATGTACAGTACAGTACTTGCATTTTTTATGGATGAAAAGGCATTAACCAATGCTCAGACCATCCCTTCATGCCCTCCACATCTCCTTGAAGCAAACCCATATCTTCCTTACTCCTCACTCTTCTATACAGCTTAGTGTCATCCGCATACAGGTATACCTCACTTCCATTAGTTATAACTTCAGGTAAGTCGTTGATAAATATAACGAACATCAGTGGTCCCAACACAGATCCCTGAGGTACCCCACTTGTAATTTCCCTCCACCCCGAGCCTATTCCATTCACCAGTACCCTCTGTCTCCGATCTTTCAGGAAGGCTTCTATCCATTTCACACATTTCTCCCCTATATTATAGCTTCTAACTTTCTTTATTAACCTTTTATGTGGGACCTTATCGAAGGCCTTCATAAAATCGCAATATACCACATCTATTACATCACCATCTTCTAGAATTTGCATCCAATCATCTACCACCTTAATTAGCTGTAGTACCGTCGACCTCCCCGGCAAGAATCCGAACCGTCTCCCACTGAAAAGTTGGTTTGACTTCATATGATCCATTATTCCTTCTCTAATTACCATTTCCATTAGTTTACACACAACACTTGTCAAACTGACTGGTCTATAATTCCCTGGGTCATTTCTCTTCCCCTTCTTAAATATAGCTGTTATGTTCGCTTCTCTCCAGTCCATCGGGATTTGTCCTGTATTAAATAATACCCAAAATAACATTTTCAATGGCTCTACTAACATCTCCCCTCCTTCCTTTATGATTCTTGGGTGTATCCCATCCGGTCCCGGGGACTTCCTGCTGTTCATTTTTTCTATAGCCCTTCTTATTCTAGCATGGGAAAACTATTAGTTTTAGTGCCAGTGCCTATTTGATGGGAATAATAGGCACTGCATCCTCCGACTCCACTGTTAGTACCCCCCTTGTTTTCCAAGCTTTACATCATAATTATTGTAATTATTGAATAATTCCTTGAACATGACGATAGTGAGTTGTTATATGTGCGATTAGTTTGCTTGGGAAACAGATTAATTTGCTCATGTAGTAATGTACACCCTATGTGGTGGATTGTGTTCTTTTATTTATAAATTATTATTTTGCTTAACCCTTCCCGCCCGGGCTCGCCGTCCTAAGGACATTGTTGAGAGCCGGGCGATATGGCCGAAAAACGTCAATGCCTAGGCTACCGTATCTTCGTTATTTTAACTGCTAGAAAATTCCCACTCATGTCTAAACGTACTGTGGTTTCCAATCTGTAGACTAGCGTTGAGTAGAGCTCTCTTAAGTCAACTGGTTCAGCTGTGATGATGATTTCCGTGGCGTGCATTTTTCCGCGATTTTAGCAATGTGACACACTTTTCAAGACTGAATCTGTCTTTGCCGATACACAACAACACAGCTCCGACGTCTGCTTGCTGCCAGAGGTGCGTGCGTCGCTTCCGACAGGCTTTGTTTACATACGTCGGATGCGCGGCTTTCAAAACAAGCTGAATAGGTTTTCAAGCATACGGACTATATAAGGACACCCGGGGTCCTGCCCATCTGCCGCGGGATCCTTATATAATGCTGCCCGGGCTGGAAGGGTTAAGCGTTGTTTCCACATAGCGATTTTGATAAGTTGTTTTGTCTTTTTACTGTGTTCGTCCAAGTTTTGGTTTGTTTATTTTGCAAGTTTTACATTATAATAAGTACCCCGGAAACTATTAACACTTGTTTCTCCCGTTAGTGCCCACTGGTTCCTGGCTATCATCTGCTACCCCGGTCTGGAGGGTCCGGTGAGAATCATTGACAACCAGCCGGTCCCGCGAGTGGCTCAGGAGAAACCCAAGAAGCGCCGCTCCAGCAGACCTAAGAACAGAGTGGAGGTGAGTGCCGTCAGAAAGGCTGGTCCACACTTCCAGCACACATATGTACAGTCACAGTCATTAAGTCTCATACATTTTGAAGTCTCAAACAAATTGAATGAATCTCTGAAATGCAAATATCTGGTTTTAAAAATAACCCTTAAACTCTAGGTGATGCGTATTTGCGTCAATAGGGTTGTGTTCCACAATCAGGGTGACACATGCACTGTATTTGCGTCCGCATGTTTCGCGCCATGCAATCAAATAATATGTGGGCCTTATTGGCCAAATGATGAACTAGGCCCAGCCCCTCATGCACCTCCCCAAGCCTCTCGGACCTCTCCCTACTTCCCCCCACCATCTCTCCCACCCATAAGCACTCCCAAACATTTCTCCTACCCCCTCCCCCCCTCCCTATCACATATCTTATCATAGCACCACACTCCTTTGTTGGTGAGTGATACGGAGTGCGTACATTTGACCTAAGCTTTGCTCACCCCTGACTACATCATCGGCTCATACACACACAGAGGAGTATTGATTGATTTTTCCTCAATTACACATATACGCACGCACGCTCCAGTCTTAACCCCTTACGGACGGGGATGTTTGTAACTTTACTACCTGCCTGGCGGGCATATTTACCCTAAACGAGCTTCATTTCATGCTCTTTTTTCATGCGTAAACAAGAGCCAGAGCGTAATACAATTATGTATTAAAATATAAAACTTGCAAACAAAGTCAAACCAAAACTGGGACAAAGACCAAATTTGAAACATGACAAGACATTAACCCATCAGGCCCGGAAGGGCTCTTGAACGCCCATAAAAAAGCATACCCAAGCTACCCGGAAGGGCTCTTGAACGCCCAGTGGTTGAAAGCCTGTGAGCTTGGTGTGCGAGGCGTCGGTCCGACGCATGTAAACAACAGCCGGCTGGACCGACGCCCCGCATCTCCGGCCACAAGAAGGAGTGCGTCGCTTGTTCGTGTGTGCCTGTATGTTGTTGTTAAGTATCGAAAAGTAGTGTAAAGTGGCTGTGTTTGCCATAAAGTTATCTCCAATGAAATCATCATCACAACTGTACCAGTTGACTTAGAGAGCTCTACTTAACGCCATTCTACAGGTAAGAAACACATCTACGCTTGGGGATGCGCGGGAATGCGGAAGCAGTCAGAATAACAAAGATACGGTAGCCTAGGCGTAGACGTTTTTCGGCCAAAACCCCCGGGTTTCGGGGAATATATATATAATACATAGCCGGGGCTGGAGGGTTAACAATAGTACAAAATAAAAATATTGATAAGATATACCTATATACTATTACAAAAAAATATATATACATAGCACTCGCTAACGATAGTGCTATCGGGTAGGTACCTGTAAGCATGCCTCAAGTGACCCCTATCAATAGCTACCTTACAAATAACCTACATTTATCGTACAAATAAACTAAGGAAATCGCAAAAGCAAGCAATTGATACTATCGACAATGAATAGATATAATATAAAGACAAATAATTACAAAATATGAAAAGTAACAACAGATTTAAACAAAGAGTACTCTTTTAACAAGAACAATCAATTTAAAAAAATCATCAATATTAATAATAGAAAAAGATAAATGATAGATACAAACCGACACAAAGTAAGCAGAGGTTATACAAGAAATTTCACGTTAAAAATGCTTGATTAATAAAATTATTTATGTCAAATTTTAGAATACAGTCACAGTAATTGACCCTAAAAAGATTAAATTTATGTAACAATTTACTTGCCTCTTAACGGCGATAAAGAGCCGTGAAAGGACGATAATAGAGCTTTCCAATGACACCTGAATCATCCTTGTACGACCACGGGTTCTCTTGCAATACAATGTTCGTGCAACACGAGGGGAAATTCCCTAAAATACGGTAATATCCTCAGTTTTTCCTTGTTCTCGCGAGGCCTGGGGTGTGAGATGGTGCAGAGGTTACGTCAGTGGCGGGACTACTGTAGGTCCATGCCGAGCGGTCAGAGCCCGCCTATTGTCCTCCCTACGCGTGGACTCTCTCTCAGAGCCGATAATGTGCTCAACATCCCACCCGGATATTGTCGGGTCCCGCCGGGGTGGCTATAGTTCTCTCACTCGACATATATCGGGCCCCGCGGCTTGAGTGTTAAATCTATGTTGTCCCAGTTTGACCCTCTCTACAAACTTTATTCCTTCTTCTTGCAGATCCCTATCATTGACGACGGTGAGTGGAGCGACCGAGATGAGGCGGAAGGGGAGGAAGATGAAATGGAAGATGATGAAGATGACGATGATGATGTACCCCTCTGCAAGAAAGTTAAGACCGAGGAGTCTGGGGAAGCTCAGCCGGAGGAGTCACCACCCATCAAACAGTGAGTTCAAGCAGACATGTTTGCAGTAAATATACATAGCGCATACATCAAGATAACAATGGAAATCTATCATACATACATACATACATACATATACTGTACTCTGGCACATACCACATCGAAAAATATACAAATTTATCTTGAAGGAGATTTTTGGGCGGGTGTTTTTAAAAGTTTGATGGAGGTCTAGGGAAGAAACTAGAAAAATAATCAATAAATGAAAAAAAATTGACCAGAAAGTGAACCATCCCCCCTTTAACCCTCGGGATCCGGGGGCCCTCATATGAACCCAATCGCTGTGTCCGGGGATATTTCTGAAAAATGGCTATCTTCATAAATCGCTATCTACTGATTGAGACCACCTAGAGCAGTCAACTAAATTGCATAGTGTAGAACCAACCTTCGTCTGTAGACTGGCGTTGAGTTGACATCGATACGACAAGTGGTTGCCGAGATATGATGGGAATGGTGGTAATTTTCCGCGTATTTTTGTCTGTGTCCGAACGCTTCGCCGCGACCCTGGTTAGCACGCACTAAGTCACTCGTCGCTTCGGTGACTTTGGTACCGGTACACGATATTATGTTTTTATGGAGATAATGTCATATTATTGTGTCATTTATTACTTTTTCAACCATTATTTGAGTTATATGAGGTGTTCACTGAGGGCCTGCTGCTTATTAGTCTTATCGACAACATATGACATGACCTCATTGTCGAAAAAGGCTTTGAAAAGCTCGGCAGGTGTTGAGTTGGGTCCCCCAGGGAAAGATGGATGAACCCCAGCGGCATGTTGGGCGTTATCAAAGGTGACATCTTGTGGCTGAAAGGTGGCCCCATCCTCCCAAATCCAGACATCAGCATGCCTGGCATGGTCACAGGGATGGGCACGGCCACACTCAGCAGCAGCAGGGGCGGCCTGGCCATGCCCACGCTGACCAGCTGACCACGCTGACCCTGGTACGTCCACGACCACGTCCAAGGGCACGGCCACCCCGAGCACGGGGACGTCCATGGCCACGTTGGGATGCTGGGTCGTCCACCAACTCTACTTCGTCCACAACAGGGTCGTCTGGCAGGTTAAAATCATCATCCCCAGAATCTGTGCCATGGTCGTCGATGTATCTTGAAGGGCGGCCATAGTCGTGGGTGTCTTCAGGGTCATAGGTGGGATCGTGGTCGTCACTTGGTGGTGATACATCAGGCGGCGACTGGTGGCGTGGGCGGCTAGTGGGTGGTGAAGGTGAGCTAGTTGGCTCTGAAGTGTTTTGGTGGCGAGAGCGTTTTGGGGTCAGGTTAGGGCCTGAGATGCTGGTATGTGCCCCCCCTGTGGCCATGAACAAGACCCTTTTGGAGGTGTGTTGACCACTTGCACCACTTGTTGGTGGCTGTGGGTCATGGGACAATGCCCTTGCACCACTTGTTGATGGCTGTGGGTCATAGGACAATGCCACACCAGCCGTGGGTGACGAGTGCCCGGGAGACAAAGGAATAGGCCTACCCACGCTCGACTCTTCACTCTCATCCTCACAATCAGCATCATCACCTCTTTCCCTTTCGGCCGCCTCCCGTGCCTCCTTCCTTGCACTATCTAGCACAGCCCTCCTATAAAAATAACTGGCTATTTTTGCCGGGGAAGGAGTCCCCACAGCCGGGGTCGTGAGCGTCGTGTCACGAGATGCGGGTAGAACACTTCCCATGTCACTAACACTTTCATCACCTTCATGATGTTCACCACATCCATCATTGTCATCATCGTCATCATCGTCATCTTCAACATCAGTACTATGAAAGCCCTGAAATTCTTCGCCATCTTCCACTTCATCCACATCTTCACTAACCACTTCTTCGTCAAAATCACTCTCAATCTAACTAAGTTAATCACCATGATCACTTAACTCTGCAAGTTTCCGTGCAACACCACCAGGAGCACTGTTTTTTTACGTAGCACTGTCTTTTTGGTGGGTTTAGCCTTACCTTTCTTAGGCGTAGGGGCCGCGGCGGCGGGCAAACTTTCGGACATAGCAATTTTTTTCGGATTAGCTCCAGCCATCTTGGATGCGAGATAACAACTGATGCTGTGTGGTAGTTTGTGCTTGGGGGCGCTGCGGTCGCCCACGCACAAAAAAAAATCCGCCCGCGTAATTTAAACCCTTTGATTTTGCCTCATATGAAGCCTCCCGGACTCCTAATCAAAATATGTTTTGCCTCATATGAGTCCTCCCGGATTCCAAGGGTTAAGATATTATCTAGCAGTGTTTCTGGTTGTGCATCCTGATCTTAGCCTCTGAACTGGGCTAAGTGTCCACACATTGTGACCAATAAGAACATTTTAAGCCATATTACGGGGGGCATGGGGCTAGGAATCCTCCTCCCCTTGTAAAATTCTCCTACTCGACGAGACAGAAAAATAGGCGAGGGAACGCGACCGTGGTTCCGGATCCTAAGAATTGGAACTTTAAATGTTGTATCTTTCCAGTTGCAGGGTCTGGTAAATGAGTTTGGAACAGTGTGCGAAAAACGGAATTTGAAGGTAAATACGGGGAAGAGCAAGGTTATGGTCTTCGAAAGGGGTGAAGTCACAGAGTGTGAGGTGAAGCTGAACGGTCAGGCTATGGAGATCGTCAACTCTTTTAAGTATCTGGGCAGTGTGTTGAGTAAAGATGGGACTATGGATGAAGAGGTGCGGGAGAGGGTACAACAGGGGAAGAGGGTTGTAGGAACGCTAAAAGCAGTAACAAGAAATAGGGTGGTCAGTATGGAAGTGAAGAAGTCCTTGCATGACAGTGTGGTAATCCCGACACTGACTTACGGAAGCGAAGCATGGACGTTGGTTGAGAGACTCAGACCAAGAGTGAGAGCAGTGGAAATGAATTACTTAAGGAGTGCGTGCGGAGTTACATGGAGGGATAGACAGACTAATGAGGAAGTAAGAAGGAGGTGTGGTGTGGAGGTAGATGTGCTGGAAAGTGTGAAAAGGAACAACTTGAGATGGTTCGGCCATATGGAACGTATGGAAAGCGAGAGAATGACTAAGAGGGTGTACGAGAGTGAGGTGGAGGGACAGAGGGGGAGAGGTAGACCGAATATGAGGTGGAAGGATGGAGTGAGGAAGTACATGAACGAAGGTGGTGCTGGTTGGGGGGAGGGGCGTCGACTGACTGGGGACAGAGGTGCATGGGGGCGGTTCGTTCATGGCCACCCCTTCGGGGATCACGGCGTCAGGCAATAGATAGATAGATAGATCTTTCCAGGCTCTGGCTCGAGTCGGCCACCCCTAGCAATTGGGTATGTGCCTGGTTATATACATACATACATACATACATACATCTTGTACAAGCAGATTTGTAAATTTTAGTTTTAGCTATAATGTTAGTAGAACTTATTAGCGTTATCTTAAATTTTTCAGACCGTGCATCCTGATCTTCGACTCTCTGAGCGGGGCTAACCGGGCGCGTATCGTGGCTACCCTGCGGGACTACCTCTCTGTGGAGCACCGGATGAGGAAGGGCACCCCGAAGCTGTACAACCGAGACACCATGAAGGGCGCCTGTCCCCGAGTCCCGCAGCAGATGAACTACTCCGACTGTGGCATCTATACCCTACAGTTTGCTGAGAGTTTCTTTGAGGTAACGTGATGGGATGAACGTTTAATCAAATCTCTTTTTTACTTTTATTTAAAAAATTAAGTTTATTTAGTTGCTTCAAAGATCTTGAGTGTGCTGTTCAAGGGAATATTCTACAATTGCCTTCAGTGGTATGTTATGTAAGTTTTGCTCAATGATTCTAACATGTGAATGCAATATTTTGTACATATCCTCAGCCACATACTGTGAATTTAAATAGTTTTTGTTAATTTCAGCACCCCATCAAAGACTACACCTTCCCCATACGTACCCTGAGTGAATGGTTCCCCCACGAGGTGGTGCGAGGGAAGCGTGAGGCCATCGCCAAGCTCATCTCTAACCTTATGGAAAAATACAACCCCAATAACTGCATCACACTGCCAGAGATTTTTTTTTCGAACAACGACGACAAGAATGACAAAGTCGGCGGGGAGCAGGGCCCGGCAACCCCCAGTAAGGAGTCGTCGCCGCCAAGTTCGACGGAGTCCGGTACGCCAGCTAAGTCACTCGACAGCCCTTCGGAAAATTCAGCCAGTAGTCCAGAAGGCAAAGGAAGTGAGAAAAATACAAATGGTGAGGAAAGTGAGGGGACGCCAAGTAGTCAAACCCAAGTGACGTTAAACAGCCCACTGCCCTCTAGAACATTAAGTGAATCCACCGAAGTCAAACAGCCTAATGTCGTTGCCACTAAAGCATTTCCAGCAAAGATTGTGCCAAGCAAAACTCTGTGTGTTAAAACTGTTCCTTTGACATTGACCAGATCTGAACAAACTTACTCGGTTGCCGCCACGGTTAAAAAACTTCAGCAGAATGTAGTGACGTATTCGAATGATAAGTTGCGTAGGATGGCTGCCTCGGCTATGGATTCCTCCGAGGTGGGTACTGTTAAGAGAGTAGTGTATGAAAATGACGATTCGCTATTTCCGATGAAGGAGATCAGAACGAAAATTCCCTCGAGTGACGCGGGTACGTCACAAAGGCCAGGCAGCCAGGTAGTGACGGCAGGACGTGTGGTACATAATAATACTGCTCTAGGCTTGCTGCAGACGTCTTATAGCGACGACTCCTTCGAAGGTGAAAGTGATGAGGTGACAATGAGCAGTGAGGAGACTTGCATAACACCAATGGCCAAGCCCACAATGAATTTGGACATGAATGGCGTGCACGTACAGGTCAGTCACGGTGCGCAGGTGCTAGAGAAAATCAAAGCGGCCGGAGGTAAACGCGTCTTGTTGAACGGTTCGGGTAGCAGCCAAACAGTAAAGGTTTTGCCGCAACAACAGCCACGTATGGTGTCGACCGGTGTGGGGCCAAAGAACGCAGCATGCCAAGTGGAGAGTAGTACGACCCGGTTAACATCCCCGAGACCGCCCCCTAACATCCCTCAGGCCGACATATCAATCCAAAGTCTTCAAAATCCAAATACTTCTTATCCAGTGGCAAGCTATGCCAGAGCATTGAATCAATCAAATAATAACTCTTCTCCCAGAAAAGTTCTAGGGCCAACAAAAGTTCCTTATAATACCAACACCACCAACAAGAGCCCAGTTAATATTTTGGACGATGAAACACTTTTACTTATCGTGAATCCAACGGATACCGTTAACCATTCGGCGTCCGGGAAGACTAAGCAATACTCGAATGTGACCAGGGACCAGCAGAGCGTATTTATTGACGAGGAGCGGCAGTATGCTGTTCCACCCTCAACCAAGGCCACCTCCACTTCCACTTCCACTCCCCCTCCCCCTCCCCCTCCAATACCGGTACCCCAACGCCCTCCCGCTCATCCCCAGGTTCGCGGTAGAGGGAACATAGAACAAAGCACTAGCACCCCTCCTACCGTTATGCCCGTCACGCTCCAGTCAATCTCTGTAGGGTCATCACTATCCAACCAGCCCGGGACCCCAGCAGTATTTAGGTTCAGCGAGCGGGGAACTGCCTCCGGGCGTACCATAGCTCCGCCCAAACGCTACCTGGACGACGACGATGATATCTTCCTCAACAAGAAAAAGCGGGACAAGGCGGGCCCCACAAAGCCCCGAAACACACTGAGATAGGGGGAGCTCTGGGGGGTGGATCATAAAGACTGGGGGCCATAGTCTCTGGCATGATGAGATCTTCCTCAGGACAAGGTGGGCCCCTCAAAGCTACGCAACACTCTCTGAAAAGGGGAGCTCTTGAGTGGTGGATCATTGGGACAGGCCGTAGTCTCTTGCACACTTTGGTACGATGGCGTCAGTTCAGTTTTATCCTGGCTAGCATGAGAGTATTTTATTCATTTGAGGATAGACCTATGGGAAACAGTATGTACGTATGTATATAATCTGGCACCTTCCCCAGTTTTATTTTATTTTATTTTTTATTTTATTTTTTTTATGGGGGTGGCTGACTCGAGACAGAGCCCGAACAGGGACATCACAACACATCAGAAAAACAAAACACTAAATCTTAAACACATCTAGGTCGCCCAGGAGAAATACCCAGAGGAAACGGGAGTACAAATTATTGGCTAATCCATAGATTCTCCAAGGTTCTTATTAAATTAAATTAAATTGTCTAGTGATAGTTTAGGAAGGACTGCTAGGATTCAAGGGATAACTATATTAATTTATATTTTGACTCCCACAGGTTTTCATCTAACAATAGCCAGAGCATAATAGAGAAAGGCGTAATCGTACTGAAAGGGTTAACCCTATCTGTACCGGGGATGTCTATATAACTTCATTCTAGCTATATTTAGATGATTTTGTGCAGCTTAAGAAGGATCCGTGGTACCATAAAGGCTTAGATAGTTCGAAGCTTGTAGATTGCTGGAGACCCTTTTTAAACTTAATCAAATCTTCTAATAGTAGCCAGATTAAAGTTAAAAGGACGTCGTTGGTACAGAAGGGGTTAAGCATGGGGAAGGGGCCGTCTCCCCCCAGCCCTGTGTCAGTATCAGTGGCGGGGAGGGGAAGAGTAAACCCCTTCCCTCCCTGTGTGTTGGTTTGACAAATTATTCCCGATCGTGTGCATGAGTACCGTCACTAATTTCGGTACTTGAATGCTATATCAATTTTTCTTTTGAGATTATGAGACGAATGACATTGCTTTGCCCTTTGCAATTCGAAGAATTTTGTAGTGGAGCTTTGTTTTGCAAGTTTGACATAATTTCAATAATTTATTCAGCTCGGGAATAACCTATAGTCAAAGGGTTAATTGAGACACTTTTAGCCCTTTTTTTCATACAGTACAGTACATGTCTTTCTGAAGCTGGATAAAATTAATTGACAGTTGCTTGAATGAAAGAACTTTATTATGTCATCTGATTAGGGCATATAAAGAGACATTTGATTATCCAAGTGTTTTTAATTAATTTTTGTTTTCTATGTGTCATCCATATATTTATTTCAACTATCTCAAAGTACAAACTAATTTATCTGCTGAGAATTGACAAAGCAAAATCCAAAACCTGAATAAGGTTGTCTGTCTATCCAACTATTCTATATACTCAGGCCCAATCCCCATTTTTCCCTTTTTTTTTTTTTTAGCCGGTTCAAAATAACTTGGCAGCAAATCCTGGCCTGGCAAGTGTGATTATGAACAAACACGATTGGCTGGCAGTGGTGGTTGGAGTGGTCCTTGAAGCTGAATAATGGAGAACTTTATTAAGGGGGGTGACCTGTTGTTTTTTTCTTCTCTCCTTTTCTGGCTTTTATTCATTTGGTCGCATTCAGCCTACTGTTTTAAGACGTTTATCCCCATCCAGGTGTCCCAGGTTCGAGACCCAGCGTGGTATTACGGCATTAATCTAACTATCTACCTATTGCCAGATGCCGTGATCCCTGAACGAATTGCCCCCATGCACCTCTGTCCCCAGTCAGTTTTCGCCCCTCCTCCCATCCAGCACCGCTTTCACGCATATACTTCTTAACTCCATCCTTCCACTTCTCTCTCGGTTTACCTCTCCCTCTTTGTCCTTCCACTTCACTCTTGTACACTCTTTTAGTCATTCTCTTGCTGTTAAATGTTACTAGATAATGTTATTTTTATTTATGTATTTATTTATTTATTTATTACTAATATTTGTATTATTATTATTATTTTTTTTATTTATTCATTTATTAATTATTATTTTTTTTTCAGTTATATGGCCTTTTGTTCTTGCGTTATAACTGTATATTGAAGTTTGGTGCTGATAATCTTTAATAGTTTATTCTATTTCAAGATTAAATTACAAATCCCTGAAAATATAGAGAGAAATTGTAGCGGATTCTAGACTTCGATACAATTCTCCGATAAACTTGCTCGAAGAATTGGATAATTTTGTGTAGCTACCGGAAAGAAGTCAAGAAAAGTCAGAGTTGTGGAGACGTTAAGGGAGGTCACCGGCTTTTTTTATCTTCTCTGCTTTTCTCTCTTTCCCTGGCTTGTATCCATTTGGCCCCATTCAGGCAACTGTTTTAAGACATTTATCCCCATCCAGGTGTCGATTTCTTCCTGGCGAGCGATAGCGAGCCAGCATTGTATGGAGAAATCCGGCTTCGCCGGATACATTTTTCTATTGAAAAATATACAAATTTAGCTTGCTGTTAATGTTCGCCAGGAAAATATTGACACGTGGATGGGGGTAAACGTCTTAAAACAGTAGGCTGAATGGGGCCGAATGGATACAAGCCAAAGAGAGAGGGAGAGAAAGAGAAAACAAAAAACTAAGTGGGCCCCCTTAACACTATTTGAACTTGACTATGCATCATTACCTGCGCTGCATAAACGTAAATACTGTATTGTGAATAGTTGTCCCAAAGCATTCAGTATTTTGATAGTTAAACCCTTCTATGGACCTTTATATTTTTGAGCACACCTTTTTTGGAGTTGGATTTAGTCGTTTCGATCAGGTGGCGCCAATTTTGACTTTATCTACCGTCTTCCAGAAGGTTTGATTCAGATTAGGAAGGAGCTTTTCAAAGTTAGAGGGTTAATAGAGCTAGTCTTTAATCTATTAATTGTTAGAGGTCCTTTCTATGCTGAATAAATTGGTCTAAAGGAGAGTAGAATAGAGTGCAAATTGGGGTGATTTGCTTGTAAGGAGTATTAAAATGACGATCTGTGAATTAGAAGATATATTTGTGCTTCCGTTTTGTACAGATTCACCCACTATATATATAAGCAGAACAAAGCAGTATGCATCCCCTTTGAACATGTACGGCATTAAAGGCGTTTGTCACATGATCGATATTTCCGGATTTTTTTTTTTCCGGGCAGTTGAGTTCTGGCAGCTTCTGGATGAAATGTTTATAATATTTCAGTATCCTAATAAATTCTACTTTCAGTCTAGTTGCCAATACTTTACGCGGAAAGTCTTCCTCGTAGAAAATTGCCCGGAAAAGCGCTCGTGTGCCATCGCCTAAAGATTATTTAGAAATCATGTAACCAATCCGTCAGTCTTAGACTGGATTTTATTTGGAAATTAATTTTCAGCTTTATTTAACGTCGGTATCACTAAAAGTTGCCATTGCATTCATTTTTCTCAAACTGGTATGCTGGTATAAACAAAAACTAATGTGTTTAATTTCCACCATTTTTCTAGAGCAAAAGTGTTTCTGTGGCGTTCGGTGTCGAATGCATTTTGTAAAATTGACCAAATTACAGTACAGTATTGTGTAGGGTCATCTAAGGGTCATTGGGGGCAGAGGGCTAGGAATCCTCCCCCCCCCCCCCCCCCCCTTGTAAAATTCTCCTACTCAACGAGACAGAGAAAGGGGCGAGGGAACACGAAAGTGGTCCCAGACCCTGAGAATAGGAACTTTAAATATTGTTTCTGTTCGGGCTCTGTCTCGTGTCAGCCACCCCTAGCAATGGGGTATGTGCCTGAGTATATACATACAGTACATATACTGTACATATACATCTAAGGGTTAAAGAGGTTTATTTGACATAATCCATGTCTCCTGCATGTTGGACCACAGAAGCACAAAATGTAAAGACATATTAACAAAATAAAAATAAAAAAATAAAAATGGGCATTCACATATTATCTCTATTTTACTCACATACTCACTTTCTTGCTGATTGGAAAATGCAATAATAATGTAAAACTTGCAAAATAAACAAGCCAAAACTTGACTAACAGTAAAAAGATAAAAGAATGAATCAAAACTGCTATGTGGCAATAACAGGTGGTGACTTGCATGCAGTGGCGACTTTAACGGGGTTGACGTTTGAGATACTTGTTGGCCGAGACAGGGTAATAAAAGGTATGCAAGTGAATGTTTTGTTGTAGTGTGTAATATATACATGGAGGTCTGATCAGGGTTGGGAGGAAGAGGTGGGGTTCTAGTTAGGAGAGACTAGCCTGTGGGCGAACTCGTGCTTAACTCGTGTCTGCAATTTTTTTGTCAGATTCGTTTGATCATTGGCTAAATATGGACATCTATTATATTATGATGTAAAACTTGAAAATATACAAACCACAACAGGGACGACACAATATGAAAACACATTTAAAGCCACTTATCCTTTAAATGAGATAAGTAAGTATCAGTGTCACATTTAAAGCCACTTATCGAACTCGAACACAAGATCCGTCTGCGTGAGCTTATCCATTCGTAAGTTGTCTAGTTACGATGCTAAATCAAAGGACTCTAGTCCTGACGCTTTTGACTTAGTGTGCTGGCTTAAAATCAATTTTTATTAATTTAACCACACCACCAAACACCTCCAATGAAATTAATGAAAGCATATATGTGATCCACCGGGATTCGAACCTGGGTTATCACACACAGATTTTTAGACACCTTAACCATTACACCACCAAGAAGGGTTGATAGCCTCTGCCGTTCTATTTTAACTCGCTAACTATGCTAAATCTATAAAAATACTACCCACAATATGTTAGTCAAGTAAGATTCATGAATGTAGTGTCAGCATGTTCGATGGTTTGGCACGTTTTGGCACTATCTATCTATCTATTGCCGGACGCCTTACTCCCCTTACAAGGGTGGCCATACACAGAATCACACGTTTTGGCACTATGTTTTATTAATCGAACTACAGTACTTGTTAGTTTTTGCTGTTTTCATTTTGTCGATTTTGCATACTAACTGCGACCACATACAAAAAGGCTAGTCTTTCTTATGCTGCTCTTTTGAGACTATAGATAGTGCCAACAAACTTGACAATAATCTTGACTCCTTAACTTCTTATAACTCTAAATGAATGAAAGCAATCTGGCTGACGTTTCTATAATTTGGGGAGTCCACCAGGAAATAGGTGTGGATATTTACAGCCAGTTTGCACTAGGCCCTTTTGAGTTACAGAGAGGTCAGGGATCAAGATTATTGTCAAGTTCGTTGGCGCTACCTATTTCATACTGGACTTTTACTTCCTGTAACATAACTCTCTACTATAGTCATTTGTACCTCTGTGAGGCGAGGAAAGCTTGGGATGGTTCCTTGAGCAGTCTGAACTAACGCACCAGTAAACATATCTAGTGTGATATATCGTATTATTACTTCACATTAAAACGGTTCTCTATGATCGTGTGTTCTGTATTCTCTGGCTAACACTGGACGATTATATACAGCTTAGAAAGGATCTGTGAAGGGGTGAAAACTGAATTGATAGTGTAATGGTTAGAGCGTGTAAGTTCTGTATGAGATATACTAGGTTCGAATCCTGGCAGAATCACATGCTTTCATTAACTTCATTTGGGGGTTAGTGGCGTTAAGAACGATGTTAAAAATAATATTCAGTTCAGAAAAGAATTGTGGGAGTCAAGAGTTCATTAAAATAGTTTCATCTTCCCATCAGATTACTATAGCTCTCCGAAGCTTAGTAAAATTGTTTAATATTGGCCAGAATATATTTGAGGTGACGCCATCGTATTGTAGGAGTAATAGATAAAAATATGCATCGCCAGTTTGAAAAGGGGTCAATAAAAACCTAACGGGGACTCAGGAAAGTGACAGTGTATCTATTGGAGTGGTGGCCTTAACCCTCTCCGACATATGACGCGATTTTGAGCCTATTAGGGATACTTTAAAACCTTTGTTACCATTAGGGGTATTTAGAAATCTTTAGTTTAGTTACTTCAACCTCTGCAGTTGTCTTTGAGTTAGCTGTGGGCAGAAAACTAATTTTGGAGAGGTAATTATAAGAGTGAGAGAACTCTATTTCTTATTGCTAATCTGGCAACCTCTGCGTCATATGAGTCTGAAGGGGTTAAGCTGATATCACACGAGAGCTTTTATAGTCAACATTCGATGGTCAACATTTTAGGAATATTTTGAACTGGTATTGGTAACTAGACTGATGATAGATGAATTTAGGTAACGGGAATATTATAAATGTTAACCTCGTAAGCTGCCAAACCAATGTTGATGATAAATGTTTATCGAAAAGTAGCTTGTGTGATACTGGTTTTACTGTAGCAGCCTGTACAAACCTTTAGATCGGTAATATTTATGCGCTTTATGAAACGTCGGCTCCGGAAACTTAGGCACTGAATATACGGCACCAGGAAAATTTGGCACTGGGAATTCTGAGCACTGAAATTTTGGTATCGTGAATAAGGCCCGTAATCCTATATATACGTCCCTAATGGGCTGTGGAAAATACAGTACTGTAGTTTTGCCATATTCATATCCAATAACAGCTAGTTGTTCTAATTGCAATGAGAAGTACTGGAACATTATTAGAGTAGTCTTGTTGCAATTACAACAATTAGTGGCAGGTGGCTAGGAATCATCCTTGTGTAATATTCACCTACCAGACGAGACAGAGTAAGGGGCGAAGGAACGCGAAAGTGGTCCTGGACCCTAAGAATTGGAACTCCAAATGTTGTTTCTGTTTGGGCTCTGTTTCTAATTGGCCACCCCTGGCAATGGGTTGTGTGCCTGCGTATATACTGTATGATATTGGCTGACTAACATTTTGTCAAAGCGATAGTAATTACCAGCAATATTGATGCGGTTTGTTGAGGAATTCAGGCCAGTGTCGTGGTTCTCAACTTACATGGTGCCGAAAACTAGGTCAAAAACTTTGCCAAGTTTCTGGGGCTGACAATTCAGTGCCAACATTTCTGGTACCAAAGGATTCATGCATTCATATTTATGACTTCATCGTAAGTGGAGTGCGAGATTATTATTATTGTGGAGACTGTTGATTTGCTGGATTCCAAGATGGATCATTTGGCGAGAGGGTGAAAAGAGACCGTTTTTGTGCCGTATTCCAATATGCATAATTTGGGGAGAGGGTGAAATGAGGCCGTTGTACCCGATTCCAAGATGAATCATTTGGCGAGAGGTTGAAAAGAAACTGATGATATGCACTTTCGGTCGTATCCAAGTTGTTTCTTCGTATTAGGGGTTACTTGATGTATAATTTTATGACTAGTGACTGCCCTTTTAGTATGATTACTTCCTTTAGCTTTTTTCACTAACTGACTGATCATTATCGTTTTTGTATTTTTTAGTATGTGTCGTGTGTGCCCACAGAAGCACAAAACTTAGAAAAAGATAAAATAAAAAGGACATTCACATACCTTCACCCTCTCTTTCGCTCACATACTCACTTATTTATTATTATATATACTATTATTATTATTATATATATTTTTTGTGTCTACCTAATACAAAGATAAGTTAATGATATGTTGTTTAATGTTCTTGCATCAAGTTTCAGTACTGCGAAGAAATTGACTCGTATATGGCTGATTGTGTGCGTTGACTACATAATATATCCAATACCGGTACTGTACTACGGTTGGCGGGAGGGAGGTGGCGTGGTGGTAGCATGTGTCTGGATGGGGTTAAGGGGGTGGGAGTTACACAGGCCCTTTTCCTGGCAATTTTTTTCGTCATTTTGCTCTGGCAGTGTGTGAATTACAGTTTTTATAAGTTTACACCCACCTTAGATATTGTACATTTAATCTAGTTGCCAATATATATGCAGAAGGACCCCCCTAATGATACCAGAAAAAAATAGTTGCAAGTAAGAAGTTGTCGAAAAAAGATCCTGTGTAACTCCACTCCTAAGCACGTGTCCAGTGTACAGTATTTATAGTGACTTCACAAGAAAACATAAATAGACAAAACAAAAAAATAATCATGGTGAAAACTTGTGTCCAGGCTGACGCACGTTTTCCGAATCTGTGATCCTAATTATCCTGCGTGACCAGAACTGTGCTTCCTTGTTGTTTCCTTTGTTATTTCAAGTTGCATTTAATGTTAAGGTCCATCACTAGGGAGAATGTTTTTTTAGGAATTGTTTTTTGTTATACTTGAATGTTGGATTTTATGCACCATGTTGTCACTCCAGTTTTCAGGAAGCCCTCTCGAATTTGGATAATTTGAGGGAATTGTGTGTCCAAGAAGACTGATTTTCCGAGATTATCTACGGTCTGACATATCTGATAGCATTCCTCCTGTAACTCGGATTTTGCGTGCCACTCTGAGTTAGTCCGAGAAGTGCAGGGTCCCGAGGTCCGAAATAGAAAGGGTTTACTTATAGGATAATCATTTTGCAATGATGAACAAATTGCCCAGGTAGCAGTCATTTATCAATTAATAATATTACACTATATTATTATTTTCTCTCACCATCAAACCAGCTGTCATGGGGGATCAAGAACAATATACCTACACACCAATTGACTGTCGTATAGAAGGGGTTAAGGTTGTTTACGTTGAAGATGTATGTGCAGCTGTTTTTCTTTCCTGGTAGGCGACTGTATCATTCTAAGAAACTCTGGCACCGGAAGGTTTGGCACCACGTTTTTGGCACCAGAGATATTGGCACCATGAAATTTCGACACTATGAAACTTTGACACCGGATATTTTGAGCAGCATGGCACTTCGGGATCTTGAATTTAGGAAAATTTGAAGTTATGCCATGGTGCCCGTGTTTCTGGTGCCCAAAGTCTAATGCCGAACTTTCCAGTGCCTAAGTTTCTTGCATTTGACTGTACGAGTTAAAATCTTGTAGCCATCCTATGGTGTACCTAATGATGCCCACGTTGTTATTGTTGTGTTGAGCTCTGTAGCAAGAGAGGTACATAGGAGCCAATCCGTACGCGGACGTCCATTTAGCACTCGGATGTCGGTCAAAATACTCGGTGTTTGATTAATATACCTAGCATCAAAATGTACAATAGTTAAGGTACATTTCAACTCATTAAATTATTGATCCAACTCTGATTCATTTTGCAGTGGGTATTGTTTTTATCGGTATTGCGTACTAATTGGACCTCTGCGTACAAATTGGCTAGTTCACCCTGCTTCTGGTCACTCAGGTTCATTACTAAGTTGAATAGGGAAAATGAGAGAAGAATAAAATATTACAAGATGACTCCAGTTATTATTTTGTAAGTAGCCAGGATGTATGAGTAATATTCACAATAAATGATATTTTTTCTGTAGGTGTTGTTTTATGTGCCTCTTTCTAGAATCAATATTTTTGCATATTTATTACTTATACAGCATTTTTTTTATGGTATTATGCTAAAACTTGTGTGTTAATTCATATTGCTTTTAACAAGGTTTCGGGTAATTGTGGAGTTTCAAAATTTTAAGTGTATACTGTATGTGGATTTGTCAGGCTGTTGCAATTCTTACGGTATATGCCATTTATATTTTTGGGCATTTTTGTAATATGTTTATATAAATGCATAAAATTGTCAAATTTAACGAGTATATGATTAAAAAAGGTGTCATTGTGCTGAAAGGGTTAAAGGTATATTTGGATTTGTCAGTCCATTGCTAAAGTCGGAAGTGGCTGGGGGAAGTTTAGAGAGCTGTTGATGCTCCTCACCATGAGATGACTCCCACTTCACCTTAAAGGGAAGGTGTATACCTCTTGTGTTAGAAGTGCGATGACTTATGCCTCGGAGACGTGGCCGGTTAAAGCAGAGGATATCAATAGAATGGAACGGAATGAGAAGAGAATGGCGAGATAGATATGTGGGGTTAACCTCAGGGACGGGGTATCATGTGAGGAATTAACCCTTGTCTAGCGGGGTGTTTTGGGCTCATTTGGGCATATTCAGGCCCTCCTGCATGATAAATCAAGCATCTGCATGAAAAAAAAAGATATTTAGCAAAAAACTAGGCACTAAAAGCTTCAAAATGAGACCAGAACGAGCTACGTAGCACTTGTGGTTCTCTTGCAGTGGTGCCACGAACATGGAAGTTTAGCATATATCGGTATATATTTCCCAGCTATGCTCACTACTGGCTACACTGCCGGCCTCTCGAGAACACAGGGAACATGAGTTAATGGGCGGCGGTAAGCCCTGGGAGTCGGCTGTCTGGCCCGCTGCTCTCTCGGCCATTTGCACTCTATTTTAACCCTTTAAAAGCCTTAATAATGCTCCTAACTTGCTGCAAATTGGTGCACGACTTAAGTCGAGCGCCGCTCTTAAAGGGTTAAGAATGCGTCTGTTAGTGAAGTGATGCGCACGAGCCGACTTGGTTGGTTTGGACACATGGAGATAATGGATGATCAGAACTGGGTGAAGAAATGCCGGACTGTGAACGTTGGTGGAACTGCGCGTAGGGGTAGACCTAGAATGACGTGGGATCAGGTACTCTGGTCTGATCTCAAAATAAAGAACTTGACAACAGGGGCAGCCCTTGACAGAGCCGCCTGGAAAGCCGCCATTTAGGACATGTGACTGTAACCACATTCTTTGTGGACAAAGTGGGCTTTAACCTTTAAACTATGGTATTTGAAAGTGCCCATCAGGCGAACATATTGAGGCTCATTCCCGACTAAAATCGTCATTATGGTTGGACACATGTAGAGGAGTGATAGGAGGTATGGAGGGGAATTATCTGAATCACATATTCCTTTGTTTTGAGTGCCACTGTTTTTTTTTTTTTTTTTTTTTTTTTTTTTTTTTTTTTTAGGCCTTGGATCTTCCCGTTACCTTCACTCAGTAAAACCTCTTAAGAGTGTCGGTGCCGTTCCCGGGTTAAACTTGTATGTGTATGTTGCGATTCAAACGGTGTATGACGTATTAATGGTCACAAGGCAGCTGTTCAAGATTGTAAAAACACTAATTGACCACTAGCGAGTTTCGTTCTATAAGGAAGCTGGAGCTATAGATATCGTTATTCAGCAGTTATACCAGCTAAAATACGGTTGTAGTACATTTTTTAATACATAAAACCCAATTCAACATACTATTTATCCACTAGAAACCTACATAATTATTGCATTTCTCTTTACTATCAATGTGTACACCTCGAACTTCCTTAATTAAAGCCTGAAACTCACAAGTGGTCAATTGGCCGATGAACTTTAGTCAAGGAAGGAATGTACGGAATAAGCCCAACAATTTTTCCCACCGATATAAGGTTTAATGAATTTAGGCTCATAATACACACACACACACACACGTACAGAGTTCTAAATAAACCGATTATTATTATTATTATTATTATTATTATTATTATTATTATTATTATTATTATTGCACACACACACACTCACTCTCCCCTCTCTCTCTCTCTCTCAACCAATCAATTCCTCCAAGCAAGCAACCAACCCCATTCCACATTCTCCACGCCCTGATGTATGTATTTGGCCACAGTGACTGCAGTGCTACGTTGCTGTTCCCACTAAACAATTGTGATCCATTATCTACGGATCACACTCCTCAGCCGGATCACCAAACGCTCTTCCATCCAATCAAGTGCACCAAACAACTAATAACTTGAACCAAACAACAACGATGTAAATCCTCTTACACCAACCTAATAACTCCAGTAACTAAGAAATTTCACCAATTAAGTGTGAATCTGAAAGACCCGGGATCGAATCCCTGCCACGGCGGACATTTAGTGGGTGCGGTAGTACGTCCTAGCATGTTTCACATGCTTGCACCCAGTCAGGGGACATCCTGACGACGTATACAGACAAAACGCACATAACAAAGCCACTCCAACACCTTCCTCTCTCTCCAACACCCCTTCTCCCCTCTCAACACTCTTCTCTGAGCTATTGCCGATAAAAATGGCATGTTCAGTCCTGTAAAGAATCGTAAGATTCAGAGTCGTAAAGATTCCAGGACGAGCTCATCAGCGGCGGATCCCCAGATCGACCGTGGTGATTGTCACCTAAACATCTACAAAACAAACAAAACCAATCTACTGCACCAACCAACCAATACCACTAAGCAACCAACTCCACCAACCATACACATGTTTCCCTTCTAAGCAACAATGTAACTCCACCTCTACCGACCAAACAACCACACTTTTTTTATTATATATGCACGAAGGAGATAAATGGCAAAGCTGCCTGCAACAAGTATAACTCCCTCCCCCCATTTTGAAAGAGTGATAGTGAGCCATGAACAAGGGACGTTTGAGGTATTTTAGGTGTATTGGAAAGAAGTGTGGTGTGCTTGTTAAGTGTAGTGAAATTAATAGGAGGAGGTGTTTGGGAGAGTTAGATGGATTAATCTGCGTAGATGAGGTACAAATAGAAAAACAGTGTGGAAAGCCAGGCAAGTGAAACAGGAGTTCCAGTAAATCCTTACCATATGCCTATGTGGTCTCCCTTAGGTACTGCCTTGCTCTATTGGTACCTACAATCTCCCCCATTGTACTCAAGTGTACTTCAACAGCCAATCAACTCCAACAACCACATAAACCAGCAACTGCACCAAACAACCTCAACTCCAGTTCTCCCCACCACTGCAGAGACTCCAACAACCAAGCTACCCCATCAAAAGGCAACTCCACCAAGCAACCCCACCTCCATTTCTCCCCACCACTGCAGAGACTCCCAGTAAACAATAGTGATCCATTAACCACGGATCACGCCTCACTGGGATCACCTGCTGGGAGGGAAAATGAGAAAGCCGATACTCCGATACCATCACGATAAAAAGTTAGGGTGTAATGCGGACGAATTAAGTGGAAATGAAACACAGGAAAGAAATTGAATTATATATTCTTCTAGAAGAATATAAAATTCAATAATGGATCAGCCATATGGGTGTAATGTTTTCGATACTTTGATTTTAGAGAACTGGGTGTAATATCTACGAAACAGTCGCCACTTTTGATTATATTGTAGAACTAATTGATTATCTATACTATTATAAGTCTTGCTGGAAGGGGAAGTGAGGAACATAACATAACATTAATACATTTCTAGCACCAGGCAACAAAGGCCATATGGCACTAAAGCAGGAAACGGATAGAGTTAGAAGGAAAGGAAGTTAAATATCGTTAAGGAGTCTGAGAGAGGAAAGGAAAGCCATTATGTGGTCAACGGAAAAGAAAGGGGACTCTGAGAGGAGATCGGCAAGACAAGGACGACGTCCAAGGGAAAATAGAAAGGGAAAAGAACGGCGACGGGCCGAAAAAAAAGAGAGGACAGTCAAGGAAAATGTGAGAAATAGAAACCTGAACACCACACCGGGAGCAAAGAGGTGGAGGCGAGCGGGACATGAGGAAGGAGTGGGTAAGTCTGGTATGGCCTAGCCGAAGCCGGGCCAACGCAGTCTCCCAACGGCGAACACGGTGAGAGGGGTCAGCCCAGGCAGAAACGGAGGCCTTAACAGTGCGGAGCTTATTAGAGGAAAGAGAAGACCACATTGTTTGCCAGCGAGACGGAGGAAGGCAGAGATAGCTGGATAATAGTCAGAGGCGGGAATAGAGAGAGAAGGTGATCGGACCGCCGCAGCGTCGCGAGCGAGAACATCAACCTGCTCATTTCCACGGACACCAACATGGCTAGGCACCCAACAAAATTGGACAACCTTTTTCCGAGCAGAGAGACTGACAAGCCAATCGTGGATGGCAAGAACCAACGGATGGACAGCAGGGAAAGACTGCAAGAGAAGAAGGGCACTGTAAGAGTCAGAAAAAAGAGTAAAGGAGGAAGAAGGAAAGAAGCACATGAGACGGACGGCAAAGAAGATAGCGTAAAGTTCGGCAGTCAGAACACCAGTTGGAGAAGGGAGAGAATACTGATAAGAACGAGAAGGAAAAAGGATGGCAAACCCGACGCCAGAAGACGAACGGGAGCCATCAGTGTAAACCCCGAACCAACTTCCAGAAGCACATCCATACTCATATCTCTCACCGATCCATCCACTCACTCACAGACAACACGCAGCTGCATGCACGACCTTCCGAATCCTCCCTTCCTCGCGAGGACAGAGTCCACCTGGCCAGGCTGAGATGTGGACACCATCCAGCTCTCCTGAGCTATCAGAAGAGACTGGATGACTCCGTTGTCGACTCCTGCCCGGGATGTAACATAGCACCCCATACCATTAAACACATCATAGAAGACTGCATTTCACACACCCACTTACGCCAACAACACAATCTACACTCAATGAGAGCTCTGTGGGAAAGCCCGATCGTGGCCATGGCCTTCCTCAGGGACTCGGGGCTGTTCGGCCAGGCAGCTTAGGGAACAACAACAACAACAACCGGGGTAGAAGAAGAATGCTGTGTAAGGTGTACAAGGAAACGAGAACAAAGGACTGAGGGCGGGGTAGAGGACTTAGAACAAGGAAAAATAGAGGGACACAAAGAAATACGAGGAAGGAGCCAAGGAGGACACTTACTGAGCCGGAGCGGAAGAACATGGAAGGGGGAAAACGAAGAATGAGAAAGTATGGAATCCATACGAGAAAGGAAAGGGGGCCGAAGGCGAGAATGAGACGGAACAGGAACAGTGGGAAGAAGAGAGGTCTGCAAGGAAGGAAACCGAAGCGACCGGGCGTAGTACCGGAGAGAGAGAAGGGCCCGACGTCGGTACAAAGAAGGGACGCCGGATTCAGCATAGAGGCTTTCAACAGGGGAAGAGCGAAAAGCACCCAAGGCAAGACGTAAACCGAAATGGTGAACAGAGTAAAGTTTATGGAGGACTGCGTCGGAGGCTGATGAGTAAACCTGACAACCATAATCGAGTTTAGAAAGAACAAGGGCAACGTGAAGGCGAAGAAGGAGAGCACGGTCCGCACCCCAAGTGAGGTGGGACAGGGTCTGGAGGAGACGAAGACGGTGCAAAGCAGCAACCTTAACAGAGGAAACATGAGCTGCCCAGTTA
The DNA here is from genome assembly GCA_032716605.1 of Paralithodes platypus. Classification (NCBI taxonomy): domain Eukaryota; kingdom Metazoa; phylum Arthropoda; class Malacostraca; order Decapoda; family Lithodidae; genus Paralithodes; species Paralithodes platypus. The sequence goes on from CM064521.1 coordinate 9,559,122, forward strand.
AGACGGGAATCAAAGACAAGACCCAAGAAGGTAGTCGAAGAGCGATAAGGTAAAACGGAACCATACAGTTCAAGGGAAGGACGCGGGATAACGTGGCGACGAGTGAAAGACATAGCACAAGATTTAGTCGTAGAAAAACGAAACCCGTGAGCAGTGGCTCATGACGAGGCAGCCACAATCGCTGATTGGATAAGGGAGCGTAACGCAACAATATCCGAACCAGCCGCATAGATCGCAAAGTCGTCGACATATAAGGAGGACCTGACCGTAGCCGGAAGGGAAGAGATAATGCCATTAATGGCTATGAGAAAGAGGATAGTACTTAAAACGGAACCCTGAGGTACACCTTCTATCTGAGGGAATAACCGAGAAAACGAGGAATTCACCCGGACACAAAAAGAACGAGAAGAAAGGAAATTACGGATAAAGACGCCCATATTACCACGGACATGAAAAGAACGGAGTTGGCATAAAATATGATGTTTCCACGCGGAGTCATACGCCTTCTCGAGATCGAAGAAAACAGCAAGAACTGACTCATGGCGAGCAAAAGCAGACCGAATGTAGGTCTCCAAACTAAGTAAAGGGTCGATAGCGGACCGAGCACGCCGAAAACCAAACTGGGTCGAAGACAAAAGCTGACGTGACTCGAGAAGCCACATCAGGCGGACATTAACCATACGTTCAAACAGCTTGCATAAACAAATCGTCAAGACAATAGGGCGATAGTCTTGGGGCGAGAAACCCGACTTTCCAGGCTTAAGAAAAGGAATAGTAAGAGCAGAACTCCATGCAGGAGGGAAAACACCAGACGACCAAACCTTATTAAAATTAGCCAATAAAAATACCAAAGTCTCAGTGGAAAGATTCTTAAGCATTAAATTATGGATGCCATCAAGACCCTCAGAAGTAGCCTTACAGGCACGAAGAGCGGAGAGCAACTCACGGGAAGAAAACGGGGCGTTGTACGACTCTGCCGAAGACAGAGTGAAAACAACTGGAGAAGTCTCTGCGACGGCTTTAAGGGGAGGTATTGAGTTTGTTCCCTAGACCTCCATCAAGCTTAAAATTACACCCCCTTGAGTCCCTTTCAAGGTAAATTTGTACATTTTTCGGTAGAAAAATGTCCCGGCCGAAGGCCGATTCCTCTTAAATTACAGGCTCGCTATCGCTCGCCAGGATAAAATCGACACCTGAATGGCACGAAAGGTCTTAATATGGGGTGAAAGTTCTTAAAATCGCTAAACTAATGGAGCAAACATTTTATAATATCAAAAGCAATGGGGCTAAACATGAGGGAGAAAGGGGTCAAGAAAAAAATCCCTCAAGTGGAGATCTCCCCTCAAGTGGAGATCTCCCCTTAAGTGAATGAAATTCCGGGGGGGAGATGAGTCACTACTGACCGAGCTAAAGTAAAGACCCAAACGATCGGCGACTGCCTCCGAGTCAGCAACAGACTCCCCATCAACATGAAGCACAGGAGAATGAGGAGGTAAACGCTTGCCCGAAATCTTGCGAATGCGCTTCCAAGTGGACTGAACAGGAGTAAAGGACATAATGGAGGAAACATAGGACACCCAACTCTGACGTTTAGCAGACCTGACTGTGCGACGGAGGAAGGCAGACGCCTGACGAAAAAGTATAAAAGAACGATCATGAGCGGGAGTAAAACGTTTACGATGAAAGCTCTTCCAAGAAGCCCGTTTGACGCAGAGAGCCTTGGAGCAGTTCGGGGACCACCAAGGAACACATTTAGACGTAAAAGGACGGGAAGTCCGAGGAATAGAGACTGAGGCAGCACTCAAAACTGTGACTAGAAAAAAGGCTAGTACATCATGTACAGATGAAAAATCAGACGGAGGTAAGGAAGGGATAGATAGTGAAGCAAAAGTAGACCAGTCCGCACGCTGAAAGCACCAACGAGGAGGACCAGGGACAGGAGAATAGGAGGTAGGAGAGAGCAGAACAGGGAAATGGTCGCTATAGAGAGAATCCTCCAAAACAGACCAATGAAAAAGAAGAGACAGCAAAGGGGAACACAAAGAAAGATCAAGACAAGAAAAAGAACGTGTTCTAGCATCAAAATGAGTCAGGGAACCAGTATTAAGGAGAATAAGGTTATTACTAGTAATGAAAGACTCTAATGGACGACCACGTGAGGTAACGACAGAATCACCCCACAGGGTGTGCCTACAATTATAATCACCAAGCAATAAAAACGGAGGAGGCAGCCGAGCTAAAAACATGGTAAAAGAGCCAAAATCGACGGGAACAGAAGGAGAGAAAATAATAAAGAGAAACAACCGTAATCCATCGACCAAGAAAAACCCTAACAAAGGTGCAAGGGAGGGAAGTAGGGCAGGAAAACTCTTCATAAGGAACAGAGTGGTGAAGGAGAATACAAGTGTCGGAAAGAAAATGAGGAGAACTGATAAAACGGTAGCCGGGAACAGGAATCGGAGGAGAAAGAAGACGAGTTTCCTGGAGACAGACAACCTTAGGGGAATGGGAAGAGAGTAAAAAACGCAAATCGTCTCTCTGAAGAGAAAAACTGCGAAGGTTCCATTGCAAAATGGACATACTAAAAACACTAAAAAGAAAGCACGAGAAAATAAGCTGTAAAAGAGAGAATAAAAACGATATATACAAACACATATCAGAGAGGCGGAACAAAAACACGCCGAACTAAAGAGGAACAAGGGAGGAAAAAGAAAAAAACAAAAAACAAAGAGAAGAAAGGAACGGAAAAATCGGAGAAAACAAAGAAAGGACAAAAAAGAGAAAACATCATCAAAAGTAACACACAAGTAGGAAGAAAACAGATACACTATAGACAACACAGACACACAAAATACAGCAAACAGCGGGAAAGACGCATACATACAAGAGGAAAGAAAGAGGGACAAAGAACAAGAAAAATAAGAAATATATAAGACTTATGGACAACGAAGAAAAGACTGATGAGGTTAACGGTGATTAATAATGGAAGGAATGGGGGACGAGGAAGAACAAGGAGGGAAAGAAGATTGATAACCAGGTGGCATAGGGAGGCTTAATAGGGAAGGAGAAGAAGAGATAGGAGGGCTAGAGGGAGAGGGAGGAAGGGGAGAGGAGGGAGGGAGGGGGAAGGACGGGAGGATGAGGGTCGGGAGGATGAGGAACGGGAAGGAGAGGCCCGGGAGGGGGAAGGCCAGAGGAGGGAGGGAGAGTGGTAGGGGGGAGCGTAGAAGGGATGGGATGAACGTCGGCAGAAACGGAAATAGGCGGCGGATGAGAAGAAAGAATATACTCCTCAATCTTGGGAAAAGATTCAAAGGATAAGGTCTAAGGAAACGGGGGGTTGGACACAGGACGAAGAAAGAGGAGAAGGGGGGGGGAAGGAGGGAGTTTTTTCTTCTTCCCACTGCGACTCGGGCGCCGCACACTGTGGAGGCGGTCCGTGCGTTTAGAAGAGGAGGCGGGAGAGGAAGAAAGGGAGGAACGGGGCAAATGTTTCGAAACTAGTTTGGTAGAGGAGGCAGGAAGCCGGGAGGGAATCTTGGAACTACGAGACGAGGACGGAGGAAGAGAACGAGGAGGCGGCGTCGGACGAGAACACTGGCGGATGGGGCGTTGAGACAAACCGGAAGAAGTGGAGCGAGGAAGAGTAGTGGAAGGAGGGGGGGCGGAAGTAGGAGTAGAAGAGGTAAGAACAGAAAGGCACCTAGGGCAGTCGGGAGCGGAAGAGCGACAGTACTTAACAGGATGCCCAAAGCGCCAGCAAACGCGACACTGCTGAGGACGAGGTAGGGACTCAGTGACGGGCAGGCGAGTACCGCCGACAATAATCGGCAAATCGGTGATTTTGGTCGAATTTTGACTTGTCAATATTATTACATATTTGGATTCGTCTCGCCGTTGCGGATTCAACGGTATAATTTTTGTTTAATTTTGACCTATTTTTAGGCCCCCTAGGCCTATTTTAAAGTTTAAAAACTCCGTAGACGAGTTATTTATGTACGGATTTTGTTTAAATTTATACCATAAGTACACTTTGGCAAGCTGAATCGAATGGCACAAACAGAATTAAAATCGGACCATTAGTTTAGGATTTCGATTTTGACTGGGCCTTCCTGGAGGGCCCAGGGGACCATTTGTTGGACTTTAAAAGTCCTCTGTAGCCCAAACTATAAGTCCTAGGGAATTCTACTTGGTGCCATTCGATTTTTCTCCCCGTGCTGCTTCTAGACATGATCTTAGATTTCATTTTCGCCCAGCCATTCGCCCAGAATCGCCCAGAATTTTGACTTGTCAAGATTATTACATATTTGGATTCGTCTCGCCGTTGCGGATTCAACGGTTTATTTATTTTTTAATTTTCACTTATTTTTAGGCCCCCTAGGCCTATTTTAAAGTTTAAAAACTCCGTAGACGAGTTATTTATGAACGGATTTTGTTTAAATTTATACCATAAGTACACTTTGGCAAGCTGAATCGAATGGTGCAAACATAATTAAAATCGGATCATTAGTTTAGGATTTCGATTTTGACTGGGCCTTCCTGGAGGGCCCAGGGGACCGTTTTTTGGACTTTAAAAGTCCTCTGTAGCCCAAACTATAAGTCCTAGGGAATTCTACGTGGTGCCATTCGATTTTTCTCCCCGAGCTGCTTCTAAACAAGGTCTTAGATTTCATTTTCGCCCAGAATCGAAAATATTGTTCTAAAAAAAAATTTGCCCAGGCAAATCGGTGATTTTGGTCGAATTTTGACTTGTCAATATTATTACATATTTGGATTTTTCTCGCCGTTGCGAATTCAACGGTATACATGTTTTTAATTTTGACCTATTTTTAGGCCCCCTAGGCCTATTTTAAAGTTTAAAAACTCCATAGACGAGTTATTTATGAACGGATTTTGTTTAAATTTATACCATAAGTACACTTTAGCAAACTGAATCGAATGGCACAAACAGAATTTAAATCGGACCATTAGTTTAGGATTTCGATTTTGACTGGGCCTTCCTGGAGGGCCCAGGGGACCGTTTTTTGGGCTTTAAAAGTCCTCTGTAGCCCAAACTATAAGTCCTAGGGATTTCTACGTGGTGCCATTCGATTTTTCTCCCCGTGCTGCTTCTAGACCTGGTCTTAGATTTCATTTTCGCCCAGCCATTCGCCCAGAATCGCCCAGAATTTTGACTTGTCAATATTATTACATATTTGGATTTGTCTCGCCGTTGCGGATTCAACGGTATATATATTTTTTTAATTTTCACCTATTTTTAGGCCCCCTAGGCCTATTTTAAAGTTTAAAAACTCCGTAGACGAGTTATTTATGAACGGATTTTGTTTAAATTTATACCATAAGTACACTTTGGCAAGCTGAATCGAATGGCGCAAACAGAATTAAAATCGGACCATTAGTTTAGGATTTCGATTTTGACTGGGCCTTCCTTGAGGGCCCAGGGGACCGTTTTTTGGACTTTAAAAGTCCTCTGTAGCCCAAACTATAAGTCCTAGGGAATTCTACACAATTCTGCACAATTTAGCGCCTGACAATTTGAAAAAAAATGCTTGTAATTATGTGCAATCAGGGAAAAATGTAGAAAGTGTATCAATGACAATGTTACTTTAGTAATGTTTACCCTTTTTACCCTATTATAGCTTGATTTTAGCAGTTTCACCATATATTAATACAGAAAATAAATGCCCTTTTAACGCCCTTTTCATCAATAAATACCTTTTTTTAGCCTTTTTATCATTTATAAATGCCTTTTTGCCTGCCTATTTTAGTGTTTTTTAGTGCCATAACTTCCGGTATTTACCCATTATTATTGATCAAAACATAATTGGTGCCGATACATCACTTATTAGGCCGACTGTACTAAGATACTGATACTGTCTTTATAGGAGGGAGTAGAGGGTATTGCAGTTAATATTCTGGATCATAAAGTATAAATGAATAAAATAATATTTTATTTTTTGAATAATTATGTCTATTAATCTCTCTCTCTCTCTCTCTCTCTCTCTCTCTCCTATTGTTTTATAGTGTTCGTGTGTGTGTGTGTGTTGGGGGTCGGGGTAGGGTGGGGGGCTAGTTTATAAATACAAATAAATAGCTACTGCGAAGGGTAATTTTCATGCTGGTAGTCTTTAGTTTCGCTGGATCCGTTAGTAAGTTTTGAAGATATCCTGTAGACAAATAATAAGTATACAAATTATTATTATAGTGCATAGCCTATAGATGGAACATACAAAACGCACACACCTCTCACTACACACACATCCCCCCCCCCCCCACACACAAGCACACACACACACACACACACACACACGCACATTCTAATCCGTTCCCAGGGTAAAGGAACTCTGTATGCGTCCAACCTTAGGGCTACAAGTGAGCAACACACAGTCACACACACACACACACACACAGACACACCCCCAAAATAACACACACTCACGGTCACACACGGACAAACGGTTGAAATGATTAACAAAGGAAAATGGGTAACCGAGTGGTAAAAGTCTGGCAATGCGGTTAGTTAATAGTGCAGACCATGACCACTAGTTTACTGTTCCTCCCACCATTATGTTGTCTGCCCCGGGACTTCGTTTTCTATCGCTGAAATAAAGTACTTGGTGCCATATGTCGCCAGCACCTCTGATTATGTTCTTTCACACACACACAGACACACACACGCGCGCGCGCACACATACACACACATTATCATTCACACCCACTCTCTCTGTAGAAATATATAGGCTAGTCATACAATATAATATATACAGTATACATAGAAGTTTAACATACTGTACATACAAGTTTAACCCGTCCAATCCCAGCGACGGCTATAGCTGTCAGTAGATAAGTAACTCCCCAGTCCCAGCGAGGGTTATAGTCATCAGTAATGTACTTGTCTTGTAACTGCCTGTACAAGGCTTAGCCTAATTTTTTTTTTTTTTTTTTTTAACCCTTCTTGCCCGGGCTCTCCATCCTAAGGATATTATTGAGATCCGGGCGATCTGGCCGAAAAACGTCTATAATAGGCTACCCGTATCTTTTTTATTTTAACTGCTAAAGAATTCCCACGTATCTCTATTCGTAGGTGTGTTTCGTATCTGTAGACTGGCATTAAGTAGAGCTCTCTAGGTCAACTGGTTCAGCTGTGATGACGATTTCCGTGGAGAGAGATTCGATGCGATGTTAGCCATATCGGACCTTTGCAGACACTAATCTCGTCATAGCATACAACAACAACATTGATCCGAGTCTCCTTCTTGTTTTCGGAGGTGCGGTGTTGCAAAGACAGGCTTTGTTTACATGCGTCGGATGCACGGCTTTCAAAACACGCTTAATAGGCTTTCAAGCTTACGGATTTTAAAATGACACCCGGGCTCCTGACCATCTGCCGCGGTGTCATTTTAAAATGACAACCAGGCAGGAAGGGTTAAAGTCTTGTAAAAAACAAAAACAAAATTGTGATAGATCCATTCTTGCCTCATCTCTTGAGGTGAGAAGGTGGTCTCTCCTGTCATTTTGGCCACAGTGCTTGGGACTGCTGGGGACTTTTATTACTGTATCCTACGGTACTCAACGGGTTGAAGACCGTTTTGTCCACAGATAATGTGGTTACAGTCTCACGTCCTAACTGGCGGCTTTCCAGGCGGCCCTGTCATGGGTTGCCTCTGTTGTCAAGTTTTTTATTTTGAGATCGGACCGGAGTACCTGATCTCACGTCATTCTAGGTCTACCCCTACGTGCAGCTCCCCCCCCCCCCACGTTCACAGTCCGGCATTTCTTCACCCAGTTCTGATAATCCATTCTCACCACATGTCCAAACCAACTTAGTCGGCTCGTGCGCATCACTTCACTGATACTCCTAATACCCAGACGCCTTCATAATTCCTCGCTTGATACCCTGTCCCTGAGATTAACCCCACATATCCATCTTACCATTCTCTTCTCATTCCGTTCCATTCTATTGATATCCTCCGCTTTAACCGGCCACGTCTCCGAGGCATAGGTCATATGTCATAGTTCATACCGGTAGTATGTGCTGTATACAATGTGTATTTGTCCACAGTGAAACCTGGTTCTGGAACCTTTAGAAGAACACGTATACAAACTGTTCCATTAGGCCCTACATTGCAATTAAAGAAGTAGATGATGCGATACTTATTCTGCCCACACTGTAAATTACTGATCCAGGGACTATTAGGAGAACCATTATACAGTCACCACCATTATATTAAAATGTAAAAAATGGGGACGATTTTCATAGCATTCTTGTTAACAACACCACCTTCACCATTAAACAAGACAAAGTTCCTACTATAATGATAATAGCACCTCTTTGCGCGCGAGACATAGATTAGCACTACAATGAGCAGGGCCCAAATAATACCTTAAGGGGGTAGTACTCGCTTTTTATGGACCCTCTTCTCCCTCATGTTTAGCATATTAGTTTTGAGGGTTTAAGACGTTCTTTCCGTTAGTTTGGTGATATAGACAACAAACCAAGCACTACCCCCTTAATCCTACTACTGAGTGCCATCTAGTTCTGAGTTTTTACCCATTCATCCCTTCCTGGCTTTTTTGTCCCTCCCCCCCCCCCCCCCCCCCCACCTCCACCCCCACCCCCACCCCCCCAACTGTCCCGTGACCCAGGAGTCTCGGTAATAACCCACAATTACAGAGGTACCCCATCATCAGTCTGTCACGGTTGTCACTCCGGGAGGGGGTAATGATGCTCCGGTGGGGTTGGGTCCTTGTTTATGTTGTCTGTAGGGTAATCCAGGGGGCGCTATAAGAAACTCTAGTGGAGCTATTACGTCACTATCAACACTCACTATGGTGGGGTTGGGTCCTTATTTTATGTTGTCTGTAGAGTAATCCAGGGGTCACTATAAGAAACACTAGTGAAGGTATTACGTCACTATCAACACACTCAGCTTAAGAGTGTAGATGGTACTCATCGTTTTTTTTTTTTTATATATATTCCAACTACTCCCTCTCGGGCATAGGCTGATAGCCTTTACACTCTACCGCTGAACACGGTGAGGCCCGTGAGGTCTTGTTCCAGTTTAGGGAGTGAGACATGTGAAGCTTCACGGCTCGCTCGAAGCAACTCCATCTCTGAAGCTGCCTTGCCTCTGCACTTCACAGTCTCATCCCCCACACTCGGACCCTCACTCTCAGAACACCACCTATTGAGCAATTAACTCACTAGGCATTGCCCCCCTGTAGCATATTTTTTGAATATGGGAATATTCATACACTGCTATTTTAATCAGGGAACAATGAGGGTGTTTTTTTGTTTTGGCATTTCAGTGTGCTGTGGTAATGCACTGATACTAGGTACAGCACAAATTCCATCCCAATAATATCTTCCCATTGACATATTGGGATTCGAACCCGGGTCCATTGGATTACCAGTCCAGTGGCAAGACCACTCCGCCACACCTCCCCTTTAAGAGTGTAGCTTAAGAGTGTAGACAGAGAAACCGATCTGGGAGTAACAATATCAAGTAACCTAAAACCGAGTCAACAATGCTCAGAAGTTGTTAAAAAGGCAAACAAAATAATTGGCTTTATAGGCAGGTCATTTGAGCATAAATCCAAAGAAGTTATCCTAACTCTTTACAATTCCTTAGTCCGCCCTCTTCTGGAATACTGCGTTCAATCCTAGTGCTCTTATTACCAAAAAGATATAGACAAGCTAGAACGAGTTCAACGTAGAGTTACCAAAATGATACCTAGCCTAAAGAACAAATCATACGAGGAGCGTCTTAGATAATTAAATATATTTCCTTTAACCCAGCGCAGATTAAGAGGCGACTTAATTCAAGTGTTCAAAATCATCAAAGGCATCGACAATATGAACTGTAGTAAGTATATACTTCACTATCGACCAATCTAATGAGACGCAGGGAAGCGGTTGCAAAATTATTGGTAAATATTTTAACTCACACGAATCTAAGAATTTCTTCTTCAATCGAGTTGTCAACTTGTGGAATGGGCTTCCCCGAGACGTTATAGACTGCAGTACCGTTGATTTTTTTAAACTTCGCCTAGAGCCCTAGACATATATCTTGCCTCAAACCCGTGACTGTCTGTGTTTGTAAATGAATAACTTTATTTTATTCCCCCCTCAGATTCATCAAGGATTATTGCGTATACGTATATATATTACTAAGACTTTACTCTCTTTTTCCCAGATATACGAAAGATCACTTAAAACTGTGTTATGTTACTAACCCATCTGTCCCCTACTAACTTCCTGGTCCTGCCACGGACATTAGTTTCAGGGCAGTGGTTCTCTTTCCAATTTTCCCTTGCCCACTCTGAACCACTGTTTTGACACTTGATCCTCAGTGTTTTGGAGGACAAGCAGCCTAGAGGGGTCGCTAGTTTTGATGTTGTTTGATTTCCTTTGTACTCCTTTGTACACACACACACACACTGTACAGTATTAGAATATTATCAGCACCCCAGTATTGTGTTGTGAAGGCTGCTATGACACACACACACACACACACACACACACACACACACACACAATATACCTGTTCTGTATTAGCATATTATCAGCACCCCAGTATTGTGTTATGAAGGCTGCTATGACACACACACACACACACACACACACACACACAATATACCTGTTCTGTATTAGCATATTATCAGCACCCCAGTATTGTGTTATGAAGGCTGCTATGACACACACACACACACACACACACACACACACACACACACACACACAGCCCGTAGCCTAGTAGGTAGAGCTCTCGTCTCACACACGAGGGGTCGGGGGTTCAATCCCAGACCGGGCGGAGACAAATTGGGCTTGTCTCCTTTCATGTGTTAGCCTCAGTTCACCTAGCTGTAAATAGGTACCTGGAATAAGTGAACGACGTTGTGACGTCCCATCTGGGGTTGGCAAAAATGGTACAAGGCGAGATGGGTATCATATGGTTCACCTAAGCTGATGGCTACCTAAGCCTTCGGGCGAGACGGTACCGTCTATAGTGAGAATGGTACCATACAGATCCACCCTAAGCCTTCGTTTCCAATGTCGCCAATTGGCTAAATACAGACTACACACACATCCACAGCCATTCCAACAGTACATAAAACACTTAACATGCATTTCACGCAATACATTCCCAGTTAAGGAGGCGCGATAATAATGAGCTTAGCTCGCATTGCGTGGATTCCCCTTGACGAACAAGTAACTGAGTAACACACACACACACACAATATACCTGTTCTGTATTAGCATATTATCAGCACCCCAGTATTGTGTTATGAAGGCTGCTATGACACACACACACACACACACACACACTATACCTGTTCTGTATTAGTATATTATCAGCACCCCAGTATTGTGTTCTGAGGGCCGCTATGAGGCTTGGAAGAGGACAATAAGGACAGGGCCATCTATGAGGAGTCGACATTTGTTTTTAGTGTGTGTGTGATATATAGATAGATAGATAGATAGGTGGATAGATAGATAGATAGATAGATAGATAGCTAGATACAGTAGATAGAGAGAGAGAGAGTGAGGGTGTGTGTGTGTGTTTTGATATAATTATAGGATAACCATATTCCATATTTAACTCTGATATCTTTATATATTATATACTGTACATTAATCAATATTTATCGGGTGCATATGCCGTGGCAATGTATGGCTTCACTCACCCTCCGACTCCACCTTGAGGGGGTTCTACGGCTTGCAAATTATCCCATCCCAACACACTAAGCAATGCAAAACCATCATAATTTTTTCGGTCATGTTTCCAAATTATTGTCCTGGTGTGTACAGTCACTCATAACAAATCGAGAACCTCACCATTTACTAATTATAGAAGTTTAACTTTGGAAACGAATTTATGAGTAGAATTTTCTGTACATCAACAAGAAAATAATGAACACTATTTATTGAAAATAATATACCACCCAAAAATCAATCCAGATAGTTATAATTGCACAACAAACATTTTGGGAGTCCACAAATGTTTATACGTGACTGTACACTAGACTATAGTATTGGTACCAGCCTGAGGTGTGTATGTAATTATGTATGCATCATGGCGGCCACTGTTAATAGTTTGGTGTAGGTCTCCTTATATACGGGGTGGGAGCTGAGCAGGCACATTGGACTACCAAGGGCTTGACGGGATTTGCGTAGCTCCAGGCAACAACATTATTACGGAAGGGAAGTAAATACATGGACAGATAGATATACACATAGATAGATAGATAGATAGATAGATAGGTGGGTATATAGATATATTAAATGGATAGATAGATAGGTAGAGTGATAGGTATATAGGTATATATATATATATATATATATATATATATATATATATATATATATATATATATATATATAGAGAGAGAGAGAGAGAGAGAGAGAGAGAGAGATAGATAATTGCTAGATTAATAGATAGACAGATAGATTGTTGATAATACTAGAAACACAAATAGGGAGACATAGGCAGATATAACCACTCTGGAATAGGGAGACATAGGCAGATATAACCACTCTGGAATAGGGAGACAGGCAGATATAACCACTCTGGAATAGGGAGACATAGGCAGATATAACCACTCTGGAATAGGGAGACATAGGCAGATATAACCACTCTGGAATAGGGAGACATAGGCAGATATAACCACTCTGGAATAGGGAGACATAGGCAGATATAACCACTCTGGAATAGGGAGACATAGGCAGATATAACCACTCTGGAATAGTGTGTTAGGGATTGGTGTAGCTCGCAGCTGGAAATTAATTAGGTTCGCTAAGCAAATTGATGAATAGGTGTACATAGGTAAACATGTACGTAGATTGATACAAACGAAGTAACAACGGAAAGTAATAGTATAATTTAAGGGGAAAACTTTAGTTTGTTCCCTAGACCTCCATCAATCTTAACATTACACTCCCTAGACCCCCTTTCACGATATATTTGTACATTTTTCGGTTGATATAATGTCTAGGCCGAAGGCCGGTTCCTCTTAAAATACAGGTTCGCTATCGCTCGTTATGAAAATATAGACACCTAAATGACACGAAAAGTTTTAATATTAACAAAGAAATGGGGCGGAAGGTCTTAAAATCGCCAAACTAATGGGCCGAACGTCTACAAATCTGAACACTAATGGGGCTAAACATGAGGAAGAAGGGGGACCAGAAAAGCGATCCATCTCCCCTTACATTTTGAAAGCTATCACGAACTGAATCCATTCTTCTTATTTCTTCTCTACCATAATATTTACATTAACCCCTTCTGTACCGGCGACGTCTTTTTCATTTTATTGTAGGTGTATTTAGACGATTTTGTGCAGTTTAAGAAGGATCTGTGGAAGGAAAAAGGGTTAAGTGAAATAGTTCGAAGCCTGTTGATTGGTGGAGGCCCTATTTAAGCTGAATAAAATCGTTTAATATTAGCCAGCATAAAATATAACAGACGTCACCGGTACAGAAGGGGTTAATTAGATTCATTTATACTGTGCGAGGGTTCACATCGGGCCAGGATTTATGTGTGGGATTGTACAGTCACTCATAAAAATTCGTGGACGTCACTTGTTTCTAATTATGGAACTGTATCTCTAGAAACGAATTTGATGTATATCTATTCTATCTATCTATATGCTCAGGCCCAATCCCCATTTTGGGGGTAGCCGACTCAAGACAGAGCAAGAACAGGGAAAACACAAAAACAACATAAAAACAACGAATAAACACAGATAAAAAGCACAAACTCACACACATCCAGGTATATATAATTATGTATATCATTTTCTATATATCAATTACAAAAATATATGTACTATTTATTGTATTCCATAATCAATCCAGATAATTATAACTGCATAAAGAAAAACATAGTGGGTCCACGATTTGTTGTATAAGTGATTGTACTTCGGTTGAACTAGTGTGATGAATCGTAACCCACGAATTGTAAAGAGGATCCAATAGTAAAGGGGCATATGGAACATAACACGAGGTAAATAATATTGCGCTTATTAAAAAGAAAGGAGCGAAATTCTCTCTATTGAAACCCAGTGCTTGCTGCCCCCCCCCAAATCCCCCCCCCCCCCCCTCTTCTACATGTTGGCAGGCGCCAATACTGTCACGGTGTCTGGCTCTCTCTCTCTCTCTCTCTCTCACACACATATACAAACACTCACTCACACACACAATCACTCACTCTAACTCTCACACACAATCACTCACTCTAACTCACACACATTCTCCCTCTCTCTCTCTCTCTCTCTCACACACACACACACACACACACACGCCCACCCACCCATCCACACACACACACGCACGCACACACACACACACACACACACACACACACACACACACACTCTCTCTCTCTCTCTCTCCCAGCCATGAGGAGTGTTGCAGTAAACAATAATCACAGGGCAGTAATCTGATCCTGTGTTCTCTGGTGAAGATTATGATTATTGGCACGAGTCTTGCGTGTGTGTGTGTGTGTGTGTGTGTGTGTGAGAGAGAGAGAGTGTGTGTGAGAGTAAGAGTGAGTGAGAGTGAGTGAGTGAGTGACAGTGTGTGTAAGGGTTGTTCAAGAAATTCTGTAGTCCTTCTAAAGTTAGCTATCAATTCCTGGAAAGAGTTACCATAGAGTTACATAGACCTCCGGACTGTATGGGCCGGCAATCTTGCAGAGCCTCCAGACGATCCAGTGGTGGTGGTGGTGGTGGGGTGGGGTGGGGGGGCATACTAATAACTTTAGAAAACTCCTGTTATTCGTTATTCTCAGGTGGGCATCGAGTCGGTTCTTAAACATATTGATAGATGTACTGGCAATTACAATTATTTGGTAGCTTGTTCCACTCGTTTATTATACTATAGCTAAAGAAGTTCTTAGTGACGTCTAGTTTAGCTCTTCTAGTTAGCAGCTTCATGCCGTTATTTCGAGTGGGAGTCTAAGAGAACAATGCATTTGTGTCTACTCTGTCAAAGCCTTTTAAGATTTTGAAACATTCAATAAGTTGGCCCCTTAATCTTCTCTTCTTGAGTGAGAATAAGTTATGTTTTTTTCAGTCTTTCATCGTATGTTTTGTTTTTCAGAGTTGGGATTAGTTTGATCGCTCTTCTCTGTACTCTCTCCATCATTTCAATGTCTTTTACTAGGTATGGCGACCAGAACTGCACACCGTATTCAAGGTGCGGTCTTACTAGGCTGTTGTAGAGTGGTATCATTATATCTTCACTCATATATTTGAAGGTCCTCTTGATGTAATCTAGCATTCTATTGGCCTTGTTCGTTGCTGCTGCGCATTGGTCTGAGGATTTCAGGTTGTCTGTAATGATTATACCGAGATCTTTGGCCTTTGGAACTTTATTTATATTGTGGTCAACGAGGCTGTATTCATAGTTCTTGTTTGAGTTGCCACATTGAATTAATTGCCATTTATCAATATTGAAAGGTATTTGCCACTTTACTAACCATTTTATTTTTATTTATTTTTTGAGATTTGCTTGCAAGTTTATATGATCTTCTTCGTTTAATATGGTGTTTCCTATTTTGGTGTCATCAGCAAATTTGGAGATGTAGTTATTGATCCCGACGTCTAGGTAATTTATGTAAATTATGAAAAGGACAGGGCCCAGCACCAATCCCTGTGGTATACCGCTGGTCACTGGTGTCCAGTCGGATTCTGTTCCATTTATAACTACTCTCTGTCGTCTGTTCGTTAGCCAGTCCTCGATCCAGTTGAAAATCGATCCTGTTATGCCTAGGGCCTTCATTTTGGTTAGCAGTTTCTAATGGAGGACTTTGTCGAATGCCTTTTGGAAGTCCAGGAAGATAATATCGAGAGGTTTGGTCACGTTATTTATAGTTAGGAGCCTGTTGTAAAATTATATTAGGTTAGAGAGAGAGAGAGAGAGAGAGAGTGAGAGTGAGTTAGAGAGAAAGCAAAATATGAGCCTTAATAAAGTTCATAATAGCCAAAAGCCCCACTGTCAAACCATCCCAGATTTTACCCAGATATTCCACCCCACCGGCGCCTGGGCAAGTCTAAGGTTTCCAGTTTGTGGTTTGACACTATCTGATCTGACGGCTTGTGGGTTATGAGGATATTTGGTTTAATTATTATTTAGGATTTTTACTTGCTTTTGCCGCTTTCGAACAATGTATTTTAGTTTGTCCCTTAAGCTGACAAAACCGCTTCTCAGACTTTTCACACTATAACATGGTCACCCAGGCCCTTTTCAAGCCAAATTTGTAAATTTTTCGACAGAAAAACGTCCCCGCCGAAGGCAGTTTTCTTTTAAGTTATAGGCTCGCTCTCGCTCGACCAGAATGGGGTGGAGCGTCTTGTTATCACCAAACTAATGGGGTGAAATGCTTTTAAATCTCCAAACTAATGGGCCTAAACAGGGAGGGTCCAAAAAGATCCCCCTCGGACCAAAGATGGTTTATGTATAGATTTAAAAAAAATATATATATATTTTGTTTATATATATATTTTGTTTATTTCTTTTTGTAACCTGTCCCCCACCTATACTTTCCTCCTTGCTAGTGGTAATTAAATGGTTAGGGTGCTGGACTATCTAACTTACCTCTCTCTCTCTCTCTCTCTCTCTCTCTCTCTCTCTGGTGTGTATTCTTGTGTCTATATATTTTTCTCCCCTGTCTCTCACCTCTAATACCCTCCTTGCTAGTGGTAATTATAAGTGGTTAACGTATTGGCTTGTCAAACTTGTGGCCTGGGGTTCGAATCAGGTACTTTTAACATTTGAAGTGTTATCGTATTGGGGAAAATATAAGTACTATCATTTTTGTTTGTCTATGAGGATCGGATCGGTAGGTTTTTGAACTATTAAACTTTTCTGTAGTTTCATGTAAAGCACACACACACACACACACACACACCTCTCCACACAACTCTCATACTCTCTCTCTCTCTCTCTAAAATTAAGTTCTGACCACCTCGTTTGGATCGTAAGGTATGTGTGGCCAGTGTATCTATGTAAATCTCTCTCTCTCTCTCTCTCTCTCTCTCTCTCTCTCTCCCCCCCCCGTCTTGTTTTTATATTATTTTCTCCATCTCCAGTAATTCCCGGGTTGGGGGTGGTAATTAAGTGGTTAGAGTGTTGGCTCGTCAAACTTGTGGTCAGGGGTTCGGATCTGATACTTTTAGCACCTCAGGAGTTATGGCTGCGTCCTAATTGGTTAATGTTAGTCATTTTGGTCTGGTGTGTGTGTGTGTGTGTGCTTGAGAGAATTATAGAATTATTTTGTATTTATTTGATTTTATATTGATTGCAGAGACACGCACTAAGACTTGAATTACTCAGTATTGCAAAAAAAAAAAAAAAAAAAATCGAAAACATTTGTTTTTATAATATTTCCTAGCAATATGTACTTATAAGCTATAACTATTATAATATTTCCTAGCAATATGTACTTATAAGCTATAACTATTATAATATTTCCTAGCAATATGTACTTATAAGCTATAACTATTATAATATTTCCTAGCAATATGTACTTATAAGCTATAACTATATATTTCCTAGCAATATGTACTTATAAGCTATAACTATTATAATATTTCTAGCAATATGTACTTATAAGCTATAACTATTATAATATTTCCTAGCAATATGTACTTATAAGCTATAACTATTATAATATTTCCTAGCAATATGTACTTATAAGCTATAACTATTATAATATTTCCCTTTACTTATAAGCTATAACTATTATAATATTTCCTAGCAATATGTACTTATAAGCTATAACTATTTCCCTTTTTCCTAATTCCTGGTTACCTAATTCCACCCTCCCATTATTTTGTTACCACTATATTATTAACACCACTTTTTGAAACTACTACATTTATTAACCTTTTCAAGATACCATACCATAACACATTTCTTTTCTGTGTGTGTGTGTGTGTGTTTTTTTTTTTTTTTTGGCTATTATTAGACGATATTATTCAGATTAGGAAGGGTATTGAGGAAGAGTTAATTGAGACAGTTTTTACCCTTATAATTAATGTACAAATTTATCTTCGAAGGAGGTAAAGGAGGTGTAATTTTAAAATTGATGGAGGTCTAGGGAGGAAACTAATAAAAATAATAAAAAAATATAAAAACGATGACGAGGTAGGTAATATAGACAAGAGAGAGAAAGAGAGAGAGAGAGAGAGAGAGAGAGAGAGAGAGAGAGAAATATGGAAGAGTTGTGAGACAGTGGGGGGGGGGGGGGGGGCGGAGGTGCTGATGACAAGACAGATAACAAGAGTGAGAATTAACCCGTACCAGTGACGTCTCTTATGTTTGCCTTCAGCTACATTCAGACGATTGGAATAAGCTTAGGAAGGATATTTGGTAGCTGAAACGATGAATTGAGACAGCTTGTAGCCTTTTTATTGGTATCCGTCCTTCCTAAGCTTAATAAAAACCTCTAATAGTTGCCAGCATATTATAAAGAAAAGGACGGCACTGGTACTGTACGGGTTAAGGGGAGATTTCCACTTGAGAGATTTTTTTTTGAACCCCTTTCTCCCTCATGTTTAGCCCCATTGCTTTCGAGATTTTAAGACGTTCGCCCCATTAATTTGGCGATTTTAAGAACTTTCGCCCCATTTCTGTTAATTTTAAGACCTTTCGTGCCATTTAGGTGTATTTTTTCCTGGCGAGCGATAGCGAGCCTGTAATTTAAGAGGAAGCGGCCTTCGGCCAGGACATTTTTCTACCAAAAAATGTACAAATTTATCTTGAAAGGGGGTCTAGGGGGTGTAATTTTAAGCTTGATGGAGGTCTAGGGAACACACTAAATACCTCCCCTTAAGATACATAATAACAGAATGGTGGACAGAGTAAAAACAAAAGGTAAAATTCAAGAATTATCTATTGCCATGATTGAAAGTGCTTCAACAAATAATGTAGCTACTAGATTTGGGTGAGGGCTGGTCTTATCCAGAATGAGGTTTGGCATCCTCTACCCAACCTTAGCTATTTCTGTCATTTCTGTCGTACATTTCCTTCCGGACCCTAAGAATTTGAACTCTAAATGTTGTTTTTGTTCGGGCTCTGTCTCGAGTCGGCCACCCCCAGCTATGCGGTATGTGTCTGAGTATAATAATACATACATACATATATACACGATTTTCCATATCAAATTGTATATAGAGATGATTCAAGTAATTACAATTTTTTTTAAGAACTTAGATTATAGCAACATTTTCAATCGTGAAAAATGAGAGAGAAAGAGAGAGTGAGTGAGAGTGAGAGAGAGAGAAAGAGAGAGAGAGAGAAAAGAGAGAGAGAGTGAGAGGGAACACACACACACACACACACACAATAAGCATGTAACAGTCAAGGAGTACAAAGGAGTACAAAGTACAAAGGAGTACAAAGGAAATCAAGCAACAACAGATCTAGTGACCCTTCTAGGTTGCTTGTCCTCCAAAACACTGAGGATCAAGTGTCCAAACAGTGGTTTAGAGTGGGTAAGGGAACATTGGAAAGGGAACTACTGCCCTGTCACTAACGTGGCAGGACTAGGAAGTTAGTAGGGGACATATGGGTTAGTAACTGAGGGGAGGATAAAGTTATTCATTTACAAACGCAGTCAGTCGCGGGTTTGATGCGAGATATTTGTCTAGGCGGAATTTAAATGAATCAACGGTGCTGCAGTCTATAACGTCTCGGGGAAGCCCATTCCACAAGTTGACAACTCGATTGAAGAAGAAATTCTTAGATTCGTGCGAGCTAAAAGATTTACCAATATTTTTGCAACCGTTTCCCCGCGTGTAATTAGATTGGTCGATAGTGAAGTACTTACTACAGTTCATATTGTCGATGCCTTTGATGATTTTGAACACTTGAATTAAGTCGCCTCTTAATCTGCGCTGGGTTAAAGGAAATAGATTTAATTCTCTAAGACGCTCTTCGTATGGTTTGTTCTTTAGGCTAGGTAATCATTTTGGTAACTCTACGTTGAACTCGTTCTAGCTTGTTTATATCTTTTTGGTAATAAGGGCACCAGGATTGAACGCAGTATTCCAGAAGAGGGCGGACTAAGGAATTGTAAAGGGTTAGGATAACTTCTTTGGATTTATGCTCAAATGACCTGCCTATAAAGCCAATTATTTTGTTTGCCTTCTTAAACAACTTCTGAACATTGTTGACTCGGTTTTAGGTTACTCGATATTGTTACTCCCAGATCAGTTTCTCTGTTTACATTCTTAAGCTGAGTGCCATTCATCGAATAGTTTGCTTTCTCATTTAGGTATCCGAATGTAGTACTTTACATTTATCCGCATTGAAACTCATTTGCCACTTTGGGCCCAACATGACAATTTATCTAGATTGTGTTGCATATCGTCAACTTGTTCTTTTGAGAGTACGCTATTTGCAATTTTTGTATCGTCAGCAAATTTTGAGATTGTGCAGGTGAGACCCTCATCTATGTCGTTGATGTAAATTAGAAAGAGAATTGGTCCTAGTACCGATCCCTGGGGTACCCCGCTACTTACATTGGTCCATTTAGATGCCTTACCGTTTATGACTACCCTTTGCTTTCTGTTTGCTGAGCCAATTTTCTATCCATTTCAACACACCGTCTTGTATTCCATGCGCTTTTAGTTTTTAGCAGTAAACGTTTTGTGGGGAACTTTGTCAAAGGCCTTTTGAAAATCAAGGTATATAATCTCTACAGCTTTACTCTCATCGTAGAGGTTGAGGATATCGTGGAAGAAGTCTAAGAGGTTTGTTAAACAGGAACGTTTTTTACGAAAGCCGTGTTGAGTATCTTTAAGTATGTTATTTTCCTCCAAGTGATTTACGAGTCTGTCTCGTATGACCGTTTCTAGCATTTTACAAACAACTGAGGTTAAGCTAATTGGACGATAGTTACTGGGTAGGGATTTGCTGCCTTTTTTGAATATCGGTGTTACGTTGGCTAGCTTCCACTGATCAGGCATAGTTCCAGACTGCAAGGATTTATTGAATAGTACTGTCAGTGGTTTGGAGAGCTCATTCTTAGCTTCCTTTAGAACTCTAGGCGAGATTGTATCAGTCCTGGCGTTTTATTTACCTTGAGTTTATCTAAACAATTCAATACTTCTCTCTCTGTAACGGTGATATTGCTTAGAACATCTGAATTATCAATCTGAATCGGCGATGGTGTAGGGATATCACTGAGGTCTTCTGTTGTAAAAACTGATGCAAAGAAGGTATTGAGGGCATTACTCATTTGTACTTTCGTCTTTGGTGTATTCTCCTTTTTCATCGACTAACGGTCCAACAGTTGAAGTAACTACTTTTTTCTTTCTGATATAACTATAGAATTCTTTCGGGTTTGTTTTACTTTGATTCGCAATATGTAACTCTAAGGTCTTTTTACTTTGCTTAATTAACTTTTTGGCTTTGCGTCGTAGCTCTACAAATTTCACCCGTTCTTCGTCATTTTGTGAGGATTTTAATCTATCATTAGCAAATTTTTTAGCAAGCAGGCAGTTTGAAATATCTTTATTCCACCATTTGGGCTTATTATTATGGCCTGGACGCCGTATTTTCGATGGTATGCAGTCTTGCACTGCTTTTAGGTAAGTGGTTTCGAATAACTTCCAAGATGTATTATGTCGTTATTGTTAATTAAAAAGCTCCAGTCAGTTTCTTTAAACATAGCTCTAAGTTTATGGAAGTTTGCTTTCTTGAAATTAGGGACTTTTTCGATGCTACTATTTGGTTCGTTACTAGTAAACTTTAAAGTGAAAGTTATCGTACGATGGTCGCTGTTACTGAATTCATCACCAACATTCAAATTCTCTATCAATTCTCCTTTTGTTGCAAGTACAATGTCAAGAACGTTATTACCACGGTTCGTCATTCGAACAAATTGATAAAGCGAACTCTCTTGCAAGTTCGTATACAAGTCATGTCCGGAGTGTGAAGTAAGAGTATCGCCCCACTTGGTCACAGGTAAATTAAAGTCGCCAAAAATTACGGTATCTTGTGAGTTACTTACATCTGCAATTTGTTCGTAAATTTCTCGGTCAGTTTGCACTGATTGAGCTGGAGGTCTGTATATTAACGCAAGTATTATTTTTGTACCTTTATTATTCTTTATTAGCACAAAAGATGTGTCGACGTTCACAATTTGAGGTTTTGACACGAGGGTCGGGTTAAGACTTTCTTTGATATAAAATAAAACGCCACCTCCATTTTTATTTATTCGGCTGTTCTCAAACATTACATAACCGGGAAGTGAATACTCTGCTAAAAAGTCTCTATCTTGTGTATTGAGCCAAGATTCTGTTATGCCAATCACGTCATAATCACGTCAAGTCTTAGTCACACAAGAGCCAGGAGCTGACTGTGTGTGTGTATGACTGTGTGTGTGTGTGTGTGTGTGTGTGACAAATAGATGGAGCATACAGCTGGACTGTGTGTTAGCCAGCTGTTGTTTGTCCTCATGCCTGACGTCCACTGGTAACCCTTTCAGTAACAGGACGTCTTTGTCATATATCATTCTTGCTAACAGTAGAGGATATCATGCAGCTTAGGAAGGACCTCTAGCAATTGATGAGGCAACTTATATCTCAATTAATCCTCTGACCTGTTTAAAATCGTCTACATACAGCCAGAAAGCCTTACACTCCGTGCATTTTGGCTCGAACGTCCCTTGATCTTGGCTGTGTCACTCTTTCAACTCTGGGGGAGGGACTCGTCACAGGCAGTTCTGCATCTTGTCTCCCTCACTCTCATTGGAAAAAAATATATAAAAAGTATATTGTAGAAGATTGCGTCAAGGTATGTTGGCAGACATAACACGATGGGGTACAAGTAAACGTGAGTCACAGAGAACAGTGTAACCTAAAACCACTGCAGTCATGTTAGGGGGGAGAGAGAGAGAGAGAGAGTGAGAGAGAGAGAAAAAAAAGAGGTAGAGAATAGGGCAAGGAAGATATATATATATATATATATATATATATATATATATATATAGAGAGAGAGAGAGAGAGAGAATGGGGGGGGGGGGGTGAGGAAGAGAGGAATAGCCTGTCCTGTACTGTTGTAAGCAAACACCAACCAGATCCTCTCTCCCCTCCTATTACAGGTTCGCTAATTGTCAGGCTCAAACCTCTCTCCTCTCTCTCTCACTCTATCTATCTATCTATCTCTATCTATCTTCCTTATCTAACTCACTCTCACACTCTCTCACACACAGTCACATACAAACATACTCTCTCTCCCTCTCTCATACACACACAGTCACATACTCTCTCTCTCTCTCTCACACACACACATACACACACACACACACACACACACACACACACGACAAGTCCCCTATTCTTACGCTATAATACAGACGAATGAGGCTGGGGGGGGGGGGGGGGTTGCGTGGCTGTCTTTCTTTTTCACTACACTGGCCCAACCTTAAGCTTTTATATATTTATTTATTTAATTTTTGTGGAACTTCTCCCTCATGTTTAGCCCCATTAGTTTTGAGATTTTAAGATGTACGCCCCATTACTTTGGCTATTTCAAGACCTTTTCCCCATTTATTTGTAATTTTTAAGACCTTTCGTCCCATTTAGGTATTTCAAGATCATTTTTTTTTTTTTTTTTTTTTTTTTTCTATATTCCAACTTACTTCCTCTCGGGCATAGGCTGAGAGCCTTACCATTCACCGCTTTACAATGAACAGTGAAGCCCGTGAGGTCTTGTTCCAGTCTAGGGAGTGAGACATGTGAAGCACGTAGAGTACAACGAGCACTTGCCATCTTGCCTTCACATGAGGCACGGTGCTCACTCATGGCCCGAAACGACCCCATCTCTGAAGCCACCTCGTTCCCGTGCTTCACTGTCTCACCCCCTACACTCGGACTCACACTTACACACACACACAACGCCACCTGTTGAGCAGATAACTCACCAGGCATTGCACCCCTATAGCATATTTTGAATATGGGAATATTCATACACTGCTATTTAATCAGGGAACAATGAGGGTATTTTATTAGCGTTTTCGGTGGGCTTTGTGGTAATGCACTGATACTAGGTACAGCACAAATTCCATCCCAATAATATCTTCCCATTGATACATCGGGATTTGAACCCGGGACCTTTGGATTACCAGGCCAGTGGCAAGACCACTCCACCACACCTCCCCTCCATTGCTCCAATTCTTTGTCAAATTTTAAGACCTTACGTGCCATTTACGTGTCGATTTTTCACTGCCAAACACCAGCGAACCTGCATTTTCGGAGGAAACCGACTTTAGGCTGGGGCATTTTTTCAACTGTAACATTCATAAAATGTATTTCGAAGGGGGATCAATTTGAGATGGTCAAAAATGTACTGACAATAGTTATTTTCTTTTCTTTCTCTTTGCACCGGTATCAGAAACTAAAGTTAAGATAGATTGATGTAGGTTTTGAAATTAAGTTTAGGTTTACCTCATAAGCTGCCAGACCAGTGTTGACGCTAAGAATGGATGGGAGTGTGTGTGTGATATCAGGTGAGTTGTTGTAGTGTTTGTAATAGCGTAGTAGTGTGTATATTATGACACATGACACCATGATGACAGTAGTGACAGTAGTGGCTGGGAATCCTCAGCTGGCATACATCTCTCTCTCTCTCTCTCTCTCTCTCTCTCGCTAGCTCGCTCTCGCTCTCGCGCTATCTCTCTCTCTCTCTCTCTCTCCTCTCTCGCTCGCTCGCTCGCTCTCGCTCTCTCTCTCTCTCTCTCTCTCTCTCTCTCTCTCTCTCTCTCTCTCTCTCTCTCAATTAATCAAACAGCTTTTGACGAAGTGACTCATTGCAGGCTAATGTCAATTGTGAGAGCACTGGGTATCAATACAGAGGTCATACATTGGATAGAAAGTTGGCTAACAGGTAGACAACAACGAGTGGTAATCAATGGTGTTTCTTCTGAGTGAAGTCCAGTCCCTTCTGAAGTTCCACAGGGATCTGTCCTTGGCTTAGTTCTGTTTATCATATAATGATGTCAGTGACATCGATATTGGTCTGTTGAGTGTGATCCCCAAGTTTGCAGATGGCATAAAACTTGGAATGAATGTGAAGGACACCAAAGGGGTTGAACAGCTCAGGATGGACCTCAACAGACTGGGTGAATGATCGGAGACATGGCAGGTGCCTCTAAACTTGGAAAAGTGCAAGGTGATTCATATCGGCCAAGCAAACCCCAAGTCAGGCTAATGGGAATGCCTCTGGAAGTGACTGACTTGGAAAAGGTTTTGGGTGTTCTGATTAGTGGTGACCTAATGTTTTCCAAGCAGTGCATTGAAGTAGAGAAGAAAGCTCAGAAATTATTGGGCTATATTAAGAGGCAAATAAGGAAATAGTCTTCACACTTTGCAATGCTTTGATACGGTCTCTCCTGGAATATGCTGTTCAATTCTGGTCTCCAGCACTCAGGATAGATATAGAGCGACTGGAAAGAGTATAAACTAGGGCTACAAAGCTTATTCCATAGATTAGAAGACTGACTTATTAGGACCGGTTGAGAATTCTCGATTCCTTTCCGTTGGAGACACGCAGACTAGCAGGTCAGCTCATTGAAGTTTTTAGAATACGGGATTAACGATATGGATTATAGCAAAATGTTTTGCCTCAATATGAATACAACACGCAACCATAGTTGGAAAAGGTTTAGCACTGGTATTTGTGGAAACTGTTTCACATATGCGATCTGTTCTACCTGGAACAAACTTCGCTCCGAAATTGTAAACAGTTCTTCAGTAGAGCAGTTCAAGAAGAGAGTAGATAGTATTTCACGCACTCTGTAATGAGTGTAGTGCACTAAACAGTCTCTCTCTTTCCACTTCGAGTATCTCCCCGGAATGGACTGCAAGGTCTCTGAGATACTAACTATACCTTGTAACTCCTTGTAACTCTCTCAGTTCAAGTTGTTGTAGTGTGTAGTGTAGTACTGTATATTATGACACATGACAGTAGTGACAGTAGTGGTAACGGCTGGTAGTACTCAGCTGGCATACATGGGATTAGGATATATACGTGTATGTTGGTGTGTTTTCTGTCTGTCTGTCTGCCTCTCTCTCTCTCTCACACACACAGATGATAAAATTATTAGTCCACAGTTTATTGTAATACCTACCTACTTATGTTCACTTATGTGGAGTTCGCCTATCTGCTAGTGGCACCGAGGAGCGCACCACCCTTTGTTGTGGTTTGAAAATTGGTACAACAGACTGTTCGAAGGGGCAGAGCGTTCCGCTGTTAAGATGGGCTCGTCTGACACTTTTTTCAGTTCGACATCGAGGGCTCTCTTGAAGACGCCCCTCATGTCTCTTACTCGCCGCAGGAGTTTTTGAAGAGCCGTGGTCCTCTATGTGATAACCAACCCTCTCGCAGCACGCCCTGATTATTCATCTTGGGGATATCGTATTCAACTAAATTGACCATTTCTCCATATTAATGACTTTTGTATCTATGATTTTGCAAATTAAATATGTATATTGACTGGGACACTATAATACGTCCATAATTATTATTGTATTTATTGCTATATTATTTAGTAGAATAAATAACAATAGCTTAGATCAGACCGAGTTTTTCATATGTATCAGATAACCGCTGGCCAAATTAGGCTTGGTCGGGTTGGGTCTAGTTTGGGATATTTTAATGAAAGACCCAGCGACTCATTAATTAGGAAGGCCCCCACTACAGATTTGTCCTGACAGCGGCCTATAGTAGCATAAGGAGAAACATGGGTCTCCTTTTATAGCTTATCTGATCACCACCACGGACTGGTTAACACGTTCACCAAGTTTGGAGGGGTTCGTCCAATCATTCTACTTTGATTTTACCAAGGTACTGTACACAAAAATAATAATAATAAAACAAAAAATAAACAAAACAATAAAATACAAAATAAATAAAATAAATAAAAACATAAAATATACAAAATAAATAAATAAATAAATAAATAACAAATGTTTGTGTGCTTCCAATAAAAGCATCTGGGAGGCGCGTTCTCGGCTGAAATCTTAAGTCAAACATTATTGACTTTGGCTCAAAAATAGTTTTGACAAATAATCTTACTTTC